>CM053626.1:13892770-13918198 GCA_028646595.1 Phalanger gymnotis | reverse complement strand
TAATCAAATGTATGCTTCTTGAGGCAGAGACTCTCACTTTGATGTTTGTCTTTCCCAGAGCCTGGGACCACAGTGCCTGGTCCTTTGGAAGTGCTTAATATATGCTTTTTAACTCATTCATTCCCTGAATTCTATCCATTTTATTACCTCTGAATTCTTTCTAGAGGTGTACTGCACAAATTATTGTGCGATTGGGTGTGACCCTGGGCAAGTCACTTAATCTCCAAAGCAGATTCCTTATTTGTAAAAAATGGGCTTAATTAACAGAATCTGCCTCACAAGGTCATCATAAGAATTGAACGAGATAATATAGGGAGCAGATAATATAATCCTTTGGGAAACTTAAAAGTTCTTCATGAGGGAAGGAAAAGAGAAGGGCGCAAGCATTCAGACACATAGCACTGCCATGTGCCAGGTACTGTGCCAAACACTTTATGAATCTCTTCTCTCTGTCTCTGTCTCTGTGTCTGTCTGTCTCTTTCTCTTTCTCTCTGCCTATCTCTATCTGTCTCTGTTTCTCTGTCTCTGTCTCTCTGTCCCTGTCTCTTTCTTTCTCTCTGTGTGTATTTGTCTTTGTCTGCCTTTCTCTGTGTCTCTTTCTCTGTGTCTCTCTCTCTGTGTCTCTCTCTCTCTCTGTCTCTGTCTGTCTCTGTCTCTGTCTCTCTGTCTCTGTCTCTCTCTCTGTCTCTGTCTCTCTGTCTCTGTCTCTCTCCTACTCTTTCTCTCTCTCTCTCTCTCTCTCTCTCTCTCTCTCTCTCTCTCTCTCTCTCTCCCTCTCTCTCTTTCCCCTGTGTCTCTCTAGTTTGCCCTCTGACGTATGCTGGCTATGTGACCTTGAGCAAATCATCTAACTTCTCAGTGCTTTGAGTGAGACAATGTTGCAGAGAAGGTGCCACCCTGCACTGGGAGAAGAATTTCCTCTCCTGGGAGTTCTCTATACCCATAGTCACAGGTATGGTCCCTGTCCTTTATTCTTGTCCTTTCTTACCACTCTTGATTGTTTCCTTTTTCTATCAACCTTGAAACAAACTGAAGCACACCCCGTACTTGAGACAAGGTGCGGTGTTTCCTAAGCACTTTGGGGCTTGGGCAACAAAAGCAGCACACGGTACATTTTAGAGAAGAGTCATTGTTGTCTTAAAAATCTGATGGCTATGTTAGGAGAAACATTCTCCTCTCTCTTGTTCTGTCTTGATCATCTTCTCTGGAAAGCTGCCAGTCCCTGATCGCTTCCCAGTGCCTAATAAGTGCCAATTCAGCATATTGAGTGCCATCGGGAAGTGATTGTGAGCCTGGCACAGTCCCAGGATTTATATTTAGGGCAGCCCAGAGCAAGGGGGTCTCTTTACTTCTCACACAGAGATGTCAAGAAGTTGGATCCTTCCAAGAGCAAACACCAGGAAGAAACGGACACCTTCAGCGCTGCCCCCGAGCTATTTTAATCAGCTGGTTTATCACCACTTTCTTTTGGTTAGAAGGGCAGGAGTTTCTAAGAATTTCCCTGAACTTCTCAAGACAATTAAATACCAACACTTTCTCACGTAGGCTTCTTTCAACGCAATCATTCGCACATTCCAAAACCTAACGCAATTTACGGGCTTAGGAGTAGATATATGATAAAGAGCTGGGAAAATGAAGAGATTTAAAAGTACTAAAGATTTGTATTTTTCAGTACTAGGGCCAGGATGACATGGGGGCTCTTTTTCTCTGTTCCATTTGGCTTGGGGGAGCCAAGATAAAAGCTAAAGTTAATATAACCAAACAGCGTATTGAGCCAGGTAGTTAAGAGAAAGCCACAGAACAGGGGCCCTGGGGTGCCTTGTGGGGACCCCAGAATCTTCCCTGTATTCTTCCTAATCTTCCCGGTTTTGCATTCCATCTTATTTATTTTGCATTAATTTATATAGACTGCTTTTGTGTACACGTTGTTTCTCCCAGTAGAAGGTAAACTCTCCATGGGCAGGGGCTATTGGCTTTTTGTCTTTTATCTCCAGTCTATAATGTAGAACTTGACACACAGTAGGCACTGTACAAATGTTTGTTGATTGATTGATTCTAGATTTCCAAGGAAATCGCTAGTGATAGACTTAAGTAGAAGAGGGCTTAGTAGAAAGGTGCAGATGGGGTTGGCTGGGAGAAGAGGCACAGGAGAAGAGTCAGGTAATCAGCTTTCCAGGCTGATTTTCCCTCACTCCCCTCTACACAGTCAATATTCTAGCCAGAATGGGCCACTTGAGGGCAGGGATTGCTTTGCTTTTTCTATTTCTATTCTTAGGTCTGAGCACAAAGGTCCACAAACAATAAGTACTTAATAAATGCTTCTATTCCACCCATCCCTTTCTCTTCTCTGCATAACTCAGGAGCCACCCCTAATGCGAAATCTTTTCTTGGTCTCTTAGTTGCAAGTATTCTCTCCCTCTTCAGATGTTATTGTATTTACTTAATTTTGTAAATGTTGTACTCCCTTTCCCCTCCTCCTCCAGGGGAATGGGAGCCTCTGGAGGGAAGGGACCATTTTTCTTTTTGTTGCAGCATTCCCAGACTAAGTACATTGGGACTTATACATAGTACAAGTATATGTATACATATACATAGTACAAGTGTTGAGTTGTATTGAATTCTGGTACTCTTCTAGGGTTTCTCCCCTCTCTTCACCTTCTTCTATCCATCTTTCTCTGCCTCCCATCTACCCTGAAGACCATTCATATTTAGCTCTGCCCTTGGAAATACACTCTGCCCCTGCAGCTTCTTCCTCAAATTGGCTCCTTCCTGCAGCCATTCTCCATTTTAAGGAAAAAGCCCAAGCTAACCACCCAGCATTTAGATGCCTGACACAGAGTAAGTGCTGAATAAATGCTTATTGACTTGACTTGTTGTTGACTTTTTATGGCATAGTGGCCAGAATGCTAAACTTGGAATCTGGAATCTAGAAGACCTGGGTTCGAATCTTGTGTCTCATATTTGATAGTTATGTGATCGTTAAGTGAGCAAGTCTCTGAGCCTCAATTTCTTCATCTCTAAACTTGGAGAGTTGATGTGAGAGTTAAATGAGATAATATATGTAAGGTCATAAATGCTATTATTATTATGATCATCTGATAAGTTCAGAAATTATCAGGGAATTCACAGAGTAAAAGACATTCCGGAGCTGAAGAGGTGAATACTTTAATGTTGGAACTTCAGGAGATGAGGGAAGTACTCTAGGGCATCATATACTCGCCTTCAGATAACAATGCTGAGACCCTATACAATCGCCGAATTGTAGAACACCTGTCCCTGCCTTTGTTTGTAAGGATTGGGTGAATTGAAATGGAAAACCAGTGAAGACTCTCTTCTCCTTCTCTCTTGTGGATATGAATACATTGTCCTATCCATTCTGTAGAAAGCAAATTCTGGTGGTACAGATAAGTGGATCAGCAGAGGGGCTGCCTGAAGCCTGAAGCCCTGTTCGAAGGCTGCCTGCCTTTTAATCACCCAAACCTGCTGTAGATTTTGTCCTTCTCTATATTCCTAAGTTACATGGCAGCAGCTTTAAAAATTAGACACCATGAAGCATTTGAGATAGGGTGTAGTGGAATTTGTGGTAGGTGGCTTTTGTTGCCATGGAAAGAGTGAGGGACTCTGGGAGGTAGGGGAGAGCTGCCTTTCAATGCCACCTTGGGCCCTTACCAGCTGTATGTCCCTGGGAAAATCATTTTAAATCCTTGCGCCTCAATTTCTTGTTCTATGAAATGAAAATAATAATGCTGGTAGTACCTGCCTGGCAGGGTCACGGCTCCCCCCTCTCTCCCCTCCCCACTTCCACTACTACTCCTATTCATACTCCTCTGGGACCAGAGACGAAATCTAATCCTTCTTCCACGAGACAGCCCTTCGGATACCTGAAGACGGTTTGTGGTGAGGCTCCAATAAAATGATGTATGGAAAGTGCTTTGCAAACATTTAAAGTCCTGTATTAACATCGGCTTGGCCTTGTTTTAGGTACATTTCCCAGACTCGCTTGGCTTTCCCATGGCTGTCTATCCATCTGTTTGTATCACCTTGGCAGAGAGCACTTGGTCTCAAAGGCCTTTGACAAAATTCATAGAGTGGATTTGGGAAAGGCCCAGGTAGCGTCTGGACATTTCTGAGAACAGGATCTAAAAGGATGATACAAGGGCGATGTGAAGAGGCCAGAGGAGGATGAGCGGAAAGGGCACAGCTTGTTCCCAAGCAAGAACTCAATATTACAGACTCCAACAAGAGAAAGGCAGCTGGCCGGTCAGCCACAGAGGAGCTGCAGTGATGGGGAAGGAGGTGGCATTAAATCTGAGAGTCATGCATACAAAAATGCATATATACACACGTGTGTATAAATTTTGTGAACCATAAAGTGCTGTATAAATGCTAGTAATTATGATTACCATCATCATGTATTTTTCCATGTTCTACCCTCAGTAGATGTAGAATTATAATTTTTGTTCAAATTGCACTTATTCCCACCTCCCATTCAGACCCAGACTGGGACAGTAGGAGACATGCTCTTCCTCCTCATCTTGGTCAAGCCTAGTTAAGCACCCATATTTGGAAGGCAGAGAGATAATATTTGTAAAGCATTTTTGTAAATGTCTGACAGAGGAAGAATCAGAGAGAACCTAGATAGGGTAGAACATTGGCCTTGGATTAATAAGAAGAGACTTAAAAGGTACAAAGATAAGATAATGCATTTGGGGTAAAGCAATCCACACTCACAAGTCTGATATATGGATAGAAAGCAGTTTGTGTGAAAAAGACTTGAGGGTTTTCATGGACTGAAAGTTCATTGTGAGTCAATGGTGCAATATGGCAGCCCCAAAGGCCTCATGTGCTCTTGGGATGCATGGAGAGGCACTAAGCAGGGAACATCCACATACTCTGCCTTCAACAGACCACATCTGGAAGGCTGTGTTCTACTCTAGGATCTACAGTTTAGGAAAGGTGTTGATAAGCTTGAGGAAAGCAGCCAGGATGGTGAAGGGTCTCAAGGCCATGTCCTATGAGAATCTGTTGAAGCCACTTGGGATATTTAGCTTAGAGGGATTGTGGCAGGAGGAAGGAGAGACATAATTCCCAAATTCAAGCATTTGAAGGGTTGTCAAACAGAGGAGGAAATAAAATTGTCCTACTTGGCTCCAGAAGGCAGATGGGGCAACAGTGAGTAGCATTTGCATTGAGGTGCATTTTGGCTTGATATAAGGACTTTCTAATTGTCAGAGCTGTCCCAGAATAGACCAGGCTGCCTTGGAAGGTGATAAGCTCTCCCTTTCCTAGAGGTCTTCCAGCAAAGGTTGAATGATCACCCATCGACAGTGTGGTAGAAGGGATTCTTCAGGTAGAGAGGTTCCACAAGGTGGTCTCTGAGCTCTTTCCCAACTCCGAGGTCCTGGGATTCTATTCACAGTCTGCTGCAAAAGGAGAGTGGAGCAAAAAGTCACAGGTCCAATTCAATTCAATCACTATTTATTCAATTCTCACCAAATATAAGAATGGATACAGCACAGACCCTACTCTGAGGGAACCTACAGTTCAACAGGGGGGATGACACAGTTCAGGTCACTTCAGGAAGCACTGGCTAAACACCTAGTACATGTGAGGTTCTATACTAGGGGTACTCAAATAAACCCGGGAACTCTCCGGTATGGTTACTTCCTCCATCGATCCAAAGTTCTGCCCATTCTGTTTGATTCTATGGGGATTCCCTTTATGTAGGTTTTGGACTAGATATCACTGAGGAATCTTAAAACATTCAGATTCTGTAATTCAGGGAGGGGGAGGGGGGAGTCCTTGCTTTCGAGAAACATGGGAACAAATGATTAAACAAGATTATTTGAAGAGAGAAGGAGGGTAGACTAACTGCGTAGGATGGGAATTATCAACTGGGTCTTGAAAGAAGGTGGAGATTCCAAGTGGTGGAAGTGAGGAAGGAGTCCAGGTTTGGAGGACAGCCAGGGTGAGAGCTGTGCTCAGAGGAGAGTGAGATGTGGTTAAGAGAGAGCTGGAAATAGCCCTATGAGGAAGGGGAGGAGGGCAATTCCTTTCATTTGGTGTGTTCAAGGAATGCTTCATGAAAGAGGTGGTCCTGGCTGCTCCTGGAAGGAAGGGCCAAGGACTCTAGAGCATAAAAGGTTTTCTTGGCTCACAGCCCTGATGTTTTTAACCCTTTGTCCCTATCACTGGCCCTTGAAACATCCACATCATCTAATCTCCACCATCCAGAGGAACTTTCAGGGAAGCCCAGCCACTTGGAGAAGAGTTTGTAGAGGTGGAGGAGAGAACAAATGCACCCTACGTCAGACCCACCAGCCTTTCTTGAGTCCCTGTGATTTGAGTGGGTGCTCCATTCTTTGGCTAATTTATGGCTGAATTCAGGAGACAGAGGCTGGGCATCAGTTTGTTTCATCTTTAGTGCCTGCAGACACAGAATAGGATTTACAGCAAAACAGAAATTGTAATGAGATTCCACTGCTATGAAAAAAAAAAGTGGTTTTCTCCATGGGACTGCTAATGGGCTTTAACCTGTGGCTAAAAAGCAGCATCTTGAGGGGGAAATTAGAAGAAAATAAACATTTATTAAACACCTACTACATGCCAGGCACTTTATAAATATTATTGTATTCTAGCCTCACGACAATTCTTGGTGGTAGGTTATTCCCATTTTACAGATGAGGAAATTGAGGGAGGCAGAGATTAAGCAAGCATAAGTATCTGAGGTAGGATTTGAATTCAGATCTTCCTGACTCCAGGCTTGAGCCACCTAGAGGACCTGCGTTCAATTTATAGCTTTGTTAACTTACTCTCTGGAAAGAATGTTGGATTTGGAGTTAGAGGAGCTAGATTCAGATCGGACTTCTACTATTTAATACCCGAGACCCCTAAGCTGCAGTTTTCCCATCTGCAACACGAAGGGTCTGTATGAGGTGACCTCGGAACGGCCTTACCACGTCTAGATCTGATCCATGTGACTTTGGGTAAGTGAGTCGCATGCCTTCTGGAGGCCTTGATTTTTTCTTTCACAGGACAGTTTTGGGACATTGCTCCTGCTAGCGCCGATTCTGTGATCCTCCCCTGTTCTGGAAGGCTTGCCAACATCGGCACACTGCTTCACTGCTGGGAAGGAGATGAATGAAAGGGTAGCCATGGGGAAAGAAGCGAGCCTGTGGTAGGACTCCGTTGTGCAGGAGCCAGAAATAAAGTCCTCGACTTGACAGCTCCCTCAGCAGTGCTGGGCAAGACCGCTGCCTTGTCTCGCAGACTTTGGAGTTTGTCTTGTAGAAAGCCTCCTCCTCTGGCTTCCTGCCACTCAGCAAAACGTCTCTATCTAGAGGAGAGCATTTAGAGAAGGAAAGGACCTTGGAGATCGCCGGTTCAACTTCATTTCATGGATTAGGAAGCTGAGGCCTAGGGGAGAAATGATTTCCACACGGCTATACAGCCAGCAAGCAGCCTGGCTGGGATTCGAACCCAGGTCTTCGGATTCAGAATCCTCTGGTCTTTCTCTTAACCCGGCTTCCTCCATGCTCATTCTGATCTCTTCCTCCCCCATCAGAAATCAGAGAGAGTGCTGCGAAATGCTAAGTGAGGCATGTACTTCCAGACGAGCATCATTTCATGGACTGCACGTATTTGCATTAATTGATCTAAACACACATACAGCCCCCCAAAATACACCACTAATACAAAGCCCAAAATGTAAGATGCCTTTAAAAGGGAGAAGAAAAGAAGAGACAAGAAAGAGAGCCCCATGAGGGGTGAAAAAAAATTACAACGCAGAAGCCAAACACAAGCAGAGACCCTTCCAATGGCTTTGAAAATAAAGTGGGGATTTGTTTTGGAGGATTTAAATTGGTAAATTATTTGAATTTCTCCACCCCTAGGTGAATGATTTAGATGGCTTTGACCCCAGTCTGACTGCAGGGATTAATGTGGTCTAATGATTGCCGAGCTGATCATTGCAGCAGGCATCATTAATTATCTTTATTGATTGGAGCTTTCAGAGATAAAGCTTTATGCTGACTGGAGAATACCCTCTTCCTGCAAGGTCAAGGCTAAAATCGAGGGGAGCTAAATAATTGCATTAACAAACAAAGAAATAAAAATAACCTCTTGGAGCCTCATGTAATTAAGATCCAATTACAACATTTATCCTTGTTTACAAAATGAGAGAGTTTTACTTGTCGAGTCTTTTTCCGGAAAATTGCTTTGGTCCCTGGTAATTGCATTATAACCGAACAGGGGGCATGAAAAGGGGGATCAGTTTCCTGGTGTAGCTGGTACTTGCTCTTGCAATCCGACTTCCTCACTTACCAAAGCCCAAGGGTCTGTAGGGACTTGTCTAAAAATACTAATGATATGTTAAATGAAATGGGTTAGATGGTGAAAGTAATAATTGGTCCTCAAGTCTGATTATATTTCTTTGGGATGGGGTAATGGAGCTTAAAGCTATCCCAAGGATGTTATCACAGACGTCTTTCTACTCCCCCCTCCAACTCCCTCTCCTCTTTTTGCTACATTAGTTTCACCGCTCTGAGAATCCTGCCTAGAAAGCTCAACGGGCTTGTAAATTTCTCCAGTGAAAGAGATCAGTGTTACAGTTGCACATCTATCGATCAGATTTTGGAACTTTTGAAAAACAAGAAGCTTTGAAATGTAAAACAAAAAACCATGTGCGAGTTTGCCTTTTGGAAAATTTTCAAACAAATTGTTTAGGGTTTTCTTCTCCCTGCCTCTCTCCACCCCCTACCGCATTTCCTTTTAGTAATCTGCTCGTGTGGTATATTCTGAGAATCACTCTTAGAACTGATGAGGATGAGAATTAGGAGGGGACCAGGGATTTAGTTTTCCAGCATCACCACCACAATTAGACATTTCGACCTTGACCTTTACCAAGTCACTCAGTCCTTTCTCCGAGAAAAAAACACGATAAACTATTCTGGGGGTGCAGGGGAGATAGAATCATGAAAAAAATAATCTATAAATGAAATATTCTTTGGTACTTTCTTAAGTGAAAGGTGTGAGACTATTTATTACAGGAGACAGGAGGACAAGCCTCTAACCTTGGCTTTGCCACTAATTTGCTCTGCGACTTTGGCAAATTGCTTAAAACTGCCCTGTGCCTCAGTTTCCTCATTTGTAAAATGAAATATTGAACTAGATAATGATCACAAAGTTTCCTTCCAGCCCTAGCATTCTACATGTCTAAATGTTAAACTTTTACTCCTTCATTCGATTTTGGAAATGTTTTCATTTCTGAGAATAAATCCAATGCATCAGACTAATAGGTAGCATTTATTTAGCACAGTAAGGTTTGTGAAGAGCTTTACGCATATTATTTGATCCTTACCACAGAGGGTTTTCATGGCAGAGTGGAAAGAGGACTAGAGTTCAAGTAATAATACCTGGGTTCTAATTCTAGTGCTGTCTTCTACTCTCTGTGTCACTGCTGGCAAATGAATAGACATCTCTGAATCTCAGTTTCCTCATCTGCAAAATGGCCATAACTGTCCTTCCATTACCTCTCAGTTTTGTTGCAAGGAAAGTTATGTCAACTGTTAAGAGCTACAAAACTGCAGTTCTGGAAGTCTGAGTCACCGGTGGTCTTAGCTAAGATTTTGCCAGTTTATTTCATACAAAGATGGAAAGCAGAAAATAAAGATGAACTTTCTGTCCATTTTACATCTTCTTATTAATTCTAAAAAATGAAGTCGGTGTCAGAGAAGACTGAAACCTTTAACTCTGATGATGATTTTGGATTATTTATTTTTGTCATCCCTGTCATGAACAGAGATTATATTTTTGTGTCCATGAAATATTAAAATTCAGATCCATTCAGTAAACATTTATTGAGTACTCACTATGTGAGGCACAAAGGATACAAAAACACAAACTAGAGTCTCAGAACTCATGGGATTTACACTCTGTTGGGGTATTCAGGAGGGAAAATGTATGAAATTAAGCATAAAAGGTGGAAATGCATAGAGTGCTGGGCCTGGAGTCAGGAAAACTCATCTTCCTAAATTTGTATCTGGCCTCAGACACTTACTAGCTGTGTGGCCCTGGGCAAGTCACTGAACTATGCCTCAGTTTCCTCATCTGTAAAACGAGCTAGAGAAGGAAATGACAAGCCACTTCAGTATTTCAGCAAAGGAAACCCCAAATGGGGTCATGAAGAGTTGGACACAACTGAAAATGACTGAACAGCAAGCGCTGAATAAGGAAAATCTAGGAAGGGTCAAGTATTAATCCCTGGGAGAATCAAAATAGGTCCTTCTCCAATCTAATTCTCTATTAGTAATATTCCTAAACTCAGGTCTGACCATGTCAATCACCTGGTCTGCAAGCTTCGATGGCTCCTAATTTTCTTTAGATACTAAAGTAAAAACTCCCTTGTTTGACATCTAAAAATCCTTCACAGTCTGGCCACAACCTATCTTTCCAGGCTGATAACACATTATTCCCCTTTGTGCACAGTACACTCTTCCCCAGCTGTTCTGCTTGAAGTTCCCCACCCTTGACTATCTCCCTTCCCCTGGTGCTTTTGCCATGCTTGGTATACTCCTCCTCACCTCTACCTCTTGGTCCTTAAAAACAAAGGCATATGGTTCCTTTCCCACTTTTTAGTGACTAGCACTTCAACAGGAAGTCTGGGTTTGTTCAGTGTTATGACGTTGATTTCGAACTGGCAAGCCTTCTGGCAGCTTACCCTGGTTTCCTGCTTGCACCATTGCTACTCATTGTTATAATATACCGAGAAGATTCTAATGCAGAGGGCCCAGGACCCTGAACCAAAGAGCTTTGGAAATAGCATTGCTTTCAGCCCTCAGCCATCATTTTGAGAAAATAATCCCCATGAAGATATAGCCTGGCCAGTGTTGCAGCAGGGGCTACAGTCACACCTACTGAAGCTTTAGAAAGGAAAGTTCTTGTCACCAAAGTCCTTGGCATTGTCTAATTATTCAATATCAGAAACTAATGTGATTTCATCCGTGGAAATGACAGCAAAGGGGAGGCATTTTGCACCTTTGCAAACATCACACCCTAAGGACCATGACTTCCATTGGCCTTTCAGCTGAAACCTTCCATATGCGATGTCTCCTTCATTACATTGGAAGTTCCTTGAGACCAGTGACTGCCTTGATTTTCCATTTGTATCCTCAGCACGGTGTTTTGCATGTAGTAAGTGGTTAATAAATACTTCATTTATTCGTTCGTCATCTTTGTGATAGCTACTCTGTATTTCTGAGTGGAACATTCTAATGTATTGCATGAGTGAAACTGGCTCCTGGCAGTCTGTTCTATCAGGCTCGAGGATGCAGGCAAGCCTCAGGACCCCTGCTTTACCCAGCCTTTCCCTCAGGTGGGATCAGCTCTTTGATCCAAAAGCAGGCTCTCTGAGACTTTCCTTCAGGCCTGAACGGTGCTGTTGCTTCTTCAACATCCAATCGACCAATAACACCTCTGGAGTCTGGATAGTGTGCCTTACAGGGTTTATAGGTGAGGCATTTTGCTTCCTGAGCCATGTGGAAAAATAAAACAAATACAAGCATTTCCTGTCAGGAAATTAGAGGGGGAAAGCCTCCAATTTGTTGATGGCCAGAGCAGTATCAGAGGATATCCAATCTTTGTCGTCAACATTGATTTACTGTTGGCAAAATGGGACTTCCTGCTTTTGACCCTACACCCGAAAGGTGTAAGAGAGTTCACAAAGAAAGCTTCTTAGAAATTGAATGGCCCGTCCAGGGCAACACAAGTGAATCAGAAACATGTGCATTTAATTCCCCTTAAAATGCACATGGGCTTGGATCTTAAAGGGAAGAGTTCTCAACACAATGTGTTTGGGGTTTGGTTAAACTCAAAACACTTGAAAAACCCTTTGGAATATTGGCTGAGTTCAAAACCCATCTGGGCTTGCCTGTCCACATGAAATATGAGTGCAAAGACTTTGTCCTTCATGATACCTTTAAAGTACCATGTCAACATTAACCACTCTTCAGAACACTTAGCTAAACTAAAATCTGACCAGCATTCTGCTATCTAAAATAGAAGTAAATGGTCATTCTCATGTTATAGCTAGGAAAGCTGACACAGTAAGGTAAAAAAAAAAATGCCCCATTAGCCAGAAGATGGTAAACAAGCACTTTGTTGTGGAAATTATGAATATATGATTGCATAGATTATTCAGACCCACATTGCCTCCAAGTGTACGGTTGTGTTAAATTTTAGGCGTGCAAAATAAAATTGAGAGAGTATACCTTAGATTCTATGACTCCCAGTCAGTATCCAGAGAGTCAATGAAGATCATGAAAGCCCATGAGGATGAGTTGAAGGAATCAGATCTGTTTAGCTTGGAAAAGAGAAGATTCTTCAAGTATTTGAAAGCCTGTCATGTGGATAAGGGATTTTACAGGTTCTCTGTGGTGCCAGAGAGCAGAACCAGGAGCAAGGAATGGCCATTGGAAAGAGGTTAATATTATGTTTGATACCAGGCAAAACTTCCTAGCAGTTAGAGCTGCCCCAAATGGGAAGAGCCTGTTTGAGGAGATGCTGGCTTCTCTATTACTGGAGGCCTTTAAATAGAATTTGGATGATCTCTCATTGGGTATATTGGAGAGGAGGGTCTTCTTCACATATGCTAACTCTGAGATTCTGAAATTCAGCAGTGACATCAGGTTGAAAATGGTGGCACATATTACTAAAGCACACGAAACTTTATAAGGTAGACAAAGAAAGTGCTTCCGTGTCCATTTTAAAGATGAGGAAACACAGAGTCAGAGAGATAGGGACTTGCTCCCAGTCACTCCCAACTAGTCAGGGGCAGAGCTGGAATTTGAATTGGGGTCTCCTGCCTACCTCTAGTACCTTTTCCACTTTACTCTTCCATCCTGAACAAGAATTTCTCTCATTTTAAAGGTTACTTCAAAGATTCATTTGAGCATATGTTTGAAAGACAAATATGCCTATCAAAGAAATGTGGATTCTAGGATTTAGAAGTAGAAGGGATCTCAGAAATCACCTAGCCCAACCACCATGTTTTACAGATGGGTTTGCAATGGATAGAAGACCCTCACGGACACCTCCTGTGCCACACCGATCTTTGAATCCTCAGTACCTCTTGAGATGCCTCACACCTATTTCAACAGTGGTGGTTTCCTCTGCCAATAAAGATTCCATCTGGTAGATCAGTCTTGGACAACTGCCTGCGGTTCAGAGAGAGAGTAGGTCATTTTGTTAGTGTCACCCAACTAGTCAGAGGTAGAATTGGTGCCCAAGAGCTTTCCAAGGTAAGCCCTTTATCCATTAAGACATACTTCATTTCACTTGGGAGGTGCTTGGTAAGGATGTGTTGCATTGAATAAGACTAGATGTTAAACAGAAGGAACATCACCACAATAAGGACTAGTTCACTATATAGCAGGTGGGTCAGTCCAAGGGAAAGCAAAAACAACATGGCGAGTGCAACTGTTAGAGGCTTGGTGCAGTGGGATTTGAGGTGAAATCCACAGAGGTTCCGATTGAAATGCACTGGTATTATTTATCAGTGAATATATTAGTTCCAAAGCAGAGTAACACCCAGGGAGATCATTGAATTTATGAGGTTTCTCCCTTTATACTCATTGTTATGATCAGAAAAAAAAGCCAATTGCAGAAATTCCTTTCTCTTTAAGGGAGACCTTGTAATTCATGTAATTATTTCAGTGGCTGGAGAAAACTACCTTCTCTATTGAATTTTAGAAAGTTGGCTTCCTTTTTTAAAGTTTTTTCCCCCCAGGAGATTAAAGAGAAATGGGTCCTGAGATAGCTCTTTTTCACTTATACCCAAGAACGGTTATGGA
The DNA here is from genome assembly GCA_028646595.1 of Phalanger gymnotis. Classification (NCBI taxonomy): domain Eukaryota; kingdom Metazoa; phylum Chordata; class Mammalia; order Diprotodontia; family Phalangeridae; genus Phalanger; species Phalanger gymnotis. Next base: position 13,904,351 of record CM053626.1, on the reverse strand, counting down.
CCTTGGTAGATTAAGGCAAGATGAAGAAAACCAAATCAGGCCTAGTCCATAGGGATGACTAGAGCCAAGAAGACATCATCTTTGGAATATGCAAAATATTGGTTCATTGGAATTGTAAAGTCTAAAGCAAATGGAAACACATTTTTTCCCTCCAGAAAGTTCTGACCTTTGAGAGCTCAGACTTTGAGAGACCAGCAGAATTTTGTCCCCAGGTTATTTTGATCGGCTCAGGTAATTAAGCCTACCAGCTGGAAAAAATATAGTCTGGCAGGTGTGGGATACTAAGGAGTCACCATCTAGACTCTTATTCAAGTCTGGATGGCTTTCCCAATCTGCTTTCATATTTTGCAGTGCTTACTGGCTGGCATTCTTGGCCAATGAAGGAGGAAATCACCTCTGGTTGCAAAAGTCCCCATTCAAATCCACAAATCTGAGATCCTGGAACTAAGGAATATTAGAGGAAGCAAAGGCATATGTCTTTCATTAAAGAAAAGCATGAGCAAGAGGGCTGTTGTTTTATTCAGAACAACGTTTCTGATGATGGCTTGTCAACTTCATCTGTAATAATGAAAATGGCTTGGATTTCTGTGCTAGGCTAAGGCTTACAAAGTATTTGCTCTGTGACAAACATGTGAGGCAGGTAGCAAAGGTAGCTTTATCTCCATTAAATAAGCAAGGAAACTGACATTTGGAGAGGGAAAGTGACTTGCCTGTGGTCACACAAGGACTAGGTATTGTATTTTAATGGCCATCAGTACGGAAGAAAAGAACATTCCTGACAATATGGAAACTTGAGAAAAATCAACTGACGCTTTGTAAATAAGATAGTCCATTCATCAACTGATTCAACAGTGTGTATTCAGAATCGAGGCACAATTCTTTTTTTTTCTTTTTGAATTGTTGGAAGAAGAGCATCCATGGAAGAGTCAGCGAAGTGGAGTAGGAAGAACTCTGATTTGGAATTCAGAAGAGCTGGGTTCAAATCCCAGTTCTGCTATTTACCTGTATGACCTTGTGCAAGCCATTTCCATCTCCTATCTATAACATACGGAAGTTGGACTTGATGATTTCTCAAGCCTCTTCTAGCTCTAAATCCTCTGACCCCATCAGATGAACTGGTGGTGTTCTTTGGACCTCACGCACACCCAAGAGGTCCAGAGAACACTTTGCTTCCCCTCAAATGCAGTAAAAAGGTGCTGTGTGCCTGAAAGAGACTGTTGCCCGTGGATGGTTTATTTTTAGACATGATAGAGTGGAAGATTTTTGATAAATTAAAGTCTCCTTTCCCCCCTCTTCTCTTATTTCCACATAAATTAATTCTCCAATTTAATAAACTAACAGGTGGTTCCATTTCAGGCCGAGCAGATGTTAGGCTGAATGAATGGGGTCCCCTCTTGCGTTCCATTCATCCCTGAGTGCTTTCTTTTTTATCTCTTTTCTTCCTGCTTTTCTTTTCCCTTCTTTCCTGCCAGATTTATGAGCAACTACAGTATGAAGTGTTTTGTCTGGACAGTATGAATATTGATGACTGACACGTGCTGATTTTAGATGTATTAGTGGCATTAATAATCCCGAAAGTCTCAACTCTCCCCCCACCCATCAACAGATAATGAGAGACCAGATTGCTGAACCATGAATTTTCCTTCTCTGGACGGCTGTGTAAAGATTTCTATGGCTTTACAGATGGAAGCCAACAATTGCAAGCATATTCCTTGAGAAACCAAGGGAAAAGCAGTGATTATCCAGCTGACCATGGTGAATATCCCAAAGTTGCTTGAAAGGCTGAACTCTGAAGTTGGCTGTTCTCATCTGGGTCAGCTTTGAGACTCAAACAACCAACTGAGAGAGAAGAGTCTGAAGGTCTTCCCTTCTTGCTCCCAATCTGTCCCTTGGAGTCTGACCTAGCTAAATGAGACAGTGACACCATTTAGCTGGTGGTCTAGTGACAATTCTGCTGTGGCTGTGTAGACTTCAGGGCAGAAAGAGGCTGGAACAAGGATGGCACTTTCAAATGGTTCTGGTCTCAATCAGTCAAATCAACTAATAAACGCACAGCTATTATGCATCTGCTCTACAGCATATCCCCAAAGTCTTAGTGAGCTATCCTGTACTAGTAGATGGGCAGTACACTGCACTAAGACTTTGGGGACACTATGCCAGGCACAGTGGATCTAACGACAAACAAAAAAAATGAAATCATTCTTGCTCTCAGAGAGCTCACAATCTATAAAGGGAGAACAGGTATACATAGGTAAGCACATACAGAAAAATGCAAAATAAATAAAACTTTTCCATATACCCACATACGTTTCTCTTCATCTGTCTCCAAGAGAGACATCTTTTAACCCAAATAAGTTGAATTTCTTCTTTCTAAACTATGGAGATCTTTTCAAAATCTGATTCCGTCACTAAATGTATCAGTAACTTCTCTGTGTTATGTGATCTAATTCAACAAATATTTCCTAAATACTTAGAGTGTGCTGAGCATCGTGGTAGGTCCTTTGGAGATACAGGAAAGCTTAATTAAGATATGGTCCCTGCCCTCAGGTTACAGGCATTATAATTGGATGATAAGACACATGCATAGGCATTACACGCACAGTATTACATGATGAGATAATATATTTAAAGATTTTGGCACAATACCTGGAACATAGTAAACACTATATAAATGTCAGCTATTATTATCATTATTACATTAGGGAGGTAGTTAACAGAGTTATGTAAGATTTAAGGAAGATTGTTACTGATGGAAAGGCTCACAGAAGTCTCCATGGAAGAAGTGATATTCGAGTCGGGCTTTGAAGGATGGGCTTTTGAAGGCTGTTGAAAAAAAAGGGGGGCAAGGGATATTCTAGGCACAAAAAACAGCGAGAGGGAGCAGCATGAGGTACAAAGACAAAGAAGCACCATGTTTGTGGGAGTGTCAGAGAATGGCACCCTTAGGTTGGAGTATCAATTGTGTAGAAGGGAGTAGTAGTAGAAATAATGGATCCCCATCCTCCCATCCCCCCCCATCCTCCAATCCTCTACCATCATTCATCCTCCCCCATCCTCCCATCCTCCCATCATTCCCGTCTTCCCTCATCCACCCCATTATTTCCATCACCATAGGTTTGCTGGTCAAGTCCCTCTATGGAACAGTCAGGTTTATACAAGAAATAAGTTGTTATAAAGATACTTTTCTAGTAATAATTGCTTAAATTAGTTGAGCCTTTGTATTCACTTCTCTTCATATAAATTTTGTCTTTCAAGATCCTGAAGGGAAGCAGGTGGACCATCCTCAGGGCTGGAGATCTTAACTTGTGGTGTGGTAAAGTTGTTTGTTTGTTTTTTAAACGAACTTTTTTTTCGTAACTAGTTCAATATGATTGTTTCCCTTTGTAATTCTATATATTTTATTTTCTGCATTTAAAATAGTTATCCTGAAAAAGGACTCATAGGTTTCACCAGACTCACTGGCAAAGGGATCCTGTTAAGTACTCCTGGCTTAAGGTCTTCTAGCAGAGGACACATGGACATGCCAGGTAGAGGAGAAGGTCCCCAGTAGAATTAGGCAATATCCTCTTTGCATGATCTGTCTTTTTGCCACTACCCAGGTCCAAACTGTGATCCTCAACTCCTCCATACTTTCTGACTGATCTCTAATGTTCTTGACCTCTGCCCCTCAGTATTGCTAACTGACTCGACAATCCAATTCACCTTACCAGTGCTCCGATGTCTCTTCCAGTTGCTTTCTTTTCTTTCCCTTAGATCCTTTTCTCTAAGGCTTAGGGTTCTCATAATGATGATTTGACCCCTATATCTGGGTCTAAGTAGCTTAGCTTAACACCTAGACCCTTTCCCTCATTAAGAAATGAGGCATTGACTTATCAGATAGATAGCTCATGGATGGATGGATAGAAGGTCAGATGGACAGATAGATGAAGAGATAGGTAGATGGATGCACAGACTGAAATACAGATGAATAGAGAGATACATGTCTCATTACATATATTAACAGTAACTTTATAGACAGATAAGTAGATAGAGAAACAGACCAATCGACTATTGAAGTGCTTTCTACCATTGTGCTATGTACTGGGGATACAAATGCAAGAGTTGAGTAGCACAGTCAGTCATGGATGGGGTATTAGCTGAATCATTGGAGGAAATTCCCAAATCGGTGGGGATCCAATATCCCATTAGCATATTGGAGCTCTATACAATTCTGGTTAGGTAAGTGGCGGATGGGGCATTGGTCTTAGAGTTAAGAAGAACAGGGTTCAAATCTCACTTTAGATACTTGCCAGCTATGTGATATTGAACAAGTCACTTGTTCCTTTTGGACCTCAGTTTCCTCAGCTGTAAAATGAGGAGGTGGGGTTTGATGGTCTCTAAGGTCCCTTCTAGTTCCAAACCAATGATCCAATGACTCCCCCCACCCCCCACCTCCCGAAATTGAAAATGTTAATTCTTGAATTTTGGCAGATAGTAGGTAGAGGGTGGAGAGAAGAGTTAGCATTTAGGTTGTATAGATAGTCCAACTTAGAGAAAACCCTCATCAAGTTGGGGACCTTCAGATTTTTTGCTGAGTGAACTCAGACTTTTAAGTTACACTGTCAGTTCAAATCAATAGGCAAAGACAAATAATATACCATGTGTAGCTAGGTGGCTCAGTGGATAGAGCCCCAAAATGAAGTCAGGAAGGCTCATCTTCCTGAGTTCAAATCAGGCTTTAGATACTCCCTAGCTGAGAGACCTGGGCCAATCACTTCACCCCGTTTGCCTTAGTTTCCTCATCTATAAAATGAGCTGGAGAAGGAAATGGCAAACTACTTCAGTATCTCTGCCAACACAACCCTAAATTGGGATATGAAGAGTCCAACTCAACTGAAATGACTGAAGAACAGCAACAAAATAATAGGCCTTCTCTTTTTTATTGGGATCTTGCTGGCTTTTCTCATGTGGTTTGATGACCACAGTTGTATCTTTCTTGCTCTTCCGTTCTCTTCATTTTACCAAGTTTTTCCTGTTCCCCCGAATATTTTTATTCTAATTGCAAATGAGGTATAGAACTTTGAAAAATGTTTTATTTATTCTCACACCTCAGTTGCTTCCTAGTGACCCTCTCTCCCTGTTTTTTAACGAAGAAAAATTGTTCAGTGAACCAGTCACAGCAACTGCATCTCACTGTATGTACCATTCTGTACCAGAAGTCTACTGTCTCTTTAAAAAGTCAAGGGAAATGTATTTGATCTGTAATGTTCACAATTCAATCATAAATGATAATTATGGTTAGGGCAGGATTACTGATTTCCTGAAGGAAATCTCTAGAGAAGTCCTGGATATTTTTATTACAGTCTTTTTGATCAGTCACAGTATTAAATTCTTAGTATATACATTCAATAAATTTATTGAATAAATTCAGGGAGAATTTCTGCAGATTACAGAAGGTGCTTTTATATATGAAACAATTTGGCTTATTATTTTGTTTTTGATAAACTAGTTATAGAAGACAGAAAAACGTTACAGCCCAACAACATATTAATGGAGCATTAATGCCAACCACTAAAACCCTTTTTGTATTGGAGATACAACCTACAGAAACAACGCTGTCCGTATCATAAGAAATGAAAAGCTGAACTTGATTGTTTTTCATATTTAGCCAAGGATTAGATGACAAGCTTAATTTATTGCTATTTTATTACCCTCTAGTAAACAGCTATGATATAGGCTGTTTACATAGATAGCACGGAGGTTAATTCAGACCATTGCATGGTGCTGGTTTATGCCTTGTAATCAGCAGCCAATATATAGGACGATCCAAATTGAAAACAATGTAAATTCGCCAAGCCAGCTTAATTCCTGCCAAGAAGGAATATTCCTTAAAGCCATATTTTAAAGTTTATTAGGTTAGATGTGCAACTCTATTCTGTAAATACTCAGCATGAGAAATTATTGAAGTTTGAAAGTTACTGATTGTATGTTCTATTTTCAAAGTCTCTTAAACAAAAAGAATATGTTTATAATAATTTCATTTCCTCTATGAAAGTGACCTAATGAGTTAAAAAGAAATGAAGTCAGGCGAGGAGAGAGCTGTTTTCTACTCAGTCTTTTTTGTAGCCAAAGTCAAGTTTAAATGCAGTCCAAATGCCAATTCTCTGTCACAGCTTTTGAGGATTAAGCCTGATTATAGCACCATTTCTCTACTTGCCTGATATACAAATTCATCTCAAAGCTATCTTGAAAACCAGCAAAGTGTTTCATCTTGGAGGTGAGAAAGTTGGCTGTCAAGTTTTTATTTCAGGGCAGAAAATGTATTTACTTAATATAAGTAGGGCAGAATCTACAACTAGCTTGCTGATTGGCTCTACGCAAATTTTCATGTGAACATTCAAGGCTGTAAGGGAAAATTTAAAACAAGTGTTTTTCTTTTTTGAATTTGTTTTTGCCTGGTTGGGTATGTTACCTGAGCTAAAAAAATTTTCCATCACTTTGTGTAGTATGTGTGTAATGTCCTGTCAGGTGATGGTTATTGTTTTCTGCTTGTTTCTGTTGCAATAAAGAGGCAAATTTGGCTAAATCTGCTTCAGTACAGCTCACCAAATATATTACCATAATAACAGCTAATAATACCTAGCATTTACCTAACACTTTGAGGCTTGCTAAGCACTTTACCAATATTATCTGCTTTTGTCATTATAATAACCCTGGGAAGAAGGTGCTATTAATATCACCATTTTACAGAAGGGAAACTGAGGCAGATAAATTAAGGGATTTGCCCAAGGTTGCATAGCTAGTAAATAAATGTCTGAGACTTCATCTGAACTCTAATCTTCTTGATTTTAGGTCCGTCATTCTATCCATTGTGCCACCTAGCTGCTGAATTATATTTATCTCTTGAAAAGTGCAAAGTGTGGGCTAATAATCTGTTAGAGGTAATGGTGTAGTGGAAAGTATCATATGAGTCCTTGGTTCAAATTCCTGTCCTGATATTTATTAGCTGTGAAAAGCAAAACACTCTATCATCTGGAACCTTGGCTTCCTCCTTCGTAAAATAGGGATAATAATGCAGTTATTTTATGGGGGTTATGAAGAATGCTCTTTGTCGGGTTTTGAGTGCCACAGACAGGATCTCTTATTGAATAAAGAAATCCTTTGACAACTATTTTATATGTTGAGGCTCTGTTCGTTATGTTTAATAAATGCCTGCGGATCGGTCGCTTGGTTCTCTGCGTTCTACATCCTTTCCCTATATTGAGTAGGAACTGATTCAAACCTTTGTCGAGTCAATTCGAGTGCAGGTCTTCCACTGAGCTATGTTTATTATTTAATCTATGTATAGTGGGGCATAGTGTTTGTATGGATCTTATGCAACTCTTTAGGACTTACCCACTAAGTCATAGATGAGTTGCCACCTGCCTCCATGGAAGGCGTTCCCACACCAGGAGTTCCCCACATTGGTGAAATCACAGGTCTTTCTTATATTTTTTATACATAGTAGTGTAATAGGTAAGAGAATGGTTGCCATCCTGGTGCCTGAAAATGCTAATCTATTTTTTAAAAATCTTATTATTACATGTGCTGTTGGAAGAGTTTCTTAGACTATCTCTGTCTTAATTTCTATTAAAAGGACATTCCAACTCTTAGCCAGATAGGAGGTCATTTTGCAGAATGGATCTTGTAAGCCATTAACCTACTTTAATGGCACATTGAACTAGATGCCAAGACGTACCAAAATAATAATGATGATGATGATGATGATGAAAAAGAAGAAGAAGAGGAGGAAAAGGAGGAGGAGGAGGAGGAATAGGAGGAGGAGGAGAAGAAGAAGAAGAAGAAGGCAGAGGAGGAGGAGGAGGAGGAATAGGAGGAGGAGGAGGAGGTGGAGGAGAAGAAGAAGAAGAAGAAGAAGAAGAAGAAGAAGAAGAAGAAGAAGAAGAAGAAGGAGAAGGAGAAAGATAAGAAGGGGAAGGGGAAGTGGAAGGGGAAAAGGAAGGGGAAGGGGAAGGAGGAAGAAGAGTGTCTTAAGGCACTGGTTCATCAGCCTCATGTGGCATTGAGGGGAGTCTGTAATGAAGTGAGCTGATGGCGAGTGAATCGTTCTCTCTGGAATTCTCTGAGTCCTGCTCCTGATGGCAAATCTGGCACCTGATGAAACCTGCTAGATGAACAAGTACTTCTAAGATAGTGCCCCTGAGAAATTGCAGACATGTTGCTGCCAAGAAATCTACATTTAACATAATAAAGGAAATACAATGGTTTTGGTTCATTCCACTTGGGGTTGAACAGTGAAGAAAATGACATGGGGCCAATGTTCTTTCCACAAATTGTGTCTTAGAGGCAATGTGGCAGAGTGGATACAGAGGCTTGGGGTTGGGAAGACCTGAGTCAAATCCTGCCTCTGACCCATACTGACTCTGTGACCTTGGACAAACTTGTCCCAAGGAATCAATGGGTGGAGGGAATTTCCACATTGAGAGTTTCCCAAGCCAATGAAATCACAAGATTGGATGAAAAAAATTCAGACTTTTGCCTTAACCCTTTAGACATTTGGGCTTATGCATAAAAAGGTCAAGGTGGATTTCCCATGTATTTTTTTTAATCAAGATAAAACCACAGGCACATAGGCAGTATATTAATTCACTATAAATAAACAGAATACTGAATTTATTTCACAAACTGGTGCAACATACTTTAAGACGACAATTCAACCTGTTAGAGGTAATTTCAGTCCCTTCTTTTGCTCCTCAATCTTGAGTTAATTGAAAGAGAAGCTTGCAAATGTTTATGTTTTCCCTGGAATTTTCTTGTTAATCCCCTCAATTCTTCATTTGTGTTTTTTGTGGGTAGGCATGGCATAGATGTTAGTCACGAAAACTGAGCTCTCTGGCACTCATGGTCACCCTAAAAAACACTCCCCCAGATAAGAGATCCAGGCCTGATGAACTGCGTACTGACTGCGGTATAGGAAGCAAGAATGTCTGAGGTACCAGGGAAGGCTCGGTGGGGCCTGAGCCCAGGCCTCACTGGGCAAGTGGTTTTACTTTGGGATTTTCTAAATGAATAGACCTGAAATTATTGTGAATTTTTAATGCATTGTTTGTGTATGGGCCTCTTTAGCTTTTAAAAACACATGGAAGGATGGGAGTTGTCCCCAAGGATCAGCTGACAATAGGAGGAAATAGTAATTAAGCAACAAAAAAACTGATACATTTACACTGGGTTTAATAAAAATAAATGCTCTGCAATTGTCAGAAAAAAACATTTGTTATTTCCAGAATAGCCCGAGATCTCTCTCTCTCTTTCTCTCTCTCTCCCTCTCTCTCTCCCCCTCTTTCTCTCCCTCTCTCTCTCTCTTTTCCATTATAGCTTTAATTTAAGTAACATGATAAATAATGGCAAATTGAACTTTATTATGTATTCATGAAATGCAGTTTAATACAATTGTTATTTCTGGCATTTGTGGTTTAAAGATATTCCCTTATGAGGGGATGTTATTTTTAATGTGTAAATGCAGAAATAATGACCTACAGTTTTACTGGCGAATTAGGGCTGAGACTGTACATGGACAATAAAGAATCCTTTGCTTTATGAAAATCTTGAGGACATCCTTTTAAAATTCTGCATTAAGCAAATTATTTTTAAGGGCACAACCCCATAGTCCCCAAAGAAAAAAGAATTAAGCGTCCAAGAGTTTTTGACAAGGGAACATCTGGGAAAAATGAAACAAAACAAACCCCCAAACCAAAAACATAATAATGTTAAAAAAACCAAAAACCAGCCTCACTTATTGTGTAGAGGTTATTGAAAGTCTCTGTACAGTTTTAAAGGGCCAGGCTCAAAACTCACCTGAATGGATGCCTTTTTGGCCAGCCCCCAGGCAAACCCTGGCACTCAGAAGATGTAGACAGATTATCGATCTGGGCTAACCATGGAGAAATAGTCAATGGAAGGACTGGTGGTCCCTCTTCTTGTGTTCCCTTGTATCTCGTTTATTTCCAGTCTGGGTAGCTCCTTGTGTCAGATAAAATAATGGGAAAGAAGGCATGAGTACATGCCTCCCAGGAAGCCCTAGCTTTGCTTCTGAGGTATTGGCATGAATGCGAATTATGGTGAGCCAAGAGTGGCTTCTCTGTGGCTTAGCTCAGAGAATAGCGCTCTCTCTCTCTCTCTCTCTCTCTCTCTCTCTCTCTCTCTCTCTCTCTCTCTCTCTCTCTCTGCCAATGAGTGCTAGAAGTTTAGGGTTGACTTACCCATTTATTATTAATTTCAGATTACAGGGATTTTTTGGAGGGCCAGGCTTTTCTGTGAACTTCCTACTGAAGTACAGGAGAATTCTAAGTGTGGGTAAAATACGTAGCTGGGAGAGGAGGGCTGAATTTGAATTGCCAGCAGCTGGTACACACGTGGCTGATTCCTGGGCATATGGATGGGTATATTGTCTTTCTGTTGTAGATAAAGCTTTCTCTCGAAGCCAAGCACTCACAGAACTATAGGCTGTTAGCAGTGTATGGCTTCTTGGAGAATATTTAGTCCAAACACTCCTGCTCTCTGTTTTCCTGGAGGAGAAACTGAGATTTCCAGAAAAGCTTAATTACCTGCCTCAATGGCGATCTGGCTCTTAAAGCCAGGTCCTCTGTCTCAGTGTTCTATCTATCAGCGGCCCAAACGACCTCAGTCTGGGCAGCTTCTTGCCTTGGTTAGAACAAGGAAAAGGTGGTTGGTATAAACACGCCACTCCCAGGAAGCCCGAGCTCTGCTCCTGAGGGATTGGCAAGAAATGCAAATCATGGTAAGCCAAGAGTGGCTCGAATGAAGAATTTTTAGCTTTTGGGGTCCACTGAATTATATTTACAGTGAAATGTCACTTATTTATACTGATAGGCTAAAGCTCATCGGAATCAATGACAACTTTATCATTTACGAGCAAACTTAATAGTTTCTGTTCTCCAGGTTTCATTCAGAGCCTACTAAGGAGCAACTGTGAAAAGCTTTTGGGGAAAAAATCATCTGAGTAGTGCCTTTATTTATTTATTTGACTGCTCTGGGTTGGCCATTCTTTTTATACGAGCCACTTTTAGCTGAAACAAGTATCAGAAAAAAAAAGTGTTGCAAAGTGAAGGTATGACTAGGCTTAGTCCAATTCAATGAAGGATGTCCTAACTGCAGAAAAGGCTTTTTTACATTCAGTTACCTACTACCAATGTCCTGAAGAACCCCAAACTCTTAACATTGGTTTTTCCTTTGGCGATGCAATCAGGGTCGAGTGACTTGCCCAGGGTTACACAGCTAGTAAGTGTCAAGTGTCTGAAGCCGGATTTGAACTCAGTTCCTCCTGACTCCACCAAAATTCTTAGTGTTTGTAGGTCAAGTATGCTCTTTAAAATCTTGATTTCACTATTAACTTTCTTAGCAAACTCTTTTCATAGGTTAAATAGAGATGCAAACTCCAGCCCAGCAATGGTTGTAGGAACCACAAATTATGAATTAGTGTGAGCAGGATGAATGCATTTTCTTTTTTTTCCTTTTTTAATTTTTATTTAATATATTTAGTTTTCAGCATTAATTTTCACAGGAATTTGAATTACAAATTTTC
>CM053626.1:13846236-13892270 GCA_028646595.1 Phalanger gymnotis | reverse complement strand
CTTCAGGTCAGGGATTGTTCTCATTTGTCTTCGCGTCCCCAGTGACTATCACAGTGCTTTGCCCCTAGGTGTTGACTGTCTCTTTTTTTATTAAATTGAATTTCAAAAAGTAAACTCTATAAAGGCCTTGGCGTAATAATATAACCTAATAATATTTATATAATCTGGAAGAAAAAACTCTCACAAATATCTTGAAACCTTTAAGATTTCTTTTGGAGTCAGTGTGCCCCTTTTCTTCTGACTTTTACTGGTCTAGCTCCTTCAATTTTACCTTTGAAGAGGAGAGATCATAAATGTTCTTTATTCTCTCACCTTCTCAGACAGGACCAGAAGCAAAGCTCATAGGTTTCTCTTGGGAAAGGGTTTTTAAAAATTTAGAAGGAGTTGATGTAAGCAGATTGTTTGAGGGGGAGTCAATAGTAAAAGTGAATTTTCATGTTTCATAGATACTACTTTAGCCATTTAGTAATGTAGGCATTACGGTAGACCCCCATTACTGTCTCTGAATATGGGAGACTCATGGTTTCTGCAATATGAACTTGGCAACATTTTTGCTCATGTTTCTGCAATAAAGTATTTTAAAGATAGGCTCAAATTCACCAGACTTATTGACTTACTCTTGAATTGAATGTCGCAGAGCTGGGACTGGAGAATGAATAAATCTCAGACACAAAAGGACCTGGAATAATGGTGTGAGACCCACTTCCCCAGTGGAGATATTGAAATTACCAATTGGAATTTCCAATAACCTTTGTTAAAAATGCTTCATTTTGGTAGGTCAAGCAACTGGCATTCTGGGAATGTGGGCATCTCATTAGTGAAGTCCACAGTCCCTCTATGTCTTAGAAGAGAGTGTCTTAGAAAGTTGCTACAGACAAAATATTCATTATCTTATCGCCTACCAGGAAATGAGCCTTTCTCACGTTAGCCAGTGTAGTTCTCAGAGAAACAGACACACTTTCATGGCATCATAAGTGAAGCCTTTCTATCTTGGTACAACCTGTGAGAGCCACGAAAAGGCATTATGGGACTTTAGTAGAGGTCACTAAAGATGCAACCTTCATCTCTCCTGGTAAGAGACAATTATGCATCTGTGTCTTTTTGAGTATTTGAATTCGTGCCCCCATAAATATTTTGGGGGCAGGAGACCTAGACTCGATTGGCGTAGGGAGCTTTTGGCAAGAAAACCCCATCTATCATGCACATCAACACCTGCTCCGTATCTTGTGGTCTTAAGAAAATTGCATGGGGTTCTGAGACTTCATGTAGCTTGTCTGGGGTCTCACACTTAATAAGCATCAGCAGCAGCTCTTAATTTAGGTCTTGCTTATTCTAAGGATGACTATCCAATGTGCTGCCTTTCCACCTGTATAATACACACGGAGGTATTAATATAAATATGGTAGCAACCTTAGATAATTTTAATAGGAAAAAATATAAAAAGAGCTTTAGAGACATCATCCACTGACATACCACGCAGAGGGCATCTTCATCACCTGAGGTAGAAATAAGGTGGCAGTCACATGGACTGCCCTTCAGGACTGTAGAAGAGGGTGTGGTGGCTGCTACTGTGAAGAATCCTTGAAGCATCAAATGTGTCAGAGAATTTGCAATAGGAATCTCAAAGTCTTGAGCCAGAGGCAGGGAGGGTAGCGTTGGGGTAATTAGGATTGTTTTGGAAAAGACAAAGCCTCACTCGAAATTTCGCTTTCTCCAACCTCGAGCTTTTGTGCCCACTGCCCAAGACAAGCCAGAGCCACGGAAAGGATGCTGAATCTGCAATCAGAAGGCCTCTTTGAATTTCATCTCTGTCGCTTATCACCCATGTCATTTCACCTTGAAGGATGTTGTTTTGTCATCAACAAAAAGAAGGAGTCTGGCTAATGACCTCCAAAGTCCTTCCAGCGCTAAGGTCCTGGATTCCTATGACCTTCAAATCCGATTTCATCATTGTGGGGAAATCCGGGTGTGGGAATTCTTTCCACTGATGCAGATCACTTCTCATCAATGTTTACATAGACACATTCTAGGGAGAAGCTCGAGGTTCAGAGAAATTTCCCCAGGGTTACAACGCCAGCGTCAGAAGCAGCTTTTCAATCCGGATCTTCTTAATCTTGAACCCAGAACTGCACTCACTACCTCAGTAGCCTCTGTGGGATATTAATAAGATCATAGTAAGGGACCAGACACGTCATTTTGCTGGCGTAAGGAATTTCCAGACAGGGAAACCCCTTCCACCAGTGTCAGCCAGCATTTTCTCTGTAACTAGAAGTCCTAGAGAGCAGCTAGATGGCTCAGAGGATAGTGCACAGGAACTGTAGTCATGACGACCTGAGTTCAAGTCCAGCCTTAGACACTTACTAGCTGTGTGACCTGGGCAGGTAGCTTAACCCTGTTTGCCTCAGTTTCCTCATCTGCAAAATGAGCTGGAGAAGGAAATAGCAAACCACTCCAGTATTTTTGCCAAGAAAACCCCAAATGGAGTCATGAAGCATTGGACATGAATGAAATGATTGAACAGCAACAATAAAAGTCTCAGAGAGTTAGCTAGAGAATTGAGAGGATATGTGATTTGCCCAGGATCACACAGCCGGAGATACGAGAAAAATGTGAATAAATGCAAATGATGTCCTGACTGAGAGAATACCCTTACAGAGGGCTTACAGCATGACTTTTTAATTAATTTTGAGCCATGGCCAGGAAGTTCCAAAGGACACCAGGGCACATAATATTGCAGGAAGATAAATACTATGATGAGAAGTACTAGGGTATAGTGAAAGAGAAAAAACCAAAATACCTGATTGGAAGTCTAAGCCCCAGCTCTGCTACAAACTAACTGTGTGACCATCTCAGAATCCTCTGACCCTATGATCTTACAAATGTAAAAACCACTTATTGTTGCTTTAACGTTGCTGTTGATTCCCAGTAAACTGTCCTTCCAGCAGAACCATGCAGCTGGTGGCACAGAGGAGAGAGTGCTGGACTTAGGGTTGGAAAAACCTGAGATGAAATCCAGCCTCAGACAGACAAGTCATTTAAACTCTGTCTTTCTCAGTTTCCTCATCTGTGGAATGGAATCTCTCAGAGTTGTTGTGATGATGAAAGTAGATTTGAACAGTACTTTACAAATCTTAAAATGCTGTATAAATGCTAGCCGGTATTATAACAAAGAAGTTCAGTAAAACCAATCAAAATGTTCACCTTGCCTATGTCAGTGTATGCCTCATTCTATACCTGCTCTTCACCGGCTCCTTAATTCTAACCTTGGCTTCCTTTAAGTCTCAGATAAAATCCCACCTTCTACGGGAAGCCTTTTCCAACCCCTCTTAATTCCAGTGCCTTCTTTCTCTGTCAATTATTTCTCATTCGTCTTGTATGTAGCTTGCTTTATACACATTTGTTTGCATGTTATCTTTCCCATTAGATTGTAAATTCCTTGAGGGAAGGAACTGTCTTTTGCCTTTTTTGTGTGTGCCTGGCACTTAGCACAATGACTGGCACATAGTAGGTGCTTAACAAACATTTATTGATTGATCGACTGGATGACTATGGCATTGATCTGAGTTCTGATGTTCTTTAGTTTTTTCCCCCTTTATTATCATGGTCACTGTGTATATTCTCTTGGTTTATGTGCCCCTATATTTATTTGATTCTATTTATTTGCAAAGAATCTTCCTATGCTTCTCCCCACACAATAGATATTTCCTTCTTATCTCCTGAAATTCACTGTATCACTTCCGTTTCCACATCCCCTGGGTTTCTGGTTCAGAGGATGCAATTTGGGGGCGGTCCCTATGGGATGAACTGATTGAATTTGAAAAAAACCCCAGCCCTGTTTCATATCAGAGCAATATGCCACTTTACATGATTTCTCATTATCTTTCTGAGCTGCTTCTGGGTTGAGGCTACTCCCTCTACTATAGGCATATACATTATGGATGAAGTGCATCTGTAGCCAATAAAGGTCTTTCTTTTAGAACAAAACCATGATCCTGCCCAGGCACTCTGAGATATGGGACCCAAAGAGGATGGAGTTGATGCTTTCTGGCTGACCTCACTGTTAGAACCTAGGGAAAACAACCATCTCTTCCATTTTCCCTCCTCTTGGTTCTTCTTTTCTTTCCTTTCTTCTCCCAGAATTGAGTCAGTCACCAAGCATTGATTGAGTACTCATTGTAGGCCAGGTACGGTATAGCACTAGAGATAGAAAGAAAGGCAAATAAGCCAATCCTTCTGCTCAAGTGGTTTATGTTCTAATAGGAGACCTTATTCTTGTGACTTTCTCCATTCTTCCTTCCAATCCCCTGGGATTTCTAGCACAATTAAAGATCACCTAAGATTTGTGGGCAGCTAGGCGATGGAGTAGATAGAGCACTGGGCTTGGAATCAGGAAGACTCATCTTTGTAAGCTCAAATCTGGCTTCAGGCAGTAGCTGTATGACCATATGCAAGTCACTTAACCCTGCTGGCCTCAGTTTCCTCATCTGGAAAGTGATCTGGAGAAGGAAATGGCAAACCACTTTCTTTGCCAAGAAAACTCCAAATGGGGTGACAAAGACTCAGGAATGACTGAAAAATGACTCAACAACAAGGTTTATAAAGCAATCAATGTTCAAAACATAAGCGTATGAAAAAAGTTGGCATATTTAAGTTCTGGTGAAGGGACTCACATGATAACATTTATTTTGAATATTTGAGTGTATGATTAATTGTGCAGTATGGCAGCACTAATGTTCTTGTTGGCATTGACTGTGTTTTCTGTCATTTGGGATTGTTTTTTAAATGTCCAACAGATATTTATTGAGTGCATAGCATGGTAAGTTGACAAATATTTATTAAGTACCTATTATGTACCAATCACTGGGTTAAGTACTGGAGCAGTGGAAAATACATTGAATTTGAGTCAAGAGACTTGGGTTCAAATCTTGACTCTCCTGCTTACAACTTGGCAAATCCTTCACCCTTTCTGAGCTTCACTTTCTTAGTTTATAAAATGAGAGGGCTAGAAGAGGACAAGAAGATTTCTAAGATCTTTTACATCCTCTACATCTACGATTTTGTCCCATGACAGGCGCCTTGTAGGGATGGATGAAACCCAGATCACAGAATCCTAGATCATGAGTAGGAAGGGACTCCAGAGGTCATTTGGGCCCACTCCCTCAGAAGGAAACTGAGTCTTAGGGAGGGTGAGAGATTGATCCAAAGTCACAGAGGGAGACCGTGTCTGATGCCAGATTTGAACCCGGGTCTTCTGACTTCAGAATGACTACTCCTTCTATCCTGCTGCATGATTCTTAGCCTCAGTTTCATCTATGAAATGGGGATAATAATACAGACACCATTTACTTCCCTGGGTTGTTGTGAAAATAATAGTTTATTAAACCTTAAGTGCACATAAATGTGAATTCTTATCATTCCCATTATATTCTATTAGAAAAATAACCCCAATTCTGAGCAGTTGATGAGAAATGACATGGATGCATACAAAATATAAGCCTTGGGAAGATTGCTTATGACTCAGGTAATTCAAACCAACAAACATTCATTTGATTTTTTAAATAAAAAAAAAGTTCTGAACTTAATCAACAGACCCACCTCCCAGAGAAGATTTCTGTATACAAAGAAGAGAAAAAGGGGGATCTACATAAAACTGAAAATCTCGAATACATAAAGCTTGCCTGTTTTAAACACGTATGTAATAAATTCAATGTCACTTTCAAAACTGTCTTAGTCCTACAAATATTCTCTAAGTACCTAGTGTTTGCAAAGCTCTGCGCTAGCTTCTGGATACACAAAGTCAGAGTTAAAAGCCTCACCTTCAAAGAGCTTCCATTCCAACGGCAGGAGCAGGAACCGAGGAAGAGTGTGTATGTTTATTGGAGGAGGTAGGGAGAATTAACAGCTGGAGGACTGGGGAAAATCCATAGGAAATGAACATGAGCCAAGCCTTGAAGGAAATTAGAGATTCTAAGAGGCAGAATGGTGGAGGATGTGCCATCCAGGGATGAGGAAGACCCTGATCAAAGATAGAGAGATGAGAGATGGAGCCCTGAATTCTGGGAACAGCAAAAAGCCTAATTCCATTGCAATGGAGAAGGCATGAAAGGGAGTAATTGAGGGAGCCTTTATGAAGGAGATGGACTAGAACCTTAAAGAATGAGAAGGATTTAATAGGGAGAGAAAGGAAGGATGTTTATGATGTAAGTAAAGAGCCAGAACCAGGAAAGTATGAGAATTGTGGGAGAAAGGAAAGATTGGTTGTCTCATTGGGCTGGAGTAAAGAATTCTCCTCGGTGGAGAAACATAGTTCGACCTTGTTACTCTGTGCTTGTGCCCCAATGTTATCCCTCTCCTATTATCAAGAACAAAGAGAGGAAATCTGGATGATTTTCCTTCATACTTCATTTCAGAATAAAGAATTTCAGTCTCAAAAATTTAGATGGCACTTCTCTCATAGCCCTGCACACAAAACATCCTACAATTCCAATTTTTTTTGCAATGCCCCCATATTTGCAGGAAAAAACCAAACTATCCCAATAGATATTTAGAAATATCAAGTTCATTACTATTCTTCCAGGGAATTTCTCCCCTGTGTCTGATTAGTAGTCCATTTGAGGTAGCCCAGAAATTTCTCTTGCTCCCAGCAAGTAAAACCCAGAGTGAGTTCATCCAGCCAGTACCAACCCGAAGAACCTGTTATTTTATAGGAAAAACACATATATTCGACTACCCTATTCTCCTTTACCTTTCTCATTATAAAATCACAGAATGTTGGATTAAGGGGGACCCTCCAAATCTTTCTAGTCCTTATTTTGCCCGTGAAATTTTGTGGTCTTCTCTTCCAATAGGCATGGCAGAGTACATGGAGATTTTGTCTGCCTGTAGACCAAGTTGACGTGCACTATAGTATCCTAGGAAATAGCTGCTTGGCCAAGATAAGTACGTGTTTATGCTGAGTGGGCTAAGAAGACTATGTGTGTCATTCATTGAGCTCTTTAGGGAGAAGGGGCATTGAAGAATTTTTATTTTGTGTGGGTTGGTGTGTTTTTTAGCCTCAGTTTTGCAAGCTGGACTAAGCTCATCCTTTTGGTCTGGAACAGTGAATCACGTTTTTTTCTTTAGTGACCTTTCCTGTCAAAGGAGCCACTGAAACAGTTGTGGAGCTGCATTTGAATTCCGACTCTGCTGTTCCTACCTGTATAATCTCAAGTGAGTCTCTTCTCTTTTCTGGGCCTGTGTTTCCTCTTCTGTAAGATGACAGGGCTGGAGCAAGTGATTTCTAAGCTTCCTCCCACTTCTATCACCCATGGGTCCCACAAGGCCATAAACCAACTAGGTTTACTTCCTCATGATCTTGGTTTTATTTTTATTCCAACCACAGATCTAAGCAAAGAATAATTTCTCAGGAGCTCAGGAAGATTCTAGAGGGGATTTAAAAAAAATAGTGATAATCAATAAATCTACAGAGTGCCATGAGGCAATGAGCCACGTCTCACTGCATTGAAAGGTTGGTTTTCTGACGCTGGCTTCATGGGAACTATTGATGGAGGAAGGGGATACGATAAAGGCCAAAATCTCAGCGGGTTTGGGCAAATTCTAGGTGTGTCACCAAGAGTGGAGGGACACTGTATAAAGTGAGGTAAAGTTATATAAATGAACACCAAATTGCCCTAAAGCGTAACCTAAAAGGTAAGTAAAAATCCATCTGGAAATTAAAACTGGTAAGAGCTAATTGGTAGGCATTTTCCCAGATATTAGCTTTGAAAAGTACTGATTTATTGCCAGATTATTTTCAGTCAGTAAAGGACTCTAATTTCCTTCTTTTAAATAAAAAAGGAAAAAAAATGATCAACACCTGTAGGAAGGAATCTGAATGAAATAATAAAAATAACATAATAATACAGAGTTTTGGAAGGCATCGTGACGTAGTTGGATGAAGTTCTGGACTTGGAGTGAGGAAGACTTGCATGTCCTTCCTTTGACACGTTCTGGCCACATGACCCTGGGTAAGTCATTTAAACTCTTAATCCAATGTCGGAGGCACTAAGACTGTAAATTAATTGCCTATTAGTTGTTGATTCTCATTGGCAGATGAAGTTTCTACAAAATACAATCACAAATCCTTATCCAAATTCCACATATATGTTAAATACAATAGACACGCATATACTGTGTACAATATAGGCACACATAGCATATGCATACATATATTACATATAAATATAATACATACACATATAATGTAAAATAAGGCATTTGGATAAGATGATTTCTAAGATTCCTTCCACTTCTATCATAAGGCAATGAGCCAACTAGGTTTACTTCCTGGAGTTCTTTATTTCATTTAAAAATAAAATTACATATTATATAAACACATACTACATGTACACACATGTGCATACATACATATAACTTTGTATATTCATAAAAATTGCTTTACAAACCATAAAGCATCCATGGGTCAGTAGAAGGAGGAGAGACTCCATGTCAGAGGACCTGGGTTCATATCCCGCTTCTGAATCTTACTATCTATTGGACATTGGCGAAATCATTTAATCTTCCTGAGTTTCAGATTCCTCGCCTATGAAGCGAGAGGAATAGACACAATGAGCCTCGGAGTCTTCTTCCAGCTCCAACATTCTGAGATTTTGTTTTGTTTTAATGAATTCAGGTTTAGAAAATTGACTGAGAGAAGCCATCTTTCTTGAGTAAAGCTTGCCCCATGAAGGCACGCGAGTGCTTTGGAATTGAAATCTAATATCTGATCTGCTGGGCAGGTCAAGGTCAAGGGCAAATATTGTGAATGATGAGAGGCAGATATTTTGGCAATTGTAGTTTTCTCACCCCAAGTTCCTCTTCTTTTGAATTGCGGGAATGTGTGGGAACTAAAGTTCCCAAGATGCCCAGCTGGCATCGTTTACATTTGCTCTTGAGATTAAGGTAAAGGAGTTGGTGACTCCCCATCAGAGTTCACATTTGTCCTTGAGATTTCCAGGAGGAATGTTACATTTGGAGAACATTGACTTTAGAATTTTTTTTTCAAACCTGTTCTTGTGATTTCATTGGTATAGGGAGCTTCCAGTAAGGAAACTCCCCCTAACAATGCAGGTTGATACCTTTTCTTCAATTTGCATCATATATCCAAAAAAAAAAGGGAAATGGATCTATTTGTGCGAAAAATATTTATAGCAGCTCATTTTGTGGTGGCAAAGAATTGGAAATCGAAGGGATGACCATCTGTTGGAGAATGGCTCAACAAGTAGTGGGATATGAATGTAATGGAATATTGTTGTCCTATAAGAAATAACAAGCAGAATGATTTCAGAAAAGCCTGGAAAGACTCACATGAACTGATGCATAATGAAGTGAGCAGAACCAGGAGAAAGCTGCACATGGTAATAGCAATGTTGTTCGATGAAGGATTGTGAGTGACTTAGCTATTCTCAGCAATGCAATGATCCAAGACAATCTCAAAGGATTAATGATGAAACATACTATCCTCCTTCAGAGAAACAGCTGATATTGATTGAATACAGACTGAAGCATACTATTTTTCACTTTTTTCTTTCATTTTTTCTTTTACTCAAGTGTTCTTGTATAAAATGATGAATATGGAAATGTTTTACATAACTGCATATGTGATTGCTTATCACCTCAGGGAGGGGGCAGAGAAGGGAGGGAAGGGGGGAGGGACAGAATTTGGAACTCAAAATTTTAAATAAAAATGTTTAAAAAAATTTATAATCATTAAAAATTCCCTAAATCACTGAAAAACTATATGACTTGCCCAGAGTTACACAGCCTGTATAAGTCAGAGGCTGGATTTGAATCCAGATCTTCCTGACTCTGAGGCCAGTTTGCTACCCATTATGCTACACTGCCTCCTACCTCAGAAATGACAAATTTAATTGGCATGCATTTTCCCTGAGCTGTGCTTCTACTTTCAGCAAGCAATTCCTTTAACTAACCCCTCTTTAAAATGTTAGCCCACCAAATGGAGGAGAGTGAATTAATATGCATCCTTCATAGGTCATCAATATTTGATGACTGTTTTATGAATATTAAGGACAGCTCTGTGGGGCTGAAGTCGAGTTCTGTGGGGGGGCATGCTCTGGCTTTCCTTGCCGTTGAATTAACGATGGAGTGCAGGTGTGATATGACAGGCGTGTTCTAGTCCTTGTAGTCACATTCTGTGTCTAAAGAAATGCACTCAAGTTAAAAGAGCTTGAGGTTGAATGGAACAAAACTGGGGAGAGAAAAGATAAGCTTTGTCCCAAGGTCTAAGGGCTTGGTCAAGAATTTATACAAGAACAATAAAGGCTCATTACTTTTTTCTCCAAAGAGAAAGAATTAATTGGCCCCCATTCCTTAGGTACGTGATTAGAATATAAGTTTTGATCATGTTTAAAAGGCATAATAAGAGGCATGAATCTGAAAAATAAATATCAGAATGCTCTTAAAAGTGGAAATCTTCAGGCTATAAATTTCAATGATCAATACTGGCCACGTGAAAGACTTGGCTTTTGCAACAATAAATATCCCTCCTGATTCATAAATTATTCCTCTGCCACAAGAGCAGCTTTTGTGGAAGGAAAAACAAACAAGACCTAACTAATTACAATATTTATATCTTAGCTTTGAAATTGACTTTAGTAGCTTGTTTGTTTTTATTGGCTTTCAACAGTCTCCTCAAAGGAAAGCGGGGGAGGGGGGGAGGTTCATAACAATACATTTTCGTGGTCATTGATTAATTAGAGAACAGGCATAATGGCTGCTGTTTTTATTTCATAAAGTTAGGCTGTGAGAGTATGGGGTTGTTATTGTTTTTCTGAAAATATTCTAGTCTTTTAAATCTTGGGACTTGAGAATTTATGTCCTTGAAATTCTAGGACATAATTCTAATTGATTTATTAATCTGAGATTTATATCTCCTTTATAACCAAATGAGTGATTTAAGGTAATACATTTATATACTTATATATTATTCATCTTCATAATATATAAATATAATATTTAAGGAAATAAAAAATAGGAGGCTTGAGGGCAGGGAACTAACACCAGAAGAGGACTCCTCTCTCTTTTTTCTTTCTGCTTGAGTACCTTCCTTTTCCCTTGTTGCCACCATCATCCTTCTGATATCAGCTGATTTGAGGAAAGATAGCCCAGCCTCTCGCGGCCAAAGTCATTTACAAGTGCTAACCTAGGCTTGGTTCCCACTTTTCTTTGAGAAACAGACTAACAATTTAAATCCAAGCTCCCATCCATAATAAATCTGAAAAAAGCTAAGTCAGAAATTTCCCCTCGCAGTGGCTGTTTTCTGATTTAGTGGCCATTTTGGTCTAAGAACGTAAGGATTAAGATAGCATGCAATCTTTTGATTGAGCACTCTTCATTTGCTATCCACAGTTGATGATTGTCATCTCTTAACCCATAGCCTCTTACACCATGCAGGGGCTAATACCATCCTTTGGAAAGAAATTTCCTTATTGAAAATATTTTACACATTGAAGAAATTAAGAAGCAGTTGACATTCTGGGTTATTTTTATTAAAGGAAACAACAACAACAAAAAAAAACAATAATAACTATGTGGCATTTACATAGTACTTTATGGTTTACAAGGCACTTTACATATGCTGTATGATCCTTACAACAAGCCTGTGAGGTAGGTGCTATTTTTACCCCCACTTTACAGATGAAGAATTTAAGGCTAAGAAGGATTAAATTATTTGCCCAGGGCTACACAGCTAGTAAAGGTTTTAAGCAGGATTTGAACTACTATCTTCCTTACTCCAAGTTCAGCACTTTGGAGGATAAAGAGATATCATGACGTCTATAAATAATCTCCTCCTTCTGGGAAAGCTGAATTATTTCAGAAATTAGGAGCCTTGTTCATTGGGAAAGGATTTGGGAGTTGGTTTTTTATGTAGACCTTATAGAATAATTGTTAAGTTTTAGATAGAGGAAGGACATTCCAGCTTGAAGAGTTTGTGTGTGGGGGCACTTTTAATAGAAATTTAAAATTAGAAGGAAATATGGTACATTGGGTAAAGAGATCAGATTATGATCGTAGATCTGGAGCTGAAAAGGATCTCAGAGGCCACCATACCCAATCTCCTCATTTCACAGATGAGGAAACTGGTTATATGAAAAATATATAATAACGTGATTATTAAATATTATGACTATGTGTGATAGTCATAAGCAAAATAAACTTTAACCTTAGAGAGGGGATCATGAAAATAAGGTTAAAATGGAAAAAAGAAAGGGTAATAACTTGAAAGGAAGCAAAGAATATAGAGAAGAAAAATATAAAAGAATAGAATGGAAATAAATAAATGATTAATTTTCATAACCGTCATTGTGAATGGAATGAATTCACCTACAAAACAGAAGAGATTAGCAGACTGGACTAGAAAATAAAATTCAATAATATATTTTTTACAAGAAGCACATTTGAAATATAAAGGCTCACACAAAGCTAAAATAAAGAGTTAAAGCAAGTTCTGTTATATATCAGGTGATCACAGAAAAGCAAGAGTTGCAATTATGATTTCAGACAAGACAACAGAAAAAGTTGTGTTTGTCTTTCACTTTCAAAGAAGACAAGTGACATCACAATGTTGGGGTCAAGGTACAGTGTGTTAGTAAAACAGTAAAAGAGTGAATGATGGTTGATGTCTTGACTTATGCATGAACCGGATTTAAGTGAGGCAGAGTTCTGCAAAATCTTCAGCCTCACTCTCTCTTCCAGAATCATCAAAGTCTAGTTTGCCACTTAAACAAGTCAAGACAACTGACAATAGTGGTGGATACAGTGGATGATCTTGGCCTCTTCGATGCCTGACCACAGCAGCCACTTTATGGCCATTGGAACAAATTGTTCTTATCTTTGCATTCCACTGGAAGCAGTATTCACACGCTTGGAATATACATGCTTCTTCAGTCATTGATTGCTTTGAGGCCTATTGACTACTCTCAACCTGGTTTAGTCCATCTGCTGAGATGTTTTACTGGGGTGTGGCCACTATACATGCTACAGCTTCTTGAAGTCATTTGAGTGACAGGTGGACACCAAAGGTGAATGAGAAACCCCAAAAAGGGCTCAGCAATTCTTCACACTGGAGGTGTTGGTTCCCTCTGAACACCTCATACACCCGAACAGAAAAAGTATTTTTAAGTACAAGAGATAAAGACAGAAACTATATTTTCCTGAAAGGTCACATAGACAACCAATTTTTTAACTACTTAAGATTATACATTCAATGGTATAGCTTCTAAATTCTTTTTCTTTTTTTAGGTTTAATGTCAGGTAACATTTATTTTTTATTTTTAGTTTACAACACTCAGTTCCACAAGTTTTTAAGTTCCAAATTTTCTCCCTCTTCCTCTGCTCCCCCTTGTTCCCCCAAGATGGCATGTAATCTGATATAGGTTCGACATATACCTTTACATTAGACTTATTTTCACAATAATCAAGTTGCAAAGAGTAGCTTCTAAATTTTTAAAGGAAAAACTAAATGAATTACAAAAGGAAATAGACAATAAAACTATAATAGAGGGAACCTCAATTTACCCTTATCAGTACTAGATAAGTCTTACGAAAATAAATAAGATGCTAAAGACCCAAATAGAGCTACAGAAAAATTAGATATGGTAGACCTCTGAAATTATTGAATAGAAATAGAAAAGATTATACCTGTTCTCTGCTGTGCAGGACACTAACAAAGCTTGAAGCTCTAAGAGGTTAATTGACTAGCTTAAGGTTGCAAAATTATTGACAGATGGAGGATTTGAAACCAGGTCATTTGCCTACAAAGCCAGAGCTCTTTCCACTCTACCACACTGCTTGGCTGAACTGGAGAGGATATAAGAGATAAGTAGCATAGAGCTAGATTATGGCAATCCCCGAATGGTTAGCTAAGAAGTTTTAACCATATCCTGTGATAACAGGGAGACATTGAAATTTTAGAGCTGATATATGGAGAAGATTCATCTGATAGTACAGTATAGGGTGGATTGGAGTGGTAAAAAATAAGTTATTTGGCAATTGAGGAAATCTCTCTAGGAACTGATGAGAGTCTGGACTAAGATACTGGCAATGAAATGGGGAAGAAGGACAAATTGAAAGGACATTAAAATAGACTATTGGTCATTGCCTTGATAACTATTCTTAAGTCTTTGAAGGGAAGAGGAGGAGGAGGAGATGAAAGAGGAGGAGGAAAAGAAGAAGAAGGAGGAGGAGAAGAAGAAGAAGAAGAAGAAGAAGGAGGAGGAGGAGGAGGAGGAGGAGGAGGAGGGACAGAGACAGAGAGAAAGAGAGGTGACTCCAAGGTGATCAAGGTTTAGTGGACTAGGAGAGTGATGGCATCACAGATAGAAATGTGGTGAATGAGGCAGAGCATTATCTTTGCTACTCTCCTAACCATGGATAGCAAATGATGTGAGGTGAATTGAGTATGCCATGCCTGCCTTTTTGCATTTCTATTATTCTTATCCTTGAGCCACCCTGAATTTTAAAGGATGTTGCAGAGCAGGGAGGCTTTCTGGTGTACTGTGGCTTATATGTGGGGATTTGTCATTATTTTGTAGTGGAGAGTAAACAGAGTAGTCAGTGATTTACTCAGTGGTTGGTAGGAGTTAGTGAAGTGCGTTGAGGCAAGAGGCAGAGTGGAGAGAAGACAGGATTGGAGTCAGGAGGACCTAAACACAAGTCTTGCTTCTGACACATCCTGGACATGTGACCCTGGAGTCACCTATGCTTTAAGTACCCCATACAACTCTTTAAGACTATACACTTCCCAACAGTTGCTAATCTGTATTGCAGAAAGGCGATGGGGTGAACTTCTCCACTGAGAATTCCCTGCTAAGAAAATCTCAAGTCTGAACCATGTTTCTCCTCTTGCCCCTCAAAGTGGAGAGAGATTGATGCGGCTGGGAAGTGTGGTCTCATAGCAATGCTTGTGGAGTGTGGTCTTGTGTCTCTTCTTGTGTCATCACTGTGGGGTGTGTGTGTGTGTGTGTGTGTGTGTGTGTGTGTGTGCGTGTGTAGGGGTGGTATTCATGGACATTTGCATCAGTTAACATGATGCTTTGTGCTGCTGCCGAATGAGCCCACACACAGCATCTACCAGGATGGGAGTAAGCAAAGACCAAGCAGGGGATTCCCATACAGCCTTTGGCTGTTTATCTGGATGGTACTTGCTAGGCTTGAGCATATATGGCTTCCCTCCCCAGAGAAGGGTGAGTGTGTGTATCTGGCATATGTTGGGAGCAGAAGCAGATTTGAAAGGAAGGTAATGAGTTTGCCTTGGGATATGTTGAATTTGAGGACATGGCAAATTATTCAGGTGAACAATGATAGAGATTTGGGAATCATGATTGTTGAGGGCTAGGAACTGGGGGGAAAAGGGGCTGAATTCCTGCACTCCCCATACCCTCACAACACTAATTATTGCAATTAAGGAAATTCTGGCGCAGCCCGGAATAGGTGGATTAACCTTGCTCCCAGGGGATGAACTGGAATGCATCTATGTACCCTTTGGGTAAGAAGAGTTTGAAAGTCATTCCTGGGGCTTCAGTGAAAGATTTTGGGCCCCAGGGAATCTCTTTAAATTGCCTTTTAACTATCTTGCAGGTGACTTTTATCTGCTCCTCTCCTGTGGAATGCTTTTAAACTGCCTAAAGAAACTGCTTCTACCTGGTATCGGAATTTGTTTTTAGTGAAAGTATCTTTTGTTTGAACTTTGTTTGGTCTCTGAGTGATCCATTATGAGAAATCAGTAACCTACACCCACCACCTGGCTGACAATTGAAGCAATGAGACAAGATTAGTTTATGAATGATCAAGTGAAGTGGGAGAATGTCAAGAAGTGACAAAATGAGTTAGGGATAAAGTGGAGGGCAGGACTTGGAAATGGGAAGACCTGAGTTCAGATCCCACCTGTGTGATCCTTAGATTCTCATTGGTAAACGAAAATATCGATAGCATGTACCATGCAGGGTTGTCGTGAGGATCAAAAAGACTCTGCCAGCCTTTAGAGAGTGAGTGCTGATTGAAGTGGCTGCCTGCTTCCTGGGAGACGCATCCCAATGGAGAAGGCCTTCCAATCTCCCTTGGCCAGGAGCAGCAATGGCAGACACCTCAGGTCTTTGGCCAGTTTAAAGAGTTAGTCAGTTTTGCTAAATTAATCGGTTGTTTGACTGAACCAAATGGTCCACATGTGGTTCATGATTTGGTCCAAACACGTTACTCATGTAGATAGATGAAACTGTTCTCTTCGATGGATCTTAGCATTTGGCTATTCACATGAAAACCAATAGAAACTGGTGCTTTTCTCCCCAAGACTCTTTCCTTATCTTTTTGTGTCCTTCACAC
This sequence comes from Phalanger gymnotis, assembly GCA_028646595.1. Taxonomy (NCBI): domain Eukaryota; kingdom Metazoa; phylum Chordata; class Mammalia; order Diprotodontia; family Phalangeridae; genus Phalanger; species Phalanger gymnotis. The sequence goes on along the minus strand of CM053626.1, from coordinate 13,875,893 downwards.
TTCCCAGATGACTTTTAAATCTTCTTTAACAAAATAATGTGTGCTCATTCTTTCTTCTTCTGGATTTTATAAAACCAACAATATCTGGACAGGGCCGCTCTGAGAGCCTGGTGGCCACATTCTATCCAGGAGGGGACAGGACCTCTGGTGATGTATTACCCTCATACAGAATGCTAGCCAGCTGGCCAGGCCACAGTCCATTTTAATTTATGGTTTATAACATTTTACAGCTGTATTTTCACAGGGATGGATGCCTGGTTAGTTTAGCGGGTGTGAAGGAGGGGATGTTAACAGGTAGGCTTGAAAGCTTGGAGGCCGGGTATAAAATATTAAAACCATTGTTGCTGGGTGTGTGAAGAGGTGTATAGACAGGACAAAGAGTAACTTGGACAGCAAGATAAAGTGATATAGGAACCAAATCCTGATTGATAGAGCAGGCCTGGATTGAGGCATAATGAACTTGATTTTCTGGGTTAACCTTCTTTTTGTGGATATTTCAGGGTCAACAGCATTTGGGCTTCATGATACATGACAAAAGTGTATTGTATTTTTAAAAATGTAATATCCCATTTAGGCCGAGTGAAATGAACATCACATTTTTTGGAGTGTTTAGACCTGTGATTTTATTAGTAGGAAGAATTCCTATGGTGGAAAGTCTCTCCATTAATGCAGATTGGAAACTTGGAACCATATGATCATAGATAGTTGGAACAAATCTTAGAGGACATCTAATTCAACCCCTCTCATTCTCCAGATAAAGAAACCAAGGCTCATGAAGGTTAAGATTATAGAACCTATAGGATCATAAATTGAAAGCCGAAAGAGAACTCAGCGACCATTTAATCCAGCATCTTCATCTTACAGATAAAGAAACTGAGACCCAAGATGGTTAAGTGAGTAACTTCCAGGATCATCAAGGGAACTGAGGGACCATCTACTCATTTTACAGATGAAGAAATGGAGCGCCTTCGAAGTTGAGTGACTTGACTAAAGTCATGACGATAGCTAGTAGACAACTGGGATTTTATAGTCTTAGAAGATTACTGGAGAGGCAGAGAGTTTGACTGAATACTGACCCACAATTACATCGCTAGTGTTCATGAGTCATGACTGGACTCTTGGCTCCAAATCCAGTCTTCCATCCACTAAACCACAGCAGCTCCTAAGTGTCTCATTATTATTAATGACTAGTAATGAGGTGCAAGTCAGTAGCCTATAGAATAGGAGATGACAGATTACATAGGGATCTGCCACCTTTCTTCTTTGGGACAGTGGCAGTCAGTGACAAATATCCTGAGAAGGGATCCATAACACACACCAAGTTGAGACCCTCTGCCTTAGAGGGAGCATGCACACTGAATGGGACACTGGACGTGAAATCAGAAAGACCTGAGTTCAAATCCTGCCTTTGACACTCTCTGTGTGAACCAAGGACAGTCACAGTGAGCTTCAGGCATTCTAGGACTTAAATTGTAGATGGGTCACATTCTCCTCAATGCGGAAAATGCCCACAATGAGAAAGTCATAGGTCCTTGAGACACTGATCTTGTCTCCTTTATCCACATAATGGGATTTCGAGTCCGATGGAGATTTACGGCTTGTGTCGTCCAAACTCAGATGAGGAAATGGATTTAGAAGAGGGAAGTGCCTTTCCCAAGCTGGCTATGATGAGGAAGTGGACCTAGGGCTTAATCCTCAGATCATGCTCCTGTTTGCCTTCCTGGTAAGTTCTACGGAAGACTGGGCCCTAATTGGCTAATTATCCTAATACATGGCAAGAGGAAGGGGACAAGCATTTATCAAGCACCTACTGTGTACCAGGCACAGATATTATCATATTTGATCCTCACAACAACCCTATGGGGGTAGTTACTATTATTATCCCCATTTTCAGTTGAGGAAACTGAGGTAGACAGGTTAAGCGACTCAGCCAGTATCACACGGCTATTAAGTGGAAGAGGCTTGATTTGAACTCAGGTTTTCCCAAATTTAATTTATCCACTATACCAATTAGCTGCCTAGATATAATCTCTGCCTTCAAATCTTGTGCTCTTGTCACTAGCTGATGCTGCATCCTAATTATTGTCCAGTTTAAATCTGACTTGCCTGCATTTCTTTTTCTGTTTTCATCCAGATGTCTGAAGAAATGTTGATCTGCATTGGTGGAGGAAGTTTCCACACTGGAAGTTCCCAATGACCATGAAGTCAGAGGTTGGCCACCTTCTCTAACACTTGACAATTGTTGTCTTACCCCAATCTCCCAAATCAAATATCTACTTTTCTCATGGGAGAATCAGTCAATCATTGATCAAGAATTTATTAAACTCCTACAATATGCTAAGCCCTGGGGAAATGAACAGTTCCTACCTTCCAGGCGCTTACATTCTAAGAATGGAAATAAGATGTACATACATAGGCATAAAGAAAACACATAAAGCAGATATCAAGTTACCTTGAGTGGGGCATCGCTAGCAGGTTGGGTGGAGGGGCTTCAGAAAAGGTCTCGTGTGGGAAGGTATTGAGATGAGTCAAAGGGAACCTTGTATCTAAGGCATGGAGCTGGGCATAGGGAGCATGGGAAATGGCTGGGTCAAAGGCAAAGAGGAGAGGAGTGAACTGTCATGTGTGGTGAGGCACAGAGAGGTGAGGCTGGGTTTTGCCCATTTCTGGAAATTTGGGAAATTTTGTCGAACCCAATCCAGATCCTACAAGAGAGTGATAAATTGTGTTCTAACCCAGAGGACTCAGGCTCGAGGGCTGTATTTCTGCATCTATGAACCACCCTTGTCGCTCCATCATTTCTGCAGACCCTTAAATTAGGCTCCCCTTTCAAAGTGGTTGTTGACAAGTGGCTGATCCACCACGAATTACAGGCCCAGAACATGTTTCAGAAATCATTAAAACAAGCCAGGCAAAGAGGAAAAGTTTTAGAAACGGTTTGAAGGAAACACAAGCCTTCCTTTCATGGGTAAATGAAACTCAGTCCTAGGGAAGCTTGCCACCAAGTTTCCTACATACAGCTTATAACGTGCCTGCTCCAAATGAGGTTTACTTTTGCCATTAGGTGGAAAATGAAGGAAGTGCCTGCCACGTTGTAATTGGAGCCATTATCCAAGTTCTTACACATGGTTTTAAAGTGCCTTCTTCCATTGGGGGCAGCCCTGCAGAGCCTGGAAAAGTTGAGTCACAGAAACTCTTGGCATAGTTTTGTTTCACACCCTCAGAAGGAAAAAAGAGTGTATGAAATCATCTGAGATATTTTGTTCTAACATAGAACAATGCCTTGCGTATCAGTCAGTCATTCAACAAGCATTTATTGAAGGGTCTATTATGTGTCAGGCACTGTGCTAAGTGGAATAGTTCTTGCCTTCCAAGAACTTACATTCCATGTAATTAATGAGTCCCTACTATCTAAGTCATTTCCTCTCCCTGCACCTAATTTTCCTCATCTGTAAAATGAGAAGGTTGAGCTAGTTGGGTTTCAGAACCATGATCTGATGATCCTATGCCTTGGAAGCAGCTAAGTAGCACAGTGGATGGAATGCTGGGCCTGGAGTCAGGAAGACTCAACTCCATGAGTTCAAATCTGGCCTCAGACACTTCTTACTCGTTGTGTGATCCTGGGCAAGTCACTTAACCCTGTTTGCCTCAGTTTCCTCATCTATAAAATGATCTGGAGAAGGAAATGACAAACCACTCCAATGTCTTTGCCAAAAAAAAAAAAAAAACAAAAACCCGAATGGCATCATGAAGAGTCAGACGTGATGGAAAACAACTGAACGAAATGACTCGGAAAAGGTCATAGTGAATTGCTATAGCTGAAATATTCATTAAGTAGCAACCGGCCTGGGAATGAAACTCTCCATATTTAGCAAAGTCAGTGTTCTGATGCCGGTGCTATAATTCATTTCTGGTCCCATACTCAGCTTTTCCAGCTTGGTATGACCTGTCGTTGTTTGAGCTCTGCCAGCAAAGCTGTAGAGAACCCAGGGCTTCCTTTGCACCATGATGAGTCATCAGAAGACAATTCTGGTGGAGGGATCAAACCATTCTTTTTTTAATGCCAATAATCGATCCTCTCACTACCCCACTCAGTCAAGAGGTATTCACCCTTCAATGACAATCTCCTGGTAGTACATGTGCTCCTTTCTAAGAATTACTGCAGAGTCCCCTTCTCTGAAAAGCTTTATTTTCTTCCCATTTGGCAGTTGGAACATCCTTTCTGGTCCTCTTGAAGGACCTAATCACTTTCGCTGAGGACTCATGTTTTCCTTCCCAGGTCCATCCCTTAATTCTGGCTCTATTTGTGTGTGTGTGTGTGGGGTCACTCCTTGCTCCCTCCTCTATTTGAATGCAGGGTGTGGTCTCAGCAGCACCTAAAGAGGGGCTATCACATTCCTCTCTGTTGTATGCTTCCCCTCCATCTGCACCCCAAAATAGCACTGACCTTCTCCATTACCAGATCACATTTCCACCTCCCATCAGATTGCATGAAACTGGGCACTTTTGCTGCCTTGGCTGCTCTCTGAGTTTCTAGGGACTGGGGGTTTTTATCTCTTTTCAGCACATATTAATTTTCGGTTCATTTTCAAATGAGATTAATTTAGTCTCTTTCCATTTGTTACCCTTTTAATTTTAGTTATTTCATTGATCTTTGAGCCTTTTCTACCAATATGTAGTATATTATTTTGAAGACAATTAAATGTAATAGTGTTTTTAAAAAAATTATCTATGATTTCATTGGTACTTCTGGTGAGGAAATTCTCTTCAGTGGTGTAAATGGAAAATTTAGAGTCTTAGACAATTCTACAGCACACTGAATGCTTAAATGACTTACTCAGTTACCATGTACCAGAGTTAATTTAGTCTGGCTGACTAACTGATAAACATAGCAGTGGGAGCTCATGACTTATATGGCACCAGAAAACCAGCCTCTAGCTCTCAGGGTCCCCTTGCTCTCTGAGGGGAGAAATAGTAGCCATTCGCTGGGAACCTGGACTTCCAGGATGAGCTTAGATAATCTCCTCAAAGGATATGCAACATTTATATGTGTGTATGTTGACTTCCTCTACAGAATGTAGGTTCTTTGAGGGAAGAAACTGTTTCATTTAGGGATTTCTATCCCTGGCACCTAACATAGTAACTAGACTATGGTAGCTTAACAAATGATAGTTGATTGATTTACTTAATTTTCCCTTATCCTGCTTCTTGGTGAAAACTTGGAGCAGAGGTCTGGATAAAGCGTCATATAATATGTAATAAATAACAGATCAACAAACATTTTAAGTGTTTACTATATGCCAGGCACTGTGCCAAGTGCAGAGGGTGCAAAGGCAAAAAGAAAGGAAAAGAAAAGAAATGGAAAAAAGAAGCAATACTTAATGTAAAGAAGCTTTTATCCAATTAGGGAGACCATGTATACATATATGTGCATACAGAATATGGACAGAAAAATAAAAAATGAAATAAAAGGTAATTAATTAGGGAGATATACCACTCATAGTTTGGAGGGGCCCAAGAAAGGCTCTGTAGAAAGCAGGGCTTGAAATGTCTCTGAAGGAAGTTAGGAGCTCCATGAAGCAGTCATGAACATGGGAAGCCATGTGCCAGGAACAGGGATGTCAGTTTGAATGGACAAAAGATCAATTGGGACCAGCTTGTGAAGGGTTTTAAAAGCCAAACAGAAATTTCTTCAGCAAATAGAGAACCACTGGAGTTTACTGAGTATGGGAATAACATGGTCAGATCTGCACTTAAGGAAAGTCATTCTGGATGCCATGTGGGAAATGGATCAGAGAGGGGGAGATTAGAGGCAAGGAGACCAAACAAGAAGGCATTGCAATAGTCCAAGCAAGAAGGATGGGAGCCTGAACTAGGGTAGTGACCATTGGACTAGAAAGGAGAGTCTGGGATACAGATGGGGAGGAAGAGACAGTAAGTTTGGGGCCTTATTGGATATGTCAAAAGGGCAGTGTCAAGGCCATGATGAACATAAGAATTCAAGAAAACCTATCAACACACACACCATCAGAAAAAAATGACATGAGAACAAATTCTAAATGTTTCCTGGTGTGATTATTATGAAAGCAAATGTGCCATTATGAGATATTTTTAAACCACGTCTGTTTGTTTGGCTTCATGATTATAGGCAGCATTGGCCTAATCTTGTCATTCTTTAGGTCGAGAAAGCCACAGATTTGCCACACAGGTGGTACAGTGGATAGAGTGCCAGGCCTGGAGTCAGGAAGACTCATCTCCATGAGTTCAAATCTGTCCTCAGACTCTTACTGGCTGTGTGACCCTAGGCAAGTCACTTCATCCTGTTTGCCTCAGTTTCCTCATCTGTAAAATGATCTGGAGAAGGAAATGGCAAACTGCTCCAGTATCTTTGCCATGAAAACCCCAAGTAGGGTGGCAAAGAGTCAGACATGACTGAAAAATGATTCAACAACAAGGTTTGTAAAGCAATCAATGTTTTGACAGAGAGAGAAGAAAATATGTTGAGGCTCAAAGTGACATGATCAGACTATGCGTTTTGGGCAGTTTGGTTGGAAGACAAAGTGTCTGTGCTCTTCAGGTGGTGCCTCTGGGTATGATCCTTGCCCAAATCTACAACTGTGTTTGGGTGTGAAGGAAAGCAGTTCCCATTGTCAAGAAGGCTGAGGGAATCTTGGTCTCATTTCATATGTCTGTGAAAATCTGGGGTTTGGTTTTATGTGTATTAAAAATCAGTGATAATGTCTTTTTAAGGGGGAGGGAGAGGGGCTTGAGCCTGTGATTTTATTAGTGAGGGGAACTTTGTTCAGCAATGCCAACTAGCAACTCTCTCTCACAATCTACAACTTTAGATGTTAAAGTAGTTTGCCCATGATTATACAAGTAGCATGTGTCAGAGGCAATACTGCAACAGAACTGTTCCTGACTCCGAGGCCAAGAAAGATTTTCTTTCCTATCCCGTGCTGTCTCTCATGAAATAATTACAAGAATATGATAGATACAGATTTTAAAAAAATCAGATTATGCCTCCAGCCTTTAGATGAACATTTTGTTTATGAATGTGCCAGATTAAACATTTGCCAGATAATTATAATATGCTCAACTAAACAAACAAAAATGTGTCTTTCCTAAATGTGGATGAATTTGATGCCATGTAGCATATGACAGAATTCAGTTCTCAGATAATAAGTCATTTATGTAACTCAGTCTTCAGAGCTCTACTGTATGACTAGAAGGACTTCCAAATACGGGAGGTCGACTGAATGTGTCCTTGGACACATTAAAGACATTAACTTTGCTTCTTTGATGTACCATTATTTCTCATAACAGAAAAACACGTCTCTTCAATCACATGAGCCATACAAGTTTGACTCCTGCTGAATGGGAGGTTATCTCTCTTTTGCTTCAACTGGGTATGAGATGGAACACCTCTGACAATACTAGGCCAGCGGCCCACAAGATTCTATAATTACTTTGTCCACTTTGCCTTGGAAGGGAGTAGGAGGGGGGAGGCCTTCATTACAAGGAGGTTCTTATCTTGAAATGCCTCCATGTCATTAGCAATGTTTTAGTGCATTAGTGACCAAATGCAGGTTTAACAGGTCGTGATTAGAGGCACAGAACTGCCAAGGCAGTGAGTGATGTTTGAAACCTTGGGTTCCTTCTCCCCTTTCCTGTCAGAATATAGGAACAAGGATGGCAGTGCAGGGGAAAGATGATTCTTCTCCAAATGCCAATGTGTGTGAAAATGATGATGTCAACACGTGGAAAAGGAGCCATTGGGGAGCGTTGCTGAAATCTACATGTACAGAGTTGACTCTCGATGATATCTGATTGTTGACTGTCATTGACGTTTTCACAGCTACCATCGTTTAATTTGGCCATTACGAATGCTCCCAGAAGTACACGGAATCTTATCAATTACAAAGAAGGGCACTTTATTCTTCTGTATTGGTCTGATGCTAGAGATGGTTTTATATTAAAAAAATTATATTGCATGGTTTTTGCAAATCATTCACAAAGGGAATATATAACAAGTAACTATATAAACACCTGATTTTAAACATCTTACTAATAATTCTAAAATATTAATAATGGACTCATTTTAAAGTTTTCATATTTATTAATTTATTTGCTGGTGGGAGGGATCTTCCTCAGGGGAAAAATACCATTTGCTTTCTCCCAACATTTTCCCATTTCTCCCTCCAAGCTTTCCCAGCTCTAATTGGAGCCTGGGATGCATTTATAAGTGGGTGCATCAGTGTGTTGAGCTAAAAGTTAAAGATAAATAGGATGTGTGAGTGAGCAGGGTGAAGGGGGCGGGGTAGGAGCATCTGTCTCTGTACTGTTGGTGCTTTTAAACTCCTTGAAGGCAGGGAGTGTTGTTTTTGTTTTCAGATCCTCTGTGCCTAGCAGTGCTTTGCACATAGTAGGAACTTAATTTTCTCTCTCTCTCTCTCTCTCTCTCCCCCTCTCTCTTTTTTTCTTTTTCTCTCTCTTTCTCCCCCCCACTCTCACTTTTTCTCTCTACATATATATTACATATATACATATATTAGATATATACATATATATAACATGTATATATTACACACACACACACACACACACAAACAAACACAATGAACAAAGCCAACAAACAGCAAACTTCAAAAATGGGCTAATTCTACATGAGGGAGTGTTTATTCTCAACTTAATTAGTTCGTAATCTGTGAAAATTATTTGTACAAACTCAAGACTTTCTAATTTAACTCTTCTCACTCTCAGACCTGCCTTTTCCTGGTGGTTCTGATTCTGGTGATTAATTCCAAGGTGAAGGTTAAGTGAATCTTAGCTCAACTGCTGCTAATTTCTTATTTGAAGAAGGGAAAATATGGATTTTTTTTAAAAAAAATTTGAAATGTTGTCTGGGCACTGACTAGTCAATTTTGCATTCAAATGCAGAAATTACTATCTATTCTGATGATTATTGGGGGAGTGAAGCTTAAAAAATGAAATCTCTCTGAGAAACCTACTAAAAACTCCTAATTAGCTTTTCATTACCTTTTCTTAATAACATACCAAGTTCATGTTGTGACAAACACATAATGGAAAAACATCATGAATGTGGGGGCTTTAGGTCTAATAAATAGATTAAACTGCTACTTTCTTTTTTTTTTTTTTTGGAGAGGGAAGGCAAAGCAATTGGGGTTAAGTGACTTGCCCAAGGTCACACAGCTAGCAAGCATGTCAAGTGTCTAAGGTCAGATTTGAACTCAGGTCCTCCTGACTCCAGGGCCCATGCTCTACTTACTGCACCACCTAGCTGCCCCAAAGTTACCATTTTCAAGGTCACTTGTCTGCTTATTCTTCCTACTACTACCTGACATTTTCACCTCTCCCCTATGTCCCTTTGACAAGCTCTTTCCTGTGTTTACAATTCACTGCCTCTTCATGTCCACCTCTTAGAATTCCTTAGCTTCCTTCTGGACTCAGCTAAAGTGCCGCTTCCTCCAGGAGGTCCATCCTGATCCATCCCTCATTCCTAGGGCCCTTGTGCTGCACCTGCCCATTGGAAATGTGAAGTATTCACTTTGCATAGACCTCGTATTTACTCATCAATCTACATGCTGTTCACCTGCTCTGCTTCCCCTAAGAGAACATAAGCTCCTAGAGGGCAGAGACTGCTTCACTTTTCTATGTAGCCTCAGTGCACTTAATAAGTGTTGTTGAATGAATAAATTAAAATTAATAGCAGGAAAAGAAAGAAAGAGATGAAGTATCTTTGGGCAACAGCACCATATCATGAGGATTTTGTGTTTTGTGCTACTTTAGAATCTCCGGTGTTACAATGTGGATTTTGTTCTAGAGCAGGGGTTCTAATTTGGGATCTGGGTTCTTTTTTTTTAAGTCTCCCAATAATTGCATTTCACTGTAGTTGGTTTCCTATTTAATCCTGTGTATTTTATTTATTTTATGCATTTACGAAGGTGACTCTAAGAAGGAGTCTGGAGGTTTCCCCAGGCTGCCAGAGGGTTTTAGGTCACAGAAAATGTTTAAAATGACTAGAACCTGTGGAAAATGGTCAAGCTCCTGTTACAATGGCGTGAGCACTTTTTGGTGTTCATCCATGTTGATATCTCTAAAATCTACTGTTTTTGGGTCACTGGGAAAAATACAAGCATTGTATCAGGAAACAGGAACTGAATTAGTCCAAATGGAGTCTTGATTAACTGGTAAAGGACGCATTATCCCTTTTAATCCATTCCCACCCAGGACTGGATGATTGGAGGATTTGGGAAGCATTTTGAAATGATGAGTGCATTCATTCTACTCCACCCAGGGAGATTTTCTGAGATTAAAAAAATGGTGAAAAAAAGTGGAAAGGGACTACTTTGGGTTAGAGTAAGATGTTGTAACCCTTTGCTGTTTGAGAAAGACATCCCAAGGGATAGGAATTGGAAAAGTCATAATCAAAGAGAAAGAAGTATCACCAAGATTTGGGGGCCAGAAACTGAAATGGCTGTGTTGGCTCATCTTTGGTCATACTCCACAAATGCCCATTTGGGTAACATAAGTTACCCAAGTTACCCCTTAGCCCCAATCCAAATTAGCATGGGAACTGACTCAAGTTAGTTACACTATCTTAGGGAATGCCGAATATGACCTGAAGATGTTTTCAATGAGCCATTTCAATTCCCACACTTTTATTAAATTACAAAAGGCAGTCTTTTTTACCAACCTGGGCAGCCTCCCACATACCATCAAATACAAAAGGATAATAGCAGCGTAGTGATCTGTCACTGGACCATTTCTACCCAAACTCCACTAAAAACAACAAAACAACAACACAAACCAAAAAACAAGCCTTCCTGGTTAATATTGTGGTGAGCATCTCTGCCTGTCACGTGGGAGATCCAGTTTCAATTTCCCAACGGGGAGGTTTGGTTGTATTTTGGCAGCTAAATAGTGCAGCGAAGTAAGTACTGGGCCTGGAGTCAGGAAGACTCACCTTCCTGAGTTCAAATCTGGACTCAAACGCTTACTAGCTATGCGACCCTGGGCAAGTAACTCTACTGTGTTTTCCTCAGCTTCCTCATCTATAAAATGAGCTGGAGAAGGAAATGGCAAACTGCTCCAGAGTCTTTGCCATGAAAACCCCAAATGGGGTAGCAAAGAGTCAGACATGACTGAAAAATGACTGAATAAAAGTTAAAAAAAGTAAGAATGAGATGGTAAGATAATAATAATCATAATAACTAGCACTTAAGGTTTACAAAGCGTTCTACATGCATCATCTCATCTGATTCTCATAACAGCCTTGGGCAACATAATTGAGACTCAAAGTGGTTAAGCGATTTACTAGGCTCAAACAACTAATAAGTGTCACATGTAGGATTGATCGTTGGAAATGAGGTCAGGAAGAACAAGGTTCAAATCCTGCCCCTGTCACTTGTTAGCTGTGTGACCCTACTAGTCAAGTCACTTCATCTCAATTAGACTCAGTCTCCTTATCCTCAAGCTGGGGATAATTCAAACACCTATGCCACCGGGTAATTATGAGAATCTAATTAAATAATACATCTAGGGGGTGATTCAAACTCTGACGTGCTGTATGAATGTGAGCTAGCCTTGGATCATGGTCATGTAGATGTACAAACTTAGTCACATGGATGTGCATGCTGCATGAGAACTCAGAGCAAAATCATATGGTTTATTAAATTAACTGTACAGTATTTTGATCATTTTTGCATTAGTGGGTTTATAGAAAGGTTCATCATTAAGTGCAATAAATGCAATAAAAACGTCATCATTCTTAACAGACTAGAGAAAGTTAAGTCTAAGAATCTAATGATAAATCAAAATGAAAACAAAAACCAGCATACAGCCCTTAGACACACACACTCCCCTTCCCCCCCACTCCTCCCGTACTCTAGATCTAAACTGATGTGTAAAAAGAAAATTGTAGAGACAGTGCAATTGGACCATGTAAATCATTTTCCATGAATCAAGCTCACATCTGGCTGCCTGGACCCGGGCCATACTTTATTAACCGAGAATGTTCTTTTCTTCTTTCATCAAATTTTGCAAATGTATTACAACATTTCATCTGTCAGTCTTAATACTGAAAGATGATATTAGCCTCAGAATTACCTGCTTTATGTCTCATGAGTAATGTGATATGACAGGGCAGAAGGCTCTCCCCTGTGCCCCCAACCATGTGTAAGTGAGAAAGCTGCCTAAATGAAGTGATTCTTAAAATTAAGATTCGATGACACTTGGATATTCCAATGGAACAAGGATCTCATTGAGGTGGGTATTCCTTCCAGCAATGAGGATCACGATCCATCTGTGCCTGCCTCTCCTATGTGACTCCTCTCCATGATGTCCTATAAATTTAGCATGGGGATTCCCCCAACATTCTGAGGGCTTTCTTTGTTTTCTGTTGTATTTGCAAGGATACCATTGATACTCACAGAATGTCCATTGGTTGTCTTTTCTCAAGCTTCCAATAGTACTCCCTCTTTGCACTTTCTTGGTGGAGGCCTTCACTTCATACTTTACTGATAAAAAAATGAAACTCTTCATGGAGAACTCTTTTTCCTCCTCTCCTTCTCATCTGACAATTCCTACTTTCATTTTACAGCCCCTTGACTTCATTCCCTACAGCTTCTTCCTTTTTTCCTGTCTCTGATGAAGAGGTGACCCTTCTCATCAAGGTTTACCATTCTGCTTCAATCTTTGATTTCATTACCTCTTGTTCTCTCCCATTGATTGTCATCCCCACACTCTCTCCAATCATCAATCTTTTCCTATCTCCATGTCTTTTCTTTGCTTCCTGCAAGTATGTCCATGTCACTGCTATCCTTAAAAAAACAATATAAACAAAGAAAAAATCCCTCATTGTATCTGACCTTCTCTGCAAACTCATCCTCTATCTGTCCTCTTTTTCTTAGACATATTCCTTGAAGAAGCCACCTCCCCTCAGCTCTTCCTCTCATTCTCTTCACATTATTTTCTTAACCTTGACTTAATTAATCAGGCTTCCTACCTTGCTCCTCTACCAAAACCGCTCCTCTCTAAAATCATCAGTGAATTTGTGACTATCAAATTTAGTGTCCCTTCTATATCGACCTCTCTTAACACTCCCTCCTCCTACCCCTGCTCTGTGATTCAGCCACAGTGGACTACTCACTATTTCTCACACACAACACTCAACCTCCAGTCTCTGTGCCTCTGCCCTGCTGTTCTCTTATTCCTAGAAGGTTCTCCAATCTTACCTTAACCTCTGGAAATCCCTGGTTTCCTTCAAGATGCCTTTCAAGTGCCATAGGAAATTCTTTTCCTGAACTGTCCCCACCCCTGGCTACTAGTGCTCTTCCAATCCAACCTGGATTTATGCTGAATAAATCATTTATGTATGCACTTATGTGTACACATGTTGGTTTCGCCATTAGAGTGTAATCTCCTTCTGGGTAGGAGCTGTTTCCCTCTTGTTTTTGTATCTCCAGCATTTAGCACAGTTCTGGAAACCAAGCAAGTACTTAATAAATGCTTGTTAACTGACTCGTCCATTTCTTTATTGCCATGTGACCATCCCATGTTCTTTTTTGTACCTACATTTCTTTGATGGCATTTTTGACTCTGTTTCTAATTTATAAATAATTCCTTGGTACAATGGGTTGCTATTTGCTCTCACCCAACGTCAATTTTGTGTTGCCTTTTGATTGACTGCAAATTATTTCTTCCAAATGAAAGAATCACATCTATTGTGATTTAAGAAGGTAACTCTTGATAGGTATGGTCAAGACAATCTAGAAAATTCCAGCAAGAAACCAATTTTAGCCTGAGTTTTCTGGATAATTCGAGAAAAATCACGATGACTGAGGCAGTTAGATGGTATAGAGTGTATGTGTCCAACTCTCTGCTTCCTCAAAGGTCCTGACAGAACCAGATTAAAATGTAATTGAGAAATAGTTAATGAAATAATAAATAATAGATAATAGTAATACAAATAATACAATAAAACATAGATAACGGTAATAGATAATAATGTCAATTTCCAAGTTAACATATGGCCTGTAGCAGTTCATTTCTACTTGTGTTGGACACCAGTGGTGTAGAGGCTAGAGTAGGGTTAGGGAAGACCTGAGTTTGAATCTTGCCCCAGACACTAGCTCTGTGGCCCTGGGAAGTCACTTAAGCCCTCTCAGTTTAATTTTTCTTATTTCCAAAATGAGGTCAAAATAAGATTTGCCTCAAAGGTAAGGTTGTTTGTTGTAAGGATCACGTGAATAAGAGATGTAAATCGCTTCACAAACCTTAAAGTGCTATTCGAATCTCAGCTGTGATTGCTATTATCATTACTTAGATTAGTTTTTTTTCCCAAATGGATTGTTTAGGGTCATCTGTATCCACATCTGTCTTGATCTTGTGCCTCCTTAGGGTGCTGAAGATGAGGAAATGAGGTACCGTCAGTCCAATGGGTTAAATGAAAGCCAAAAAAAATCCAACCACAGTAGCATACAGAGAGTTAAAATAAAATCTTGAAGAAAAGGGAAGAAAACATAAATCCCTTGGGAATCAGTAGAAAGTAAAAGCTACTGATGGGGAGACATTTGAATGGATGAGCAAGGTCTGTAAAGTCATCACTGATCTAGTTCCTTAGGAAGATATATTTCTCTAGTAAGATAGGAGACCTATGCTCAACTATAATACTGTCAGCAACATAGATGATGTCCTATGCAAAGCTGAAAGTAAAGCACAGATCTCTATTAAAGGTGATATTGTCCAAAGCCTCTTATGTGAAGAAATCAGTACCAATTGGTGTCACATCCAGTATTGTAACACTACAAAGCCCCCTCAATGAAAACCACAGAAATGAAAAAGATGTTATTTCTATCATCTACATTAGAAAGCCAAAATGGATGAAAAGATGAGTGTACAGACCACTGAGTTTGTCCAGTCATATCTATCTATCTATCTATCTATCTATCTATCTATCTGTCTGTCTGTCTGTCTGTCTGTCTGTCTGTCTGTCTATCTATCATCTATCTATCTATCTATCTATCTATCTATCTATCTATCTATCTATCTATCTATCTATCTATCTATCTTAGCACATTGTAATTATGAGGAGGGCCCTAATACAGCAGAAGAAACAGAGAGAGCTAGGTTGAATTTGGGATATTATCTGGTGCTTTCAATGATCCCTAACCAAGGTTTGGTTAACTTATCTCCTCTAACATAGTAATGTACCTATGTCTTGCAAATCGTGGAATATAATGATTTGGGAAAAATTGCAATTACAAATAACTCAATATTGTTGTTGTTTTGCCAATTAGTTGTGTCCAGTTACTCATGACCCCATTTGGGGTTTTCCTGGCAAAGATACTAAAGTTGTTTGCCATTTTCTTCTTCAGCTCACTTTACAGATAAGGAAACTGAGGC
Source organism: Phalanger gymnotis (assembly GCA_028646595.1). Classification (NCBI taxonomy): domain Eukaryota; kingdom Metazoa; phylum Chordata; class Mammalia; order Diprotodontia; family Phalangeridae; genus Phalanger; species Phalanger gymnotis. The sequence continues at coordinate 13,860,467 of CM053626.1, read as the reverse complement.
AAACAGGGTGAAGTGATTTGCCCAGGGTCACACAGCTAGTAGGTGTCTTAGGTCAAATTTGAACTCAGGCTTCTTGACTCCAAATCTGCTATCATTTCCACTCCATCATACTGCGTCCAATACATGGCAGACATATGCAGATGGTACCATATCACAAAGGATGACTTGTAAACCTCTTGAGAGCAGGGACTGTTGCATCAGTCAATAAACAACCTTTCATTAAATGCCAGGTACTGTGCTTAGCAACGGGAATACAATTGTACCTGGAAAGACAGTCTTTGCCCTTGAGGAGCTTACATTCTAATGGGGAAGCGAATAAGGAAATAAGCATTTATTAAGCACTTACTGAAAACATTACCTCTACCTGGTTTGATCCTCGCAATAACCCTGTGAGGTAGCTGCTATTATTAGCATCCGTTTTATGATGGAATGAGGAAACTAAGATAGATAAAAGTTAAGTGACTCGCCCAGAGTCATATAACTAGCATATATCTGAGGCCAGATTTAAACTTAGGTCTTCCTGATTCCAGGCCCAGTGGTCTATCCGCTGTACCACCTAGCTGTTTCTGGGGGCAGCCAAAGGGGGAAGATGATGCATAAAAGGAAGATACAAGGGTGTGTGTGTGTGTGTGTGTGTGTGTGTGTGTGTGTGTGTGTGTGTATGTGTGTGTGTGAGTGTGTATATATGTGGGTGTGTCTATGTGTGTGTATGTGTTTGTGTGTGTGTGTGTGTATATATGTGGGTGTGTCTATGTGTGTGTATGTGTTTGTGTGTGTGTGTGTGTGTGTGTGTGTGTGTGTGGTAGGGGAAGGAAAGGATAAAGATATGGGTGCAAAGTGGAATATAGCCTGGGGAAGAATGAGATGTGACTGGCTAGTCGCCTTCCTTAAATGGAGGCTCTGGGAGGAACCATCCAGTTTGCAGAAGAGGCCAGAGGGGTAGAAGATACTTTAAATGGGTAAATTTCAGGGTCCGAGTAAAGCTTTAGGATGAAGAACTGCTGGATCATAGAGTATCCTCAGTATTCAGCATTAATTCTTTGTAAATAGTAGGTGCTTAATAAATATTTACTGACTGATTGATGAGTTGTGCTTGTGTGGTGGGGTGCCAGAACATATTGGAACATAAAAAGAGGCGAGCTGATTATGAAATGAAATCCAAAGAAAATAGAGAAAAATCCCACAACACTGGCATCCTTAAGGCATTGAAAGAAGGGGAGGAGCTCCAGCGCACTGAATGAATCCTCCATGTTTCCAACACATTGAGTGATTTATGAAGGGACTTGGACATGAATTGCGAAGGATGAGAAGTCACAGATGAGCTGTGATCTGCATTGGAGGAGGGAACGCTGACACCAACAACATTATAGACTCACTAAAGTACCAACCAATGCAAATATTGGATGAGTGGAGTGAGCCCAATCCTATGTATCATGATCCAAAGGCATTTGTCAATCGTTCATATAGATATTACTAAGAAAGTAGAAGCTTAAAGGCGTTGAGAGTGGTTTGTATTTATCTTTACTGGAAAAAAAGCTAACAACAGCCCAGACGTTATGACCCATTGAGGACAATCGGGCTATCAAAGCTTTTCCCGAATGGTCTCATTCTTGAGATTACAAACGTCATTTTCTGAATCATGGCCAAGTACTTATATTCAACTTTAAGCAGCCTTACCCAATAAAATCAAAATGAACAGTTATGGGAATGCCTATGAATTTTCCAACCTTACAGCATTCACAGGGGAGGACAACTGATTTCATTATGATGATGTCGTTATTTAGATTAATAATGTAGCTATTAATTAAGACTGCATACTAAACAACTAATATCTACTCCCTTATGAGGACAGGCCGCACTGATTTCATCTAGCTAGCAAAGCTTTTTTAAAAAAGTAAATAGAGAAAGAGAAAGCAGTAATCATTTGAATCCATCATGTATAAAGAGCTGGGATGCAATTTTCAATTAAGAGAATGATTCTCTTGATATATGCAACCATGAAGACATGGTTGTTTTTCCATGGGAAAGAACTATTCACAGAGGGAAGAGAGATGTTCATAGACACTATGTCTCTTTTCTATAAAGGAAGGCAATTATTTTTAAGGGCTAGGACCTATTTGCAGTCTTCAGAAGGAAAAATTTGGAAAACATACTTGTTTTTCCCCCCACTTAATAGTATTTTATTTTTACCAATTATATATAAAGATAGTTTTCCACATTCACTTTTATAAGATTTTGAGTTCCAAATTTTTTCCTCCTTCCCTTCTCCCCAAGACCGTATGCAATCTGATAATAAGCTATACGTGTGTAATCATATTAAACATAGTTCCACATTAGTCCTGTTGTGAAAGAATATCATAACAAAAGGGAAAAAACATGAGAAAGAAGAAACCAACAAAAAAGAGAAGATAGTATACTTCGATCTGCAATCAGACCCATAGTTCTTTCTTTGGATGTGGGTAGCATTTTCCATCATGAGTCTTTTGGAATTGTCTTAGATCACTGCATTGCTGAGAAGAGCTAAAAAGCTGGTCATCACACAATATTGTTGTTACTGTATACAATGTTCTCCTGATTCTGCTCACTTCACTCAGCATCAGTTCATGCAAGTCTTTCCAGGATTTTCTGAAATCAGCCTGCTCATCATTTCTTCTTGCACAGTAGTATTCCATTACATTCATATAATACAACTTGTTCAGCCACTCCCCCACTGATGGGTATCCCTTCAATTTCCAATTCTTTGCCACCTCAAAAAGAGCTGCTATAAATATTTTTGTACATGTGGGTCCTTTTCCCTTTTTCATGATCTCTTTGTGATACAAACCTAGTAGTGGTATTGCTGGATCAGAGAGTATGCATAGTTTGGTTGCCCTTTGGGCAAATTGCTCTCCAGAATGGTCAGATCAGTTCACAATTCCACCAACAATGAAATAGGACACACTTGTTTTAAAGTAAGTCAAAGTTGATGAAATTTCAAGGCTAGGCCATGGTATTTAAGGCCAATCTGAAGACTAGCTAGTAGAACCAAGAACCATTAATCAAACCATCCTAACATTATCTTCTTGTTGAAGCTACCAATCTATTTTGATTCAACTTCTAATGAATCAATCTTGGGTAGCAGAATGTGTGATACTTCTTGAGTATCTGATGACCACTACAGGATAAATACCAAGCAGTAAGCCCCTAACAAGTGTTTTTAATTGATTGGTGGATGGGCAGTGCCAATATCCATTTGAAGGAAACTTCCTAGGATTATAGGATCCTAGGGTTAGATCTAGAAGGAACCTCAGTGGTCATCTATCTAGTCTAACCCTCTCATTTTACAGATGAAGAAAGTGAGGCCTAGGGAAGGACAATGACTTGCAAAGATAATAATAATAAGAATAGCATTTGAAACCATGTCCTCTGACTCCAAAGTCAATATTCTTTCTAGTTCACTATATGAATCTAGTTCACTGTTCAGCTATGTCATTGAACAGCTCTGCCTTTTGTGACAGGAATGGCCTGGAATCTTTGAAATAGTTGGGTTATATTTTGAATGGAACCTCTCAATCGCTAGATACATGCCTGCCATTTCATGTCTTCATTCATTCAACATTCAATACATACATATCTAGTCCCTACTATGGGCCAGGCACTTGACTGGGTCCTGGGGATACAAAGGCAAAAATGAATTCCAAGGAACCTGCCTTCTACTGGGTGGAAACAATTCACTGAAGTGAATTAATAGAAAATATATACAAAGTTAAATATGTAATATGATGGCGGATTGGAATCAGCACATGCTGATGTGCTATTATTGAATTCTCCAATCAATTGGACTTGTATTTGACCTTCCCTTTTATTTACTAAGAAAGTTTGAGTCACTAATTTGTCCCAAAATTCACATGGGGAAAGAAGTGACCTAAAGTTGTATTGTATTAAATGAAAAATTTGTCTCAGGTTTCCCAAGCTATTTTACTAAAGCTATTTTACTAAACAGGCTCAGATGTGGAAGCCAGTGAGTACAGGGCAGTGGAGAGAGCATTTGTAGGCTTTGGAGTCAAGGCCTAGGTACAAATCCTGACTGATTATCTGAAGGATCAGCTGAAGGACTTGGTCCACTCACAAAATCTCTGCGCCACAATTTCCTCATCTGTCAAATGGAGTTGTTGGCTTAGGTGACCTCTAAGCTCCCTCCCAGCTTCTGGTCTGTGAGTCAGTGATGGTAATGTTGGTCCTAAAAATTATTGGTGCCTTTCTATTGTGGAACGGTCATTTTGGGGGGAAAAAGCTAATGGATATGCTGCTTTCTCTTCCTCAAAAATGGGGGCATTTCATGTGTAAACTCACATGGGTAACAAAATAGTGGAAGACTTGTTACTGATATCAGAATATTTGCTGATTTTCAGAGGAAATTTTGACACTTTGACCTCCCACATTGGAAGTACACTGAAGTACTACACTCAGTTACTACACTCAGTAAACTCCACTGGCTCCCTATTACCTCCAGAATCAAATATAAAGACCTTTGTTTGGCATATAAAGCTTATATTAACCTGGCTTCTCCCTAACTTTCCAGTTGCCTTTCACTGTACTCTCCTCTAATGGACTCTGTGATCCTGGTGCATGTGCTGTCATATGCCGTCTTTAGCCCCAAAGTTCTATACTTCATTCACACTTAAATATATGTCCTCTTCACTCACTACCTTTTAGATTCTAAGCTTTTTGTTTGCAGGGGTAGCTTAAGCTAAGCATGGTGGTATATTTGTGGCCCATGGCGGAGCTCTTGAGCTTGGGAGATCCAGGATGCAATAGTTAAGGCCAATCTGGTAGCTGCATTAAGTTCACCATCAAGATGGCGAGCCCCTGGCCGTGGGGCACTACCAGGTTGCCTAAGAGCAGGCAAACTAGCTCAAATCAGGAATGGAACAGATCAAAGCTGATCAGCGGTGGGGTTGGTCCTTTGAGGAGCTTCTGCCGTTTGAGCCTCAGAGAGACGGGGAGATCTAGCCTTTAAAAAAAAAAAAGTAGTCCAATATTTTTGAAAGGCAAGAACAGCCACTCAGAGAATTCTGTTTACATGAGTCAATATTTGGCTTAAATTAGCCTTTCATGCCCGGAACAAATCAAATTTGGACAGTTGGGAATATTTAACATCAGCTCACGCCTTATTGGATTAAACTCTTCTTTCTTGGTTTCAATTGGAGCTCCCCAAGTGAGGCCATCCCGGGTGTGCCTGTAGCTTCTAGAGCAACTGTAATTTTCTGAAAACACCTTCTCTCCAGCCATCGATTTTTTGTTCCTTGTAAACAACAAGATAAACACCCTGGGTACTAAATCCAGTGTAAACAGGCATACTTTAAATGGGGTTAAAGAACTCCTTAGTGTTGATATTTCTTTAGCTTGGCAGTAAAAAGAAAATCAATGCTAATTTAATAGGAGCCCACAAACCAAATTTTGCTTTCATTGCTCTCTCTTTTTACAGAGGAGAAAGGGCTGTATTTACAAACCGAATTTGTAATCTGCGGGTTGATGTGCTTGTTGAATAGCAAACCATTTTGATCCAATCTGTTCCTTTTAAAAAGCAATGATCATAGATTTAGATGTAATGCTTGTCATTAGCTAGAACTCTTCCCTGAGATGAATTCTTCTAACTGCAAAGCTGTTCCCATTTTTGCAGAGGGATTTTTAAAAATTTCCCAAGCCTCCCTTCTCTTTGGGAAAGAAAAAAATGGTCCTTGGCCAGGCCTGGGATATTTTTCCCATGCACCTTAATCATTTAGTATCTCTGGCTTCCTCCAGCACTCAGTTCAGATGTCACCTTCTTCAAGAAGCGCCACCACCTGTGAGATTTCCTTCCATCCACTTTGTAGATGTCTTCCCCTTCGCCCCCAACCCCTCTTACACTGTGAGCCCCTCAAGATCAAGGGCTGTTTTTGCCTTTCTTTGTATCCCCCGTGCCTAGCACAGTGTCCAGCACATGGTAATTCCTTAGTGAATGCTTTTTGAGCAACCCATCCATCGCCTCGAGTGACCTTTAATTATGTTGCACAGCCGGATTCCTCGTCGATGACGGCAACTAGAAAACCAAGGAGTGTATTTGGAGATCTAGCGTTAGACATAGGACCAAATGGATGACCAAGACAAATGAGCAAAGGACACAAACTATTACCTATGAGCAGCAATGAGGATACCCGAGGTTCTTGGCTCTGGGAAGATAAGGTCTGCTGAGGACGGCAGGCTAGCTCGTGGCTTTAGACCTGAGAGGAGTCTTAGACATCTCTGAGTCCAGCTGACTCATTTTATAAACGAGGAATTAAGACCCAGAGACATGAAGGGATTTGCCCAAGGATAAACAGGTCGTTAAGAGGCAGATTTTTGTCGTGTTGTTCAATCCCCATTTGAGGTTTTCTTGGCTAAACCACTGGAGTGGTTTACCATTTTCTTCTCCAGCTCATTTTACGGATGTCAAAATTGAGGCAAACAGTGTTAAGTGACTTGCCCAGGGTCATACAGCTAGTAGGTGTGAGGTTAGATTTGAACTCAGGTCTTCTTAACTCCAGGCCCATCATTCTATCCACTGTACCACCTAGCTGCCCTTGGACACTTGGACATTTTGTTTTGGGAAATTAAGGACAAAGGAACATCCTAATGTCTCATCCAGATTCATGATTGAGGCTGCTATTGGTATGGACAAAGGCATGAGAACAGTGGCCAATTCCTAATGCTCTCAAGTATTCATCTCCTTCTCCTCACCCCTGATGTGGGGTTGGATTACTGTGGAGACACAGCTCAAGGCGGAAAACATCAGGAGAATTAATATTGGAGTTGTTGGCATTATGGCAAATATTAGCACAAGTCATATAAAAAATGTTTATCCTTGTCAGCATCGTTTATCATGCCACCTGCATGTAGGAGAACAGTGAATCAGCCCACGTTACCTGTCTTTTACACGACATTCCATCGCTGCCTCTGGCCTTTATGCAAAATATCAATCAGACCTGGAATAAACTCTCTCTTTAGTCCCCAACTTTTGAAATTCCTGGCTTCCTTCAAGACTCAGCTGAGGTGTTACTGCCTGCATAAGTCTTTCCCAGAGACCCACTTGTGAGTGCCCCTTTCATTTATTCTGCATACATTTTGCATACCTGAGTTCAAATCTGGCCTCAGACAGATTGGAAATACACACTAAATGCACACTGGCTGTATGACCTTGGGCAAGTCACTAAACTCTGTTGGCCTCAGTTTCCTTATCTATAAAATGAGGTGGAGTAGGAAATGGCCAAACCATTCCAGTCCCTTTGCCAAGAAAGCCCTAAATGCCATCTGGAAGAGTCAGACTCAGCTGGAGCAACTGGACAACATCAACAGAATGTGAACACCTCAAGGCTTGGGCCTGTCATGTAGTTTGTTTTTGTGTCCCTGGCACTCCCTGGTACTTAGGAGTCACTGAATGAAAGCTTGTTGAAGTGAATTTAATTGAGCTGGGCCAACTGCAATGTTTCATCTGAGTTAGTAGTGGAATGGCTGGCTAACAGTTTGACTCTTGCTCGGCAGGAGCCACATGCATTAAAGTGGCTTTGCTTCCCCGTTCCTATAATCGTTTACACATTGTACACGCTGGAAATTTGGTGATCTTTCTGTTACGGCAAAACCTCTCTGGGTAGCTATGAGTCAAGATTAGGGGAACAGGTGAGCCTTAGACACGTGGTGTTTCTGGTTCCATGTGGTTATTGTTATGGGGTATGTATACTCTATTTTAAAGCACACAATCACATCATTCCATTCAAAGTGACCAAGGATCACTTTGTAGTTGGGTAACTTGAAAAACACTTAGGAGAGGGTCTTAAAGCCATTCCTCGATATAGGAAATGTCAGTGAAAGTTAGAAATTTCGTGGCCCAAGCAGAAGTGCTAAATCTTTCTTTTCTCCCCCTCCTTCCCACTCCAACACCATTCTTTATTTTGTAGTTCTCTGTAAAGATCCTAGCTTCGAAATTCTGATAAAAAATAACTTAATACAATATTTTACTTCTAGCAATTTCCAGATCATTGTGTCTTCTAGGCTGCTTAGTAAGGTTCGATGATGGCACATGCCACTTCGAACACTTTTCTGCCAGTGTCCAAGGGAATTCAGTTATATTCTTAATTTTGTGGAATTTTAACATAACTCACATTTATGGGGCAAGAACAAAAAAGTTTTCACTTATTGTTATCACTGAACTCGTTCAAAGATGAACTTACCACCCGTGTTGTTTTCCCGAGGGGGGATAATGTTTTCCATCTGTCCTTTTTCTATTTCTCTCTTTCTTTAATTTGGAGCCTTTCCTTCTACCTGCCTGCAACAGAACCAAATAATCAAATCAAAGTTGCTTATATAACTAGCTTAGGAAAGAACCCCCAGAACGTTTGTGTCTCAGATCTTCACCGATGTTTAAAAAGTGAATGTATGTATCTCTTAAAGGTATACATCTCTCCTTTCTCCATGCCTTGGCATGCGCTGTCCCCTATGCTGGGGGACAATCCTCTGCCTTCCTTAGGGTTATTTCTCAAAATTCCCTCTGAGGTTCGGCTTAAGTGTGATCTCCTACAAGAGGTCTTTTCTGATCTCTTCGATCATTGATACTCCCAGGAAATTATTTTGTATTGTCCAATGATATTTTTTATCTAATTGTCTGTGTATATGTTGTTTCCTTCTCTTGAGCTCGGCTTTTTGGAATTCATAGTTTCTCCAGAGGAAGGTAAACTCTTTGAGGACAGAGACATCATTTCTGTCCTTGTATGCCTAGAACTTGGCACACTGCCTGGCACATGGTAGGTAATTAATTAATGCTTGTTGAATTGAAGTGAATCGAAGGCAACTCTGGCCAGGCGAGGGCCAACGACCCCGAAATTTCTGCCAATATCCAAGGGAACTGGCCGAGGCTCAAAACTCCAAAGAGGCCAAAGGAGCTTTCGAGGCAGGGATGTTTGGGGTTTCACAAGTTTTTTCTGATTAAGTTAAAATGGTAAGCGCAATCCATCAATGAGCATTTATGGCCTCACCTGAAAAAAAAAAACCGTCCCTGGCTCTGTGTTCTCAGTGTTCATGACCTTTGAGAATGATGTCAGAATAACTTCAGTCAGGAATTGGGGGGTGGTCATTGTATCCAATAAAGAGGGAGATTTAGATGGAAAATATTAGACCGTTCCACTTGACGAAGAGCAACGAAAAGGCAGAGAGGCCCCTCCGAGTCCGTGCTAAGATGGAGCTGTCAGTGTGCATCTGGGAGGGCCAGCCTCCAACACACTCCATATTACCTTTCATTTAATGTCTGCTGAAGAATGCTCAGATTTAATAAAACCACCGTGTGAGTCCTATGCCGCTGCAGCCCCAAACAATCAACTTTTCAGGCCTTGTGTGGCCTCCCCTGGATTTTCACAGCCCCCAAACCAGACGGGATCTTTCTTTTTTCTTTTTAAATTAAAGCTGGCCCTGGTAGTGCTGGAGAAGATGCTTGGGAGTCAACGGAGGAGCAACTGGAGTAGTACCTTGGTATGGGGGCCACGGTGGTGGCTCTGGCTAACGGGAGAGGACTGAGGGGTGCTGCTTCTGGCTGGATTTTGTAATGTTTACACAGCACATTCCCAGCAGGATTCATTCAGGATTAGCTTAATTGAATAAATACAAAGCTGCATAATTTATGGACCAAAATAGGTCTTTCCTGGTTGGGTTGCTGACTAGCATTTCCTTTCTGTCTACTGACATTCTAGAAAAGGGCCCATATTGTTGTAATCAGAGTTTCGGCTCTGAGCTGATATAGTACATCATTTGCATGATATAATTTTGTTATAAACCAGATGTATAAATAATTGTTTTTAAGTTGTGACTTTTCTTTAAGCAGTTATAAAAATATCTTTCTGTCCGTTGTACCCTCCTTTACCTTTCTACTTCTCTGCCTCCTTCCCTTGCTTCTTTTTCCCTTGCTATTCTTCTCTCTTCCCTCAACTTCTTGTCCTTGGAAATACCCAGATAGAAACTCTAAGTACTCCCAGGTACTTTCCCTTGCACCATCTACTCCTGAGAACCATAGTGATCAATTTTGTCTTAAAAATTCCATATTATTATTATTATTATGAGACAGATGCTCAAAAACCACACAGTTACAAAGAGCCAAATGTTCGTCAATAGCTTCATGAATGAAAGAATGAAAGAAAAATTAAGTGCTTCCTCTGAGGCCCTGTTTCAAGACACATAAAATATCTTTTATTCCATTTTCTATTTTGCGGGGGACCTCAGAAAATGACATCACAATGGATAGCGTTTGTAAAGATGAGAGTGTTCATTAAAGGGAATTAATAGCGATTTCTTTACTATTGAGATTAAGCCGACCTTTTGTCAATTATGTCCAGAAAGGTAACTCAAGGAAAGAAAATATGCATAAGAGGCTGGGCTGTACCAGTAAGAAGGAAGTGGCTTCTCTTTTCTCTACATAGTCCTAGAGGGAAATCATTATACTGTTAAAAAAAAACCAAAACAACATAAGACCTTTATTTCCAGTGTTGTTAAATCCCATTTCCTGGATGTAGCTTTCAGGACCTTGCCTGATTTCACCCCATTTAAGCTTTATACCATTAGTCCATAGTACTTTCACTCCATTCAGATCATTCTGTCCTCCATACCTCTTCTCCAACTCCTCATCCATTCCTGTCCCTAGGCCTTTGCCGGCACTACCCCAGAGCTTAGAAAGTTCCCCCCTTTCCATCTACCCTTTGGAGTATTAATCATCCTTCAGGATCCTTTTCAAGCTTGTCTCATGGAGGACAGCTCCCCTCTCTCCTTGGTCTAGCTTATGCTGATCTCTCTCTTTTCTCAAATATATTTGAATTAGCATCAAAATTCAGTCTTCACTTGTTTTCTGATGTTCCCTGTGTGAGTTGCGCTTATATCTGGTAGACTGAAGACCTAAGTGGGCAGGGACTCTGTCTTTTTCTTCTTTCTCAAATGTCTTCCCATGTTTAGCACAGCACAGGGCACAGAAAAATGCAGCCCTCTCACCATTAAAAAAATGGATTGTTTTTCATTTCCTGGGGAAAGCAATTTACTAAATGGTCTCTCAGTGGCCTAGCAGGTGAAGACACCTGTTCTAAGGGAGCAATTTGCCTCTTCCAGATGGAGAGGGTTCAATTGAAAAGTCAGACCCCAGGTGTGCAGAGAAGACCTGAGAAAGCTAGACCATCATATGCTCCTTTGTTTAATTTTTGGGTGGGCGCACTTCTTGGCCATCCACTTCATTTTACACTCTTTGAGGACAGAAGCCATGATGCCGAGTGGCCCACTGGAAAGAGCATCAGAAGATCTTGGTTTGAATTCCAGCCTTCCTACTCATTGGATGTGTGATCTTGGCACACAGTAGGTGCTTAATAGATATTTGTTGACTCCCCAATGAAGCCCCAAATTTCCCAACAGTCAAATGAGGTTAATCATCTTACTTGATGGTTACTTATAGGCTTTTTATTCAGGTGAAAATAGAAATAATAGAATGGACATAAAAGACTTTGTAATCCTAAAAACCTAGAAATAATAACTGATGCTCAGAGTGATTCAAAGTTTGCAAGCTGCATTTAATCTCCATTTTCCATGTGAAGAGAAGAGAGATTACATGATTTGCCCCTGCTCACAAAGTAACCAACCAACAAGTCTTTGTTACTATTAATATTATTATTAGACATGGAGGTAATAGTAAAAATAGCATTTATATAGCACTTTTAGGTTTGCAAAGCATTTTCCAAACATTATTTCATTTGATCCCCCCCACAACCCTTGGAGGTGGGTGCTTTTATTACTCCCATTTTATAGATGGGGAAACTGAAGCAAATAGGGGTTTTTTAAGTGACTTGCACAGAGTCATCCAGCTAGTAAATGTCTGAGGGCTGATTCGAATCCATGTCTTCCTGACCCCAAGATGAGTGCTCAATCCTCAGTGTCACTTAGCTGCCTGTTATTAATTAGGTACCTACTGTGTGCCAGCGAGTGTGATAATCATTGGGAAGAAAAATATGAAGAATAAAAAAATTCTTCATGACTCTAAGTTTAGTGCTTTTTCTACCATGTCTCTTTGATATAAAAGGAAAACATTATTTTATTATGATAATTCTAGTAATTATCATCTATATTATGCAGAACTAATCAACATATACAATTAATACATATACACAATAATATGCCCATTAATAGTAGTATATAACACATCACTATAATGTGCATATTAATAATAATATAATATACATAATTATTAATGTGGATAATTATGTAACATTGTTATATTATACAATTAATGTTATATATATTATACATTTGGTATCTCCCTCAGTGCTGAACTATGCACGTAGTAGGAATTCAATAATGGATACATGAATGAATACATTTTCATTTCTTATCTAAATGACTGTAAACAAGTCAGGACAATTCTGTTACGTAACTCATGAGATGCTGGGCTCGGTATGGAATCTCTCCTTGAGTAACTAGCTTGGCATAGAAACCCGCAAATCCAGAAGTGTGTCCAAATCCCCTCTGGTTGAGAGGAGAAGTCTGAGAGGCCTTTTCAAGAACACCACCTGGTTCAGTTGCTCGCAGCCATTTCTCAGAAACTCTTCCTCCAAAGCCTATAGAGAGAGGACCAGGGAAGGTTGCAGGGCTCATTAGCTACCATCACCAATCCTGTGCTTGTCTTTAAAGGGGCAATATTGGTGGAGTTGGTTCATGGACATGCCAAACGTTTGGGCTAGGATGCAAATTATATACTTCATGCCAAAGGGCAGAGTGGTAAACCTGGCCAGATGAACCTGATTCAGGATCAACATGAGACAATGGTTTCCCTTCAGATGGAATGCATAAAAGGCTGAAATAACATTGGAGGGGAAAAAAGTTATACTGCATGTGCTGTGTTCCAAATGTTAAGTAACAATCAACTGGTCACTCAGTGAGTAAGCATCTATTAAGCACTTACTTACTAAGTGCCAGGCATCATGCTCAGTGCCAGGAAGACTCATTCAAATCTAGCCTCAGACAACACTAGCTGTGTGACCCTGGACAAGTCATTAACTACTGTCTGCCCCAGTTTCCTCAACTGCAAAATGGGGAAAATAATAGAAACTATTTCCCATGGTTTTTAATATTTGCAAAGCACTTTACAAACCTCAAAATGCTATATAAATGCTGTTAGTATTGTTACTATTATTAGACAAAACTAAAAGAGTCCCAGGCCTTAATGAGCTTACATTCTGTCTAGGGAAATAACATATTGATTATAACTAAATATCAAGCACTTATTTTGTATCTACTTAATATTTACTTAAGTACTTATTTTATATCTACTTGATATTTACTTAAGTGCTTATTTTATATTTACTTAATATTTATTAAGTACTTATTTTATGTCTACTTAATATTTATTTATTAAGTACTTACTTTATCTGTACTTAATATTTACTTATATTTTACCTCTTATTTCCCTAGATAGAATTTAAGCTCAAAGTAAGTTTACTTATTTTATATTTATAGAGTATATTTGTAATATTCTCACTATAATAAATCCATATATGCAAAAAGTAAATGCAAATTATTGGAGGGTATTATCTACTGGAGGGATCAAGAAAGACCTCTTGTTTGAAGTGACTTTCGAATTGAGCTAGGAAGGAAGCTCTGGATTTCAAGAGGCAGAGACGTTGAGGAGGGAGGGCATTCTTAGCCTATGCAAAATGATGGAGCCAGGAGATGGAATGTGGTGTGTAAGGACTGTCGATCAAGCCAATCTGGGTCAGAGTGTGATAAATGCTTATGGAGGGTGTGTTATTATATCACATATATTATGGAACATCGCTTGTGTAGGATATTCTAATGCTAAAATCCGGACTTACAAAGGCACACAGTAGGGGCTTCATTACAAAGCAGTGATACAGAGTCAGAGATGATAAATCAGGGGCTAAGATGAGTGGAAATTAATTTACAAAAAGAAACCATTTCAATGTAGGGTCATAGATTAGGAGCTACAAGGAACCTCAGAAGTCATTTAATTCTATCCCATCATTTTACAGATGAGCAAACTGAGGGCTGTCAAGTAGGCTTGACCAGTGATCTGAGAGTCAGCCACCTGATCATGAAATGGGTTGGTGTTCTTGGTAAACCCCACTGGGGTAGCCTTGGTTTCAAGTAGTCAGTCAGCCATTGTTTTTTAAGCATTTTTAAAGTGCTTACTATGTGCCAGGGCC
>CM053626.1:13822394-13845736 GCA_028646595.1 Phalanger gymnotis | reverse complement strand
ATAGGTTTTTAGAGGGACTTGGTGGGGAGCTCACGCCAGTTACTGCTTTCCAGTCGCCATCTTGGCTCCGCCCCGACAGCCCTATTTCTTAGCTTTTGTTATCTTACAGAATGCTCTTGGAGTGAGCATTAGAGGCAGTGTAGTATGGGCACAAGGAACCATAGCTCAGGAGGCAGAGGATCTAGGTTCAAATCCTGCCTCTTATGCTTACAGCCTGGGTGACTTTGGACCAGTCACCAATCCTGGGTCTTGGTTTTCTCATTTGCAAAATAAAAGTCTTAGACAAGATGGCCACTTGGGTTGCTTCTGGCTCACGGTCAGGACTCTATGATCATCCGTAAAGCCAGAATACTATTATTAGGGTACTCACATATTCTCTAAAATTCGTAAAACACTTAACATAGACATACTAAGTGATAACAAATTAGATACTCTATGTGCAATATCAGGCTCTAGGACTCTCCATCATTACTGACTCTCCATCATTATCCAGAAGCAGTTATGGTAGTGTGTGTGTGTGTGTGTGTGTGTGTGTGTGTGTGTGTGTGTGTGTGTGAAAGTTCTATTGTATTTGTACACACATGTCCTTGTACATGTCTTTTTGTGCCCATGTTGAACTGTGCTCATAGGGAAGGTTAGGCAAATTCCCGTGATACCAGTCTCTGGTAGGTCATGAGTGCATTCTAAGCATGCAGACAGCCTATGCAAATACCCGGAGGTGGGAGATGGCACATCAAGTACAGGGAATTGCCAGCAGTCCAATGTGGCTCGAATGTAGGCTGTGAGAAGGGGCAGTAATGTGAAAGACGGGTTAGTGCTGGACTGTGAAGAGTCTCCATGCCAGGCTGAGGACTTTGTATTGTTTGCTAGAGGTCATTAACACAGAAGCCTTTTGAGCATGAAAGTGACATAGTTGGACCCGTGTCTTAGGAAGATTATTTTGCCAGCCGAGCGAAGGGTGGATTGGAAAGTGGAGAAACTGGAGAAAGGGAGACTAATTTGGCTCTTCTTTTTCTGAATCTATTCCAATCATCCAGGTAAGCAGTAATGAAGGTCTGAACACGGGTGGTGGTTGTGTGTGTGGAGAAGAGGCAGGTGTCATACAATTACAATGATGATGATGATAATGACAATTACAATTAATCTACAGTGAGAAGCCGCATGGTACACTGGGTGGAGGGTTGGACTTAGAGTTAGGAAAATGTACATTCAAATCCTGACTCTGCCTAATAATGATGATAATAACTAACATCTAGGTAGCACTTCATAGAATGCCTACTGCATGCCAGGCACTGTGCTGAGAACACACATATATTACCTCTTTTCATCCTTACAGCAACCTTATGAAGGGGTATTATCCCCTTTTTACAGATGGGGACACTGAGACTATGAGCTTAATTGATGTTGAGGGTCATGGTGGGTACGTCATCTAACTTTTCAGTCACCTGTGGAATGTCCTACCATAATGAATCACAGAGCAGGTGCTGACCTGCATGGGCAGAAAGAGGTTTTTCATAAAGAATAGTAGAAAATAAAGGAAAATCAGGTTGGTCATATTTACAGATCACTACCATATCTTAAGACAAAAATCCTATTACTTTTTTGGCAGTAATGTGTTCATTATGGGCACATAATGTGCCCATTACTGGGACCCTGGGGAGATTCCTAGTGACCTCTTGGATGAACTGTATGTTGTCCCTGAAGGCAGCCGTGTATTTCCAGAGTTCAGCAGTGATCTTGAAAGATGGCGTTGGGATTGACCTTAGTGCTATGAGAGAAAATAGGAAGAGAGTATGACAGAAAATATGGAATATTGCTTTGTGCTGTGGGGAATTTTGTCATCTATGAACCAACACTCCTCACCTCCCATTTCTCTTCTGGATTCAATTCAATTCAATTTGATTCAATCCAATAAGCATTTATGAAATGTAAGTACAGTAAATGCGTGCTGGTCAGGTGCTAGGGGCTGAGAGTACGATAATAGCTAGCATTTATACAGTGCTTCAAGGTTTATAAAGCAATTTGCAAATGTTATCTCATTTTGTCCTCACAACAGATGAGGAAACTGAGGCAGACAGTGGCTAAGTGACTTGCCTGGGGTCACAAAGCTAGTACGTATTTGAAGCAGGAATGGAAATCAGGTCTTCCTGATCTGTGTTCTATTTACTGGGCCACTTGGCTTCTGTACAAAGAAAAAAACAAAAAACTTCCAGCTTTCAAGGAGCTTATGTTTTACTTGGGAGGGGCAGGGGCCTGAGGGAGGGTCAAGAAAGAGAGAAGCACAAGAAATTTAAACAATTATCCAGGCAAATTCATCATATACTATATATCATATTATAAACCATGTGTCTATCTATCTATCTATCATCCATCTATCTATTCATCTTTCTATCCATCTATCTGAAGTCAATGAACATTTATTAATCACCTACTGTGTGCCAGGCACTTTGCTAAGGGCTGGAGGTACAAAGAAAAGCAAAAACAGTCTTTGCTTTCAAAGAGCTTACAAACAAATTAACAAATGGCAAAACATGAAAACAACTATCAACAAACAAACAAGCTATGGACAGGATAAATTGGACATAAGCTCAGAAGGAAGGCACTAGAATTAAGGGGTATCTGGAAAGGCTTCTTGCAAAATGTAGGATTTTAGGTGAGACTGGAAGGAAGACAGAAAGTGGATCATTAATCTGTCTATATGTCTATTATCCATCCATCCATCCATCCATCCATCCATCCATCCATCCATCCATCCATCTATCATCTCTCTCTCCTGTCATTCTATGTACCTATCTCTCCATTGTCTATCTTCTAATTTACCTCTTTCTCTCTGTCCTCTACTTATTTACCTACCTCTTTCTATCTTCTAGTTTCCTGTCCTCCATGTCTCTATCCATTTATCTATCTATCTATCTGTCCCTATCTGTCTGTCTGTCTACTTGCCTATGCATCTACCTAGAGAGAAACTCAGTTATGGATCAGTATTCTGGTTGCTGTGAAGTTCTCAGATCCACCTGACTACCAATGTAATGGCCATGGTAAAATGAAAGGAAGCTGTTAATGATAAACTGAATGGGGAACGCATCTGGACAGTCTGCTAATGACAACTCTGTCTGTTCTTTGCTCTGTGAATGTAGCACCTTGCCTTCATTTTGCTGAGCACTTCAAAAGGAAAATGGCAAATAACCTTCGAAGATCAGGTCTGAAGACTTAGGGTTTGTAATTGTAGTGAATTCAGACAGGGGCTGCCCATTGCACCAAGGTCAAGGATGCTCCTCACTTTCAGCATTCTCATTTGGGGAGTTTTTGGTTTGGTGGATGCCAACCAGCTTCCCCTGTTGCTGCAGGGAGAGTTGTGAGGATGTATGGTTTGTCAAAGAAAGCTGGCCATTTGCAAGAACTCTGGCTGATCCACGATGTTGGGTGAGAGGTTATGAGCATAGATCTCATTAGTTTGGAAGGTGTTTCGTATTATCAAAGTAGGATTTTCCCAAGGCCTTTCTGTCCAGAGGAAGACAGGCTTTCTCAATGACTCTGCTAACGTCCTTCCTGGCCCACGGCTGGTAATTGGTTCATTTCCAGGTACTAGCAAGAATGTAAATATGGAATGAATCAGTTTTTTCCACATTTTCTTTAGCAGCTCTTTTATGAAGAACAGATTTTCCATAGAGGAAATTAAAAAGTACATAAAACTGAGGAGCTGTGGTGTTGTTGAGAACAGCGTCAGCTTTAATGTCACTTTGTAACTGGCAGCATGCATGGTATTCAAATAGCATTAATATAAAGTATGAAGTTTGTTTCAATTAGCTTCATCCTTTTTCCTCCAAGATGAGGAATTATCATAAATCCTTGAAATAACACTTGACAAACAGACATGCTTGGAAGTCTTTTACAACTCTTTTAAAAGACCACATTAGTTATAAAAATGATTAAATGCTGATTTAATGTGTCTGATATTTGCTTTTTTGACTAAATGAGGAAGGGGGGGAGTGTGTAACTCATTTCCCAAAGAAGATAGACAAATCATGCTTTCGCTGTAATTTTGGGTAGAATGCTTTTTTTTCCATCTTAGAGTTGGGTTCTTTGTGAAATGCAAGAATTTTCATTACCATTTGGTTCAGATTTCTACTTGGAGGCCTTTCTCCCCAATGATTTCAAAAATATTCTCCCCGTGCATCTGTAAACATCTGAAAATTAGATATTTGGTTCAAGACAATCGATACGGACAGCTCAGAAAGCCAGGACTTTGCTGCAAAGTAGTATCTGGATTGCCATCTAAATGCAAAACACATGGAAAACAGATGCTGTAAATAGAAATCCAGACAAACTCACCCATTGATTGGGGAGTGGGGGTGGGGAGGGAGCATCTCCCAGTGTTCTTGTTTGCACGCCCAGGCCAACCGTGGGAAGGGAATTCTATCTGGTATGCTGTGGTGCGAAGAGAAAGAACCTATCATTTCCACCGGGAAAAGACAAGTGTAACCTTTATTGTCAACGTCTCTGCTGAATTTTCCAACAGTGGATGAGTGGAAATTTGTGGAAATTGCCTGTGTTCCACCAGTTTTCTTTATTCTTCCCTTAAGATCTACAGCTGTCAGTCCCCCATCCCTCCCTCCCCAACGTCTTCAGAGACTGGAGCCCTCCAGAGCAGGGATGTACTCGCCTGGCTTTCAAGGGCAGTTTCTGTCCCACTGGAGAGATCCCATTAACATTGTGGGGCCAGCATCTCGGAGCCATCGGTGGATGACCTCACTGACAGCCTGAAACCACAAACTGCAACTTATGGGGCCATGGGATGCAGAGAGAGCAGATCTGGGCCTCAGCGAAGCCATAACCAGCGAGGGATGGATTCATTCATGTTCACACTTCCATTTTTCCCCCTGCACAGTATGAAACTAATTCTGAAGAGTAATAGTAGCATAAAATACACTGGCAGTCTTTTTTATAAGCCTGTTACCTCAAGGACTTTACAATAAAATTCAGAGTATTTGATAGAACTTGTTCCTTATCTTGAGCCCTTCATAACCACAGTGAGGCACCAAGCAGATTTTAAAGAGGAAATTAGTTTTTGCTGGGAATTTAGTGCTTTTGTATTAGCAGCTATTGGCAACGTGCAGTGAGTCCTGATTTGTCTGTCTCTCATTGCCTGGCTCCAACTTTAGGGAATGGGTAAGTGCTTCCCTGGTACCAGTTTGCAATGAGAGTAGGTGCTAGCTAGGTGCTAGCTTTCTGCATTGCTTCTTTAGTGGAAGGCATGCTATGCAGAGAACCCGGATTCAGATCACTCAAAGCCCTCTGGTACTTACTGCCTGGGTGATCTTGGCCAAGTCCTTCAACTACCTAGGCTTCCATTTCCTTATCCATAAAGCGAAGGTTGGATTAGATTAACTGATGGTGCGTCCAGCTCTAAAGCTATGATCTCAGCTTGCCAAGACCAGGATTCCCATTCCCCCCAGAGCCATCTACTTCCCCCTCACCCTTCTAAGGGGTCCATACTTTCTCTCTCTAATCCTCTTTTTCACTTCCCCAGCTTCCTTCCAGCCCTTCCACACCTTCCTTCTCTCTTCCACACCTTTTCTCTAAATCTACCTCCAATTTATCTGATAATCTGACTTCTGACTCTAATCCTACTGAGCTTTCCACATTTTCAGATTGTATGGGTATAACGGAAAACACAGACCTCTAGGTAGCACGGTGGATAGAGTGCTGGGCCCCGAGTCAGGAAGACCTGAGTTCAAATGCAGCCTCAGACACTAGCTAACTGCGTGACCCTGGGCAAATCACGTAACTTCTGTTTGTCTTAATCCACTGGAGGAGAAAATGGCAAACCACTCCAGTATCTTTACCAGGAAAACCCCAAATAGGGTCATGAAGAGTTGGACATGACTGAACAACAATGGAGGACACATCCTCCTCCACTCAAATCAAAGTCAACTGCAAGTCACATCATCATTGCCCTGATGCCATGGTCCTCTTCGAAAACGAAGGACAAACACAGCACAACACAATTTTGATGATACATACATACATATATGCATATATATATGTACATATATATATATAATGCACACAAAGATATGTCCTATACATAGTGGCCTTTTTTTGACTTTATCTGTGATTTCATTGGTATATGGAACTTCCAGAAAGGGAACTTCCTCCTCCAACATAGATCAGTAATTCTTAGCCTTTGAGAGTCTCTCAGGGCAGTGGGAGGTTAGGTGACTCGTCTAGGATCAAACAACCAGTATGTGTTAGAGGCAGGATTTGAATTCAGGTCTTTCTGATGCCAAGACTGGCTTTCCATCTGCCATGCCACATCCTTATGAAATCCTATTGGCTGTGAAGGGCAGGTTGAGCATCTTTGAGTAATCATTGTTTCGCCTCCATGAGTCTCAGTTTGCTAATCTACAAAATTATGAGGTTGGAGAAGATACCCTCTGAAATTCACTTTACTTCTAAATACAGTTGTCCTATGAGTTGACCAGACTCTTCCTGGGAAGTAGTTTTTGATAGGGGAAGGGAGAGTAGAAAGTATTTGATTTGGGGGGCGGGGCAGGAAGAGGGATGGGTTGAGGTCCTGGTTACACTAAAGAAGAGCCTCATGTGACCAGTGGTATGTTGAAAAAGGAGCCTGGGAAGGCCATTGCTCCTGCCAAACATTTGCCTCTCTGACAGCCTCCAGCTCTATGCAGTGTTTTCAATTCCAAGGGAATGCTGTTGATTCAAAGAGCTGTGCATTAATGACAACAGCTAACATTGATACGGCGCTTACAGAGTGCCAGGCACGGCACTAAGTGCTTTTCAATGATTACCTTGTTTGATCCTCACAACAGCTCTGTGAGGTAGGTGTTCCTGTTATTTCCATTTTCCAGGTGGGGAAACAGGGGCAGACAGATGTTAAGTGACTTATCCAGGGTCACACAGCCAGTAAGTGTCTGAGGTTGGAATTGGGCTTGGGGCTTCCTGACTCTAGGGCCAGCCCTTGATCTATCACAGAACCCTGTGAAACGGGTGGTGCAAATGTTGTTAAACTCCTATTTTGCAAATGGAGAAACTGAGGCTTGGAGAGGTCAAAGTGATTTTGCCAGGTCAGGCTTATGATGTAACAATGCAGAACCGGGACTCGGACCCTGGTTTCCTGACTCCAGACAAGAGACTTCAGGAGGAGAAATTTCTTTTGTTTTGCATCTTGGGAGCGTGTGTCTTTAGCTCTCTGTTGGATGAAGAGGAGAGATTTGCTCAGAATTATCGTGTGTGCTTTTCTGAAAGGCCCTAAGGCAGGGAGAAGCAGATGAGGTGACAGCGTCCAAACTGAAATCTACAGTGAGCTGGGAAACCTCTTTGCAGGGAATGGATTTGGAGGAATGGAAAGCTTGCTAAGTTTAAAGAGCTGCTTAATATCAAAGGAAAGTGTTCTCATCTTTACAAAACACATAAAGAAGGCTTGGATTCCTAGAGGGCCAGATTTATGCTTTCCAAATGTGGACAGAGCCGCTCCTCCATGTGTTTGGTGTCCCGTTAAAAAGCTACAAATTCTTGAAAAAAGAGTAAACATCATGGAAAGAGGAGGGGATTTAAAAACTGTGTGTGGACAGGGTGGGATGTCAGAGTGTTTCTAGGGCCCAGCTATGCTGCGATAATCCACCATCTTTGCCTTTCTTTGGGTACTTCCACCGTCAAAGTCTAGTGTGACCCTCCTCCTTACCCCCACGACTTCTTAGAACTTCCAGATTTCATTTTCTGTCCGAGGATCTCTCTGCTTGATTTCAACTCCACAAACATCAGGGTAAACTCATCCTCTGAAATCTCATCACCTGGCAGATCAGCTCAGCTTTGGATACTCCACACCTTCTCAGCTCCCTTTCCTGCCTCTCCCCTCTGAGGGGAGAGCTGGAGGGCAGAGCGACAAATGTCTTCCTTTCTCCTCCCCCCTCCCCGCCCCCCACTGCTCCATCCCCCTGCCACCCAGGGCTCAGAACTCTGTAGGTAACTCTTCCCTTTCCTTCTGTGGGGTTGTAGTTCCACCAATATCATGCCCCCATCTGCCTGGTACTCCTTGGCAGCCATCCCTTTTCGGCTTCCTTTTGTATGTTGTCTTCTCTCAGATTGTGAGCTCCTTGAGAGGAGGAACTCACTCTCCTTTTCTTATTTGTATTCCAAGTACTTGGGGAGCTGGGTGGCTTAGTGGATAGAGTGCTGGGCCTGGAGTCAGGAAGACTCATCTTCCTGAGTTCAAATCCAGCCTCAGATACTTACTTGTTATGTGACCCTGAGCAAGTCACTTAACCCTGTTTGCCTCAGTTTCCTCATCTGTAAAATGACCTAGAGAAGGAAATGGCAAACTGCTCCAGTATCTTTGCCAAGAAAATCCCAAATGGGGTCATGAAGAGCCAGACATGACTGAAAAATGACTGAACAGCCGCATTTCCAGCAACAGGATCCGTGCCTTGAAAAATGTTTATTGAATTGAATTGAGAATAATTGTGCCTGAAAAACTCATCATGACACAGACAGTCTCCAAACCTAGCCAGACTGGTTGTCAGATGACAAGAGTACCTCTATCTTTCAGGCCTATACTCATTGCCTTCCTGGCTTGGCAGGACTCTCTCTACCCTACCTTTGAGGTCATAGTACATGAGCAGATATTCCAAGAACCCAGGATCATCAGCACAACAAAAGGGGCATTGGAGGATGACTTTGCTAGAATATTCTTAATTATATTATATATATTTGCAAAAGGAGATGAATTAGCCCACCTTCCCTTCCTTCCTTCCTTCCTTCCTTCCTTCCTTCCTTCCTTCCTTCCTTCCTTCCTTCCTTCCTTCCTTCCTTCCTTCCTTTCTGAAAAGTTTAATTCTGCTGTGCCCTCCCCTCAGGGTAGGGGACTAAAATATAGAAAGATTTGTTTTGTGATAGGTTCTCCTAACAGGCCTACAGAGGAAAATGCTGAGTACAAGACCAAGACTGACCTCAGGATGAAGAGGGTGACAGAGAGACAGTGGAAGGTGGGGAAAGAAGAGAGATATAGGGCTGAGGGAGGAAGGAGAGAGATAGGCATAATGGGAGAAGAATAATGGGAATGATGGAAAAAACAACAGGGCAATGATGGGGAGTGAGGGAGAAGGGAAGGCAGTGTGGCATATTGAACAGGAATGTAGACTGGGATTCAAGAGAGCTAGGTTCTAGTCTGAGCTCTACAACTAACTGGCTATGTGTCCTTGGGTGAATCTCTTCTCTTTCTTGGTATCAATCTTCAAAAAGAGGCCACACCCAACTACATTTTATATATTTATCAAAGAGGAAATTACATGGATTTTTAGACAAAAAGTCTGAAACTATGAGTTCTTGGCTTAGAGCAGAAGTCTTTAGAAGAAATTAGAAAGAAAATGTTCTTTAAAAATTAGTATCTTTTGTTTCCTTAACAACTCCCTCTCCCCTGCAAATATGGAAAAAAGCAGTTAGACGAAACTAATTAACCTATCAACTAAATGAGATGGTACATGCAATATTATACAGGTCATCCCTAAAGTCTGGACACATAGGCAAAAATGCATATTTTGAAATATTTGGAATATTAACAGACCTTAGCCCCCTTGACTTCTTTTTCTGGGGTATGCTAAAGGAGAAGGTTGACTCAATGAAAATCACAGATGCAACACACTTGATTGAACACATAAAGAGTAAATGTGCTAAAACTGATGGCAATGTGGAATTATTGCATCAAGTTCACATGAATCTTGCAAAGCGCATCAACCTTTGCATCGCAAATGATGGAAATCATATTGAATGTGTTATTTGTCAATATTCCAATTAAATAAAATGTTGTTGAAAATTTCATTCATTTCATTTCTTGAAAATATACATTTTTGCCTATGTGGCCAGACTTTAGGAATACCCTGTATACCTACAGTCCTTCACATTTACAAGAATGGGAGGGAATATATTTTTTCACCTCTCCTTTAGGGCCAAACTTGGTCATAATTGCATAGAAAGGAACAAACACTATTGTTTGGAACATTTAAGATGGACCTGTGAAAGCACTCCATCCTTCCCTGAAAAGAGCTGCAAAAATGATGGAAGGAGACCCCTTTCCTATTTCTGCACTTGGGAATTTTCTTCCATGGAGTCCCTTCTCTAAACACACCTGCAAGGGAGAGAGAATGAAGGCCTGAGTGAATATTTTCTACCTTCCAGTGTTTTCTTTTCCTTCTTAGAAATCACAGTGGTTCTTCTTATTCCCTTCTGGGCCCAGAGGGGCTAGGTCACTCACCCTCTCAGTCTCCTACTAAGTCATCCCTCCATCTCCGGACTTAGGCACACTGGATTCAGTCCTGGAGGATCTTGGCCTTTAGAGAGAGGGAAGCTTAGGCTTCTTTTCTCAATGTCTTTAGCTATTTCCAGCCTACCCAGGAGTCCTGGGTAGAATAGCTTAAAATGTATATTTATCTCATATCTTATGTCTCTCTAAGAAGCAGAGGAGGAAGTTGTTCAATGTATGATGTAAATCCGGTATAGGACAGGTATTTATTTCCTTGACACAAAAGCAATGCTCAGCACAGAAGCGTCACAGGTGTGCACTGATGAAAACTTAATCAAAGCATGAATGACGTTACTATTGTTCTCAATGGTGGGCGATACTTTAATATTAAAGCATGAAATGTTTCATAGAGCTTTCTCATAGGCATTTCCCCTTTAGCTCAGCTTAGCAAGCTCTTTTATTCAACGTTTTCTGCTAAGTCAAGACACAGTCTGGCTCACCCCTCTCTCAAGGGTCTTCTCCTTCAAGAAATGCTGTAGTCAATAATGCCGGTGGTTCGCACAGGGCGGATAGCACCAACTGAAGAGGCCAAATCCTCCAGGCCCCTTGGACTCACAAAGTTGTTTCCAAGGCTGAACATGTCCGTGTCACGACTTCTGTTTAGTAATGTTTACTCGTGCTAAGAAAAATAGGGCAAAAAACAGAAGCCAGGTCCAAGAATTGGACTCAAGTCAAGAGCACGTGGCCGTACTTATGGGTGGGAGCACTCACTTTTTCTACCTGGGTTGGGGGAAGGTAGCTTCCCTTCTATACCCGTTATAGGAAATCCCAGGGAGAGAGTCTTACGTGCCACATATTTTCAAGAGAGGAACAGAAGGTAGAGTGACAGCTTTTGAAATCTACTAAAGAGGTGAAATCTCCCTGCTTTTATCTTAGAGGAATGAGATTAGCAAGAAGGGAAGGGAAGAGGTGCCAGGAGAGACCCTTGGGGGACACCCACAGTTTGACGGCATCACAGAGTGTAAGGCGGGGAATAATGTCCAATGAAACTAGATATTTTAGAGCCAAGTTGTATAGGACTTTACAAGCTAATCAGAGGAATTTATATTTTATCCTAGGGGAAATAGGAAGTCAATGGTGTTGAATGAGTGGGTGAGCAACATGATTAGTGGATTAGGGAAAATCCACTTTGACAGCAGTGTGTAGGATGGACTGGATTGGGGCGACACTTGATACAGAGAGATCAATTATGAGGCTGTTGTAATCATGTAGGGAGGAGGTGATCAGGGCCTAAAACTACAGGGCGACTTGTTGGAACGGATGGAAGAGATCAGATGTGAGAGATGTTGTGACAGTGGAAATATCGAGATTTGACAACTGTTCGGATATATGGAGTGAGGACGATAAGAGTCCAGGACAATGCGACCGAGCGAACCTTGGGCTATCCCAAAGTGAGAAATCCTTCAATGCTGAACTGCACGTTTCTCCAAAAGTTGCCAGGGGAGTTCATCTTGTGTTCCATGGAATGGCGTATTCTAATACAAAAATAGCTACGCTTGTCTGACTTCTCCCCAATTTCTTTTTGTGGATTTTCTTCCATGTCACACCCATCAATTGCAGATGTACTCCAAGGCTCCATCCTGGGCCCTCTTCTTTTCCCTTCTATAGTATTTCACTCCAATAGGTTCAATCATCATCTCTATGAAAATGAGTACCAGATTTTTATAGTTAGCCATTATCTTTCTCTCAAGCTCCAATCTCATACCATTGATTGCCTATTAGACATTTCAAACTGCATATCCCATAGACAACTCAAACTTAATAGGTCTAAAACAGATCTTATTGTCTTCCCCCTCCCCAATCTGCCCTTCCTCTGAACTTCTCTATTACTATCAAGGGAATCATACTCTTTCAAGTCTCCTTGGTATGCAATCTTGGGATCATCCTCAGCTCCTTATTCTCACTTACCCCATACAGCCAACCACTTGAGAAATTTTATCATTTCTATTTCCATATCTCTCATATATGTCCCCTTCTCTCCATTCCCATAGCTGCTACCATAATTTAAGATTTCATCATCTCTTTTCTGGGATGTTGCAATAACCTCCCAATTATTCCTCCTACCTTGGCTCTTCCCACTCCAGTCTATCTTCTGCATGGCTGCTGCTGTGTATTTCTAAAGCCCAGATGTCTTCGTGTCAACCAAACACTCCCCAATGCAATCAACTGCAGAGGCTTCTTGTTACCTCTAGAATTAAATATTTTTGAGGCATTTTAAAAAGAATTTATTGACAAAGTAAAAATAATTTTACATCATCTTCCAAGGATTCGGAGGTAGGAAAAGGATTAGGGGGCTGGGTTGAAGAAATTAGAATGATTCGACAAACAAAAATGTAAACCATATCAAGAAACTCATGGTAGAAAGGGAGCAAAATAGGTTGGAGAAGAAGGGATTTGGAGAGGGACTGGTGCCCAACCAAAACAGAGCTGGTTAGTTACTGAATGTAGTTCATGGAAAGACAATGTTTTGACTTCACTGTAACATGATGAAATAGAGAATGATGTGTTCCAATGATGAGCCCCAGGTGGAAACCAACAGCAAAGTGGGGAGACAGAATTTTCAACTGGCACAACTGTGAATGACTGATCATTATCAGTGATGGCTAAGCCAATGGTTAACATCAAACTATAGAAGCAGAAATGGCTGATGACCCTTTGGAACTATGGCTGGCTCTTAAGTCTGGTTGTGAAGGACAAAAATGGTGCCATTGGTTTTGGGAACCTTGTGTATTGCAAGATGCTGCAGCTGAAATAACATTGAATCTGGAGGCAGAGGATTTGAATTTGAATCCTGAGACTCAGTTTCCCTATCTATAAAATGAGTGAGTTAGATTAAATCATGCCTCAGATCCCTTCCCCTCTCTAAACACATGTTTCTTTGTATCACTAAAATGCAATCTGGATTGAGTGGGTAATATCGAGCCCATCACTCTATTTCAGTTTCAATTCAAGACACATCTCCTTGATGGATAAATCTATCCTTTCACTAAACAAATGGTGTCTCAACCAACCAGTGTCTCAAAATACTGCCTACCACAGTGGCTTCTGCCCCTTGGGTTTTGGCATCTGGGTGCTGGTCATGATCAGTCACAGCCACAAAATATACACTTAAGAGCAAAGACCTGGTAAGATGTGGGGCCAAAGAGAATGGCCCAGATTGGCAAGACATTTCCAGTGCAACAACAGCAACAACAAGAAATATGTATAAATATAAATTGTATTCTCTGCAATTTGGGTTACGTAATATGATACTTCTGGCAGGAATAGTTTCCTTAAACACCAATAATAAGTACAACAAAGACATTTGGAGCCCAACTGTGGGAACATCTGAAAAAAAATGGGATGTAAGAGATATGAATGCCAAGATCCTGTTTCTGGAATTAGAAACAGTAAAAGTTGGAGGGTGGTGTGGTCAGTCTTTGGTATTTGCTTTATAATGGACTAGGGCTAGTCACATCATTTTTAAGAATTCTCTCTCTCTCTCTCCCTCTCTTTCCCTCTCTCTCTCTCTCTCTCTCCTCACTGTCCTGAGTCCATCTTTTGAAATGTGACATAGAAGTATTGAAATGGGACACAGAAGTATTCCTCTATACCAAAAGCAGCTGACTACAAAAAGTCTTGTGGTATAAATTGATCAGAGATCCAGATTCACATCATCATAGATTATAGACTTAGGAAGAACTACAGTAGTAAACTACCCTAGCCTGAATCTGAATGAAAACTACTTCTACGACGTAGTTGACAAGTGATCATCTGGCTGTCCTTTGAAGATCTCTAGTGAGAAGCAACCTGACATGCAATCAGCATGTGCCAAGTTTGAGTTGGAGATGTGGCATTTTTTTTTAAAAAATAATACTTGGGCCCGCCTCTCCCATATGGGCATTCAGAAGGTGGCATTGTAGATGGAGTGCTAGCCTGGAGTCAGGAAAACCTGAATTCAAATCTAATCTCAGAAATTTACTGACTCTGGGCAAGTCATGAAAGTTCTGTTTACTCATCTGTAAAATGGGAATAATAACAATATCACCTACCTTCCAGGGTTGTTGTTAGGATCAAGTGAAATAATATTTGTACAGTGCTTAGCATAGTTATTGGCACAGAGAATAAGTGTAATAAATTCTTATTTCATTTCATTTCCTTCCTTCTTTCCAAAAGCTTTGGAGTTTGAGGCACTTTATATGTCAGTATCCATTCAAATACATAAATCAGGAGCCCCCACCAATGTGTTTTCCTTGCTAGACCAACCATGGAGCATATTAATTAGAAACAAAAGGCATTTCATCCAACATTTATGGCCACTGGTGGAAAGCAGGGTAAAGGCCATTAAATCCCTCAGTAATCAAGGTCACTGTGCTCCCTAAACTTAGGCAATACTGGTCAACAAAAATACTTTATTTGCCCTCCTCATTCTTTATATAACACATGACTTAGGCTCTCTGTATCTGTATCTATGTCTCTCTGTATCTTTGAGAAATAGAGACACTGCATGGCTGTCAGGATGTAAGCCTCATCACTACATCTTGCAATTCACATTGCAAAACATGCTTCTTTATCATCAGTGTTGTATTTTAATGTCACTGTAACATTAAATATTTGCTGTGGTGGCTTAATAAGTGACAGAGCCATAAAAGTGTAGTGAGAACCAGCACTTTAAGTGTTTTGAATCCAAATGTATATCCTGCTATTGAAAATACACCACACATTTAGAACTAATTGTATGCAAGCAAAGATAGCAGGCTTATTTTTTATAACCACTGAACTGTGATCAGCAGGGAGAATCATGAGAAGATGTGAAAATAGGAAGCAACAGAAATACATTTATGTTAAAAGCAATTTCTAGCTCTGAAGTGTTAGGTAGTGTTTGGGATTTTTCAACAGGAGGGACACAGGATCACAGAGAAGTAAACATATATATAAAGTAGTGAGCATCTCATCCCCCCCCCCACTCCTTCAACAGTTTTCTTTTTGGCAGCTAAGAGACTGATAGAAGCGTGATTTCTAAGCATCATTTCAGAAGCTTTTTTTAAGGTCAAGGGAATGGAAATCCTGCAGGCCTCAGCCTATGTTTTAGCTTGAAGTGGTGTTCAATGGTAGTTAGAAGAGAAGATTAGGGATCAAGGGTTCTGAGCTCCTTGTAGTTTGGCTCATTCCTGCCTTGCTTGGGGTTCCTGAGAAGGTAAGTTAGCTTTTCCACAGTGTGGAGAGGACATGATGTATGGCGGAGCAGTGTGGGCATCAAGAAGACCTACATTCAAATCTTGCTTTTATCATTCATTGTTATTTGTGGTTTATCCTTTGTTTCCTAAGAGGACCAATAACATCGTGGGGTGATGTCTTGACTTGTGGCCAAATTGGATTTAAGTGAGGCAGAGTTACACAAAGTCATCAGCCTCATTCTCTCTTTCAGAGTCATTGAAGTCCAGTGGCAAAAGTTAGGATGACTGCAGATGGCCCAGAATGACCTTGGCATCTTTGAGGTGTGACCAAGCTCTAAGCATTCCACAATGCCTGCTTCAGTCACCTTCATGGCCATTGGAACAAGTTATTCTCTTCTGCCATTCTACCTGGGAAAGTCTTCATATGCTTGGGGTAGACATCTCCCTAACTCCCTGATAGGTTTGAAGCCATAGGTTAACCTCAAACTGGTTTAGCCTGTCTGCCAAGACAATTGTCATTTGCTGGCTATGGGACCCAGGCACCTGAGGCTAAGTTGCAGGATGGGAGAGAATGACAGCTTCAGATGGAAAGAATTTCCACCCTGGGAATTTCCATGCTCTAATAAAATCCCAGGTTGAAGAAATCCCTTTCCCCATCCAGGCCAAGAAAACACAGCACACTGGAAGGCATGACTAGAGATGGCCAAGTCTAAAGCAACATAAAAGTAGTCCTTGATGGAAATATTGGGGAGTGGGAGTGGGGTGGAGCACATACAACCTGAGGGAAAGGACAGGGAAACAAGGGATGCTCCAGCATTTTCCTACCTGAGGGATAGTAGGACAGATCCTACAGAGCCCCAGTTGTTGGGCCCAGAGAGCAGTGGGAAAGGAAGAATCATAGAACTTGTGGACTTGGAGGGAGTTCAGTGAATAGGCAGCCTAACACATCTCTGAAAAGCGATTCCCACTACAATATCCCCATTCAATCGGCTTCTTTGTAAAGGGGTAAGGGAATTATTAAGC
This sequence comes from Phalanger gymnotis, assembly GCA_028646595.1. Classification (NCBI taxonomy): domain Eukaryota; kingdom Metazoa; phylum Chordata; class Mammalia; order Diprotodontia; family Phalangeridae; genus Phalanger; species Phalanger gymnotis. Next base: position 13,829,239 of record CM053626.1, on the reverse strand, counting down.
ACCTACTATATATCCATTCTTTCTTTCTTTCTCTCTTTCTTTCCTTCTTTCTTTCTTTTTTCTTTTTCTTTTTCTCTTTCTTTCTTTCTTTCCTTCCTTCTTTCCTTCCTATTTCCTTCCTCCCTCCCTCCCTTCCTTCCTATTTCTTTCCTTCCTATTTCCTTCCTTCCTTCCTCCCTCCCTCCCTTCCTTCCTTCCTCCCTTCCTCTCTGCCTCTTTCTTTCCTTCTTTCATTCCTGGAAAACGCCCCCATTAAGAGTCAAGAGCTACCCCGTGGACTTCCTCATGAGCCCACGTGCAGAGACAGAATGTTGGCCTCCCAATTCTAGGTGTCAAAAGAACGCCTGAGATTAATGTTCAGTGACCCAGGCTGTGTGTATTATTTCTTGGCTGCCTTTCATGAAAAGAGTAGGCATGAGGTGGGCTCTTTGTTTGTTTGTTTTAAATACCCGAGAGTGCTTTCCCCTCTCCCTGCCTGAGGCTTTGATCCTGCTTTTCTGTTTGAAGATAGGGTGGGAGTTTGGGGAGGTTGGAGGGTGGCCACAGATCTCTGAGCATGACCTAGTTCCTACCTAGTTCCTGGACATTTTTAGCCAGTTTGATGTTGCCGTGTAAAGTGGCCCGTGGGGAATGTATTGGACGCTCTTCAAAAGATCATTTCTTTTCCAGGTTCTCTTTAAGCCTCTCTTGCCAAGTCTCATCAGGAAATCTGTGGACATACTTGGGGCTGGTCTAGGTTGGCCTGAAGCCATGGGAGCAGCCTGGAGTCCTCAGTGACTTTGCTCTTAACCTGGATGGAGTGGCACTTGACACTGGTCATTGGACTCCTTGGAGGGTGGACGCCCATCCTCCTTGGTTCTCTCCTCTGCCTGTTGCTTTCATCTAGGTGGCTGGCATCCTCATTGTCCAGGTGCTGGCTTGATAGCTTAGTCACATAGTTCATTCTGGAAGAAAGAAACACTTGTTGGGAAACAAGCTTCCATCCTGCTTTACAAGCAGATCTGCTTTGAGCTGCACAGGAATCCTGGGAGGTTACATCCCTGACTCATTCACAGTTCGTTTTTGTTTCTTTTTCATTAGAAAAAAGAACATCTTCAAGGCATGTATAATATTACGTTGATCTTTGCCACCTTCCAAATTTTCAATCACCTGTAAATAATCAACAAGGATTTTTAACCACCAGTGCCAGGCACAAGGCTAAGGACTGGGGATACAAGTACAAAGAATGAAACAATTCCTTCTTGCTGGAAACTTACCTTATAATGGGGGAGACAATTCCAAATAATAATAATACTGGCAATAATAGCTATCAATCACATAATGCCATAAAGTTGGCAAAGTACTATATATATATATGCATATATGTGTGTGCATGTGTATATGTATGTATATGTGTATGTATGTGTGTATGTATGTATTCTCTTATTTGGTCCTCAGTAGTAGATCTCTGCCTTTTAGTTGCCCTGAGCTGTGTGGTTGTCAGAAGCAGGTGAAATTATTTCTCTCATTTCATAGATGAAGAAACTTGGGCTGAGAGAGGTTAATTAACTTGCCCAAGGTTAACCAATTGACAAGTATTTATTAAGTGCCTACTATGTACCAGACACTGTAGTAGGTGCTGGGGATACTAATACAAATAATGAAGAAATTCCTATTTCAGCAAGCTGCATTTTATAGGGAAAGATAAGTCTATAATAACAAATGTTATTAGTAATAATATATTATTATGACTAGCTTTATGTAGCATTTTGAGGTTTATAAAGTACTATATGCAATATATAATTATGTAATAATCATATATAATATGTTATATAAATATAATTGTGTATGTTTATGTATCACATATAATTATATAAATATAAAATATATATTGCATAAATATAACTACGTGTTTGTGTGTGTATATATGTACAAGCACACATTGTTTGATCCTCACAACACCTCTGGGAGGTAGGTGCTGTTATTATCCCCATTTTCCAGATTGGGAAACGAAGTCTGAGAGAGGTTATGACTTACCCTGGGTGACACAGCTAGTAAATGTCTGAGAAGGTAGTTTTAGAACTCAGGTCTTTCTGATTCTCAGAAAAGGAGGGACTCTACCCATCAAACCACCTCGCTGCCTCTAGATAAACTCTATGGAGCATAAATTGATAGGAATCTTTTTGGATAAGTCTGTGGGTGGTATTACTATACTATATTTTCAAAACTTACTATATTTTCACTGAAAAGTTAAAAGTTTAGGCTTAGTCAATAAATTCTCAAAGGTGGGTATTCATTGTCCAAAAGGACATTCGGAGGTTGGAGGGACCTTCCCCGTGATAGAATGCAGCCCCTTCATCTTACAGTTGGAGACATGGAGGTTCAGGGGTTGAAGCGATTTACTCAAGGCCACACACCTAATAAGTGACTGAACCAGGAGAGATGTCAAAACAAGGCTTAACAAAATAGTAACCAAGAGCCATCCGTGGAGAGCCAAGTGCCAAAGTACAAAGAGATCATTAACGGAACCTTTGCTTTCCCCAGCGACTGACTCACTCACACCCATCCCTATTGTGCTCTTCCCAACAAATTCTACACATCTCCTACAAGAGCCTTCATCACCCAGACCTCCGCCGTCCTCACCTCCATGGCCAGAAGAAGCAGGGGTCCGTCCACCAGGCTCCCGCCAGACTCCTTGATAATGACCCCTCAGCCACACACAGAGAGGGGAAGGAGATGGTTTGCCATGTTTTTTTCTGATTTGCAAAAAAGGGAAGATACTTTTGAGTCCGAGCAGCCACGAGCGGTGATGACATTGCACGGCAGGTCTGGACAGCGAAAATGCAGAGATGACCAAGTGAGAAAAATGACCATGTTTCTGAATAAGCTGCTTTGGACTGTATCAGTGAGTCACCAGATAAACTGATGATTTGGGCTATCCAGTCACGAGGTCAACTTAAGGAGAAAATAAAATCACTCCAAATACTGTTACTGACAAATCATTGATCAAGTCCATGTGGGGAGAAAGCATTGGATTTGTAGTGAGAGGTCTTGGGTTCAAATCTTGATTCGGGATGACCTTGGGCGGGCAAGTGACTTCACTTCTCTGGACCTCATCTGTAAAATAAGGGGCTGGACCAGACAGCTTCTGCAGTTCCACCTCCAGCTCTAAATCTCTGATACTAAATAGACCAGACGGTCAGAGAAATGCCACAAATGTTTTCTTTGGTACTTCCTTATTGTGTGACCATGGGCAAGTCAAATTAACCTCTTAGCCTGGATTTTTCCTTCCGACTGAATTGAATCTTTAGATTCTGTAAAGTGGGAATACTCGTGACTGTAGTCTTTCCTTTGTGGGGTTGTTGCGAGGATCAAATGTGCCCAAAGCAAGTCTTAGAACACTACTAAGACCAGTTATCATTACTATTATTTCAATCATCGTATCTTTTGGGGGGGGGGATAGAATTCAGAGAGAAATGATTCGAAGATAAATTGTTATAAACTTTGAGTAAAAAAAAAAGACCCGAGTTCCAATCCTGCCTCAGAAACCTACTAGCTGGTCATTTACTGGACAGCTTTCTTAGCCTCTGTTTTCTCATTTGTAAGATGGGAATCACAGTAGTGCCTACTTCACAAGGTCAATGGAATTGAATAAGGTTGAAGTGAAATGATATATGGAAACTTCTTTATAAATCTTCAAGTGCTAGAGAAACAGCATTTTAATATTATTTTTATATTTGAGGGTCTGGAGAATGTTTCACAGGTAGATTAATGACTGCATTTTGCAATTAAATTATTGGGATATAAACTTCCGTAGACTCACCAAAAGCATTATCCTTACTTTTATTGCTTTCAGAGCTACTCGTTGAGGCTCGTGCCCGGTCTCCTAAGCTGGACCCTTTCTATTTCCAGGAGAACAGTTCTGATGGTCTCCTAGGCTGGGGTCTTCCTGTCTGCATGGGACTCTTTCTGCCTATAGGGGACAGGAAGACACCATTCTATCTTGTTCCCTTTGCTGTCTCTTGGCCTCATCTGCCTATAGTGATAGGAGAGAAATGCAGTTCCATCAACTCCCTGGCACTCCCCTCATGTTAGCTGCCTAACACCCTGAGAGGACTCTACCCTGAGGCCAAATCCCCAGTGATATTAATAATCCATGTGAACTCATTAACCAACTCCCACTCAGTCATGCCCTCCCCATCCCAGTGATTTTGAACCCCCTGTCATTATTCAAACCTCTTTTCCATCCCCTACTGCCTGCTCCCCAATTTCCATCCCCCTCAACCTGCCCCCCTAATTTCCCACTCTCAAGCTATCTTTCCCTGTGTTCTTTGGGATTCTTGCTCCATAGATAACAAACTTACTTTCATCTTAAATCTTTTTCTTTCCCACTCCTTTCTACTTCTGGCTTCCACAGAGACTTGGCTCCCTGCTGATGGCGCAATCTCTCTGACTACCCTTTCTATCGCTGTTCACACTTCACTCCTTGCCCTTGACTCACTGATCAAGGTCGGGGATTTGGAATAATCCTTACTCTCTGTTGCCACTTCCAAGCTCACTCTGTACCATCATCAGTCACTAACCCCTCCTTCTCAGAGTTTCACTCAAATTGAATATATCACCAATGAAAATTCTGCTAATTGTTTACCAATCTCCGGAACATTCTTTTCCCGATGAGATCGGCTCTTGGCTCGCAGTATTTCCCTCCTCCCTCAACTCCTGCCTTCATACCACAAAACTTCAGCATACATACAGATGCTCCCCACCTCCATCATCCACCATCATCCACAAATGTACCATTTCCACGTTCATGGACTCTGAAATCTCCTTGTCTCAATCAATCAACTAATTCATCGTTGACATTTATCAGACATTTACAATATGTTAGGCACCGTGCTAAGTGCTGGGGACACAAAAAAAAAGGCAAAAGACAATACCTGCCCTTCAGAAGCTCTCTTTCTAATGAATCACAATCTGCTCTTATCCCACCTCTCCCTGGACTTTGCAATCCCAAACCCTGTTCTTTGTCCTTGCAGAGACCTCTAATTCCTCCAGCCCTCAGTTTTTTTTTTTTCCCCCCAGGCCCTTATCCATGCACTGGCTACACTCTCTTCCATTCCCCATCTTGATCCCTTGGTGAATCAGTTCCACTCCATAATGACTTCTTCTCTTGAATCTTTTGCCCCCTTATCTTATCGCCAGTGTTGCCTTGCCAAGCTTCAGCTCTGGATAACACTGACGTGAGGCCAAATGGAACTGGAGAAAATCACAAAACCATGTTGACTGGGGCCAATACAAATTTAGGTTAAGTAATCTCACTTGGACTCTCCGTTTAGCAAGGTTAAGGCATAAAGGGCACCTTTAAGCCTTCCTAACTCATTCACTATCCCACCCATCTTTTCTTTCCTCTTCAAGCATCTCATAGCTTCCCTTCTCAGCTGAGAGTCCTGCTAATAATAATGAATAATAATCGCTGACATTTATGCGACATTTACTACGTGCCAGGGGCTGAGCAAGCACTTTACAACAACTCCAGGAGGTAGGTTCTATTATTATCCTCATTTTACGGATGAGGAAACTGAGGCAAGCAGAAGTGAAGCAATTTGCCCAGCATCACGCAGAAAGTAAGTGTCTGAGGCACAATTTGAACTCAGGTCTTCCCGACTCCGGGCCGGGGGCTCTCTCCACTGTGCCACCTAACTGTAAGTTACTATTTTCCATAAGGCCACCCTTAAAATATCTGGAGCTGGTTATATGTCCTGCAAGTCTCAACTTCTCCAAACTAAACACACTAAATTCCTTTTGTGACTTTCATATAATTTGAATTCAAGATTCTTTACTATCCTGGCCATTCTGCTTTGAGAGTTCTCTATATCTTATCACCATCCTTTCCTTTATTGTTTTCTACAAGCATAATTTAAAAGCATATATTTGGGTGCCTTGAGAATTAAATTAATGGAAACCATGACCCTTAAGCTTTTTGTTTGTCTAAGACTTTGGGGAGACTAATTGGTTCGGCAGTTCAGTGTGGGGCCTCATAAAAACTGGTTTCAGGAGTGATCGATAATGAGAATCAATAAGGCAAAGCTCAAAGTGGTTTCTGGCTCTACTGTTTATGAGAGATGAGTAGAGTTGTAACCAGGGCAGGGTGATTGGACAAAAAGGACACATTCACAGGGTTCTGGGTCTTTCTGTTCAGTGGCAGACTTATTCTGCACCTGAGAAACCTTGGGTCATACTCAGGTATGCTTCCTCAGCAAACTGGTGGCATTCCATGTGAAATTACCCCTGGCTGGCCTGGCCACTGGCCCCAGCTGCAAAAACTGCTTCTTATAGCTCTGTGGGGGCCAAGGAAGGTTAGGTCAGTACCACAGGTAGGGGAGGTACAATCAAAACCAAATTTTTGTTATGGCTTTCACCAATGTCTTACCTTCCCCCATCTCTATCCATCAAGGGCTCTGAATAATGCGGGAAGGTCCAAGCCCCCCCGGAGCATGTCTACATCTCACTGTCCTCTTTAGACGCTCCTCTCGTCCGACAGCTCTGTCTGTTCTTTCCAAGGCTCTTAGGTTTCCCACGTTGCTCCACCACCCTGATAGCTACATCAAGACTCTCACAATGGAAAACTCAGAGCAGAGACAAGGCCCTGGGTTGTGGTGGGCGTTGTCCTCAGCCTCGTTGATGTTGCGGCGTGTTAGTAGACAGTTTTCTTCTAATGCCAAGTTCACGCTGCACAATTAGAAAGGGAGTCTGTGCATGCTTATCCACAGAGAGACCGGTGGCCTTCAAAAAGAAATAGGGAAAAACACTTGTGAAAGTGCAGCTAAACACTTCATACTCTCCTTTTTTCCCTCCCACTTTTTTTT
>CM053626.1:13801306-13822294 GCA_028646595.1 Phalanger gymnotis | reverse complement strand
AAACTGGAACTCAAAATTATGTAGAACTTTTTTTTGCAAACTAAAAATAAAAAAATTAATAATTAAAATAAATAAATAAAAAAATAAAAAAAGAAAGTGCAGCTAAGCACTGCAGATACCCCAGATGAAAACGTGACATTAAAATGTACAATGAGGGGCTATAAATGTTAAAAAGTTACGGTAGTTAACTCCTGGTCCATAATGGATGCATGGTCAAGTTCAAGCCGATCAACATTTATTAATCACCTACTGTGTGCCAGGTGCTGTGTTAAGCACTGGGGATATAAAAGAAAGGCTACGATAGTGCCTGCCCTCAGGGAGATCACAATCTAATGAGGAAGACCACAGGCAAGTAACAAATAACAGATAATCCCAGAAGGAAGGCGCTAGAATCAAGGCGCTTTTGTCTGAGACATGAAGTAATCTGGAAGTCACAGGGCAAAGAGGGGAAGGAAAATTAGAGGCATGGTTGGGGAGAATGTTTTATGTGAGGAAGATGGGGGCGCTGGACCTCACAGTCCTTGGAGGAGAGGAAGACTTTTTCCAGACTTTTGCAGTCTGGAAAAGTAGGAAGGAGTTGGGTTTGAAAAACTTTAAAGGACAGACGTAACATTTTCTGTTTAATCCTTACGGTCATAGGGAGCCGCTGGAATTTATTGATTTGGGGGTGGGGAAGGTCATAGAATGATCAGATTGTGAGAGCAGAAAATCAGAGGCAGTAGGAGGAGACTTGAGGCAGAATGACCAACCAGCAGGTATCGAAGGGCTCAGGTGTGGGGCCTGCACCAGCGTGGTGATAATGGCAACATAGTCAAGAGTTATGAAGCTAAAATCAACAGGTCTTGGCAACAGGTTGGATGAGAGGAGTGAGACAGAATGAGGCTGTGAGCCTGGGTGACTGGGGGGCTGGTGGTGTCCTCTACAGTAATAGGCAAGTACAGAAGGGGGCAGTGTTTGGGGGAAAAGGTGATGGGTTTGAGTAAAAGATGTGGAGTTTAAGAGGTCCAGTGTGAGAGGTCTAATAGGCAGAAACGAGGTAGGAGAGACAGGCTGGGGTTGGAGAAATAGATCTGAGGATCACTTGCACAGATTTGATGATTGAGCCCATGGAAGCTGATGAGATCACCAAGGGAAATAGTGCAGAGGAAGAAGAGAAGAAGTTAGCAGGTGCAACCTGGATAAAAACCCAGCCAGGGAGGTTGAGCAAGAGCAGTAAGATGATGAATAGGAGAACCAAGAAGAGAGCAGGGTCACCAAAACAGAGACACAGAGAGACAAAGAGAGAAAAAAGGAGAGAGGATCAGGGAGAAAAGGATGATAAACAGTGCCAAAGACCATGGAGAGGTCGAGAAGGATGAGGATGGAGAAAAGGCGGTGAATTTGGCAATGCAGAGATCATTGGGAATTCTGGAGAGGGGAGTTTCAATTAAAAGAGGAGGGGGAAGTCAGACCTCAGAGAATTAAGAAGAAACCGAAGGCAAAGCAAGGAGAGGAAGTGATGGTGCAGAGTTCAGAGAGTTTAACTTTGCAAAATCTAATTAAAAGCATCAAAATTCAGGGCTGCCGAGATTGTGAAAAACCCAGCACGCTCGTTCAGCTCTGGTGGAATTGCACACTTGGAGATTCTTTTTGGAGAGCAATGTGGCAACAGGCGATAAAAATGACCCAAAAAATCATATTCTTTGAGCCAGAAACTCTATTCTTGGTAGCACATACTGAAATTGCAACCAAAACCCAAAGAAGAATTCTGGTGTTGGAGTCAAAAGGCCTCAGGTTGTATTCGGGCTTCTTGACTTCCTATGACTTTGCACAAATCAATAAATTTCTCCGAGCATCAGATTCCTTATTTGTAAAGCTAAGGGGGTTGGACCGGATGGTCTCTAAAGTTCCTTCTGGTTCTAAATTTATGATTCTATTTTAACTTTGTTCCAATAATTGGCTCTTTTTAAAGCCTAGAGGGCAGTACAATGACCCATAGGGCCAACTCTCTGTAAGGAAGATTATTTTAGATCTACAGTCTGAGTTTGGTCATGATTATTCCAAGACTCCAGTAAGGAAGTTTCCTCACTCCTGGGCAGGGGTCAGGCCCTCTACCTAAATTTATATTTATATGTATCTCTAGTTAACCTCTGGCCTCTTTGTGGTTGAGGTAAGATTAATATACTGGAAATATTTGTGTAGTAATACAAAATATTATAGTGTTTATGAGTAGGCATCGGGAGGAGAAGCTGAGGCAAGACCTGACATTTTCTTGGTGTATCCTTTAGTTTGGGCTGTGCCCTCTGGGATGCCTGTAGAGTTAGTCAGTCAATAATCATTTATCATTCATCGCATGTCAGGCACTGTGCTGAGTGCTGGGGATAAGAGACAAATGATTGCCCCAACCTCAAGGAGCTTACAACTAAATGGAGCCAGTGGTTCTTTTTGATCTCCCCCAGCTTAGTCCTCACTTTGCCCCTCAAAGGAATGCTTCGAATACCATGTTTGCTCCCATCTCTCCAAACCGGATCCTTGGACTCTCTCCTCCCAGCTCTGCCGTCACTTCTTCCTTTTATACAAATCACTTAGGGTAGGATGTCTTTCATACAACTGCTGTGATTTATCCAAGAAGATGTGTGAGCTCTGTTCACACTCAGCTCTACTTGTTTGATTTGTGTTTTTTGGTTATGGAATCAAAGCTAAAATGGGGTGGTTTCGATCCCACCCTTACACTATCGAGAGCCAAAGTTTTAATGGCAGGGTTATCTAGAATTGCCCCAAACTATAAACAACCTATATCTCCAACAACAGAGAAGAAACTCTGAGGCTAACTGGTCAATCCATTTATTGAACAGAGAAGGAATCGGAAAAAAATGGAATGATTTACCCAAAGTCGTGTCAATTGTAATTAGCAGAGACAGACTTTGAACCCATGTCCTTTAACTTCTAATTTTCCCGCTGTCCGAGGCAGCCTAAGATCTCACTAAATGCTTAGTTTTTTTCTTTTTTTTTTAATACAACTGACATTCTGTTTGGCTACTAGGGAAAATAGAGCACGAATGGCTAAGAAGCAGCTGTTTCAAATGGAGATTGCTTGGCTGTTTGTATAGGAGCCCTGTTTTATGTACAATACATAAGATCTGATCAGGAGGTGGTCCAGTCACGTAGTGAGAATGAGCAATCACAGATGGATAACTTGGCTGGTGGATTGGAATCCCACAAACTATTCAAAGAATTAGAAAACGGCCCCTAGTGCATTGGATGGATCCCCTAGGAAGGCTTTAGGGAAGGACATGAAGAAAATCCCACTGGATGTAAAAGCATGAATGGTTTTTCATATTGCACTGTTGGAGAGAGGACCTACATGGGGGAGATAGCAGAGCCAGTGATGCACTCCCTTCAGTTTACCGGAGATGTGCCAAGCTGTTTGGGCTTCGGCTTTTAGCTTGATGATACATTTTCCACTTGTGGGATCAGACAGGATCAGAGAACTCCTCCCTTTACTGTGGGTTAGAAGCTAAACTGTTAATGTAGTGATTTTCTGCGGCATTTTGTAACATGGATTTTGCATGGACCCACATCAAGGAGTGCAGGGGCTCATGTGTACTAGCTTTGCTGAATGCCTTCAGATGATGGAACTGGAGAGATTAGTGAGGACGGCAGCAGCACAAATCCCAGTGCCCCCACGCCCCCCTCACTGCCTTTCCAGAACCTGTGAGCAACTGCTAGTGATCTATGGTCTGAGCCTCTTAAGCAGCCTCCTGGAAGCCCTTCTCAGGACAGTCTCCCTCGCTGGGCACAGGAAGAAGACAAGTTAGCTGTTTTCTAGCATCTCCTTGTAGTGCCTGCTCAGAAAGAAAACTGAATGAAAGCATTAATAGCAAGGAGTCCTTTTTGCCTGAGGATTTGATGAGTATCCTGGTAACCATGTCAGCACAAAAAGGGCAAAACCCTTAGGACAATAGCTGGCATTTTTTATAGTTGCAGTGTGGCTTAAAAAGCCTGTACATAGCAGAGGAAGGATGGTGTTAGTGCATGGAGGAGTCACCCTGGAGTCAGGAAGACCCAGGTTCAAGTTCTGACTCTGACTGACTCTGTAATCATGGGCAAATCACAACCTCTGTCTTGGACGACATTTAGGATTCAGTGAAGTACAGAAGAAAGAGCCCCAGATCTGGAGTCGGGTCCTGGGTTCAAATCTGTATTTGAATGGTCTAATGGGAAATGTACTAGATTTGCAGTATGAGGACCCAGGTGCTAGACCTGGAGGCAGGGAGAACCAAGTGTGACCATGGGGAAAATCACTTAACCTCGTTGGACGTCAGCAATGGCGTCCACATGCCATGGCTGTGCCTTTCCATTGACTATCCTCCTTGCTGGAATGCTTTCCCTTCTTGCCTGGCTTCCTTCAAGACTCAGCTCGAATGCTATCTCAAGTGGGAGTCCTTTCCCTGTCCCCCCTCCTCCTGTAGGTATGTTACACACACATGTATGTATACATATTCACGTATGCATACATGCATACATACATACATGCATGTGTGTTTCATATACACATATATATGCATATATATCTATATAGCTTCTTGAGGGCAGGGGTTGTTTTTGCCTTTCTTTATATTTCCCGTGATTAGCTCAGTACCTTAATCATAGTAAGTAATTAATAAAAGCTTATTGTCAGATTAAAGTCCCTTTCACTTCTAAATCCATACCAGTGTGGTCTTAACACATGTACAGCCTTTAGTCTCCTCATTTGTAAAATTAAGGGCTCAACACACCTCATCAGCCTCATGATCCTGGAACTTACAGAGGAGGTATTATCACGAAAGTGGAAACATCCTACCCTGATGAAATCATGGATCCAGACCCCCTCCCGCATTCCCCGAGCCAAACGAAAGAACACAGCCTGGCAAGGTAAGGAGGACAAGGTGCTAGACCTGGAGGCAGGAAGAACCGGGGCCCAGGTCAGTCTCAGCTGTTCCATAGCTATGTGACTTCACTTTTCTTATCCCCAAAGTGGAGGAAATAATAGTACCTACGTCACAGAGTTATGTGAAGATCGAATTGGTGGTGGCAGCAGGGAAAGGAAATCAGCATTTAGATAGCACTTTGGGGCATTGTGCTAAGCACTTTACAAGCATTTGATCTAACACTCAAATCAGATACAATTTTTTTTTTACTTTCTTCTACTTATCTTAATTTACTCATTTACTTATATTATCTTGCTTGCTCATCAGGTCAAGAGAGATAATATAAGTGTTTCGACAATCTTAAAGTGTCTATACATGCTAATTACTATTGTCATTGTTATCATTTGAAGATTTGGAAAATCGAAGCCTAGAGAGTAATAATGACTCGTCTAAGGTCACATAGGCAGGAATGAGTGGTTAGGATTCCCACCCACGTCCTCTGGCTCCAGATTTTGGGTTCATTCTATTACCCGACAGGACTCTAGGCTGTATATTTTCCAAAAGCTAGACTCACTTCTTTATACCCGTTGCAACAGAAGCTGAACACCTCAATGGCCTGAACTGTTCTTCATCCCCAGCCCCTAGCATAGGGCATGGCATACATCATTCAAAAACTCAGAGGGCTCTGGGATCCCGTTTATCTAAATGTTCCATCCCCAATGCCGATACTAGCCAGCCCAGACCACTCTTGTCCGTGTCCTACAAGTTCACCACAGGGACAGGGTCCATCCAAAATTCCAGAGAATTGAATTGAAATGTTTTCACAGCTAAGATCATTGAAGCTGTCACCTGCAACCCAGTAATTCTTTATTCTAGATGTATTGATCCAATTCAGTTTAATGGCACTTAGTGGATATTTAGACACTAGGGGCATGGGGTTAAACAAAACAATTCCTGTCCTCAAGAAACTTGGATTCTATAGGAAGTAACACGTCCACATCGAAGTAAAATGCATAAAGACAATAAGGTACAAAGTAATTTAGGGGCGTATGGGGGAGGGGAGAGTCCTAACAATTAATAACAGTGTCTGGCACATGGCAGGTGCTTAGCCAGTGCTTGGTGATTGACTGATTAATTGATTGATTGAACTAGGAGCCATAGGAGACAAGAGGAGCAAGAACTATGGAAGATACTTCAGTATTCAGTAACTATTATTCCCTAAAGAAAGCGAATAACCCACTCCTCTTCCCCTTCCCCCCAGTCCCTGTAAAGGAAAGGAGCCCTGACCTGACATGTAGGGAAAAATTCTTGCCCTCTTTAAAACCATTTCAATATAATCAAATCTCTGAATATTATTAATGCAAGAAATTCCACAAAGAAACAAGTATCTCTCAGGCTATGAGGAATAAATGATGTGATAGAGAAAGCCATCTGAAGCCTCAAGTCCTAAGTCAGAGGCAGAGATGAGTGCCCTTTGTGTTAACATCTATAAAAGTGACATCAATTACTTTAAAAAAAATAGCCCACGATTCTTTATACATGTGCAGATTTTCCAGAGACTAAACGTCCAGGCTCATGAAACAGACTTGACTGTTTTCACTACAGTTTTTGCCAAAGATTTTTCATGGACTGGCAGAATCATGAGTCAATCTGAATGAATTCAGCTCCACAGCGCCACCTGTAGGAGAGCTGAATGTAGACAGTGAACAACACCAGATCTCTAAGGGGCATTCTTTGAAATCTGAGAGTTGGTTTAACCTGCTTTAGCTTTTGAATAGTGTAGACAAAATAGGTTAATTACTGTTTCATATGCTTAGTAGTAATGTACTCTAGATAGAGTACCACCGATTCAGGGTCTGTAGTTAATGATGATGAGGTCAGTTTATACTTTTCTGTACTGACAATTGCATGTTTATGGATTGTACTAGCTTTACATGGGATTCTTCTGGTTATCTTTTGGGGTCATTTTGTGTGTATGTGTGAGTGTGTGTGTGTGTGTGTGTGTGTGTGACACACACACACACATATATCTATCTCCATAGCATTTAAAAGTGTAAGCTGATTTGTCTCTCAGGACCTTCTTGTAAATATTCTGTCTCTTAAATAGTCTGATTTCTTTTGCAATGTGCCTAGAATGGTATATGACATAGCAGTAGCATATATAATATGATAATACAACATAACCGAACATTATGTGATATGTCATGATAATAGATCCATCTAGAGAAGCAGTAGAGGGGAGAGTACATTTGGTCCTAAAATCAGGAAGATTTGGGTTCACGTCCTTCCTCAGAAACATGCTAGCTCAAGGCTCTTACTTAGTTTCTCAGGGTTCCCAAGCAACTAAGACTACAAATTACAGATGAGTTGTTGAAGTGGACAAGGTGGAATTTCCATATCATTAATTCTCAAAATGGAAGAAACCACAGGCCTCATTCAAAATGGAAATGAAGACCAATGAGCAGTCTATGAATGACAGACTAAGAGATTTGTCTGAGGTAACCTGGCCATGGTCACACAGCTAGCATTGAATCCTGAGCTTCCTAACTCCAAGGAGGGCCCTCTATATCTTGCATAGATGGATGCTGCCTTTCACACATACATAGACACATGCATCATACATATAAACTACATATACACATACATATATGATATCTATTATACCTTAATATATTTATATATACATGGTATGCATATTCACATAAATATGAATGCATATATGCATATACAGTTAAATCATGATCTTAAATTATTAGAAGCAGTCCATCTGTACTTACAGTCCAGGCCAGCCTAGTGGGAATATGTGACTCCTAGCAGGATCATAGATCTGGAGTTTGAAAATAGTTTGGAGATTGTCTTTTCCAATCCTTTCATTTTACAGATAGGAAACTAAGATTCTGAAAGGAGGGTAACTTGCTCAAGATGACAGGTAGTAGTATCAGAGGTGCCATTTGAACCTAGGTCTTCTATCTCAATATCCTACACTATCATTTTTCCCACTGTCCTTTGTTCCCTAACTTGAGAGCTTCCATGCAGCGAATTGTGCCCACCGAACAAGACTCCAACCCTCGATAAAATGGAAGCTGGGTGGCCACGCCTGATGGGGATGATGAACTGGGCTGACCTTGGTGAAGTGGCTTCAGTTGTGTTGATTGGATTGTTCCTCAGGGATGTAGACAGGATTTGGTTTCTGCATGCCAAGTAAACTTCAGCAGAATTTAAAGGCTGTTCTGTAAGCCCCTGAGTGATGGTGTACCAAAATCCCTAAAGAATTAAAGTCAAAGTTTGCCCAGAGAGCAATAGCTGTTGCAGGTGTGAATAGTAATAATGATTATGCAAATTGGCAAAGATCCATAAGGCTGGAAAAGTACTTTGCATACACGATCTCATCTGATCTTCACAACAGCCTTATGAGGAAAGTATGATCCTTGGACAGGCACCTATGATCTCATTGGTGTTGGGAGCTCCCAGAGAGGAAATTTCTCCTACCAATGCACATCAGCATCTTCTCTGAAACTTTTAATCTTAGACAGTTTCCTGGGACACTGAGGGGTAAAGTGAATTGCTCAAGGAAACGCAGCTCATGCATGTCAGAGGTCGGACTCAGGTCTTTCTAATCCAAGGAAAGCTTTCTCTCTACTGTTATTTTCATCTCCACTTTGCAGATGAGGAAACTGAGACTCAGAGAGATTAAGTCAATTTGTAACACATAACCCTTAAGGGATTGCATGGTGGAAGTGATGTAAATGAAGTCATTGGAGAGATGTATGGCTAGAAAAAATGTGGACCTGCCATGTAGGGAGAATGGAAGACTAACTTATGGGCAGGCTGGAAAGTCCATTGGCACTCATGCAATGCCAAACGATCTGGAAGAAGGCTTCTAGAAAGTTGATGGATGCTGTGTATATACATGAGACTCACATGTCATAGGCAGGCATAGATTGGTTGCTATCTGCACCACTGGAGGCAGTAATCCTATGGATGAAATCAGAGATCCCTCAGAAAATGAAAGTCTAGCAGCTGAACCCAGGTCAAAGAAGAAATAGAGGATTCAGCTAGAAAAGGCAAATTTTTCCAGCTGCATTTTCCATTTCTTCATGGCTGAGCTTCTAATCTCTTGGGCTTCAGTCTGTGGCTTCAAGCAGGAGCTGTTGGCTTTATTATAACCCCCGAGAAGAGACAGTGCTGGATGACTTATGGGTATGAGCTGAGCTTAAGTACAGAATTGTGTTGACTGCATGAATTTTAAAAGCAGAGTAGCTTTAATGTAACAAGCTAACATATTACCATAGCTTCCACTGAAGTGGGCTGGCAAAGCCACAGGGCTTGAAGGAACCCAGGATGACATCCAGTCATTCAATTTTATGGCCTGAGACCATTCTGTCTGTCTGTGGAGGGCTACAACTGACCTATTCCCTAGTCCAGTAGTTCACCAATGCCTCAAAACTTGGTAGAGAGGCTTAGGGTTCCTGTAGGGGGCTATGACTGACCTATTCTCTGGCCCAGTTCTTCACCAATTCTTCAAAACTTCAGGGGAGAGGCTCAGGGTTCCTGTGTGGGGCTATGCTGTGGAAGAGTAAGCTCCGGTGGGTCACAAGTGATTGAGAAGGCTTCAAGGAGAGGGCTTTGCTGTCCAAGAAGAAGAGACTAGTTAAGTTCAAAGGAGTTCATTGTCGATATTTGGCCACCAGGTAATGATTTTTTTTTTACTACAGCAAATGATGAAGACCATTAACTGTGGTACTGATGGGTTATGATCTATTCCAGTATAGCTGTTAGGATCTTGGCTCAGCATCTGTGACCAGAACTGACTGAGTCTTCATTGGGACCAGGATTTATACAGGGTGTCCCTAAAGTCCAGACACATATGCAAAAAATGCATATTTTGAAATATTTGGAATATTAACAGACCTTGGCCCCCTTGACTTCTTTTTCTGGGGTATGCCAAAGTTGAAGGTGTACTCAATGAAAATCACAGATGCAACACACTTGATTGAACGCATAAAGAGTGAATGTGCTAAAATTGACAGCAACGTGGTGTTATTGCGAGTTCACGTGAATCTTGCAAAGCACATCAACCTTTGCATCACAAATGATGGAAATCATATTGAAGACGTTATTTGTTAATATTCCAATTAAATAAAATGTGGTTGAAAATTTCATTCATTTCATTTCTTGAAAATATGCATTTTTGTCTGTGTCCGGACTTCAGGAACACCCTGTAGATTCTGATGATGGGCATTTGTGCTCAGTTCTTAAGCTCAGGGTGGGACCAAAACTAATGCTCTGGCCAGGGGGGGATAACAGCTAACATTAAATCATACTTTAAGCTCTGGAGTCAGAGGGTCTGCATTCAAATCCTTCCTCTGACACTTACCAGCTGTGTGACCTTGGGCAAGATACTTAAACCTGGGCCACAGCTTTCTTATCTGAATAATGAGGGGATTGGATTCTGTAAATAGATTTTAAGGAGTCCATGAACTTGGATGTGAAAAAATGTCATCTTTATTTTCACTAACCTCTAACTGAAATTTTACAGGCAGCAAGGTGGTGCTACAGGGCACAAAGCGCTGGGCTTGGAATCAGGAAGACTCATCATCATGTGTTCAAATTTGACTTTAGACAATTACTAGCTGTGTGACCCTGGGCAAGTCACTTAACTCCGTTTGCCTCAGTTTTCTCATCTCTAAAATGAGCTGGAGAAGGAAATGGCAAACCACTCCAGTATCTGTCAAGAAAACGCCAAATGGGAGCATGAAGAGTTGGACACAACTGAAATGGGAAATGTCCATACAAACTGAAAATTAGTATTTCCTACAATTATTAAAAAAACATCATTCTGGGAGCAGGGGTCTATAGACAGCACCAGACTGTCTGAAAGGGTCTAGAACACATACACAAAAGGTTAAATTTCCAAATATTTCTATTTCTTAGTAAATCTTTCTAAAAGCCAATTTATTGCAGCCTACTGATTGCTATTGACAATTATGGGAGGAGGGGGAACACACCAATGAGGGCTCTTGAGCCATTGTCTTAAAAAGACACAAGCACTACCTGTAGTACCCTCAGATGGTGGAGAAGTAGTAGCCAACCTTGGGGGATCCAGCCTCCTAGCATGACTTGGGGATTGGGAAAGTATTGAAAGCCAATAAATAAAACCTTCAAATTTAAATAAATCTAGATTTAAGTTTAGATGTGTTCACATCATATTTTCCTGCCAATGTAACACAGGCCATGTGCTATAAATGAAATCACAGATCCGATCCCTGTTCCGTCCATGGCTTTACTATTTACATAACACATGCTAATTGTTCTGGAAAGTTTAATTCAGAATTTAAAGACATCCACCCTTTTTCCCCCTCCCCACATGTGCTTAATCCAATTATAAAAAAAAAATCAAGCAAAACACTTAAACTTACCCGAACCTGTCAAATATCATAGAAGCCATTTGTGCCAGGTGTGATTTAAGAACATAAATAAACACATGGGTTCAAATGCCAAGCAATCTGGCAGCTGAAATGAACTTCCAAGTGATTGAGAATGTGAGTGAGTTGAATTAACTGTGCTGTATTAGGAGAACTGAGGGAGCCACAGAGCTTCATGGGACAGACTCAAAGTTGAGATAATTCTCGCCTTCTGTCCTCATGTAGGTTAAAGTCGTAGAGTGTGTACACACACACACACACACACACACAACTGCAATACAAGGTAATACATGGTAAGTGCCTCAGGGAGGGAAAAACGAAATTTGCTCAATCCAGATAGAAGGCAGTGTCAATAGTGACCAACCGATTGATCAAAGCTTTTATCCAGTGTCTTCTATGTACCAGGTAGCATGCTAGGTGCTGGCAATAGGCTATCGATGCTCAATTACCAAATCAGGGTTATCTTTTCTTCGTTGGAGAATGGTGTAATGAATGAGATGTTGAGCTCGTAATCATGACAATTTGAGCATAAATCCTACTTCAGATCCATACCAGCTGTGTAACCCTGGGCGATTTATAATCTCCCTCATGTCTCAGTTTCCTCATCTGTAAAATGGTGGAGTTGGCCTTCATGTTCTCTAAGATCCATTCTAGCTCTTAATCTATAAAGGTATGACCTCCTTTTTGTAGCTGAAAATTAAGATGCTGAGTGCTGGCCAAACTCTCACAGCATGGGGATGGGGGTGGGGTATGGTCACTGCTTAATTCTCCTCAAGAGACAAAGACCAAAGAGGATGTTTCCCAAAGCCTTCCACTAATTCACACTCTTAGCTACCCTTGTGAATGAGGTTACAAATGCCAGTGGTTCATATCTTACTAAGGTCTTTATTCTGTCAAAGCCTTTAGGATGTCAGAAATTTGGAAAAACTAGCTCTATAGAATGCCACCCACATCTGCCATTAGTCCTGTAATATGAGATTTCATTCTGAATGGCTTTTCTCCCTCTCGCCTAAATCAAGCATTTATGAAAAAGTTAAAGGTCTGGCTGTTGTGGAATCAGACTTTGCTGCTTTTCTATAAATGGATATTCAGAAAGGAAAAGTAGTTTCTATTGGTTTCCTTAAATCACATGAAGAAATGTCTGGCTTTTCATTTGTTTGTTTGTTTGTTTATTTTGCGATGTCCAAATCAAATTTGTTTTTACTGTAATTGGAAGGGAAAAGCAGAGGTGATGGGGGCTTTTTCCCTAGGCACCGATATCAGGGAGGGCACAGTTTAACTTCTTAAAAGTCCACTGCCTTCAATCCAGATTCTCACCCTGCAGGCTGCTCTTCTTCCTCCCCAAGAAGTTCTATCCCTGACTCTCAAATTTCTTTTCTAACCCCAAACCCTGGATTTCCAATTCCATCCTGCCACAACTATGGTGTTCACATGTCAGATCAGTGGTCTCCATGCTTATTGGATGATATACTAACATCGGTATGTTTCATTTTGAGAGAAGCATGCTGGTGTGTGGGGCACTGGCTCTTGCACAGCTGTAGCCAAGGATAGTAGGGTACCCAGGTCTGTTAGGGGCTGATTTTGAGTTCAGAAACGGGAAAGCGAGGAGCTTACACAATAGTGAGAGATAGTGCAGTGGGGGAGTGCTGGGCTGTAATGGATGAAAGAAAGGCATGCTTATGTTGGAGGTAACCTCCATGATTGGCTGCTGTGGGGAGGCTGGGATGTGATGCATCTTCCCATCTTCCAATAGGTTGACCACACAACCCTTAGGGGAGCTCATCACATTTTTCTAGGAGACCCTTACTTTGGAGATCTCTGCCTTGCATAATCTATTTCCTTCTTAGAGAAGAAGAGTCTGAAAGTGATGATGCAGAGCATGGAGTATTTAAACTTTTCCTCATGCATCTGTGTGTCAGGGGGGTGAGAGAAGATGGTGCTAGAATACCAACTTACTGCTTTGGGTAAAACAAAATACAACTATCAGTACAGCTAAAAAATAAAAGTCCTAAAATTGTCCCCTTGGGATAGTTGACTCAGGCTCAATGAATATTTCAATTTAAAATCATTCAGCATCGACTGCCTGCCATTTCAGAATTACCAGCTGCTAAAAATAAAACTCTTTAAAAAACATACACAGGAAAATATGACATCAATACCCCTAAACTTACATTTCAATATTATCTGGATTTGAAAGTCTTATTCGTTGGCTTTCAAGAAGAGAAAAATTCTGATTTTTCATGTCAATATGTGTAATTAGAAGGAGGGAAGAATGAATGGAAAGAAAAGATCTTAACACGTTCTCCCTTTCTGTGTGTGTATGAAGGATAGTGAAGGGTAAGAAGATTGGAAAAGTAAGATGGGACCGAGTAATGAAAACCTTAAAAGCTAAAGAAACTCAACTGCTATATTCTCACTGGCTTAATCAGACCAAATTAAAGATGGCATCCTAGAGAGAGATATTGTCATTGCTAGATCTGAGAGGGAAGGCTGATTTTTCAACGTGTTGCTGATGTAGTTTCAGCGCAGTGATTCAAAATTAAGAACAGAAGCAATGATCCCTTGGTTCTTGGCCCAGCTCTGTCTGTAACAAGAAAAATGACCCTAAGCAAGTCATTTCTTTAGGATTCAACTTTATCTGTAAAATAAGAGGTTTGGAGTACATGGCTGTTAAGCTCTCTTCCAGTTACAAAATTTAAGATTTGTTCTTATGTTTCTTCTTCTTAAGCATCAGAAGTAACAGTTGTAGAAATCATGGCATCATAGATATAGACTTGGAAGTGACCTTAAAGGATGTCTGACATGTCATTTCGAAAAAAGTATAGATGAGAAAACTAAGTCCTTGAAAAGTGAAGTTACTTTCCCAAAGTCCTTGAGGCAGTGGTAGAGCTGGAATTTGAACCCAGGTCCACAGAGCCAGCATCATGCCACTGGAGAAGTGTTTATGGCAGAACTCTGTCCCCTCTCCTGCTCTAAGGTCATTAGTGACCAGAAAATGGACTGAAACACAGATCAGATGGATGGGAATCTAGATCTAGTCCGTGATGAGCTAGAAAACTAGATTTACAATCCAGCTGGGAGCTTCATCTCCAAGCCTACAGTTCCAAATAGGTAGTCAATAACACAACTACAGCTCCTTTTCATCCTCTGAAATTATTTAGAATGTTGTGTATTTACTTTCTAAATATTTTATATTGACTTGCCTGTGCAACTGTTGTTTCTCTAATAGAATATAAGCCACTAGAGGGCAAGACCTGGTGCATATCTGTCTTTGTGCCCGCAGCACTTACAGAAGTGCCTTGCATGTATTTGGTGTTTAATAAATGTTTACTGAATAAATGACGGGTTGTGTGGGATAATATTTTAGAAACATATTAAATGAGTTGCCACAACTAGGTAGAAAAACTATCATTGAATTCTGTTTTCTAAAGAAAAATAAATCAAACATAAACCTAATAGCCCTGTTCATATATTTGAATCCCTATAAATCTTCCAAATTGGTGTGGTTTTCAGTAATAGCTGCAATTATAGGTATATTTTCCTGAATAACTTACTTTATTTTTTATTCCTCTGGGATTTTATTTTCATTTCAAACAAATGATGAAAATGTTGGTAAAAAGATTTGCCCATGGTCTTAATAATGATAATAGCTAGCATCTATATACTGCTTTAAGGCTTGTAAAGTTTTAGTTTTTAGTTATTTTGTAGATAAATGTATTGCTTGTGTTTAGTTGGTTGGTCTGTGAGCAAGCATTTATTAAGCATCTTCTGTGTGCCAGCACCGGACATACAACAAAAGGCAAACGTTGCCTTACTGTTCTTGAACTCCATAGAGTAGGTTTGTAGGACTGCTTTCCTGAGAGCAGGCTTCTTTCTACAAAAAATGAAAAAAGACACGACTTTCTTCCCCAAACTCTCTGCAAGTATCCCTGTTAAAATCCATACTGCTCACTTCCCTCTGAATTCACTCCAATTTTGCCTTTTCTTGTGTAAAAGATGAACATACTATATTTCTTTCCTCAAATTGATCTGTGTTGCAGAGAGCCATACTGTCTGAAGTAAGAGCCCCAGAAGCAAAAGAGATGACAGGATCATCTAAGAGCAAACACAATTTCCTGTCGCTTTTGAGTTAATGCTTCTTAAAAAATAAATAAATAAACCAACCACACTGCGGTGGTCAACCAGCCTACACTTAAGGAAAACAATTTTGTTTGCCCTGGTAATCTCCTCGGTTGTTGGAGCTGGCTACAATTGAAGTTTGGAAAGATGAATGCGGCATGAAGGGTGTTTAACGCTAATCAGTTGCATGTGTGTGTGAGTATTTCAGCCATATGGCATTGGGGCTGAGCAAACAGAGACAGGGGCTGCCCTCCTCCAGAGAAAATAATGCACTGTGTCTGACATGGAGAAGGCAGCACTGTTGATGGGGCCACCATCTACCGATGGTCATTTGCATTTCCTAGCCCAGAGCCAGTGTCCTTTTTGACATGGAGAGTCACCTATGGGTGTCAAAAGCTGGTCTGAAACGTAGATGAGAGAGAGGAAAAAAGAATGAAAGGAAATGCAGGGAGTCTGATAAAAGAGGAGTCAAAGCTGCAAAGTCTGGAAAACAAAGGGGAGCTGGCATTTATCTGATGATGAAGGTTTGCAATGCACTTTACGTACATAGGCTCAGCTGATCCTCACAACAGCCTGTGAGATAGGGGCTATTATTCTTCCCATTTGAGAGATGAGGAAATTGAGATTGGGAATAGTTAATTAGGTTGGCCTTGATCACATGGCTAGTGAGGATCTGAGGCAAGATTTGAACCCAGGTCTTCCCAGCTCCATCACAGCCACCATCCCATTCTGTCTGTCCACAGTTACGTGTGTGTAATGAGTCACAGTACATAGTTTGATATTCAAGGCAATAAACTCCACTGGGGCCCAAGCATTAGCTTGGATCATTGCCAGTTCTCCAGGATTTCATTGCATTCAGGTAAGCTTTGGTTCAAGTGTGAGTTGGCTTAGGGATGGGGGGGGAACCTGTAGCCTCTAGGTCCTCAAGTGCAGCCCTTTGACTGAATCCAAACTTCGCAGAACAAATCTCCTTAAAAGGATTTGTTCTGTAAAACTTGGTTCAGTCAAAAGATCACACCCAAGGACCTCGAAGGCCACATATGGCCTTGAGGCCACAGGTTCCCTACCTCTGGTTTAGTTGGTCTCTGAGATCACTTCTAACTCTGAGGTTCTGTGATTCTCTTCTATGTATTTCCATGTCATGTTATGTATTAACAGAAAGTGATGCTGATTGGTCATGTGCAGCCTTGGTCAGTGACACCCCTTCCTGAGGGAAGAACATGTTTCAGTAAGCAATTTATGTAATTTAAAATTCAATTTAACCTCTCTTCTTCCCTGAGATGGCTTAGTGCCTGCTATGTGGAAGGCACTGTGCCCTGTGTTTCAGATCCAAAGATTAAAAATTAAAAAAAATAATTTAATCTATGCCCTCATGGAGCTTACACTTTACTGGGCAGGATACAGCATATACAAACAGGTAATTCTGGGGAACAAAGGAGAAATCCAGGTGAGTGCCCTAGGAAAATCCAACAAGAGAATATTTACCTTTATTTTAAGGTTCTAGAAGACTTCCTGGAGGAGAGAATCCCCAAGCTCCACCCTGAAGGAAGGGAAGAATTCCAAAGGTCTGAGATGAGAGGAAGTGACTTCTAGATTTGGCCACCGAGGCAGAGATGATCTGTCTAGATCAGGAGACAAGTAAGTAGATTCTATTTGTTTAGAGAACATGGAGTGGATGATGGGAGTAATAGGAAATAAGACTGAAAAGGAAGATCGGGTAGATTGGGGTCAGTCTGTACAAGGCCCCCAGATGGAAGGCTAAAGGGTTTGTACTTCATTCCATGGACAGCAGAGAGATGTTGAAGGTGATGGGATCATATCTTAAAGTTAGAAGGGACCCTAGGTTGTCTGTTATGTTTTAGGGTTACCTGACTAAAGCTATGTCAGACATGATTACTTTTCAGCAAGTGGAAGAGAATAAAGGCCTATTATATATTTATAATTTTTGGTCCATCATGAAAACAATATCCCACATAGTAGGTTCAATCTTTTCTTTCAAAATTTTTAGCTAAATTTTTGAGTTTCAAATTCTATTCCTTCCTCGCTCCTTCCTCTCCTCCTTCCCTGACATGGTAAGCAATCTGATATAGGTTATACATATATTATATATACATATATAATTACATATATTACATATAATTCTACATATTATATACATATATTATACAATTACATGATATACGTATATTAGTCATTTTTGTGTAAGAAAATTTGAATAAAAGAAAAAAATGAAAGAAAAGTGAAAAATAGCATGCTGCAGTCTGTATTCAATCAATATCCAAAATTTCTCTGGAGGTGGATAGTATGCTTCATAATTAGTCCTTTGGGATTGTCTTGTATCACTGTATTGTTGAGAATAGCTAAGTCATTCACAGGTCTTCATTGAACAATATTGGTATTATTGTGTACAATGTTCTGGTACTGTTCACTGCACTATGCATCAGTTCATGTAAGTCTTTCCAGGTTTTTCTGAAATCATCCTGCTTGTAATTTCTTAAAACACAACAATATTCTATTACAATCATATACCATAGCTTGGTTAGTCATTCCCCAATTGATGGGCATCCCTTTGATTTCCAATTCTTAGCCACCAAAAAAGAGCAACTATAAATATTTTTGTGCAAATAGGTCCTTTTCTCTCTTTTTGGATGTCTGTGGGATATAGACTAAGCAGTGGTATTGCTGGATCAAAGGGTATGCACAGTTTTATAGCTCTTTGAGCATAGTTCCAAAATGCTCTCTGGAATGGTTGGATTGGTTTACAACTCCACCAACAGTGCCTTAGTGCCCCAGTTTTTCCCCATCTCCTCCACTATCTAACTTTTTTGTGTGCATGATATTAGCCAATCTGATAGGTGTGAGGTGGTACCTCAGAGTTGTTTTAATTCGCATTTCTCTGATTGATAGTGATTTAGGGCATTTTTTCGTATGACCATAGCTTTGATTTTTTTTTTTGTCTGAAAACTGCCTGTTAATATCCTTTGACCAGTTATCAATTGAGGAATGACTTGTATTTTTGTAAATTTGACTCAGCTCTCTATATATTTGAAAAATGAGACCTTTATCAAAGACAGTTGTTGCAAAAAAAATTTCCCCAATTTTCTGCTTTCTTATAATTTTGATTACATTGGTTTTGTTTATGCAAAAACTTTTCAATTTTATATAATCAAAATTATCTGTTTTACATTTTGTAATGCTCTCTATTTCTCCTTTGGTCCTAAATTCTTCCATTATCCACAAATCTGACAGATAAACTACTTCATGCTCTCTTAATTTGTTTATGGTATTGTCCTTTATGTATAAATCATGTACTCATGACCTTATCTTGGTATACAGTATGAGATACTGGTCTATACCTAGTTTCTGCCACATTGTTTTCCAGTTTTTCAAGCAGTTTTTTTCAAATAATGTTTTTGTTCCAAAAGCTTGGATCTTTGAGTTTATCATATACTAGATTTCTATGGTTATTTACTACAATGTAATTTGTATCTAATCTATTCCACTGATCCACCACTCTATTTCTTAGCCAGTGCCAGATTGTTTTAATAATTACCACTTTATAATATAGTTTGAGATCTGGTATGGCTAGACCACTTTCTTTCATGGTTCCCTTGATATCCTTGAGCTTTTCTTATTCCAGATAAATTTTGTCATTATTTTTTCTAATTCTTTTCCATCTCTATAAATTTTTGATAGTTTGGTAGCACACTGAATAAATAGATTAGATAAAATTTTATTATAGTAGCTCAGCCTACCCATGAACAATTAATATTTTCCCAATTGTTTATTTCTTACTTGATTTGTATGGAAAGTGATAGTTGTGCTCATATAGTTCCCGGATCTGTCTTGGCAAGTAGACACCCAAGTATTTTATATTGTCTATAGTTATTTTAAATGGAATTCTCTTTCTACCTCTTGCTGTTGGACTTGGTTGGTAATATATAGAAAAGCCAATGATTTATATGGCTTTATTTTGTATTCTGCAACTTTGTTAAAGTTGTTAATAATTTAGAGTAGTTTTTAGTTGATTCTCTAGGATTTTCTTAGCGTAACATCATATCATCTGCAAAGAATGATAATTTTGCTTCCTCATTGCCTATTTTAATTCCTTTAATTTCTTTTTCTTCTCTTATTGCTATAGCTAACATTTCTAGTACAATTTTAAATAATAGATTTGATAATGGGCATCCTTATTTCACTCCTGATTGGATTGGGAAGACTTCTATCTTATCCCCATTACAGATAATGCTTCCTTAGTGGTTTTAGATAAATATTACTTATCGTTTTAAGGTAAGCTCCATTTATTCCTATGTTTTCTTGTGTTTTTAATAGGAACGGGTGCTATATTTTGTCAAAGGCTTTTTCTGCATCGATTGAGATAATCATATGATTTTTGTTGTTTTTGTTATCGCTATAGTCAATCATACTGATAGTTTTCCTAATATTGGACTAGCTCTGCATTCCTGGCATAAATCTCACCTGCTCCTAGTGTACAATCCATGTGATATATTGCTGTAATCTCTTTGCTAGTATTTTATTTAAAATTTTTTATCAATATTCATTAGAGAAGTTGGTCTATAATTTTCTTTCTCTATTTTCATTCTTCTTAGTTTGAGAATCAGCACCATATTTGTGTCCTAAAAGGAATCTGGTAGTACTCCTTCTTCATCTGTTTTTCCAAATAGTTTATATAGTATTGAGAATAATTGTTCTTTAAATGTTTGGTAGAATTCAGTCGTGAATCCATCTGGTCCTGGGGATTTTTTGTTAAGGAGTTTATTGATGGGTTGTTCAATTTATTTTCCTAAGATTGGGTTATTTGTGTATTTTATTTCTTCTTTTAATCTGGGTAACTTGTATTTTTGTAGATATTCATCTATTTAATTTAGATCATCAAATTTATTGGCATATAATTGGACAAAATAGCTCCTAATAATTGTCTTAATTTCCTCTTCATTGGTGGTGGCCCTTTCATTTTTGATACTAGTAATTTAGTTTTCTTCTTTCCTCTTTAAAATCAAGTTAACCAATGGTTTATCTATTTTATTGGCTTTTTCATAAAACCAGCTTCTCATTTTATTTATTAGTTCAATGGTTTTCTTACTTTCTATTTTATTAATCTCTCCTTTGATTTTCAGGATTTCCAATTTGTTGTTTAATTGCAGATTTTCAATTTGTTCTTTTTCTAGTTCTTTTTTAAGTTGCATGCCCAATTCATTGATCTGATTTTTTTTCTATATTTTATACATGCATGCAATTAGAGATATACATTTTCCCCTAAGTACCATTTTGGCTGCATACCATAAATTTAGGTATGTTTTCTCATTGATGTCATTTTCTTTAATGAAATTATCAATTGTTTCTACGATTTGTTCTTTGATTCACTTGTTTTTTAGAATTAAATTATTTAATTTCCAATTAATTTCAATCTCTCTTTCCAATGTCCATTATTAAATGTAGTTTTTATTGCATTATGATCTTAAAAGAATGCATTTACACTTTCTGCTTTTCTGCATTTATGTCCTAATACATGGTCAATTTTTATGTAGGTGTCT
>CM053626.1:13756193-13791510 GCA_028646595.1 Phalanger gymnotis | reverse complement strand
TTATTTCTCTTTTTCTCTCTGCCCCAGTTCAGCAGTGGTGTACTAAGGAACATCTGGGGAAACAGGACCAGGCCTTCTGCTTGGAACGTGGCTCCATATTATGCCAGGGTCAATGTGAGGAAAGGCTTGACCCAGATGATGGAGAAGGTAAATATTTGGATTAAGCGGAGTTTAAAGTCATAAATGAAAGAAGCTTCTGAATCCAAATGTACAACGAACCATGGCAGCCAGGCCTGATGGAGCTTAGCCAGAGACTTTAATGAAAAGCAAGGATCTGCTGTGCAGAATTCCCCAGGGACTGAAAAGTATTTAGAGGGTGTTTACAGATGTAATTAGTGTGGCCAAAGAACAGCTCTGAAGGCTCTGAGTCGGGGCAGGAGGGGATTGCTTCAGAGGACTCAGCACCTCCCAAAGGGAGTCTAAATTTTAAAAGTTCGAAACCTGTCAGCATCTTGTGAATTAGACGAGGGCCACGTCTTTGTTTGGCCAGCTCCGGGCCCTGGCAGGGAAAGACAATAGGACCTGTTCGGTTTGTTCCAGGATCGTCTGATGTCAGCTTTGGTTAGTGGGGCCTGTTCCTATGAACTTGACCATGTGTTTGGAAGATCGGGCTCTATCTTAAATTCCTTTCCAGCCTGGAATTTCCAAGACAGCAGATGTGGCTGTTGTGACCACATTTGAAGTGTGTATAATAGAAAGAATGATGACCCTGGGGTAACTTAGCTCTAACGCCATTACTTGTATTACCTTGGCTAAGTCCCCTCTCCAATCTGGGCTTCAATTTTCTCACTTGTAAAGTGAGGTAGTTGGACCAGATAGCCTCCAAGGTCCCTCTTGGCTCTAAATCTATGACTCTCTGCTTAATTCCTGATCAGGTGTTAATGGCTGGAGGAGTGTATTCTACTGCCCAGGAAGCATTTGATTTTTTTTAAATATCTGAATTAAATAATTCTGATTTCCATGGGAACACCAATAATTGAAGCCAAAAGTCACCCCCACACACACACACAAACAGGACAGTCACCTGCTATTAGCAATAGGATAATCAATTTATATTGTCTGGAGGAAGCGGGTCCCCCTCACTGGAGATTTTTCATCAGAGCCTCACTGGCTACCTGTCAAGCGTGTCATAGGTGAAGACAATGTTTCAGGTATGAGTTGGACCAGTCGGCTGCATTGGGAGGAAATCCCTCCCAATTCTACAATGGGATTCCTTTAGCCCAGCCTGAGACCCAGATGCATTAAATGACTTACTTGTTGAAGGTCAGACAGGCAGGAAGTAGCAGAGTCAGGGCTGAAATTCTTGCTTCTATATGTCACCATGTAATATACTCATCCCAGAAGTCCTCATTGTTTGTGGGCACAATAGGCAATGTGAAAAGAATGCTGATTCTGTAATCAGAATACTTGGTTCAAATCCTGCCTCTGTTTGTTTTTTTTTTTTTTTACTATACATTACTTTTATTTAACGAGCTTTCATTTTCTCATTTTAAAAATGAGTTGAGGTTTGATTATGTGGCTCTAAATTTCCTTCTGACTCCCCATTTCTGGCCTATGTAATGAATATATGCTAGCCACAGGAAAAGTAAAGATAAAAAGGAAAAGTACCCGCCCTCAAAAAGCTTCTGTTATATCAGGAAGACAGCATGTGCTTAAATAACCGTGAGGTCCCGATTGCCATAGTTTATATAACTATAATTTCACATAATGTGAATTTTAATGCATGTGACCATTTCATGATATTAAGTTTTAGCCTCAATTGAGACCTAGCTATTATATACATGATGCGTTTTATGGGAAAGGGTTTGAGCACAATAGTGTTGTTGATTTCAAAATGAGAGCTATGTATAGTCTTGCTGTGTCCTCTACCATTCTGACCTTTGAGGAAAGAAGGAATGCATACACACAAAAGCCAGTTTTGGGTGGTGGAAAGAAGCTCTGAGTTTTGTATATAGAAGAGCACAGTTTGGATATCAGCTCTGCTGGCTTTGTAATTTTTTTTGACAGAGAACTCAGTTTGATGGCCCTTTGTTTATGCATCTTTAAATTGGGTGGGTTACACTAAATTATAAATTTCGAGCAAAATGTGGCTTCAAAGTTCATCTTGTTCAAACCCTTCATTTTAAAGATGATGGATGTCCAGTAAACATTTTAAACTCATCCAAAGCAGAATTCATTATTTTCCCCCCTAAGTTCTCTGCCCCCCCCGCCAACCTTCCCTTTTACTATAGACAAAGGGCAACACCATCCTTCCAATGCCTTAGGCTCCTGACCTAGGAATCATCCTGGATTCCTCACTACCTCTCACCTCCCATATTGAAATTGTTGCTTAGATCTGTGGATTCACCTCTGCAGCATCACTCAAATATACTCCCTCCTCTTCTCTGACACCACCCCGACCCGATCCAGCCCCTCATCACCTCACACCTGGACTATTACCATAGCCTGCTGTGGGGGTCTGCCTGCCCCAAGTCTCTCCACACTTCAAATAGTCCTCCATTCAGCCACTAATAGGATTTCCCTAAAACGTAGTCAAATCATGTCACACACCCCACCCCCTCAATAAATTCTAGTGGCTCCCCATTGCCTCTAAGAGCAAATACAAAATGCTCTGTTTGGCATCCAAAGCCCTTCATGACCTAGCCTCCTCCTACCTGTCCTACCTGTCTAGTCCTACCCTCTACCCACTGACATGTACTCTACCATCCAATGACACTGATCTCCTGACTGTTCCACCAACAAGACGCTCCACCTCTCAGCTCCAGCAAAATCACCTATGCTGGGAATGTTCTCCTCTCCCCTCTCTGACTACTGACTTCCCTGGCTTCCTTTAAGTCTCATCTAAAATCCCACCTTCTACTTGCCTTCCCCAACCCCTTAATTCCAGTGTCTTACCTTGCCTATATCCTATCTAGAGCTTTTTTCATATATATTTGTTTGTATGTTGTCTCTTCCATTAGACTGTAAGCTCCTTGAGGGCAGGCACTGTTTTTTGCCTCTTCTTGTATCCCTCATGCTTACCACAGTGCCTGGCACATATTGAAACTTAGCAAATGTATACTGAATGATCTATTGATTAAAGAAGAGGAAACAGACTTGCTAAGGGAAAGTGTCCCTGCCTGAGATCCCTCAGGTATGTCCTTCAACTCGCAGATCTGCCATTCTCTCCACACTACCACATCTGAAGATGAGCTCTCAATGGCCCCTTCCAGCTTTATATTACAGAAATGCTTGGAGACAATTAGTCTGCAATTTGCCAGTTTACTCTTGGTAAGTCACAACTGATTAAAAAGTTAATTGCTGCTCCTGTCTATGGGTGGTCTTTCATGTGGCTAGTTTGGGAGTGAAAATATTTCTCACCTGGCTTCGGTCCAGGGCCTCACGGTCCTGCCCTGAAAGGCCCCAAATGGTTTATTCTCCTTGGGCTGCCTCCATTTCTTCCCCTGGTTGGGGTGAACAGGAGATGGTGAAGTTATGCGAAGGGACTTGTCTACTATAAAGACATTAAAAGACTGTGTCCTCAGGGAAGAAGATCTTTCCCAGTAAAAGTCAGGTTTGCTTTTCTTTTTAATGTCTTTTTTGTTTAAAAAGTATAATTGCAGATGCATTTCTTGGAACTAATTTGGTATGTGCTGTGGTTTGTGAATTTTGAAAATTTTTTACTAATATAGGCATTTAACTTAGCTTTCCAGTGCCTAGCCCAGTGACTTGGAACGAGTAGGTATTTAATAAATGCTTTTTGAATTAAATTGAATTGAATCAAATCTTGAGCAATTTCATTAAACCAAGTTATATTATTTTGTTTTTTTCAAAATCCAAACTTAGAACATAACCAAAGTCCAGAAAGTCTCATCTTACTCTTATGATGTAATGGGATGTATCTCATTGACATGACTTCTTATAACACCTTGGACAGGGCTGGGTTAGCTGGGTTCCAGCAAACTGCTGGCTTTACCGCAAATTGAAATCTAATTGCTAACACCCCACGATTTGGGAGGTAAAGGCTCACACACCTTTAATTGAGTCAGGCAGGGCACCCAAATGGGAATGTGAGATGGACGAGAATTCCAAGCTAAGAACATCAGAGAACTTGGGTGATGACATGCAGGGCCCCATTCCCGCCCTGCTATCTGGGGGAAGAATTTTTTTCCCTTCTCTATGTATGATAGGAGGTTGATGGATTGTATCTGTTGTAGAGACACAAGGAGAGAAAGGTGACTTGGGTCCCAAAATAGCCCTTTTGAGTGCATTAAGAAAGAGCCATCTCTGACACAGACAGGAAGAGAGGAAAAGGAATTGGTGAAAAGATGTTTACCACTCGCTGTTCACAGGCGGCTGGTCCCTAGCATCGATTCACATTAGCCAACTGTCCTCAGCTAATTGTAACTCTGTCCTTACTTTGAAGCTGTCAAGAATCAAGTGTCTTGAAGTTTCCAGTTCTAACTCTATGATACCATAATTGAAATTCTATTTAATTCAAACAATGTAAATAGGCCTTAAATCTTGGCATCCATTTTCTCCCAGACCTAACATGGTAAGCTATCAAATGAGTTCACACTGGCCTTTTCATTCTTCGTTACCTTTCTTGAAACCATGCAGTTTATTTTGTTTTATTGATGCTTTTTAAAGTGTCTCTTACAGTTTCTCCACCCACACTCCCTTTACCCAGTCAATACAACCTTCCCTTGTAACACAGAAATGCAGTGAAGGCAAACAATCATTACATTAGCCATGTCTGTAAATGGACGCTTCCTTTAGCACCTTTATTCCACCGTATCTCTAAGCGTGTCCCTCCTCTGAAGTCACATTTTTAATAGAGTTCCCTACCTCTCCTCCATTGCTTCCAGCCCAGGTGGCTTGGATAAAATGCACATTTAACCCTTCAAGTTCTAACGGTTCAATTCGAGTTTCAACAGATGCAACAGTCATATGAATAGTGCCACTAGAAAGAGTGGGTAAAGTGGCCATTTAAATCAGCTTTAGATAAAGATTTGAAATTTTGTCTTACATACCTTCCGTTTACACCGGATATTTTCTCTATACAACTTTTTACATGCTGTCTCTCCCATTAGAATGTGATCTCTTCGAGGGCAGGAGCAATGTTTTTGCCTTTATATCAGCAGAACTTGGCACATAGACAGCATTTAATAAATGCTTGTTGACTGACTGATATAGCAAAAATGTCAAGATTAACTGAAATAGTCAGAACTTACTTTTAGATGGCCTTCCTCATCGCTACCTCTGGGCTACTCTGGCTTCCTTCTAGTTCTAGCTAAAATCTTGCCATCTATAAGAAGTCTTTCCTTATCCTTTTTAATCTTAGTTGGACTTCTTCCATTGATTATTTCTCATTTATCCGGCATAAAGCTTGTTTGCCCAGACTTGTTTGCATGTTGTCTCCGCTATTAGATTGTGAGCCCCTTGAGAGTAGGGACAGACTTTTGCCTTTCCCTGCATGCCCAGCACTATGCATAGTGCCTGACACATAGTAGGCATTTAATAAAATGTTAATTGACTAACCAACTTTTAACTTCAGTATTCTAAAGCAAAGACAATATAGCATACCGATAGCCACAACAATAACAACACATTTAAAGCAACTGAGTCCTGCAACTAGACAGTAACAGATATGGGAGGAATTCTTATAAAAAAGCAGATCAATTAAAGAAGCAAAGGACTCATTACCCTGTGGCAGCTACAGAAAGATGAAGACCAAACTAGAAAGGAGGAAGAGCGTGAGCAGACAGGCAACATGCCTTTATTAAGCCCTTATTTAAGCACTGAGCAGTAGTGTTAGCACTAGGGATATAAATACAAGCAAAAAGAAAGAGAATCCCTGCCCTCAGGGAGCTAAAAGGGAGCTGAAAACTGTGTATGGGGGTGAAGGTATCTGCAGACCACATGACAGCAAAGTACAGTCAAATGTGGAGCTAGGAGGGAATGAGGCAAGGCCGGCCTGGGCCTTTCCTCAAAAGGTTGACTCTTGGAAGGAGCTCCCCAAGAGGAGAAGCAGGCCAGCATGGCAGACTGGTCTTCCTGGACAAGAAGCCCCTAGTTTCTGAGGGAAGTTCTAGGGTGAGGAGACATCTGAATCATGGTGGAGCACAGGGATTGAAGATATTCTTAGAGCATGTGACAAAGAGGTTAAATGTACTCAAGATAATTTCAGAATAAGCTGGCATCACTCCACTGAACAGTAAGTACACATCATTAGAGCTGTCAAATGGAACTGAAAGTGGCTTACCTCTGGATGAAGCCTATGGAAGAGCTAAGATAGAAGCGTGGAAACCAAAGATCCTTCATGAGCAACATCCACATGGACTCAGCCAATGAAGTATATGTCAAACAGGTAACTGAATCATGTGAATTGTGGGGTGTGTGTGTGTGTGTGTGTGTGTGTGTGTGTGTGTGTGTGTGTGTGTGTGTGTGTAAACAGGGGTTTACAATGGCAGTTCTAGACCAATTACTCACCACAAGAAATTACAGGATTATTTTTAAGGAGTCTAACCATAGTGATCAATGCAGATTATGCAAAGAAATGATGGAAACTGGACAATGCATAATTTCAAGTTGTAGCATTTAGCACCAACTAGATTCTTAGAAAGACACAACCTTATGCCCAGAATTATTGACTGTATCCCCATACTCCAGTCAGTCAGGCAGTCAGTCAACAAGCACTTATTATGTGCCTTCCGGACCTCAAAATATGTTGGGGAAATCAACCAATAATCTAAGTTTTCAGATCTCCTTTATCCTTAAAAAGAAAAAAAAAACTTTTATCTCTCCTTGACCCTGTTATTGCCTCAAACTATCATACCATATCTCTTCCTCTGCATGGCTAAATGTATCAGAAAAGGAGTCTATGCTATTTGCCTCCATTTGTACATCTCTCATTAACTCATCAGCTCCTTAGAGTTTGGCTTTCATCTCTACTACTCTACTGAAATTGACCTCTAAAAGAACTCTTAATTCCTAATTCCATTGATTCTCATTCCTCATTTTCTTTGGACTTTTTCCAGTGGTTGATTACTCT
Organism: Phalanger gymnotis; assembly: GCA_028646595.1. Classification (NCBI taxonomy): domain Eukaryota; kingdom Metazoa; phylum Chordata; class Mammalia; order Diprotodontia; family Phalangeridae; genus Phalanger; species Phalanger gymnotis. The sequence continues at coordinate 13,784,477 of CM053626.1, read as the reverse complement.
GGACTTATAGGCAACAAGCATTTATTATTATTCTTATCCTATTGTTATTATCCATCCATCCTTCTGTCTATCTATCTATCTATCTATCTATCTATCTATCTATCTATCTATCTACATTTCTATCTATCCGTCCATCTATATATCTATCCATCCATCTATCTATCTCTCTATCATCTATCCATCTATCTATCTATCTATCTATCTATCTATCTATCTATCTATCTATCTATCTGTCTGTCTGTCTATCTGTCCATCTATCCATCCATCTATCTATCTGTCTGTCTATCTATCTATCTATCTATCTATCTATCTATCTATCTATCTATCTATCTATCTATCTATCTATCCATCTATCTGTCCATCTATCCATCCATCTATCTATCTATCTATCTATCTATCTATCTATCTATCTATCTATCTATCTATCTATTCTAGATAACTGTCCAATCTAGGTCCTCTTTTTACCTTGATCTGAATCATACATTTCCAGCTGAAGGAACTGGGGATGATTTGCCTGAAGAAGAGATGACCATTGGTGGCAGGGCATGGTTAGTAGTACAATAGAAGAGCTGTATTCATGTATTTGTCATGTGGAAGAAAGATCAGCCAGGGCAGAGCCAGGAGCTAGGTCTAGAAGTCAAAAACAGGGAAATTTAGAATAGCTTCTGAACTCCCAGGGCCATTCAAAAGGTGAAGGTAGTGTCTTGGGAGGTGGCCAGTTTTTCTGCCAGGGAGGTCTCCAAGCTAGGGTCCTGTGATTATAAAAGGCAGAATTATTGGAACAATGTTAATGAAAAGAACTCTGAAGAACACTAAATCCTGAGTACTTTAAAAAAGCTAATATTTATATGGGGTGGCTAGGTGGCAAAGTGGATAGAGCTCCAGGTCTGGTGTCAGGAAGATTCCTCTTTCTGAGTTCAAATCTAGCCTCAGATACTGCCTAGCTGTGTGACCCTGGTCAAGTCACTTAAACCTGTCTGCCCCAGCTTCCTTATCTGTAAAATACATTAGAGAAGCAACTAGCAAACCATTCAAATATCTTTGGGGTAATGAAGCACTGGATATGACTGAAAAAATGATTAAACAACAACAAAACATTTATATAGTACCTACTACATTCCAGGAACTGTGCTAAGTGCTTTAGAAGTATTATCACTGGCACAGTGAGTAGAGCACGGCCCTGGAGTCGGGAGGACCTGAGTTCAAATCCAGCCTCAGACACCTGACACACTTACTAGCTGTGTGATCTTGGGCAAGTTACTTAGCCCCAATTGCCCTGCCTTCCCCCCTCAAAAAAAGGAAAAAAAGAAGTATTATCTCATTTGATCTTCACCTTGACCCTGTCAGGTCAGTATCATTATTATTCTCATTTTCCAAATGAAGAAACTGAGACAAGCAGGGGTTAAGTCACTTGCTCAGGGTCACATGGCTAGTATCTGAGGCCGGATTTGAACTCTGGTCCTCTTGGCTCCAGGCCTGGGGCTTTATCCATCACACCACACCACCTAGACTCCCCCTCCCAAACAGAAAAAAACCCAATAACGGCAATGTCTCCATAGAGCAGATAGTGAGAAATCCCTTCTTTCAGTATAGGGGCAGGGAACTATGAGGTTAGAACGTACACCTGTTATATGTGCTCACATATTGATTAATTTTGCTTAACTGTTTTTTCTTTAATTCTTGGAGGAAGAGAGGACAGTATATCTAAAAATAACCATGACATGAAAACAAAAGGCATAAATAAAGCTTTTTATTTAAATAATGGGATTGGATTTTTAAATATCCTTCCTTTCTGTTCTATAAATTCAGTGATATGTCCAACAGTTGAATTGGCTGCTTCTGAAAGTACCGAGCTCCCTGAGCCTGTTTTCTCACCTAGAAAATGATGATTCCTGTTATATAATTCCCTAAGTATAATGAAATAACACCTTTCTCAGCGTGGTGGTGAAGAGGCAGTGTGGTTCTGTACAGCGTGTGCTTAGAAGAGCGCTTTGAAGGTCTGTCTCCACATTAGCTGTTATTTCTGGGAGAGTTGAGGAAAATCAGCTCTTACCAAAGTGGGACACACCCCTTCACAGGTGGGGCTGTATCCACAGCATCTAGCGCAGTGCTTGGCACCTAGAATGCCCTTAGTAAATAGGGCTTTGTTTCTGATTTGTGAGACTAAACAAAAAATGTTGTTCTGCTTTTCCATTTTAGCCTTCCTGGTCTATCTGAGCCACAGTTGGTACCTTCCTTTTATTTGACACCAACTGCAGGATGCTTTCCTTTTGGTAAACTTCTCTCTCCTAAGAAATGCAGTAGAGAACAATGTGTCCTCCCCATCTACTGATCACCAAAGCAATCGCTTAACAAGCCATGCATCTCTACTTCTCTCAGGAAAAACCAATTAAGAGGGTTCTATGTTGTTGGTAAGGACCACATGGGGCCAGTAGATTATATTTCACTTTGGAGACCAGTGAAAGATAAAAAGTTGGTTGTTTACAGTAATGTTTTGCATTATTCTCAAGGCCTCTATCATTTAGAGAAAAAGTTTCATGGGCAAATGACAAAACTATACTATAGACTAAACAGCCTTTCATGGTGAAAGTAAACAAATGCTTTAGGTGAATTTGAGAGTTCTCAGTTCAAATCTTGGCTCTGACTCTTATTAGTGAGGTAACATGGATAAATCACTAAACCTCTCTCCAGTAGACTCTGTGAGAACAGGGACTGTTTTTGGCCATTCTTTGTATCCCCAAAACTTAGCACAAAGACAGGCACATAGTAGACACCTAATAAATGCTAGATACTGACCCTCTAAGCCTTTATTTTCTCAGCTATAAAAAGAGGATTGTAATACTTCATGGAATCTATGAGTTGGAAGGATTCTCATGACCCATTTTGTCTAATGCAGGAGTGGGGAACCTTCAGCCTTGAAACTACCTGTGGGCTTTTTTAAGTCCTTAGGTGAAGCCCTTTGAGTCCAAGCGTTCCTGTCCTTTTATTAGGAAGATTTGTTCTGTGAAGTTTGGATTCAATCAAAGGGCTACATGCCCTTGAAGATGTAGAGGGCCACATGTGGCCTCAAGGCTGCAGGCTCCCTATCTCTGGAACCCATACCTCACCAAGAATTCTCTCTAAAATATTCAACATTCCACCAAGTGGTCATCCAGTCTTTGTTTACAGACCTTTAATGTGGGATCCCTGAACTGTGTTCTTTGTGCTGCAGCACGTTCTGCTTTTAGATGGTGCTGATGGTTAGGAAGTTCTTATCTCAAGCCCATACTGGCACCTCTGCACCATCCACTTTTTGTTCCTGGTTCTACTTCTGGGGCCAAGAAGAAGTCATATTCTCTCAAATTTTCGCTTCTCCAAGTTAGACAACCCAGTTCCTTCAGCTGACCTTCATATGGCATGTGCTCTGCTCCTCTCACCACCCTACTTCCTGTCTTTTGAATACACTCACTTTATAAATGTCTTCCATAAAAAGTAACGCCCAGGACCAAACACAGGCCTCCAAATGTGGTCTGAGTGAGAAGAGTTTAATGGAGTATTAGCTCCCTGTTTTTGAAGATTGTGACTCTGCCATTGGTACCAAGGAGACTATGAGCCTTTTGGACTACCATGCCAACATGTCAATTCCATGAGCTTGCAGTCTACTATATCCCCTAGGTTCTTTTTCATATAGACCACTGTCTAGCCACGCATCCTCCATCTTGCGCTTGTTAGGTTGAATTTTTGAACCCAACCAAACACACATTTCCACATTTACTCCTTTTAAATTTCATGATATTCCAATCCAACCATCATTCTTACTTTGGGAGAGCTTGACTGTCACCCGATGTGTTGTCTATATACATACTTCAGTATCAAGGCTTTCCATTTACGACATCGTACAGGTCATGAGTCAAATTATTTTTCAGCATGGGGCCAAACATGGATCTGCTGGTGCCCTCCACTGGAAACTTCACTCTAAGTTAGCATGAACCAAATTAATGACTATCTTTTTGGCCCAGTCTTTCAACGAGTCCTGTTCAACTACTTTATCGTCTAGTCCACAGTCTTCCATATTTTCCACAAAAATAACATGTCATCCTAAGGAGTGGATCTAGGTGGGCTAAGGACTGAATTCCCTTCTAGCCTTAAACCCTAAGAATATTCATGGTCAGGAAGGCTTCATGGAGCAGTTAGGATTGATTCTGAGCCTTGAAGATTGGGGAGGATTCACAGAATCAGAGATGTGGAGGGACAGAGCGTTGCCCTTGAGGATCATGGCAGGGTTAGGAGGAAACTGAGGACACCAGTTTTGCTCCTAGTAGAGCAAAAACTCAGTCACTCTGGTATATTCTAATCTGATATATTCTGATGTGAATAAGTTATCCAATTTCTATACATTATTTACTTGGATAAATGAACTTATTCCATATTGACTATTTGTGATGGTCTTTTGCGCAAGTAACATTTAGTAAGCAGAGAGCCGAGTCTTTAAATAGAAGCCTGTGGCATTCCTTCCCCTTTCAAGCAAATAGTGACCAGGAAAGCATCTCAAACATAAGAATGAAATACTTTCCCCTAGGCTAGCAATATTTCAGAGGGTATGGATAGATATAATTCTAGCCCAGTACTCTCTATGAGTAAAGTAGAGCGCCCAGACACAAGGTCCTTTCTCTTACTAACCTCCAGTTAGGAATCACCAATGGACAGGATTCCAGAAATGACTATCAAAGTCTCACCTCAAAGCCTCATTTAGACAAACCCATGTGGATATGGTCATAACCTATAAGGGCAGAACATACTTTACAGTTGTTATTGTTAATGATAATAACAGCTAGCATTTAAATAGCTTTTTAATTAAAGTTTAAAAGTACTATATATATATATGTACATATATATATATATATACATATACATTAACTTATTTTGTCCCTACAAGAACCTTGAAGGTTAGTAATGGGTATTCCCATTTAAAAGATGAAGAAAATAAGGCAGGGAGAGGGCAAGTGACTTACCCAGGATCATACGACTAGGAAGTATTGCTGCTTGTTTTGTTTGATGTGTGTCAAATGCTCCATGTCTAAAGAGCCAGGAATTTTGTCAGTAACTTTGCAGGCAGAGAACTTTTATAATACTCAGAGCAAGAGAAAGGCCACCTCCGTTTTACTTTCTTCTAAGGTTTTCACAGCAGGGAAAATTAAATATTATCTATTAAATAGTACTTCCCCTCAAAAGTCAAGTCAGGCATCAGCATTTGTGATAGTGCCAAGGCAAATTTATACCAGAAAGATTTCTGTCTAAAACATTTCAAATGCAAAAAGTCAGCGTCAACGGAAAGTTTTAAGAAAGAAGAATGCTGGAAATAAACAGAGTCATTAATAGCCTGGGTCCAAGCCTTCCTCCTTTTCCAATGTAACTCTGGGTCATTTATTCCATCATCACCAGTATTAATAAAAGAGAGATACATTTATGCATTTGTTTGGACCACTTTTCCTTTCTCTCCTTCCATTTCCCTCTCTTGTTCTTCCTCCTCCTTCTCTTTTTCTTCCTCTGCTTCTTTCCTTTATTTTGTCTCCACTCTGCCTCTCCCTTCTCTTTTGTCTTTTCCCCTCTTCTTCCTCCAACTCTTTCTTCTCTCCTCCTTTATCTTTCTTCTCTTCCTCCTGCTCTTCCTCCTTTTTTCCTCTTCCCTCTATCTTCCTTTTTCCTTTTCCCTCTTTTCCTTCTCCTCTTCCTTCTCTCCTCCTTTAATTTCTTCTTTTCCTCTTTCTCCTTTTCTCTTCTTCCTTTTCCTTATCTTTCTCTCCCACTTTCCCCACTGCCCCCCTCTCCTTCCTCCTTCCTGGCTTCATCAGAAGCCTAAACGGCTTAGCCGAATTCTTCCAGGAACTTCAGTAGCCTTGCTTTTCCTTCTCTACAACCTAAATTTCTTCATCACCTCTGGCCTAAAGGTACCACATCCTTTCTTTTATAAAAGAAAGAAGAATTGGCCTCATTACCAATTGTTCCCAGAGCACAGCCAAAACTTCATAGCATGGAAACAATTTACTCATTGAATCTTGAGTATGTCCAAAAGTGAGAAGACCATTCAGGGGCTAATAAGGAAAAATCTTGAGAGCTGTATGGCCACAAATGTCTCATTTATGACAAAACAAGCTGTCATGCCTGCCAGAGGAGGGCCAGGGATTTGTGTTTTTATGGGTTTTTTGAGAGGATGCCCAACTACTGAAATGTACATGCTCTCAATTCTTGTGTAACTGGTAATTGGGAAATCTAACCCTCTCCAATTCAAGGTCTTGAAACAAGATAAAACTCAGGTTGAGATTTTTAACTACTCAGTATTCAATGACATGACTTATCTAAAGCACACACATTTAATTCCCTTTTGATTGATCCCATAATTACAGAATTTTTTAAAGCTGTTATATTGTCTCCTTATTTGACACAATATGGCACCATTTTGTTTCAGGATTGAAAACCAAATAAGACAACTGCAGTTGGTAACATTTCAAAGAAATATTCCCTTTAAGATGAAATCAATCCTGTTTCAAGTTTATTCCCCTGCTTTATGATTGAGGCTCTAGGGGTATATTTTGCTGAAAAAATGTCTTTTTGATTTTTCCGAAATTCTTTCGATTAATATGCAGCTGTCATTGCAAGGCAAATCTAGACTTGCTTTTATGTTCTCCCTTTCCCCAGGCTGCAACTAGTGTCTACCTCTCCAGGAGACGCAGTCCATTCATTTCTGATTGGGGCTCAATAGACCAGGTCAGTAGCAAAGAATTCATCAACTCCTCTTCATTTAAAGCATGTCACCCACTGTCTATTTACATCGACTGAATATATTTCTTTTCTTAGTGAGTTCAATATCCTGTCCTCGTTGTCCTCTATCTTATTTCTAATGTAAGTTTCAAATGGCATTCTATTTAAACACATGTGCGTGCACACGTGCACACACACACACACACACACACACACACACACACACATGCACACACACAGAGTAGACCACCAAAAACCTTCCAAAGAATGACAATCTTTGTTGCATTTTCAGGGCAGAGTTTGAACATTTGTTTAATTTTTATGTGATCTTAAATCTTTCCTTCCCCTCCCTCTCCATGTCAAAAGGCAATGAATTTCTCTCTGCTGCTCCAGCTAATGCCATTTTTAAAGTTTCTCCTCCCTTTGCCTGGTTACCAAAGAGCACCATGGTCAGAGAGGTAGAGATTCTCAGCCCTGTTACCAAATTTAATATATTTAACATGTGGGGTCATGTACTTATTTCAAGTATTTTCCCCAAAGGTAGATTTCTCATTCCTTAACTAATCATATGAACATACTATAAAGATAATAGAATTTAGAGCTGGAAGGGGCCATAACTGGAGTGGGTCAGTTGGGGCTTTGCCTCAGAGAGGTGAAATTTTGAGGGCATTGACAGCTCTTTTACTCTATCTAGTAGAAATTACTCAACAAACACCCACTTAGCAGAAATAATTAGCTTTAAAAGGAAGCTACCAAATGGCAGACTTCCTTATAGCAGCAGCTACAATACAGATAAGCTTCTCCCCAGCTTCTTTATCTAGGTGGTACAGTGGGTAGAACAACTGGCTCAGAGTCAAGAGGACCTGAGTTCAAATGTCACCCCATATAATTACCAGTTTGGAAACCCTGGGCAAATCATTTAACCTCCATTTGCCTTGTTTTCTCCATTGGTAAAGTGGGGATAAAAATAGCATGGTCTCCCAGGTTGAGGATCAAATGAAATAACGATTGTAAAGTGCTTAGCCTGGTGCCTATAGATAGCAGGTACTATATAGATTCTAGGTAATTAAGTAATCCAGCCTGGATTTACCCTGTGGTGGCTTCCCTTTGTCCCATAGGGCCAGAGTCCCTAGGTTCTCTCCTTCACAGGACCTTGTAACCCAGGGTCCAAATAAGTGTTTTTTTCTAGTCACTTAAGAAGCAACGGAAGTAAGAAGAGCTAGTATAATGGAGAAAGAGCTGGATTTGAGTAAAGAAGATCTGGGTTCAGGTCCTAACTCTACTACTGTTCAGTGATGTGACGCTGGACAAGTGCCTGCCCTTGACCTGAGAGTCAGTTGCATAGGGTCTAGAGCTTGAAAGGATGTTTAAGGCCGCGTAGTTCATTTTATAGATGAGGAAACCAAGGTGAAAAGACTTGCCCAAGACCATTCAGGTAGCCATATTAATATTTAAAGTTATCGAAGCCCCTGGCATCTATTATTTTCTTTGAATCTCATTATAATACAGTGAGTTTGGGCACTTCAGATATTCTCATAGATGAGGAAACTGAAGCTTAGAGTGATGGACTATTGCGTCTTTGACCTCACAGTCAAGTGTCAGAAGCAGCATTTGAATCTAGGTCTTCCCATCTCCGAAGGCTTTCCACTACCCCATGCTGTCCTTTTCTGTAATGCAGTTAGAATAAAGTGGCACTTATTCATCTCACGAGATTGTTGTGGGGGGAAAATACTTGAAGTGCTCGTAAACATTCAAGCTATACAGGCATCCTCTGCCTAATGTTCACTGGTTCATTGAAAGCATGGCTTAGGTGAAACAACATTAGAGGGACCAGCGAGTCTATAGGATCAGTATCAAATGGGGGCAATATCCTAGGACTGATGGGTCTGGCTGATAACTAGGGAAGGCACTGTGAGGAGAAAGATGATGGTGAGAGGAAAGACAATGGAGGAGACACAGGAGCAAGGCACTCTGGGCATTCAGGTCCCAGGGAAGGGATGAACTAAATGAAGTAGACAGGAGAGCTCTAAGCAGACTCTAGCCCTAGGATAGTGGCCAGAGCTGAGGGGAGGGAGCAGGAGAAGGACTCTAGGAGGAGGTCGGGGAATTTCTCTGGGCCATAGACCTGGGCTGATGTGGAATGAATGAGTCGAGTGACTCACAGAGGGTAAGTACCTCGTCCTTGATTATAGAGCTAGGAATATTGGAGGCAGGATTGAAGCCAGGCCTTTCTTGATTCCAAGGCTGGTGCTCTATCCACTGTAGAAAATGACATCTTCGAGAGAATTAAAGAACTGGAGGGTAGGAGTAGCGGATGAGCTAAACAAAGCAAGGTGTGGGGGGGAACACTGCTGGCTTTTGGTAATTAAACTGATAGGAGTTTGAAATATTTGCTCTAAATAAGTTTTTATTGGTAGCTTTTTAAAAATCCCCATAATTTCCCCCCAAATCTCTCTAGTGCTTGATTATAATTTATGAATGACTTTACTCCAAAATGTCCTTGGTTGGGGCAACTTTATGTGGAGGATGTCTGTAAAAATACGAACTGTCATCTTCATCATTATTTTTTTCATTCTCATCCCTTTTGATAGAGACGAGATAGAAGTGGACCAATTTACTATTTGGCAATTTTTCTGTTATCAGTAGATAAACATTTACTAAGTACTTACTATGTGGTCAGGTATTCTGTGAGTAGTAGGGATTCAAAACAAAAGTAAAATTCCCTGAGTGCAAAGAGCTTAAACTCTAATGGGGGGAGCGGGGTGGTGGGGAAGGCTGTGCCTATACAGAGTGTCCCAAAAGTCTTAGTGCAGTTTTAAGCTTTAGTAGCTAGCTATACATACTCATTGACAAGTTTGTAAGTACCATCTTGAGACCAGACCACTGTTCAAGCTAGTCTATGAAAAACTTACCTGGAAGCCACACCCAAAGGATGGTTTTCTTTGGCTCTAGGTCAACCAAGAAGGAAGTATAAGAAACTCTTCTAATTTGTGGTTTCATAATTCGTGGTTTTTAATATTTTCTCTGGGTCCTGCCAACCCACAAAGCTAAGGCAGCAGGCTTAAAACTTGGATTTGCTGAAATGTTTTGTTAATGTCTTGTAATTTGGTCTCCAACTGAGGCTTTTCTCTGTCTAGCATAGATGTTTTCCCAGTAATTGTGTGTTTTGGTATCTGTAGGAATCTTAAGAATGTATCAAAACCAGTGCCTGGCACATAGTAGGTGCTTATTAAGAGCTTTTTGACTCGAGTAGTGAGATTGACAGGGGGTTGTGTTCAGGTCCATTCTATTCAATACTTTCAGTGGTGATAAAATTAAGAAATATCTTATCATAGTTATAAATGACTCCACAATGGCTAACATTACAAATACTTTAGAGTAGATGAATAAAATTTGAAATTTTTGACCAATTAAAAATAAAACCAACCATATCAAAAGAAAAAAATCTGAAATTCACTTGGGATATGCTGAAGCCATCTCACAGCCTGAAGAGATACCTAGCTGTTATAGTTTCAGCATGGGCATTAACACCTTGGAATGAGGCAAATGCTACAAAACAGGACTTGATTTATTGTTTTATTGATAGTCTAGACTTGCAAGAGGAATACAAAATTCCGAATAATGAAGATTAAATTTAAAAGCATAAATATGTGCATATAAACATACATACATATGCGTATTTCTACCATTCCCCTCCCCCTGCCAGGAGTCAATTGTTAAATATTATTCAGCCTACTCCTGGCTAAGGGTGTGAAGAACACTAAGGGAATCTTAGAGGTCTATGAGTGATTGGGAGAGAGCCCAAGTTCACACTCAGGGATTTAAAGAACAGTTTACTTTTATTTTCAGGATGTGATTGGGCATTGTGGTTGGAGTTCAGATCTTTAAATCTGGGGAATCATATGTGAGAAAAGGCTTTGATATGTGAGAGAGCAGCCAGAGTACAGCAACCGAGAGGTGAAGGCCCTGAAGAACATTTCATATCAGGATCAATTGAAAAAAATTGAGGATATTTAGTCTGGCAAAGAGCTGTGTTCAAATATTTTAAGATCTGTTATGTGGAAGAAGAGTTAGGCTTATTCTGCTTAATCTTGAGGCAGATCTAAGAGCAATATGTTGAAATTGAAGAAAGGCATACTTTGGCCCCATGTAAGGAAAATAAATGGGTAGCTAGGCTGTGTAGTAAATAGAATTCCTGGCCTATAACCAGAAAGACTCATCTTCCCGAGTTCAAATCTGGCCTCAGACATTTGGTAGCTGTGTGACCCTGGACAAGTCACTTTACTCAGTTTGCCTCAGTGTCCTCATCTGTAAAAATGAGCTGGAGAAGGAAATGACAAACCATTCCAGTATCTTTGCCAAGAAAACCTCAAATGAGGTTACCAAGAACTGGACACAACTGAAACAACTGAACGAGGAAAAAGTAATAATTACCTAGACATTAGAATTATCTAAAAATAGAATGAGCTTCCTTGGTGGTAGACATTTCTCCCTCACTGCAAGTATTCAAACTAAAGATGGACTCTGAGGTCGGGTCTCAAGAGGAGACTGTAGCTGTCTGTGCTAGGTGATTAAGATGGCACAGACCATACAGTCCCTCAGCATCCTCTTAATTATGCAATTCTAAATAATTATCTGACTCTTAATCATGCTGTCATACAATTATGTACAGCACCTACTTCGACAGAATTGCTCCCTCAACTCAGATTCTCACTGGCAGGTTGCATTCCAAGAACTTGGATATTTGTTTTCTCAGAGTCCAGGAGAAACCACAAGGAGTTGGGAAATGTCTTATCTAATAATACAGTTCAGTGATTCCCACTTAGTGGTTTGTGAAGCCCTTGGGGGTCCTCAATAAGAGGCCAAGAGGTTTATGATAAAATTCTTTAGCGACACCTACAGCAATAAATATTCTTTCAATATTATATTACAAATGTATTTTTCATTTGTAACAACAAGAATGTGCATGTTTGAAACATAGGTTTGTTTCTGCAGCAATTTGAAAGTATCATGTTCATGCACACCATGATTTGGGTATTCTAGCTGTGCTCATATCAAACTCTGACTGTTTCTGACTAAGCCAATGTGTTCTTGCAGTACCTTAGTCTGTAATCAAATTGTTTCCAAACCATCATAGAGGTTCAACATTTGAACCAAATTGATTTTTGTTGGATGGTCATTTGTGTTTTGTACACACCACCAGAGTAGCTCCCTTCTCCCCCCATTACACTGTAATCATAACTTATCAGCTGTGTAATTACATTCCTACAGTCCAAATGTCAGAGCGTTTGAAAACCATGACTCTGAGCAAACATGTTAGAAGCCATCATGGACCGTCACAAGCCCTATGCAGAAACAAACATAATATTGCTTCTCGTTGCAGGATCAAGTCTGTTTTTTTGATTTAAACATCTTCCACTTATGTCATTGTTCTTTTATTTGTCAAATTTCCAAATGAACTGGTTGGTAAAACTTGCCGTTTGTCCATAGAGTTTCAGTGAGAGTATATAGCCAGTGTGCCAGGGGTTGAAGAGAAGAAAGTCGTGTCTGAAGACATTCTATCCGTACAAAGTCTAGTTTAAATATAAGTATTGTTAACAATGAAGCAATATATGTATTTTAACTTTAAGTACATTTATCACTTAGTATAGAGCTTGTCACTAGCCAATAGAAAAGTAAATATTTTATTCTGTAACTAGTTATTTTTATCAATTGGGTAGGTGGCTAAATATTTAAAAAATGAATTTCCATCTATTAGCAAGAGAGCTCATAACATTTTCCTACCATTTTCCACCATGTATCTGGGGGAGTAAGCTTTTTTAACTTTATTCTTGTTTTATATCAAAATGCAGAAATAGACTCAACTCTAGAACCAGATTTAAGACTATTTGTCTGGTATTGAGACAAATATTACAAATCACTGTCCAAAAAAAAATCCAACCTCAAAAATAAGTTTATATGTGATTATTATATTAGATTAAACATTTTCAAAGTTGAGATTCCTTCTCCATTTCATTTTATAGATGAGGAAACTGAGGCAAACAGGGTTAAGTGACTTGCCCACAGTCACACAGCTAGTAAGTGTCTAAGACCAGATTCAAACTTAGGAAGATGAATCTTCCTGACTTCAGGCCCAGCCCTCTATCTACTGAGCCACCTAGCTGCCCAACTGGAATAAGTCCTGGGCATAAAACAAAGAGAAAAACTCAGTCCATACCCTAAAATATCTCCCATTCTAGTGGAGGAGAGAGTACATAAACAACTATGCACCTATAAGATATATACAGGGTAAAAAGTAAATGATCTCAGTGAGAAGGTAGCACTAGCAAAGAAGGGACAGGGAGGGTCAGGAAAGGCCTTAGAGGAAGGCAGAATGTGAGTGGAGTCTATCCGTTTCTTTCAGGGATGCCGCTAGAATGCCAATGACAAAGTCTCTGTCCTTTGACCTTCTGGGGTTTACAAGGTCCTTGTGCAGCCAAGAGATGAGGGAAGATACTAAGACTAAACCCAAGGCCAACCTTCCTCTCCTTTCTCCCAAATGATTCCGTCAGCTTTCTCTCCTCTCCTGCCGGGTATCTGGATCCTTTGCTCCCAAATGGGTTTGCTACTTTATAGATGACTCACAGGGTGTGAATGAGTTCCTCAGCCAATGTGAGCAGGCTTCTTGCCACACCCAGGTGAAGTGCTTTTTGATTCACTGATGGATGACCAATTCTTCTTCACACTTAGTACACACTTCTGCTCAATTCAGTAAGTGAGATACATTCTCACCTTATAAATGTATAAGGGCTGGTTAAGTCAGGTGGGGTAATCTTGACACCTACCATTCATACCATAAAGGATAGTCCCTACTGTATATATCAGTATGTATTGGCACCATAGTTTAATGGGAAAAAATGTTTAGTTCAGACTCAGAGGATCTGGGTTCAAACCCTCAGATCAGCCATTTACTACTTGAGTGACCTTGGATAAGTATGATCTCTGGGCATCAGAGGGTCATAAGACTCTGGTCTTATTCTTCCAGAGCAAGATCAGCTGTATTTCCTCTTTAGAGTTCTAGGGGTAACTCCTCCCATCTCTCAGGAGCATCTTTAATGTTATCAGATAGAGCTCCCATTATATGTCTATGGGGAAAGTGGAATCAGACTCAACAGTATTTTTACATGGTATTCAATCTACCAAGTTCCCTTCCAAGTGTGAAATAGCCCAAAAATAGGTGAGTTTGCATCTCTGCTATTGCTGGAGTGGGCAAGGCAACTGTCTCAGTATTTGGTCCCTTACTGTCTAGCTTCTGACAAATCCTGCTATGGATTCTAGCTCTAAGTCTTCTGATGGTTCATTTTCCAGGCCTTTCAAAGCTCACAAAGTCAGTCATCTCTAAACACTTTCACGTAAAAACAGGAAAAAATAGACAAAGCAAATAATAAAGCCATTCACTCACAGGCCAATGAACTCCCAAGGGGTCAGTAAAGGCCTGAAGCTTCTTTCCCCACAAAGGCTTAGTTTTGGCCTTCCCACTTGAACATGTCCAGGCAGGAACGAGGAACACTCCTTGACCTGGCCAGTTGGCGCCTCTGCATTCACCCCATTCCAGCCACACAGCCAATCAGTAATCTAGGTCTTCATCATGTGGTGAGCAGACCAGGACCAGTTGTAGAGTATCTGCTCATGCTCCAAGTCTGAGAGCAGCCCAGTTCTAACACTTGTCAACATGCTTTCCAGGGGCAAGTTCCCCCCCCAGTTTTTTCTAGGAGGAGATTGCATCAGTTGAGGACACTGTACATGCTCACCAACCTTATGCCTCATTGTATATGTAAAATGAACTTCCCTCCAGTTCTAACTATATGATCCACATTCATTCAGTGCTATATATCCAATGTGATAATTAAACTTAATTGTTTCCTTATCTATAAAATGAAAGTGCTGACCTAAATGACCTTTGAGGTTATTTCTAGTATTTGAGGTATGATTCTAGGAATTAAAAACTGACAGGGAAAATAGGCCAAATTATTCTATGAATTGATTTATGTAAAAATTTCTAGAGCAATAAAATTCCATGTAATTTTAAAGGATTCTCTCCCTTCCCCCTCTCCTTCTCATTCTATTGTTTAGCCCTGTGCTAACATTTAATGACAACACCTCGTTTCACTCCAGCCATCACTGTTGATCAATTTAGAGAGAATTTGGAGATACTGTGAATCATTCCTTATGGCTCGGGGCATCAAATTCCTACCGAGTCAGGATCTGGCCTTGGCCCTTTACCAAATAGACTGTCTACTCAGAAAGGAGATGAGAGGTGGCAACAGTTACAAGCAGCCGGCAAACAGGCTGCCCAAAGCAGGTGGAAATTCAATCTGCAGGTTTATGTTGAAAGAGTTAGCATGTGCTGTGCCAAATGTCTAAGCGCCCACTCACTCGTATTTATGTATTTAAAATACCATGCAACATGCCAAGGTGGGATTATTATTAGCAAATTAATAATGCTCAGAGAACTTACCCTTATTTCAACATTTCTCTTCATAATAAAATCTGCTGTTCCTTTATTAAAATGGTCCCAGACTAGACTAGTTTATTGAATAATAAAAGAGAAAATAAGGCAGGATCAGGTGGAGCACTCCCCTTTTCATCAGTAAGGTCTATAAGAATTGAGTAATTCTGCTTTCTCCCTTAAGGAAAAAAAAAACAAACAAATCCATATATTTTCTAAGCAAACATCCTTCCTGCTAATCTGGAGAAAAATGCTGTAAGATGAAGAAAGAGAAAGTGATACTTTGAATTTTGTAGGAAAAACCAGTTTCATAGAATTTTGCTCTTATGTCTGAGAGATGAAGCATGACTCAATGGACTGGAGCCAGCCTCAGAGCCAGAAAGAGCTGAGCGCCAGATGGATCTCTGAAACAGACTGGCTTAGTGACCCTGGGTGAGTCACAACCTCTCAATGCTATAGTTTGAATTGTAGGGAAGGCTCCGACTTGCATTACTAAAAGGCATCTTCTCAGATAGGATATCAATGAACTCATTCTCTACCTAATGGAATTCTTCATTTTTTTCTTTTCCTATTTTCTTGCCTTTAGGACAAAGGTAAAACACTGGGTTGGATATAGAATCATAGATTTAGAGCTGGCAAGATGCTAGGGCTCATTTAGTCCCAACCCCCTTGTTGAACAAATGGGGAAACTGAGGCCCACACAGGTTTTTATGACTTGTCCACGATCAAACATCCAGCTAGGAAATAGCGGATCCAGAACCTGAACCCAGGCCCAGTGACCAACCGCAGAGCTCTTCTCCCTGCATCCCGCTCCCCCTCTGCCTGAACTGAAGTGAACTTGACTCGAAGGTGAATAAGGTTGGAAGCTGGACAGGTTGGTTTTATCCAGTTTTGCAGCCAGCATTTGAAAGTATGTAGTTGGAAAGCACGTTGCATTCACTGGGGTAAGCCCCAGTATTCTTCCTGGTTCACCTGAAATTGTAAAAGACCAAACCCCAGGTATCTTAGTCAGAAACATGGCTTCACAAAGGATCAGTTTTGAACCACTTCCCCAGAGATGATAGACTAATAAATGCTTGGGCATAGCTACTTTATTATTTTTTGTACACGAGTAGCAATTTTTGGTAGGTGAAAAGGAGGGCACAATCTTAGGAAAATGCTTTAAGCCAGTAAAACACCATCTTTGCTATTTTTAAAGTTCATAATAGGAAAATTTTATCCACATACACACATAATATGTGTGTCTGGTAATGTATTTGCTGGAGAAATAAAATTAATTTAGTAAATTAAGAATTATCCAGCTGCCCCTCCTGTAACTCTCCTTTCCTGGTCATTTTCTTCCATTTTAGCCCAGACTGTTAGAACAGGGGTGGGAGAAGAACATCAGGGAGATGATGTTACCCAACTGAAAGAAAAGCTAATGGTAACTATGCTCTCAAATTACCAGAGGTTAGCAGAGAACTCCTTTAATATGACAGTTAATAGAACTCAGTGATTCAATTAGTTCAAGAAAAGGATGCCATCGAGATTTTGTTACATCCCACCAGTTATATTTAGATAGGCCAGATGGATAGGTATGAGTAAGCCAGATTGACAGATCTCATGGACTGATTTGATAGAGGTATGAATAGGGGTAAAGTGGACTTAATAAATCAGAAAATAAAAGAAATTGGTGCCCTATCAGTTATAGAGATTGAAGCCTGTGGACCTGAAATTTTTTTAAACCTTTTCCGACTCATTTACCACTTCCACACCATTTTGGGTAATCCATCTCTCATAGGCAATGGTCATTAACTAGATTTCATGGTGTTCATCTACGGTGCCAATAAAAATAACAAAATGCGAAGTTTATGAGAGGTATCCTGGGGAAAAATAGAGATCCAAAATGTAATGTTATATTATGGAAAGGAAATTAATTTGGAGTCAGCTTAGCCACATTCATATGCTACCCATGAGGCTTAATATGTACCTGTATGACTTGGGCAACTCACTTAACACTTTTGGGCCTCAGTTTCCTCGTTTGTAAAATTTAGGAGTTAAAGTCGATGGTCCCCAAGCTCTTTTCAAGCTCTTTTCAATCTCATTGCTTGATCAAGTCTGTGCTTGAAGGCAGATGGAGAGACTTTGAAACTCCTGCTCCCATCTGGAAATAAAAAATAATCTTTACCTTTAACCTGCAGCTACATCTGACAGGTTGTACAAAATCACCAGTAAGGGGGTGGGGAGAAGAGCCAACATGGCAGAGCAAAAGCAGGAACTCACCTGAACTCTCCAACAAACTCCTTCAAATACCTCTAAAAAGTGAATCTGAAATGACCAGTAAGGAAAACTGAGAGATTTCTTTTTCAACTATTTCTCTGAATAAACAAATCGTTAGAATTATGCAGTCTCAGAATTTCTGAGTTTGAAGGGATCACAGTGATCATCTAGTCTAACTGGAAGGGAAAACCCCTTGCTTACTGAAGCTGCCCACTCCACTTTCCAGTGACTCTAGTGATTAAGAAATCTTTCCTTTCACCAGACCCAAATATGGATATCTGCCACCATCGCTCTCCTCCATCTCCCTCCCCTTGCCCCACCCCCCTCCACATTGCTCCTGACTCTGTCCTCTGGGGCCAAATAGAACAAAGCTAATCGCTCTTCCACATGACAGCCCTTCAAGTATTTGAAACAGCTATCATGTCCCCCTTGAGCCCAAGATTACATTAGCTACTTTGGCTAATGTAGTATCATGCTGAGGATTCATTGATCTGCAGTGCTATAAACTTGCTAGATTTTTTCAAACTGCCATAGAATCATACCTCCATCATCTTACACTTGTTTAGTTGATGTTTTGGATGGTGCATGACAGCTATCATGTTCATCTGAAATCAACTCTTCTCCAGTTTTATTAGGCATTTATCCCTACCCCACCTTCTACCGTCCAGCCAAACTGGCCTTCTTCCTGTTCTCACACATGATACCCTATCTCCTGTCTCCATGCCTGCATTCAGGGCCACTGCCTGAATACACTCCCTCCTCCCCTCTTCCTCTTAGAAGCTTTGATTTCTTTCCATTTCTTTAAAAACTTTCAAGCACTACTATATATATATATATATATATATGTATGTATTTCCTTGATCCTCCTTAGCTAGTCTTGTCTCCCTCCTCAAATTTACTTTATATTTATTCTGTGTATATGGAGGTTCCTTGAGGGCAGAGACTATTTCCCTTTTATCTTTATGACTCCAGCACCTGGTACAAAGCCTGGCACATAGTAGGTGCTTTATAAATGCTTGTTGATTGCTTGACTGATCCAAGTTAAACATTCCCTGTTCCTTCAAATGGCATAAACCCAAAGGCCTTTCACAATCCCGGTGACTGTTCTCCAGATCCTCTCCAGCTTATTATGATGCCCAGAATTGAACACGAGACTCCAGATGTGGTCTGACCCAGGGCAGAGTACAGAGGGATAATGACCTACTTATTCCCAGAAGCTCTGCCTCTTTGAACATGGCTCAATAAGAACTAGGCTGCCTAACAGCACAAGTTTTCAAGGCTAATGGTCAGCTCAAAAGGGTGTTAGAACTTGAGGTGCAAATTAGAAACCTCAAATGATCACCTCCATGGCCACCCATCTCTGCAGAAAAAGAAACTGATGTGCTAATGGATTGAGCCAATGGAGCGGAAAGTTACAGGGAAGCACAAGGGTAATATATCTGAAGATGTAATTACCTAGTCATGTGACTGATGCTTAACAAATGTGAACTTCACTGGATCCAGGTGTGATCTCAAGATCTCATTGATGTGGGCATTTCTCCAATGGTGTAGATTCTAATCCAGCCGTGGGTGGGACCAGTGCTTAACAAACAGACTGAACACTTAGATATCCTTCAAAAGAATCACCTTGAGACTGTATTCACTCACCCCAATGGCACCGCTACTGTTCCAAACATTTTTGGACTTCCTTTAGACTTGCCTTCAGAGGCAGTTTGGGAATTATGCCTCTCCCCTTCCCCCTCTTCTGCCCTTCCCGTCTCTTGTACGTCAATATCTCTGTCTGTTTCTGTCTCTATCTCTTTGTCTCTACTCATGTTCTACCTTTAAATTAAAAATGGTATTATCCAGCTTTGCCACCCTATTAGATTTAATTCCAGATGACTTTTTTCTTCTTTCTAATAACCAAATTCACACTCAAAAGACGTATTTGCCATCATTTGGGGATATTTAAAATAACATATCAGTCTCTGAAAAGAAGTTCCGATAGAGATCAAAGACCTAGAGCTGGAAGGAAAATCAGAGGTGATCTGGCCCTCTCTTTATAGTTGGGGAAACTGAGTCTCAGAGAGTTTAAGTGGCTTGCCCAAGGCAACAAAGGAAGTAATAATTATACATAGATCCTGAACTCGATCTTCTGGTTCTGAAACCAGTGTTCCTTATTCTGCTATACACGGCTTCCTTTCTATTAAAAGGTATTTGGAGCAGAAGTATTGTCAGAAGTGACTGGCCTGCCAGGGTTCTGACTTTACCCAAGATAGCATGTATTTTGGTGGATAAATTCTGGAACCCATGGTACAAAATCACTTTGTTTCCTAGTCACCCACCCTATTTACTATGCTCTCAATAGAGGTAACATGGCATGGAGGGAAGAGGATTGGACAATACTTCAGAAGAGTGGGTTGACACATCCCATTCCAGAGCTGACTGTGTACCCTTCCCTCCTCTAAGATCCTTCATCTCTAAAACTGGCACAATTATTCCTGCACTGCCTAGCTTGCAGGCCTGTTGTAGCAACTAACATAAAAGATAGCAAAAGGATGATGTTTTAGGGGAGTGCTGTTATAGAAAGTCGTGTAGACATAAACGATGACCGGATACATTATGTGCTTATGCCTCAAATGTGTGCATGGTTACGGTGACATGTAAAGGGTGTCCCAAAAGTCTTAATACAGTTTCACACTATTAAAGCTTAAAACCGCACTAAGACTTTTGGGACACTGCATATGTCATCATATGTACTCATTTAGCTCAATGTGAGCATCTTACGTGAAGGCAGAACGGTAGGATAGAAAGCTAGACTTGGAGATGGAAGAAATTTTGGTTCAAATCCCAACTCCAACACTTGGTATGACCTGATAGGTGAGTTACAAAGAGTGCTGGATTGGGAGTCAGGGGAACCTCAGTTCGAATAGCTGGTGTGCCACTTTTGACTTAAGGGACATAAGACAAGTTAAATGCCCTCTCCGAGACTGGATTCTTCTGCTCCAAAATGAGAGGGTTGGACTAGAGGACTTCTATGCTCCCTTCCCACACTAAATGTATAGTCCTATAGATCTCTCAGACCCTCAGTTTCCCTCTCTGTAAAACGGTGGAAAAAATAAAGATTTGCTGTACTGATCTCATATCTCCTAAGGATTCCTGGA
Organism: Phalanger gymnotis; assembly: GCA_028646595.1. Lineage (NCBI taxonomy): Eukaryota > Metazoa > Chordata > Mammalia > Diprotodontia > Phalangeridae > Phalanger > Phalanger gymnotis. The sequence goes on along the minus strand of CM053626.1, from coordinate 13,763,849 downwards.
CAATTAACTGAGATGAATGAATGAAACAGCATTTAATAAGTACTTGCCATGGGCCAAACACTGTGTATGGTAGATGCAAAGACAAGGAACTTCCATTCTGATGACATTAGAGATCATGAAGTGGAAGGGACGCTGAAGGCCATCTCATTTTACAGACCAGGAAATCTAGACTTAGGAAAATTAAGAAATTTGCTACAGAATTGTGGCTGTTATTACTACCCTACTTACTCTCATTTACCATATAAATTCTATGTAGTAATGGAAGAAAAAAAACAATTGCTTAACAGCTTGAGGAAGGTAGGGGGTGGGGAAGACTTTCTGGATACTGAGAAGTGACCATGGAAAGAGTGTGTCTGGAAGAGTGAACGAATGGAAAGAATTTAAATCATAAACCAGCACCTAAACCTCGTTGCTGTTCTTTTGTATGTAAGCAAGAATGCTGAGAAACCCAATAAATATGACAATATTTATGAGCTAGTACATTCTCATTGTTCTTGAATGTTGGCTTTGTTAAAATTGGGACTCTATTCTTTCCAGAATACCATATGCTCAGGATGTTTGAACTGTCCAATTTGGGTCATGGTGGTGGTGGGAGATGAGGAGTCAGTCTAAGAGGAAGGGTAGTAAGTTTCAATGTTAGATTATAGAGTAGAAATTGATTACTTATATAGGACTGCATTCAGCCAGAGATGGGGAAAAGAGCCATACTGTATATTGTAGTTTATCACCTGTCTGTCTCCATGGAGTTTCACACATCATTAAATTGCTCTGAGTGGTTCCAGTTCTTTTCCACTCCATCCCTACACATTTATCCAAAACATCTATATTATCTTAGCAGAAATAAAGTGTTTGGTGAATCTGGATTTCTTCTCATTTCTACAGCCAAATAAATGGGGCTTTTGGAAATACATAGTCCTGTTTTGCTGGATTTCATTGTCTCCTTGGAAAAGATAGGTTCTCCGGGAATTCCAATCATAAATGGTGTCTACTCTGTTTTTCCATATCAGCAGAGACTCAAGCCAATGCCTAAACATAATGGGAAGAGGGATTCTGATGCTTTTTATTCCAATCCATAACTTGGCATTGAATAAAATACCAGTAAAGCTAAGAATGCACTGCTTATTTTTTTAAAAAAAAATCCTCATAACATTTTTAAAAATTAGCCATTTTTAAAGTTTTAGGCTCTTGGGTTCTAGTCTGACATCACCAACTGCCTACTCAACATCTCTATCTAGATGTTCCATAGGCACCTCAAACTGTTTCTGTATCCCTGGTACAGTGCCTAGCACATAGAAGGTTCTTAATAAATGCCTGTTGATTGAAAGCATGAATTATGTTATTTTGTTTTCCCGTATTCTCTGTTTAATAGAATCCTGTGCACAAAATAGGTATCTGGTAAATGCCTGTTGAATAGAATTTAATTATTAGGCTCCTTGGGTGTAATAGTCTTTTCAACAATGAAAGTACCTAGGACAGTAAGGTATAAGAGTAGGTATTTGATATATTCTTATCGATAGTGCCAACTAGACAGAGGTTAAATGACATACTCATAATAATATTATTTTGAAATTAGTACTGGAATTACATATATTTGGAAGATATTTGCTAGGATCATAGATGTGGAGCTGGGCAGGACCTTAAAAATCATTGAGTCCCATTCCTTTCATTTTACAAATTAGGAAATGTTAAGTGAACCCCTCTCGCACAGCTAGTAATGGCCTAGAGTGGTATTTGAACTCAGGTTTTCCTCACTCCAAGTCCAGTCCTTTATCTACTATATCATGTTTCCTCTTCCTAGTAAAGTTTGTATATTTTAAGTATACAAATTTTCCTCTGAAGACTACTTATATATTCAAATATATACCTTCTCAAATCAATAATAATAACTAGATTTTGTATAATGTTTTAAGTTTGCAAGGCATTTTATATTTGTTAGTTATTTTCATTGTTATGTTTTTCTGGTTAGCCTGTGGCCCTCTAGTTATCTCTGTGCATTCTGTCTTCAACATTAACTGGGATTTATGAAGATCATTTTAAAATAGTGCAGCCTTTTGCTTCTTTTCCAAATTTCCTCCATTTCGGTCATTTAAAAAATATTCTAAATATGTTCCCTTCTTATTCTCATTTCTTTGGAGAAATTCATCATGGATTCAATTTTTTTCTAATCTATTAATTGAGGTTTTTTTTTTTTAATTCTACTTTGAGGCCTCTAGATAGTATAGTGGATAGAGCGGTGGCCTTGGAGTCAGAAATACCTGAGTTCAAATCCTACCTCAGTCACTTATTTAATGTGTGACCACGGGCAAGTCAGTTTACCTCTCTCAGCATTAGTTCCCTCATTTATAAAATGGAAATAATAGCCCCGACCTTATGAGCTTGTTGTGAAAATCAAATGATATATCATATGCCAAGTGCCTTGCAAACTTTAAAACACTAAGTATAATCTAGCTAGTATTGCCTTGAGAGGCTATATATTTGGACTTGTGTTCCTAATTTCTTCTCCTGTGGATTTCATTTCTCTCTTAACTATTAAGAAATTTCTTATTGCTGTTCCATACTCTCTTGGTATTGCATAGGACATTGTATGTCATAATGCATGGCTTTACTTTCTTTGGTTTTATGAGCTTTATAATCCTTTTGAAGGTTTAACATTCTTCCTTTTAGTTTTGGAATCTATTCTATTTATTTTTTTGTGCTCTGGATTGTTATTGAATTTTCTTTTGAAATCTTTCTTTTAAAGCTCTTTTTTTTTTCCTTATCTCTCCCTGCCACTCATTTTCTGAATCTACCACCTTGGTTGATTCATACAGCCCAAGGCCTAGACTGAAAGGAAATCTTAGCCTCCTCCAATCTTAGGAGATCTATATTTTACCTGCATTACTCCTTGTCATGAGTAGATTTTGAGGTGTATGACTGATGGACTTTAGGCTTCCTTTCTTCAGGCTTAACCAAATACACGACCGTTGTGCTTTGTAAAGGAAGCCTGACTCTAAATTATCTAGTCCTAAGCTCTCTGATGACCTTGTATCTCTTGCATCTTGTATCCCTAGTTGCTCATTGGCTATATTGAACTGGATATCCTGTAGACTTCTTAAATTCAACATGTCCCAAATGGAACTCATCATTTCCCCTCCTCCAACCTTCTCTCCTTCATAACTTCCCTATTACTATTGTGAGTGCTATGAACCTCTAAGTTCCTAAGCTCACAACCTAAGCATCATCCATGACTCCTCCCTTTTTCTCTATCTCATGTCTAGTTAGTGTTAGAGTCAGGATTCAAACCTACATGTGTTCTCAACCCACTGTTATACACTGAGATTCTGTCACTCTATTTGTCTTCTTTGCAATGTCAACAAAGTTTTTGGGTAGTGACTATTACTATATGTTATTTATTCTCAAAAAAGATTAAAAACATATACAGCCCCTGAAAATTTACAGTAGATAATCTTTCTTCTGCTTTATATACTTGACTTTGCTAGAGTTTTAAGTGGTAACAATTGCAGTAAATTTATTTTTTGTTACTTTTTTTTGGAGGGGGGAAGGCAGGACAATCGGGGTTAAGTGACTTGCCCAAGGTCACACAGCTAGTAAGTGTGTCAAGTGTCTAGGGCCAGATTTGAACTCAGGTCTTTCTGATTCTAGGACTGGTGCTCTACTCACTGTGCCACCTAGCTGCCCCAATAGCAGTAAATTTCATAAAGTTTTTGTATATATCATGATCTTGCCTTTAGAAAGTTTGAATGAATTACACAAGTATAAAATATTATCTATAATTGAAAGAGAAGAAATGGAACCCTGCCGTTCTCATGTCTTTAGGTTCTTCAGACTGATGTAATGAATCCATAGCAAGTTATCCCAACTTATTTTTCCATTTGTCTTCCTAGGAGGTAACAAGTCATTTTATTACTTCTCTGTCGTCTTTCGTTTTAAAGGTACTTTTTCTTTTTGTTGTGTTTCTTTTCCTTAGAGCCTCTTTACATGACATAATTCTCAAGATCCAATAGATTCTGGAAAATTCATTCCATTGTTGGTGCTACCACACTTGTGGTTTCAGTGTTAATCATGGACTTGAATCTTCCTCATCTAAGGTCCCTTCAAATTAGAAAACTCCTGTATTATTTAGTTCACATATTGTCATCTTTTCCATGAGAATGGCTAGCATGGCTAAAACCTAGGTAAACTGTGTCTATAACATTCCTTGAATCCACCAGTCTAATAAATCTATCAAAAATTATAATCAGGTTGGTCTAGCACAACTTGGTCTTAATGACAAAGCCATACAATTTCTTCCTTTTAACCTTTCCTTTTCTAAATATTCATTAACCATATATTTAATTGAATAGTCTAGAATTTTGTCAGAGATCAGTGTGAAGAGTCTTGATCCATATTTTTGAGACTCTTCTCTTTTTAAAAAACTGCAACACGATTAGCTCTTCTCCAAATCTGTGGTATCATTGCCTTTTTCCATGGTCTCGTAAAGAGGAAGAATCAATTATGCCAGTTCTTTCAGGCTTTTATGGTGGAGAGATGTAGTTTATCTGGTCCACATGACTTGAATTCATCAAAGGCATCCAGATGCTTTCTTGTTATCTCCTAACTTGTCTTTGGTTTTGTTGTCCTTGGTAGAGAATGACATTTTGGGAATGCCACATGATAAAATTTTGGATCAGTTTGAGTTCTAGAGTAATAATACAAGAAAATACCCAAAGCCCGGAAAGATTAGTGTCCATCCAGTTCAGTGGAGGAACCAACAGGCCTCTAAGTAATCCAGAGGATATAGAAATTCAATCTGACATGGATTTGGAACATTCTGGCAAATACTTGGGGACGATTTTTGATATTTGAGATCAGGACCCAAGGTTGTAGGCTCAGACTCCTAATAAGTGCAAGTTCACACTTATAGAAGCACATCTAGGTTAATAAAACACTTGCTCCACTACAAGCCTGAGAGGTACTTAATATAAGCATTATTGCCCAATTTAATGGATTAAAACAACTTAGACTAACAAAAAGTCACTTCATCTTTATGAGACAGCTCTTTAGTATCAGGGCTGGATTTTGGCTCTAGGTCTCCCTACTCCAAATCCTTGTTTAGAGGATAAAGTGATAGACTTGGCCTTAGGAACACTTAGGTTCCCAGTTGTCTGGAGTTCCTCCACTCTCTGAAAATGAAGTGGCTTTTCTCCTTCCCAAGGCCAACTCCTCCACATGTCCCACCCACTCTAATCTTCTCCAGCATATTATATTCTCAATCATCTTCTTTTCACAAATCTTCAACCTCTCACTATCAACTGGTTCCTTTCCCATTGCCTTCAAACAAGCCTAAGTGTCTCCATACTTAAAAACAGACTTCGTTAGACCAAACCATCCCCTCAAGTTATTGCTTATATCCTTTTCTTAGCCAAACTCCTCGAAAAAAAGCATCTACTCTGTTTTAATTTTCTTTCCTCAATTGTTTGTAATCTGGCTTCTAACTTAATCACTCAACTAAAACTGGTTTCTCCAAAGTCATAAATTACCTCTTCATTGTTAAATCTGATTATCTTTTCTAGGTACTCATTATTCTGTACCTGTCAACTGTATTTGACCCAGTGAACCACTGTCTGCCTCAGTAAATTCTCTCCTTTCTGTATTTTCATAACATTGTATAAACTCTTGGTTTCTCCTTTTTCTGATTGGACTGCTCTTTCTCTACCTTGTTGCTGGCTTATCATCTATAATACCACACCCCTAAGTCTGGGTGTTACCCAAGTTTGTGTCATAGACTCTTTTCTCTCTTCCTTTGATATACTCTCTCCGTAATCACATGGGTTTCCATAGGTTTCATTATCATTTGTATTCCATTGACCATCTATCTAAACTCGGGCTCGACTCTGCTCTTCGGTCCCACATCATCCCACATCCCACATCCCCATCATCCCACAATTATTTATTAAGTATTTCAAGCTGTTTGTCTTTCCAATTGGAATGCAAGTTCTTTGTGAGTGGGGATTATTTCATTCTTTGTTCTTATACTCATATCTCCAAAACTTAGCCCAGTTTGTGACCCACTGTAGGTGACTACTAAATGCTTTTTGGTTGACCAAATTGATTGAGTTGGCCTGGAAAGATTTGAATTTGCCATGTAAAGGGCACTAGTCCATCACAAAAATACCATGGATGAAATAAGCCCACTGGGAGCAACCCTTGGTGCTGTCTGAGGCTGTAGTTTAGATTTTTCCTCATTTACTTTTCTGGCCTTGATCTCTATTCATCAGCCGAACCTCAACCTGTCTTTTGTGCTCAATTCCTTGGTTTTGAACTCGGTTTGTGACAAAACCCTTGATTTCATCCCAGCCAGTGGCTTTGGCCAGGCTCTCTAGCAGTCCCTTCAATCGTATCTCTGGTTTAGCTCTGCCACCCCCTTTCCCCATCTTCAATGCAGCCTGCTAGAATCAATCTCTTGCTCAAGTTCTTTCTGACTCATCTTCTTACCATTGTATTTGAAAAAGGCAATACTTTCCAGTTTTGCATAGAGAGTACAAATCTCAGACCCTCCACTGACCCGGCCACAGCTAGTTTATGTTTTCATATTTATAATGTAGTGAGGTATTGTGGACATAAGCCTGGCCTTAGAGTTAGAACATGAGTTCAAATATTATTTCTGACACATATTAGCTATGTTACCAAGGGCAAGCCACTTACCCTCTCTTTCAGTAACTTAGTCAACCAAATTGCCGATCAGCCTTGTTAGAGGGAGTTTACACACAGAATTTCTTACACCAGTGAAATCAAAGACCAATGCTCATCTCTCCCCTCCTTCAAAAACAATCCCCTAATTTTAGTGTTATTGGCATTTGTCAAGTGGCAGTCACAGTGCAGTTTAAGGTGGTGAGGATATAACCAGCTTTGTTTTTAAGGAGGGAGTATGCCATAAGGCATAAAACTCCAAACTAGAACTCAAGATATGGGTTAAGCTTTGGTGGCTTAACAATCATGTATCTATGTGCTAGTGATAGAGTAAAAATAGCACAGGATCTGAAACTTAGGAGTATCCTTAGTTTAGGAGTGCCTTAGTTTAATATGTACTATGTATGTGACCTTGGAAAAGTCACTTGACTTATTTGGGACTCAGTTTCCTTACTCATGAAACTAGGAATTCGACTGGATGAGCATTAAAATCCCTTTCAGCTCTTAAACTTATGATTTTATTACCCTAAATCACTGTCTCTTGAGGCCTTGGTTTCTTTATCTGTAAAATTAAATGGTTGGTTTAAATTTTATAGATGAAGAAACTAAAGTTCATTGAGACCTAGTGACTTGGACTTGGTATCATCAAAAGAAAGATTTGAGTCCAGGCTTTGGACTGGAGTTCAAATCTAAAGCTCTTTCAACTGTACTATATTGTTCATGTGTTTATTGAAAGCCTTCTCCATGACAGGCATCGTGCTAGAATTGTAGACAGTCCAAAATGTGAGACACTATTGCTATGTTGAAGGAGCTAAAAATATGTTGAGGAAATAAGATGAAAGCACCTCAACATTAATAACTCACATTGACTGAGTCCTTCTCTTCTCTCCTTCAGCACATTGGATAGCTCCTCAACAGAGGATTTATGGGTGGCTAGGACAAGAATGGTACAGGATTAGAAGGCATGGATGAATTGTGATCTACTCA
>CM053626.1:13727933-13755693 GCA_028646595.1 Phalanger gymnotis | reverse complement strand
ACAAGTCACTTAGCCTCTACTTGCCTTCAGCCATGGGAGAAAGAAATGGCAAAACGCTCCAGTATCTTTGGCAAGAAAACCCCATGGCCAGTATGGTCCATGGGATCCTGAAGAGTCTGATATGACTGAACAACAACAACAAAATCTCTTCCCAGTAGAATGTAAACTCCTTGAGGACAGGACCTAGTCATTGTTTTGTCTTTACAGCCCCAGGGAGCTAGTTCAGTACCTTGTGCTTAGTTGCTGCTAAAAGCACCTACTTTGTCATGGTCATTATTCAATCATATCTGACTCTTGGGGACCCCATTTGGGATTTTCTTGGCAAAGATACTGGAGTGATTTGCCATTTCCTCTTCCAGCTCATTTTACAGATGAGGAACTGAGGCAAACAGGGTTAAGTTACCTGCCCACAGTCACACAGCCAGTAAGTGACTGAGGCCAGATTTGAACACAGGAAGATGTGTCTTCCTGACTCTAGGCCCAGTACTTTATCTACTGCACCACTCAGCTCCCACCTACTTCAGTAGATGCTTAATAAATGCTTGTTGAATTGCTTTTGGTGAATTTTAAAGAAAAGCAAAGTTCCAACAGCCTGGATAGATTTGAAAGCATGATTATATAATGGGTCCATGATATACATATATATATATGTTAGAGGCAAATAACTTTAATTTATTTATTATTAACTTAAGCCTTTTAGTCTCAATTTCTCCATCTATGAAATGGAAAAACTAATCGCTGACCTGATAAGGTTGTTGTGATCACCAAATGTGATAATATAATAAATATCTTTTAAATTTCAAAGTGCATTATAAAGGTTAGCAATTATGCTTATTATCCATATGTGGTTTGACTGTATGACCACCAAAGTATCTTCCAACCCTGAAATTCCATGATTCTAGTCTCATGCTTCCATGTAGACTCAGAAACAGAAAAATTGAGCAAGCTATATGAAGTTTGAAAAAAATGGAGCTGCACCATTGATTTCTTGTTTCCTGTTTCTATTACAGGAGGGTATCTGTGTCATGCACATGTTTTGGATAAAGCCTGATTCTTGAATGCACTATTCCTCCAATATTTTTACTGCAGCCATTGGATTATACAATTGTCCTGGTTGTTAGCAAGTCACTGTGGATTATACCTTGTTCCCACTAACAAGGCACTGGATGTATTACAGGGCCTGCGACTGTCTTGTAATTTCCAACAGGAGCTTTCTGAATGAGCACATTGTTTTCCATTATTTCTCCAGAAAGATCACACATGATAATTGCTGTATACACTATACCATGTGAAACAATCTCTATTTATTTCCTACAATAGATATTGTGTCATTTAATTATTTTAGGCTAAAGAGAAAAGCAATCAACACCCTCTAACAACATTCCCATAGGGATTATAAATGAAAAATGCTCATATCCTATACAGCAGTCAGAGAGAAGGACATGCTGATATTTATTTATGAAGAACAACGTTGCCTCGAAAGGGAATGGTAGCTCCCTCAGTGTGGCAGAGCCACAGAAGATATCTTTCAGAAAGGATGAGCTGACATTGAGAAGATGGCAGCCTCCTTGTGATCTGCAGAAGACCAGTCCAACAGCTGAAACAACTTGGTGCTGAAAAGGAAAGAAAGGTTTTGTATTTTATAAGGCAGTTGTTCAGCCTTGTCCCTGCTACTTGTATGACCTTTAGTAAATCACTTCATGGCCATGGGCCTCAGTTTCCTCATCTGTAACATGAGAAGTTTTGATTAGACGGCCTCAGAGGACTTCTGCAGCTCAGAATCTATGATCCTATCACTCTAATCATGGGATCACTGTGAGGAACAAGTAAGCTAATAAATGCAAAGTGCTTTGAAATTCTGTCAGTGAAATATACATTAACTACGGTTGCTATTGCTTCTTCCAGAGAGGGCTGGACTGCAGAATAGCTTTATAAACTGTCTGTAGCCAGAGCTTAACCTGGGTGAAACCTTAGAGGAAATGGTTCTGGCTTTGGAGCAAGACCACTTGGGTTCAGATCCTCCCTCTGACACTCCTTCTGTGACCTTGGGTGAATTCACTTCCCTGAGCCCAAGTATACTCATCTGAAATGTCCAAACACACTTGATGACCTCTGAGAGCCCTTCCACCTCTATATCTATGGCTTCTTCTCTTGGGCTGATTTTACTGAATGACAAATTATCACTTCTTTTGATAGACATAAAAGGATCAAGTCTTAGTCATGTGACCTTGGGTGGCCAGGGCACATGCATTTCAATGCTCAAATTAAAACCATTAGAGGCCTGCCTGTGTGTTTGGATGCAACATTGGAATAGACAGTTCAGGAGGGACAGGAGGAGGCATGATAGCCTAAGCAGTATTTCTTGCTCTTGGTTCCTGGATTCCAAGACAGGAGATAATCAAATAAACATCCCCTCCTAAGCAACTGCATAAAAAAAAAGAATTTCATTCCCTTCATATAAATTTTCATTCTGCCACAAAATTGTGCATGCTGGGGGTGATAGGATTGTATTAGTAAGATAGATTGATTGGCCGAAGTTCTAATTTGAATCCCCAGGTTTGCTCAAAGAGGGTGGTTTAAAAATAGGCTTGGTTGGGGCTGTTTATGGAGCAGAAGGTGATGGAACAGTGATAGCCCCAAGAAAAAGCATTGTGGTTTAGCATTCTTGTCCCTGTAGAATCCAGCTTTATATTATGGAAATTTCTGCAGACCTTAGGCCATGAGTATTGAACAGATCTCACCTTCCACAGCTTCTCATTGACCTACAGTACAATATAGGGCTTTTTGAACATAAAAGAATAATTGACAACCTTTCTATTACTCTAAGAAATTGTTTACCCATGTGATAAAGAACTCTCTCAAACTTGGTTAATTAAAAGTATGTTGCGTTGATGACCCAACTTCAGTTGCTTAACAAGAAACAAGTCCATGATGCTAATTCTACTGCTCTCGAACAGTCCATCTTCATACTTTTTTCCCTGCACATTTATCTACTTTATCTTCTTTATTAGCTCTGAGATGTAGACAGAGTAGATTTCTCCCCCCCACCTCCAATTATGGTATTGGCTGCTTAGAGACATTTGCCATGAATCCTTAAAGTCTCTAGGAAATTGGAATTTGCACCATGGTTATAATTAATATGTAATCACATTGCTTAGGGTCTGAGGGCAAGGAATAAAATTAATAGTAACAGTAGCTAGCATTTGTATAGAGCTTTAAGGTTTACAAAATGTAAGGGAGAGATTTGGAGGGTTTTGGTAGGCTCATTTTCCATCCTTCTAATTACTAGTATTGTGGTAACTGAAGTTAGGGTTTAGAGCTGGAAGGGACTTAAAAGATTATCCAAAACTCTAATTTTTACAGTTTAGGGAACTGAGGCCCAGATAGGTTAAATGACTTACCCAGTTACACAGGTTTGATACACCAAGACTAGAATTCAAATCCAGTCCTATAGAGTTTTCAGATCTTGGTGGACTTTCCTTTTCAAAATCTAATTGGATTGATATCTGGGTTCAAGAGTCTTCAAGGTGACTTCAACATTGGGATGGAGAGAAATGGGAAAAAACAAAAGAAAAAGTAGTATTTTTTCTTATGCATAACCGATCACTGCCAAGAGTTGCATGGTTTTAGGGAGGAACTAATGGGACACTTCCAAGCTGGGAATTTGCAATTTGCAAGGCTCCTTTAACTTGAAAGCTTCATTGGAAAAATGAATAATGATACTATTATGGGCAAATTTTCTTTTATTCATAGACATGCAACAAAACAGAGGAAAGGCCAAAATTATTGTTGTGTGGACAAGAGTCACATATCATGGCAGATAGAGATGGGTTGTGATCTGCACAATCAGATATAATATCCAAAACAATGAGACCACTTGTTTATGGTATGACTTCTCTGATAGAGGAAGTCATTTTATCAGAATCATGCTGTTGGTACATAAGAATCTTGGATGGAAGTGAAATTCATAATGAAAACCTCAGTTAACAGAAAACTTAGTCTAAAAGGCAGTGGTCATAGCAAATATGTATAATTTTCTTATTCATTTTCTGTTTCCATTTTCATAATTGTACAATATCAAAAAATTAAATTATAAACTTAAATGTTCAGCAATTGTCTATACGTTGCCAACACCTGGATGTATTTAACACTATGCAAGCCTAGCTTTAGTCTCAAAATGCAAATACAGCTAAATTTGGCTATAAGTTATTATCATGGCAATTGAAATGAGGAGATTGAGGTTAATACCTACATTAGGATTTTCATGATACAGTGTGAGGTCTGAATACTCAGTCATTCACTGACATGCACACTCATGTATACATATATACAAGCATGGAGGGGGAGGGACAAGTTGCATCCACAATATGTCCATTATGTAGCAAGATACTTTCTAATTGGCTTGACTATATGTTAAAAATTAACATTTGAGTATTTCCAAGAAGCAAAAACATTACATTTGAAGTTTGGCCCTAAAAACATGTTATTTCATTCACCATGAAAGGACTATTAAACATGAAACAACTTATACGGATTAAGAGGTAATATTTTAATTATGTAAAATGAGATGATTTCTTCTTATATGTTTTTCCCTCATTTTCATGGCTGCCTAAATATCTAAGCGGAAAGTTAAGTACTCATCAGTCATCCAGATGTTGGTGTTTGGTATAGGAAAGCAGCCATTAGTCATATGAGAATCTAGCCTATGTCTATATTGGCAAAATGAATGTATTATTTGGCAGAATATTACGCAATGTGGTTATTTCTACATTGCAATGACCTTTTTAAAGGAGTGCCAGAGGAAGTCCCAGGGCCCGCCATGAAGGAAGGCTTTAGGGCTGCCCCATACCTTTGGTATTACTTAATGAAATTCACTAGTTTTTAGCTACTCACCAAGAGCATGACACGGGAAGATCATAGTAAGTGCTACATAAATGCTTATTCCTTTCTCCTTTAACACCTGCCCTATGTTAAGGATGTGGAAATGCAAACACTAGGTGTCTTGAGCTATCTGGAGGATAAAGTGGAACAATCTCATGGAGATTCCCTGGCTCCCGCCTCCATTTTGAAAAGCCGAATGTCTGGTAAATCTAGACAACATTTGTCAATGGTAGACTTTACTCCCTGGGAAAGTACTCCTACATCCAAAATGTATCAGGGGATTTAGAGTAGTAAAGCTTATTATTAAAGAAGTTAAAGGGATTTATTAAAGCAAATGATGACAGGCAAATTTGATGTGCATCATTTCTTGATCAATTGGTCATTCGAAAACATCAGTCAGCAAAAATTTCTTAAGCACCAGCAGGTGCCAGGCACTGTGCTGAGGACTGGGTATAAGAACACAATGAATGAAAGAATCCTGACTCACAAGGAGATTACATTCTAACAGAGGAGACAAGTAAATTCGTACAGAATAAATAGAAATAGAAAAATACAAATAAATACAAAGTCATTAATGTAAGGTAGTTTGGGAGGGAGTACAAAAAAGTGGCAAGGGAATTTCTTTTTCTTTTTTCTTAATGAGGTGAGAGAGAGGAAAAATAAATTTAATTGAAAAAACAAAATAATTTTTTAAACAAAACATGACATCAATGAATGAGCCAAAGATAACATCAAGTCCTAGAAATGAAGTACCCAATGAATATTTACGTCACTGACAAATAGTGATGTTATAAGATGGAGCTGATTTTGATGAAAAAATAATTTGGATTAGGAAATGTTGAGTTTGAAGTATTATTGGGACATCCAGGTGAAGCTATCTTGGAGGCCTTTGGAGATAGGGACCTCAACTTTGGGAGGAGGTTCAGGGATCAGAATCTTCACAAAATTCCAGAGATTCATAAGATTTAAAGATAGAAGTACCTTTGAACCAAAGAAATGAAATGATTTGTTCAAGATGGCACAGATAGTAAGCTGAAGGATTAGGATTTGCAACTAGTAGTAATAGGAACTGGGACAGTGAATGAATTTGGCAAAGGAATGTGTCTAGAATGGACTACAAAGGAACAAAGACAGAACCTCAGAGCACCCCGACTAAATATCTGTAGAAAAGGAGGCATATACAAAGTGTGATTCGGCAGTAGGACAACCAAGAAAGTGTGATGTCTCTGCAAACAAGGGAAGAAGAGAATACCAAGGAGAAGCAATCAACAGAGTTAAATGCTATAACATTAATCAACCTGCTCGAAAAAGGGGGAGCCCACAACTTCCATCATCTTTCAAGTTTATGCTACCTCCAAACGTGTTGGAAGCCAGCACTTTTAGCTTTTTCAAACCTTCATTATAGAACACTGACAAAGCGAAATCACACAAAATAAAGACCAAAATTTGTGGGAGAAAGAAAATTTTAATGGAAACTAACAAACACCTCAATCACCAGCTGAAATACTTAGCTAAATGGTATACAAATCTTTTAAAAATGAAATCACACCCTATATCAAAATAAAAGTCAAAATGGGTACACGATTTAGATATAAAAGCTGATACTATAAGCAAACTGGGAGAGCAAGCAATAGTTTACCTGTCAGATTTGTGGAGAACAGAAGAATTTATAATATGACTAATGTCAAAATATGTTTAATATAAATGTATATGTAGAGTCTGTATCAGACTGCATGCCGTCTTGGAGTGAGGGGAGGTGAGGGATGGGGAGAAAATTTGGAACTCAAAATCTTATGGAAGTGAATGGTGAAAACTAAAAATAAATAAATGAATGAATGAAAAAAAACAGATCACAGAATTTGAGAAATTTGGGGAAGCCATCTAAATTTGACCCATACCAGGAAGAAATCACCTTTATAAAGTATCCCTCAAGTGGACATCCATCTTCTTATTGAAGACTTTCTAAGAGGGAGGACCCACCACATCTTGAGGCGAGTCAATCTACTTTTGGGCAATACAATTGGTAGGAAGGTTGTTTCTCTTGAGCACCAAGCTAAGGTATCCTCTTTACAACTTGTACCCATTGCCTACGGTTCTGTCCTCTTAGGACAAATAGAACAAATCTAACCCTTTCTCTACATGATGGCTTAATGACAACTACTGTATTATTGCCCCCCCTCCCCGAATCTTCTCATCTCTAGGCTAACCATCCCAAGTTAGTACAGGAAGTCAAGGCCTTTATCAGACTTGTTGCCCTCATCTGGACACTCTCTATTCATTGATGTCTTTCTTAAACACTGATGTCCAGGACTGAATGCAATATTATGTATCAAATCTGACCAGGGCACAGTCAAGTAGAACTATGACCATCCAGTCTTGGAAGCCAGATCTCTCTTATGGCAGCCCAAGACTGCATGAGCATTGTTGTCTGCTGTGCCCCACTGCACACTCATATTAACTTTGCAGTCCCTGAAACCTCCAGATCTTTTTGAGGATAGCTGTCTCCTCCATTTTTGACTTGTGATATCAATTTTTTTAACCCAAGTATAAGACCTGGCTGGACAGCTACATGGAAAAGAGGATAGAGTGTCTGACTTGGAGTCAGAAAGCCTCATCTTCCTGAGTTCAAACATAGCATCAGACATTTACTAGCTGTGTAACCCTGGGCAAGTCACTTAGTGTTGTTTGCCTCACTTTCCATATTGGTAAAATGAGCTGGAGAGGGAAATAGGAAATTAGTTCAGTATGTTTGCCAAGAAAACCCCAAATGGGGTCATGAAGATTTGGACATGACTGAACAACAAATAAGACCTTATGTTTATGCCTATTTGACTTCATTTTCCTGGATTCAGCCCAGCGATCTACTCTGGAAATATCTTTTTAGATCCTCAATCTGTCACCCAGTGTGTTATCTATCCCTTCAAGCTTTGTGTCATTTGCAAATTTTATGAGCCTACCATATATGCTTTTATCCAAGTCATTGATAAAAATATTAAATAGTACAAGGCCCAGCACCAATGCCTGGGGCACTTCAATAATGACCTCTTCCTTCCATGATATTGAACCATTACCATTGATTCTTTGAGTCAGGCCATGAGACCACTTCTGAATCCTTCTCAAAGTGGGCCATCTGGTCCACTTCTCTCTATCCCGTCTTATTGGAGATACTTCTATGAAACAAAAATAGAATCCTTCATAATACTCAAGCATAAAAGGCACAGAAGTATTCCTCTAAAGAGGATTACAATGAATGACCTTCCCTTAGCCAAGCTGGGCTTTGCTGGATATGAAGCCACATGGACTTCCCAACTCCCGCCTAAGAGAAAGACATAGAGACAAAGAAAGAAACAGAGATAGAGAAAGGCAGAAAAATAGAGACAGACAGAGAGACACAGAGATGGAGACTGAGAGAGACAGAAACAGAAACAAACAAACAAAATGACTGCAAAGTCAGATCTCAGTTCTTTGGTTCAATTCCAGGTCAGAAAAAAGCCAAGATAAAAAGTAATATTAGTCTCTGCTCTGTTAGGCTAATATTAGGCTAGGCTTGTGGCTGGGAAGGATGACCCTGGAATTAGCCAAGGCACTGGCTCCTTCCTGAGCGACTGGAGAGGATGAGCTGGTAAGTCAGCAATTGCTCTCGCCAATCAGGAAGAAGGGAAGAGAGGAAGACTGAAATGCTGAGTACTTGGTTGGGAAAGGGGTGTCCTTGAAGGAGCAGACAGTAACTGGACCAGGTTAGGATAGTCAAGAAAAGCCTTTTGTAGATAGATGACAAGGAGCCAGTGAAGAGGAGAGAGATTGACGGTGTGGAAAAGAGAAAGTAAGCCTGATGACTCAAGGTCCAAGAGGAGGCACCAGGAGCCAAGGGTCCACAAAAGTTGATTAATCTTAGTAATGAGCAGAGATATCATTTCCTGAGACATAAGGGATGAGAGTATAGAGTCAGCTAGGTGGCATAGGAGATAGAATTTTGGATCCAACTCTTCACAACTCTATTTAAGGTTTTCTTGGCAGAGATAATAGAGTGGTTTGCCATTTCCTTCTCCAGCTCATTTTACAGATGAGAAAACTGAGGCAAATAAGGTTAAGTGATCTGCCCAGGGTCACGCAGCTAGGACGTGTCTGAAGGTGGATTTGAACTCAGGAAAATGAGTCTTCCTGGCTCCAGTCCTGCCATTCTATCTTCTGTGCCATCTAGCTGCCCTATCTGTTATTATTATTGCTAGTAGTGAAGGAGCATAGTTAGGGTGATACAAAAATGAAGACTCATAGCATCATAGGTCTGGAGTTAGAGGGAACCTCAGAGGTCATTTAGAGCCATGGTGTCTAACTCAAGTAGAAACAAGGGCCCCCAATTCATCTGTAAGGATCCCTGCAGGCCACAAATTGGCTTAGTTTTAAAATGTAATGTTATCTGTGTTTCGTTGTATTTTTATTTATTTTGTGAAAGGTTTCCCAATCCCATTTTAATCTGGTTTGGGTGGCATGAGGGAGTGTTACCAGCCTCCTGCAGCCCGAGGGCCAGGTGTTTGCCACCTCTGACACGGACCAGTTCCCTCGTTTTTATAGCTAAGGAAGTGGAGGCCTAGAGAAGGTGGCTGGCTCAAAGTCACCCAGGAAGTCAATGGAGGAGTCAGGCTTCTATCTGAGCTTTTGTGACTCCGTGTTCATTCACACTCATTCACACTTCTTCCAGGGAATGGTGAAAGCTGCTCTTTGGCATCCTGGAATATGGAACGGCCTTAAATAGTAGAGTTCAAGCATAAAGAAAAACAGAGTCAGGGAAGGGTGACCTGTGGCACTCTTGCTCCTCGGGAACTTTAAATGGAGTGCACATTTGTTTTTTAAGGAGTTTACATTGACTAGGAGGTCAGCTTGATTTCAACACTAGAGGCTGCAGAATGAAGCAGAAAGTGACAAATTTACAGTCAAGGTCCTGGGTTCGACTCTCACCTCCACTAATTACCACCTATGTGGATCCCCAACATCTCACTAAGCACAGAACACTTGCCCCTCCTGATGTCCTCACTCCCAGTGTGGTATTGGATTGGAAGCTGAAAGACGTAGGTTTGAATTCTACCTTTGCCACTTCATGGCAGTGTAGCAATGGGAGGATCTCTGTCCTCCCCTGTAAAATTAGGGCACTTGGACCAAATGATCTCAAAGTTAGCTTTCGCCTCCAAATCCTGGATATTGTTTGAATGTGCCTTAATCTCACATGGAGGTAATAGGTTCACCTATTTAGGGGCCTTGGATTTCTCCTGCAAAAGTTGAGGTGGTTGAATAGCCAAGGACCCTTCTGGCTCTGAATAATTCCTCTCATTCTGCCCCATAGCAGTCACACATTTTCTATTGTCACTCAGTGTTTTCCCAAGGAAAAACACATACCCTGATCTACCATGATCATTTCTGGCCCAGTTCTTCTTTCCAGGTAGTTGTCTCTCCAATCTGACTAATGTTCAGGAGCTCATGTTTGCATTTCCCTTGTAGGTTCAGGGGCTAAGCTATGGTCAGTGTCAAATCGCAGCCCTCAGTATTTCCACCATTTAAGTATAGCCCTGATGGTTTTCATTTGCTGTAATGAAAGGTTCTCTTCTGTGTGACTGGGTTTGATGTAAGTGGTTTGTTTGCCTCTCCAATGGATTACAACTGCTCCATATCACAGTAATATAGTAATAGCTGAAATTGCATGCTGCGGTCAAGCATAGCAATCGATCCATTTAAACATAAATACTGCAATTAATTAGAGATGGGGTTGCTCTGAAATATCTGACCCTTCTGGTGTCCTGAGAGCACCATCAGAATATCTTCCAGATACCAGGAGTGATACAGACAAAGAATCCAGGATGGAGACTGTGTACCCAAAGACATTTGCTAAAAATAAATAATAATAAAATTTTTTAAAAGACTGCTTGGGGCTGGACCAAGCATTTGCTTCATCAGTATTCAGTGTATTTGCCACTCTCTTAGCATGAAAGGAAGATCACCCCTCTTACATTGAAGGAGTGCAGGATAGACAGTAGATGAGATATGCTCAGTGAGACGCCTTTCAGAGCAGTTGTGCTGGAAAGGAGAAAGAAATACAATAATATTTTCACGAGGCACCTTGCTTCCAGGAGTATCTGTCATCCCCTGGTGATCGATGGTTGCATGAGGTGGAAAGATGGGGCTGGACGTCATCCCCAAAGCTTTGTTAGCATTCCAGTTATCATCCTGAAATCAATAGTGGATACCAACCAAAGTGGAGGGAGCCGCAGTTACCCCTGACAGCCTTTAATTTGAGTGTGGGATGGGGGAGGAGGGATTAGGGAGGGATCAGGATCCCCAACGTCTCACTAAGCACAGACCGTTTGCCCCTCCTGATGCCCTCGCTCCCAGTGTGGTACTGATTTGGAAGCTGAAAGACCTAGGTTTGAATTCTACCTTTGCCATTCATGGCAGTGTAGCAGTGGGAGGATCTCCATCCACCCCTGTAAAATTAGGGCAGTTGGACCAAATGATCTTAAAGTCAACTTTTGCCTCCAGATCGTGGATCTTGTTTGAATGTGCCTTAATCTCACAGGGACCCCAAAGGCATTTGGGAATGAGACACATACGTATCAGAGGACTTGCCTCTCTCATTCTCTTGTTACCAAGCAGGACTGCTCCATAAAGCAGATATTATTTTTAAATTAATTTTTTTCCATGAACATGCATTTATATTGGCATCACCTAATTTGTGAAATGTGTAGAGTGTCAGATCTGGATTCAGAAAGATCTGAATTCAAATCTGTCCTCAGATACTTACTACCTTTGTGGTTCTGGGCAAGTCACTTAATCTGTCTGATTCAGTTTCCTCATCTATAAAAGGGGGATGATAATAGCACCTATTACACAAGACCATTGGGAGGATCCCATGAGACAATATAGGTAAAATGCTTTGATAATTTTGAAGTAAAATGTTAGCACTAGCTATGGTAATTTCTCCCCTTCCCACTTCACCAACAGTAGAAAAAACAAGGAAACTAAACAAGAGAAGCAAAACCCTTCTTAACAAATATGCATAGTCAAACAAAACAAAATCCTACATATTTTAAAATATGTCTTATTCTGTATCTTGGGCCTATCCCCTCTCTGCCAGGGGGCAGTCAGTGGGCTTCAGCGTGGATCCTCTGGAATCCTGGCTACTCAGGGCACTGATGAGAGTTCTTAACACTTTCAAAATTGTTTGTTTTCAGAATGTTGTTTGCTATCATGGAAATTTTTCTCCTGGTTCTGTTCACTCGAGAATCCCCAAGAGAGCTGACCTAACTACTTCTCTCAGTAATGTTTTTCTGAATCTTACCTAGTTCATCATTAAGAAATGATCTTGAATGTCTCCCCTAAATCTCTCCTGAGAGGTGAGAGTCACAAAAGCCCTCTTGTAGTGCTTCAGGTCAGTGACACTGAGGTGGCCCAGGAATGTCACCACTTGGGTAGAAAAAATTGTCATCTTCTCTTCCATTAATGCATTTCAGTGTAGATGATAGGAAGAAAGAAAGGGAGGGAGAGAGAGAGAGAGAGAGAGAGAGAGAGAGAGAGAGAGAGAGAGAGAGAGAGAGAGAGAGAATCCACTCCATTTCCCTTCTGCCCAGGTGTAATGTTTGTGCTTACCCATCACTCCAGGGATTCTTCTGGGGGAACTTGGAGATGGTCAGCAGTTAGGTCAGTATTTTGGGCAGGGTCCAAAGTGCTTTCACAGAAGAACTGATGTCTGCCTTAGATATTCCAACAGTCTGACAGGATGTGATGAAAGGGACTCATTGGCACATTTTAAGAATCTTCTGCATACGTTGGACCTCATTTTTGTCAAACCCTCCAAAGTCAGCTCAATCTTCCTTCAAAACTCTAAGGACTCAAAAATTCACTAACTAACTGAATTAATTAGGCTCTGGTTAACTAAAATTTTTATTAAGGGGCAGTATAACAACTGGGTACCTAGGAAATTGTCTGTTTCAAATTATGGAATAATTTGAACAAACTGATAGCGAGTAACTGAGGAACATTTGTGACTAAAGCCAATCATGGGCTTATTTTCTGCCTCCAAGAGATAACTTTTAAAAATATTTGTAAAATGAGCAGTTGGCACACTGTTTATAGAGCTAGTTGTGCCATAATGAGAAGTAAGAGGAGGGAATTTGTTATTTATTAGGATTTCTTCAATCTCCTCTTTCTGCCCATTTCCCCCACTATAGTGGTACCTTCTCTATCAAAACCTGTCCTCACAAGACAATCTAAAAAAGTCTTTCACACTGCAATGTAAATAACTGATCATTCTGATGTGGTCCCCTCCCCAGAGTAACAATGGATAAAGTCTTGAGACAAAGAGATGAATCCCAGATTGTTCAATTTTAGGAGTCAGGGCAACCGGTCGGGGAGACATTTTGGATTTGGACAGTTTTCCTGATACTTCCAAAATAGAACCTGTAGTTAGCCAGTCACCTCAGTGACAAAGCCTGGCCCTGACTGTATGGCCAATGAATATTAAGTAGCATCAACTTATAATGTGTCTAGATTCATATATAATAACAGAAAGCAATATCAAAAATGATTATTTTTCTTTCTGTCTTTCTTTTTGTGGCCAGTTCTTGGCCCATCACCATACATCATAGAGACAGGTTAATCTTTTTCCCTTGAAGATGATCAGACTGAGGCTTTCTTGGCCACATTGATAGTGAAGATTTTAGAAGCTAATGCTGTGCCCTGGAAAATGTGACCAATGGAAGCTTAAATCTTAAGACTGTGGGCAAAAGTCCTGCAACAGATCTCATTCCAGTGTTTAAAGCACTGGCAAATAAAGTGCATCTGCCTGATATGGAGCCCAGCTTAATCACTGTGGCGAGTTCAAACCTCAGGGAAAGACTCAGCCTATTAAGAGCCAAGGACCCTGGCAGGGCATCCGGGCACCCTTGCGTCTACTCATGTGCTCAGGCACTGATAGGGCTTCTCCAAGAAGCTTTCTTACTGTGTTGTATAACCCATAAAATAGAGGTTACTATTGCTCCCTCTTTTTGATAATTTTCTAAGAACAAATATATCCTTAAGGGGGTGGGGATCTTTTCTGGAAGTTTTCATGTGACTGAAATGATCCTAACTTTTGTGTGAAACAGAAATCTTTTAGAATGACATTTTTGTGTTTGTGTGTAAACCTATGTATATATATATATATATATATATATATATATACATATACACATACCTATACATATGTATATATGTATATATATGTATGTGTATATATATACATTTTTGTCATTGCCATTTTCATTCATGTAGGGAACTCCCAGTTTGGGAGCTAAGTACACAGATGTAGATTTGCAGCTGCTGCAGGATGCTTTATCTCTGCAGACCACAGGGTGGCAGTGGAAGCTTGAGCTACACCAGCTCATGAACAGCTTCCCACATACATCTTAAGGCTCTGGATTCACATTTAAATCTAGGAGGTTAAGTATTAATTTCCTCAAGAAATCAGTACTTTAAATGGTTCAGTTCCCAACTACCTGAGATACCTAAGTTTACTTCCCAGGGCAGTTTCTAAGAATTTATTTGTTAAGCATTTTGGACTAAGGAGTTTACGAAAGAGTAATTAAAAGTAAACTGACTACATTAAAATTCTAAGCAACTTTAGAAAGTCATTTCCAATTTCCACACATTCTCTTTTGCACTTAGCTCCTCAGCAGAATCAGATTCAGGCCTTTATATTTTTAAGTAAATATGTGCTATTACATCATGGTTCTTTTTCCAGAAAATCAAAGAAAGTCGAAACCAAAGCTCAGCACAGTCAGTTCACACCCCTTGGCCATTGTCAATGGTGATCATCAAAAGTTTAACTCATTTTGCATTTTGGCAGAGGCTGCAAACCAAACTCTTGGCCACCTGACAGGTCAATCTGCTGCTCAGCTCCATTTCCTAGCAGGCTGGTCCCTGGATGGCTTCTGGATTCCCCCATACAGGCAGCTCCTTTGCTCCTTCTCTGTCTCCTGCCATGTGGCCAAAGAGAATGGAACTTCAACGAGGCAACTGCAAGTGCCTCTGTGGGTTAGCCTGGTTTCCCCATCCCGTCTTTTGCTCCCATCCCCTCAGATGCCCTCCACATTGGAATGCAAACCCTGTCCACCATCCAGGTCATCAGAAGCATGGGTCACAGGCATGAGTCAGCAGTATAAGCCAGATCAAAGAAGTTGAAATCTGAAAAGGTGAGAGTTTCACCCACTTTTTCCGTGCCCTTGGGGAAAGGGTTTTTTTTTTTTTAACGTTGAAGGATCTAGGAATCATAGATTCAGAACTGAAAGGAGCTTTAGAAACCATCTAGTTCAACCTCTTCATTTTATAGATAAGAAAACTGAGGCTCAAGGATGGTGAAATTACACTTGGAATTGAACAAGCAGTAAATGGCAGAAGCAAAATTTGAACCAAGGTCTTCCTGTTGGTCCAGTTGGAGGTTTCCACCGTTATGATACGCTTCCATCAGGACCAGGCATAGGAGCTTTTATTAATTGCTTGGAGAGGCAGCGTTGTGCAGGATAGAGCATGGGATTGGGCAGCAGGGAGGCTTGGATTCAAGGCCTGCCTCTGAGCCTTATTGGGTGATGATGATGATGGGCAGGTCACATGATCTCTTCAGCTGCTAAGTGGTGACAATGTGTCTACTACCTAATCCACATAATTGCAGCAAGGTTCAAATGAGCGTATACACTGTGTTTTATAACCTCTAAAGCACTCCATAAATGCCATTTATTATTATTAATAACAATAAACCAAGAAGGTACTACCGTGATTACAGTCTTAGCGGAAGGCACTATCTCTTTTCCAGTCTCCATCGCACATCTCACAGTCTCTCTCTTATTATTAGATTGCTTTGCCATTCACCTTCTGGGTCTTTTATGGTCATCCAATTTGCCTCCAGATCCCCTCATTCTGGGCACTATTTGTTCAGCCCAGATGACTGGAAGGTGTTGCCCCAGAGCCGATAACGATTCAAAGGCCTGACTATCTGGATCTCAGCATGTTTAATCTGACCGCTTAACCGGATTCTTTGTTTTTTTCTGCAGTGGTGTTTGTTTTCCTTTTTGCTAATTTATGAGATATGAAATGACCTCCTCCACTGGCAGCAGTTGAGGGCTCATTAAAATTCCCTGAAGTCTTTCATTCACTTGTTCCTTAACAGGCATTAATTTGTATGGTCCAAAATGACAAAGGGTGGGGGGGAAGACTGTGTTTCTGCATGTGGTGTTCCTTTAGAAAGCACGTTGACAGCAGTGGTCAAATAAGTCATTTCCATCTCTAATGTACTCAGACACGTATCTCCTTAAGTCCTATGGTGTAGCTACTTCCACTCTGACAGAGGTGAGCTCATTCATTAAGGAGAATGATCTCATGTAAGGATACTTACTTGCTAAATCCGTTGGCTCAGTAGTTGGATAGATACATCCACAAGAATTTAGGCTGAGCTCATGAAGAAAGAAAGTTAAAAATAGAATCAACTTGGGAGCCGGAGCTACTGGGATCTCTGCTAATTCTAGTGATTGAAGCTCTCCTTTCTCCTTTTTACCCTGATAAAAGGCTTCCTTTAATTTCCCGGCAATAACTTACCCCTATCTATTGAGGTGTAGTACACGGGACATCTTTCCCTGCCCCAAGGGTTAGTGCTTTCTTAGAGAACACGGGCCCAGTCCCTCATCTGGAAACCCACCCACCAGTAAATGGACCATCCATTTGCCAAGCTGTTCTTAGATAAGCCGCTGGGAGAACATGACATCAAACCTTGGGCAGCAAGTCCTGTGCTAATTTAAAGGGTGTAAATTACATATGGATGTCAGTGGAAAAGGAAAAGTGACTGAACCCGACACCCACCCAGAAAATCCACCTTCTCACGAGAAGCAGTAGGGCACCGAGGTCACATCTGGCAGCAGCAGAAAATGGAGTAGACTGGAGTTCTTTTTGGTTCCAAAAGACTGTTGCTTTTTAAGCCTCGTAAAATCAGAAATTACATGCCCCAGTTGGCATGAGATTGCATCTCCTGTGAAATATTCCAGAGACTGAAAAAACTAAACTCCAGTGACAAATGAGAATAGTGTTGCATTGTGTTCAACCAACTTCAATATGAAGCCAAACCTTTGTTTTGGGCCAAGGCAATGTTGGGGGAGGGGAGCAAACAATACTGAGTCCTCAACCATCTCCCCTTTCTTGTTTGTGTGTTTTGCTCCTTCCCTACATAGTACACCAAAAGCTTCCAATTCAACCAAGATATAGTTAGCACCTACTATGTGCAAGATGTCCAGTGATAAGAAACAAAATGAACCAGTCTCTGCTTTCAAGAAGTTTATATTCTATTTGGCCCATCTCCCCTTGAGGAGGGAGGATTACACACAACTAGTGTGAAGGAAGGAAATCAGTAGGGATGAGAGGGAATTAGATGGACAGTGCAGGAATAGAGGACAGTCTATGCGAATCCATGGAGGCAAAAGATGAATCCTATGTCTTCCTTGATTTTCTGATTTCCTGAAACTTCTAGCCATTTCCCCTTCATCCTTTCCTGTTCCTCTTATTATCTGGTCTTTTTTTTAACTTTAAGTGCTACTTTTTGTGGTAGCAGAGAAATGGAAAGTCAACGTCCAATTATTTGGGAAAGGAAAAACAAATTGTGCCACCTAAAAAATAATAAAATAGTGCTGACCTATAAGAAACATTGCGTATGAACACAGAGAAGCAAGACTGGCATAGAGCAAAGTAAGCAGAATCAAAAAACAATATACACAATGAATGCAGCAACACAAATGAAAAGAGCGATCACAGACAACAATGAATGTTGCAAAAATTATAACAAAAAAGTTAACCCCAAAGAAGAGATGTGAGAAATAACTCCCCTGCCTCGTTCTCTGGCAGAGGTGGGGTCTGTGGGGGTTGAACATTGAACATCCCACCTAATACCAGTTCCACAATGAATACACATAGTGAACAGCAAAAACAGTCATTTACCTAAATTATAGCTAAACAAATCAGAGAAGAGAAGGACATTTATTTCCACCAATAAGGAAAGCATCTCATACCAGTTTGGGGCAGGGATTACACACACACACACACACACACACACACACACACACAAACACTATATAATATGTATGATATATAAATAATATATTTGTGTATATACATATATGTACATGAATATACATGTATACATATATATAAAACATACATGCAAATAAGGAATTCTCTGCCCTCGTATATATTTGTATAAATAAATATGTTTCCATATATACACATACTTATAAACATATATATGTTTATATGTATGTATATGTACATATGTGTGTATATATACATATAAATATGTGGGGAGGAGAATAAGGCCATACTGAGGACACTATAAGAAGTATTATTTGCTCGTTTCACCATTTTCTATACTTTATCAACACCTTCAACAAGATTTCAATGAACTCCAAAACTTCCTTCTTAAAGCCTCTTGTATTTCTGCAGGGAAACCCTACTTTCTGAGGTAATACTGAGAATACTGGCATCATTCCTGCTCTTTATACATAGGGACAGTGTGAATGACTGGCAGAAAATGGGGGAGATCAGCTCAAGAGAGCCAAGAAGAGGATGACCAAGATAAAGCACAGCCTCAGTTTGGAGCCCCCCCCGCCCCAACCCGAGGATCAAGAAGTCAGGACATTTAGCCTGAAGAAGAGAAGACTCAGGGTAGAGGGAGCCAAGGCAGCTGTTGCCTTCAAAGGGCCATCACCAAGAAGTGAGATCAGATTTTTATGGCTTAGCCCCCGAAGGCATAACAGGGAGAAATGTGTAGAAGATGACAAGAAGACCAATTGAGGCTTGGGTTGAGGAAACACTTCTTAACAATCAGAGATCTCCAAAAGTGGAGTGAGCTCCCATGGGAGGTGGTGGTTGCCCCCTCCCAGGAGATCTTCAAGGTCAGAGCCTGGATCACTCCTCAGATAGAAGGTAGAAGGTCTTTTTATATATGTAAGGGTAGGACCAGATGGCTACTGAGATGTTCTCCAAGTCTGAAATTCTCTGATTCCATAGCATGTAGAGCTAGAAAAGGACCTGAGAGATGATTTAGTCTAGGGGTTCTTGACTTGGGGTACTTTTAAAAATTTATTTGTTTTGTTGGTTAGTCATATCTGACTCTTTGTGACCCCATTTGGGGCTTTCTTGGCAAAGATATTGGAGTAATTTGCAATTTCTTTCCCTGGATCATTTTATGGATGAGGAAACTGAGGCAAACAGGGTTAAGTGACTTGCCCAGGGTCACAGAGCCAGTAAGTGTCTGAGGTCAAATTTGAACTCAGATCTTCTTGACTCCAGGTCCAGCTCTCTATCCACTGTACCACCTAGCTGCCCCAACTTGGGGTACATGGACCCCCAAAGAGTTCATGGATAGATTTCAGATAGTCTATAAATGTGAATGGGAAAAAAAATGTCTTTGTTTCTATTGACCTCTAACTAAAATTTAATGTTTCCTTCAATTATAAAAATCACTATTCTATAATCAGTCCTTTGGCTTTGCCATGCTGCTAAAGGAGTCTAGGACACAACAAAAACGTTAAGAATCCCTAAAATAGTCCAACCCCTTCATTTTTTCATGAGGAAATTGAGTCCCAGAGGGGGTCAAGTGGTTTGCACCAAGTTACGCAGATGGCCAATAGGAGAGCTGGGATTCGAATCCAAAAGTTCTGATATCAAATCCTCTTTCCACCCTACCTTGATGCTTCTCGGGATGATTTGTAAGCAGATTCACCCTTCAAATCTCCCTCCTTGACCTTTTCAGACCCTGAGGGGCACCTGCTTCTGTATTTCCAAAGAAAGTCAGCATCTCTTTTAAGGAATGAAATGTGATGGCCAATGTAGTATTCTACATGCCAAGCATGGGAAGATCTGCTAAATTCTAATGCTCAAACTTAAAAGTGAAGTTTATAAGTTCCCTGATAGTAAAAACTAGAGCAGCTTCCCCACTATAGAATCCCTAGTGACGGCCTATAACTGTGTACCCAGTAGGTGCTCAATAAATATTAATTGATGATGAAAGGGGCTCTTCTCCTCCATTGCAGGCAAACACAGTGATGAAGTGGAATTGCTGCTTAGAAATTCTATCATGCCTGAGTGCACGCACAAACACACACAACCGGCAGCCCTTGGACTCCAAACAAGGGGAGGAAACTCAGCGACGGACATCAGTGATTCTGTTTGATTTCGGAAATGATAATCAATATGCAGCTCGACATTGGGAACGGCATCCGCTTTCGAATTTTGCATCTGATGCCCAGGACTCAGCGCACTCACGGTGGGGGAGCTGCAGGAATGAGTTCATGAAAAACCAAGAACACCTTTTCCTTGTTGAGTGGAAAATCAGTCCAACTTTCAAAGACAAAATCTCACCCTTGAGTGAAAGACATGACATCAATACAAAGCCAAAGGAAGAAAAACAAAAGCCACGACTCTGATGTTCCAGAGGTTATCCATCATTGTCAAAAAATTCTTTAGACGTCATAACAATTCCAAATGCCCTGCCAGGCTGCCTCAGACACAGCTTCTATCTTACTGAGTTGTTATTTTTCCGAAAACAGAAATTCTCCAATGCAATGTCTGACTGTCATTTTCACCCAACTAGAACTTGCACGGGTTTGCAAGAAACAATAGACCACAGCCATTTTATACCATATGATGTGGCGGTAGTCCCACAGATTCTATCTGTTAATTGGGGGCAGGCTTGCAATTAGACTGTTATTTTCTCCTTATGAATAAAGATAAAATATCAAATGATTATCATTGATGAGGTACAAATATTCAACTAATTAAGTTTTCTGGGCCAGCTTCCAGAACTATAAGAAGGCTTCCATATGCCTGGGACAAATTCAGTTGTAAGGGGATGTGTGGTGGTAGAGATACACAGGCCACAATCTGATCATGGGTAAAATAGAACTAAGGGCAGCTGGCCACCAGAGAGTATCACCTAAGTCAGGTTTGGGGGAAAGGCAGTGTGGGTGAGGGGCATTTCAGCAAAGGAGGTAGTGGCTAGGGGAGCAAAGGGGCCATCAGAGGACTCTGAAGTGAGCTGTCCAGATGGCAATTGTCATTAGGAGGAAGTGAAACCCTAGAGAAAGAAATGCGCCTCCCTGGGCGGGGGAGAAAGTATGCCTGCCTTCCAGATGTCAGCAACCTGGGGCAATACTCTGCTCATCCCATGCTACTTACAGATCTGATGGTCTCAGCTGGACCCCTTTAGGAAGAGTTGACTTCTCTTCTGCCCAAAGTAACTTTAAATCAGATCATGTGGCCTCTTGGGGTGATTATTTATTTGCTTATTTAATTTTTTTTCTAAGTCTGTAGCTTTTATGAGTGTAAAGAAGACTGAAGAGAGAGGATGTGAAGGATGTTGGCTATCGCAAGAACATTAAATTTTAAGAAGAGAAAAGCTTAAGTTGCAGCATTTTACTATCTTTGTGTCTGGGAATGGGTCTGAAGCAGAGGCCATATATCTTTCTGTCCAATATTTATCACATAATGGTGAAAGATGGAAATATTGGTTACCAACAGACTCGTATTTCTCTAACATTTTACATCAACTGGATCCAACAAGAATTTATGAATTTCTAGTGTGTTTTAGGCACAGTGATTGGTTATGGGAGTGAGTTAAAGGTGAGTAAGACAGAGTCCCTGTCCTCATGGAACTTGCTGCCTACTTCATGCCCCCACAGCATTACTTGGAGCAAAGTGCTTTATAAAACTAAGAGCACCATGCATGCTGCTGTCAATATTATAAAAAAACCTTGTTAATGTTTGTTCACTGACTGCTATGTGAAAGAAGGATTAACTTCTTCTATACTTGGCCTTGGAGGGCATGTCTAGGCTCAGGTACAGACCAGATTAGAAAGCCAATGATTTCTCTCTCCTTACTGAGATTCTGTGATCTTGTCATCTATGATCCGTGATCAGCCTCAGAGCTTTTCAAGGTCTCTGGGGTCTGATTAGAGATATCACTAGAAACGAGACACTTAGGGTCATTAAAAGATCTGGAGATGGTGGCCTATGGTGGCCAAGTTCTCCTTGGTCCCAAACACTTACGTGGTTCCAATCCAGCCCCCAAAGATTTCAGAATTGAAGTATCTGCCCCCTAAGCAGACCCTGAGACAGAACACCAGGGATTGTAGATGGTATCTATAAGAGGTAGACCAAGATGATTCTAACCCAGAAATTCTCATAGTAGCACCGAGAACACTGTAACTCAGCACTTCATGGAGGAAATAGATGTCCAAGGAAGCTCAGGCTGCAACACAGGAGGATCCCCATCTATGAAAAGAAAACCAAGAAAGATATTCACAAGAAAAGATGGACCATCCCCAAATTTCTCTTTCCCATAAAAAAGATGTATGGTTCAGAAGAAATCAAGCATTCCCAGAGGCCAGTAGGATGCAGCTGATAGCTACATTTATCTAATTTGCTAAGAGGATTTCAGTCCAAGATAAATTTATTGAACCAGATAAAGCTGTATGGATAATAACTGACACTTAGGTAGCATTTTAAAGTTTGCGAAGACCTCTAAATACATCGGTTCATTTTGATCATGGTAGCAACCCTAAGAGGTAGATGTCTGGTTTTGGTTGTTGTTCAGTTGTGTCCATGGACCATAGCACACCCATATCATCCATGGGGTTTTCTTGGAAGATACTGGACTGGTTTGCCATTTCCTTCTCCAGTGGATTAAGGCAAACAGTGGTAAAGTGACTTGCCCAGGGTCACACAGCTAATAAGCTAGTAAGAGGTAGGTACTACAAGGTATTATTGTCCCCATTATACAGATGCCCATCTTCTTGTCATCTTACCTTCCTACACATAACCTCTTCTGACCTGTCTTTTTTCTAATTCTAGGACAACAACCAAATTAATATTACCGTCGATACTGAAAACGGAGTGTTAATCTAATAGACCCCTCCATGTCTCTTCTCATCATTTTTGCATTGTGCCAAACCAAAGCGATCCCCTGGCTGGCACTCCCCTGTCTGTATTTTCTTCTTCTGCTCAAACGTCAGCTCCTTAAGGTCAGGGACAGACTTCGGTTTTGTATCTAAAGTGCTTGGCACAGTCAGGGTTTAATGCAGGCTTTTTCATCCATTCATAAAACTTAAAGTTGAAAGGAATAGTATGGGTACCTATGCTAACCCCCTCATTTTTTAGATGAGAAAACTGAAGATAAGGAAATTAAGTGACTCTCACAAGGTCGCTAAGGCAATTGAAGCAGATCCAGATTCAAATTCACTTCCTTTTCCAAATTCATAGATCTTTCCAATATAACAAGAGCTAAGAGTAAGATGATTTGTACCTGGGAAGAAATTCGTGAACTGAAGAGTAAAGATAAAAGGGGAAAAATGTAAGTCAGTGCTGTGGGAGGATACCAGAGACATTTCTTCAACAGGGAAGGATTTTGGCTTTCTTTATACCAATCACAAAACTGGTCCAGAGACAAGAGATGGCAGATTTCAGTGATCTAGACCTCGATTAGAAGTTTCATTTCACTAATAGCAGATGAATTGCCTTCCCTTGGTAACAAATTTCAGGTTGAGGTTGAGAAAGCAGGAGGGTGACCCACTACTCTGAACTTAATTCTAATCCCAAAGGAAGAATATGCGAGTAAAACTAAAACATGATGATGATGATGACGACAACGATGATGATGAGGAGGATGAGGATGGGTCTTTCTGATTCCATATCCTACATTCTATGCACTACATTCTACTGGCTCCACAGAAGAAACAGAGGTCATGGGTGAAATGATTATGTCATCATAGAGTTTGTCTTTGTCAAGAATGTAAATGCCAGTCTTATGTTTGGAAATAATGCATGGAGTAGATCAAATAATGTTAACAGGTGATTAAAGAAAGTGTAATTGTTTGACTTCTGTTTTGTTTTTCTCTTCTTTCTTAAGGAGAAGTGAGATCTTCAGTTTGGGAAGGAAAGACACAAGATGATGCAGAATGAAATGAAGTCTGAGGGACGTGAAGGGACGGGGAGGCCTTAGCTATCCTAAATGGCTCAGATCCTTTTGTCTAGGCAAGTTACATCACAGGTGGCTAAAGGAACATGTAGATACGACCACTGAGGTACTGTTCAGACTCCTTGATCAGTATGGAAAATAGAAGAGGTATAGGGAGGACTGAAGATGAATAAATGATTTCGCTGCTCACAGAGGGAAAAAAAGTGTAGATCTCACTCCCCCCAAATCAAATATAGGCTGATAGAATAGAATCTGTGACAATTACAGAAGACGATTAGATGGATGCTCTATGAGACTTCAGAAAGGGAAGAAGTAATCATTTGGAGGCTTCATGGAATCACTAGGAACAGTATCTATGAAAATAATTTCATTTTCTCTTTTACAGGCAGCTAGGAGACACAATGGATAGAGTGCCCAGTCTGGAATCAAGAAAACCTGAGTTTCATCCAGCTTCAGACACTTACTAGCTATGTGGCCCTGGCCAAGTCACCTAACCTATATCTGCCTCAGTTTCCTCAACTATAAAATAGAGCCTATCTCAGAGGGTTTGTTGTGAGGATCTAATGAGATAGTATTTTAAAGTGCTTACTTAGCACAGTGTTTGGTACTAGTAAGCACTATATAAATGTTGGCTACTATTAAAGCACTTAGCAGAGTGTATGGCACATAGTAGGTACCTAATAAATGACTTTTCCCTTCCCCCTGCCCCCTTAGTTGGCTGTTAGATGAATAGATCAGGAACTAATCAGGAATGATAAATGCACTATTCATTTGGATTTCACTGTCCAAGCAAATGCCCTTACAAAATAATTCTCACCAAAAGTCACTTCACTTATTGTCATCAGAAAGCTTTATTTCCTTTAACTTGGTCAGTATGATGCTAACCCTGACTGCTATATTTGAATCCAAGGTCACCCCTATACCATGCAAGGACACTGAAACAGGACTTTAGTAGAGAGGGCTGGACAATAGTAGAATGAAAATGATCTGTATCCAGGAAAAATCAAAGCCCTTTCAAGATTCTTAATTAATAATGGCTCTTTGTCAATTTGGTAAAAAAGTCTCAAGAGGTGAACTTTAGGTCTCTGGTTATGTCTTAAAGTTATTGATAAAATTATTATGATTGAAGTCAGAATACTGAGACTCACCACTAGGGACTTCGTTGGAGTCCAATATACAGCCATTATTACTTTTTGTTATAGAAAAATTTTAAAATTCTCTTTTGTTAGATTTGTTTAATTCTATTGAAAGATATTTGCATCAAGAGTCTTTCATTCGTCAGATCCCTCCAAACCTAAGTATGAATTGCCTGTAGGTGTAATGTTGGAATGGATGACCTCTAAACCCTCTGAAGTTCTAAGCAAGTATGAGGACCCTTGCAAAGAAAGCACCCTGGCTTTGGAATCAGAGAACCCAGATTCAAATCCTGGTCCTATTACTACTTACCATGTGACCTGCAGCCATGTCACTTAAGCTGCCGAGCTTCATCTTTAAAATGAAGGGATTGGGCTAGAAGATCCCTGAAGTCCCATGGAGTGCTTGAAATCCTATGACCAAAGCAAATAGTCTCCCTGGTCTATATTGGATGGGTTCAGTTATGCTCCATAAAGAGACGCCTCCCACCACCACCACTAAAAGGTCCCTATTTCACACTGAGAATAATTGCTCCAAAGTGGGCTTAAAGGTCAGGAATAATGGCCAGATTCAGCATATAGGCACACACACACACACACACACACACGCATGCACAAACACAAACCAGATTTATTTTTGTTGTATGTATGCGTTGGGACATGAGAATTAATTATTGATATGCATAAATTGAATAATAAATAAAACAAATCTCATTTAAATATGGAAGCAATTCTCCTTCGATTTGCTCTAATCGCTCAGATTTGACCCAGGCACCGTGCAGTTAGAGGTGCTAATAATCTCCATATAACTCCATAGGCTTGCTCAAAGGCAGCAAATTCAATTACTTTCACCATTTTACTTCAAGTATTTAACTGATTCATGCATAATGTCTCATTTATATCACTTTGTTAGCATAGGCAATATTCAAGAGCCTGGCTATAAAAGGGCCTGGACTGCAATATGACTCAAATCTGTCTGAATGTAAGAGTATTTCAAGGTCTAAAATATTGAAACAAACTTTGCTACAGGAAACTGGGGCATTGTCATCAAGATGCCAAAAATTAAAGAATGCTGGTAGCATGGACACTCCTTCAGGGCTACGGCAACACCACCGCCACCAATAATAATAACTAGCATTTATAAAGCGCCTACTGTGTGCCAAGCATTGTACTAACTGCTGCTGTGTCACTTGATCTTCACAACAGCCCTCCTGGGAGGTTGTTGTTTAGTCGATTAGTCCCGTCCTACTGTGTGATTCTCTTTGTGGTCTTCTTGGCAAAGATATTGGAGTGGTTTTCCATTTCCTTTTCCAGTGCATTTTTACAGATGAGGAAACTGGGGCAAACGGGTTAAGTGACTTGCCCAAGGTCATATAGCTAGTGTCTGAGGCTGAATTCGAACTCAGGTTTTCCTGATACCAGATGTTCTATCCATTATGTCACCTGATGCTGATGATGTAACTAGCTATGTAACTAGTAACTAGGTGTTGCAGTGAATAGAATACCAGACGTGGAGCTCCGGAAGACCTGAATTCCCATCTGCCTCAGACACTCACTATCCGCGTGACCCTGGGAAAGTCCCTTAACCTCTCCTGGCCTGAGTTTCTTCATCTGTAAACTGAGAATAGTAACAGCACCTAGCTCCCTGAAAATTAGGTGTCATTTCTATCTCTGTTGTACAGTCGAGGAAACTTAAACCGAGAGAGATTAAGCGACTTGCCCCGGGTTACACGGCTACTAAGCGTCAGAGGAAGGATTCAAACTCATCTGTTTTTTATTCTAATTCCATTGTGCCACGGATATACTGTTACCTAGAATATGACTGAAGACAGCACCAGCTTAGCAGACTGTAAGAAGTCAGCAGCAGCTGGGGCTCATCTTCCCCCGTTGGCTGGTGCCTCCCAAGGAACTTCCTTCTTACCACGCCCCTCATGGTACAGCCTCACCGAGACTCATGGCATCCCTGCAGGCTGCTCTTACGCGGTCCTCGTTTGCCTCTTCTCAGCTCTGAACTTCTCTGCAAGTTCATTGGAGAGGCCTTTCTTCCCGTGATCATTGTCCCGGTTTCAAAGTGACGCATGTCTCAAGTTTAAAAAATAAAGTTTAGGACGTGAGGGGAGTCATTACATCTCTGGGTCTGTTCCAGTCGACTTATGAAACATAAATCTCCAAACCAAGGGGCTCCAGACTTTAAAGCAATTGCGCTTAGCATTTCCGTCTATTCCCTTGAAGTCTTCAAAGTCCTTTGTGTAGGTTAATCTTCTCTCTCTTCACCACAACATTAAGAGGTAGACGCTATAATCATTGCTGTGAGGAGCAATGGGGGGCTGAAAGAGATAGGACTGAGAAGTACTTGTTTAAGCAAGATTTGAACTCAGGTCTTCTCATATCCAAGTCCAGCCTTCTTTCCGCACTGCCACCTAGTCACTGTCATTAAGTAATAATTTGAGCACAAAGTTCATACCTACAAGTATTCAAAATAATTTTTTTAAAAAATCAAATATTCAAAATCACACAGTAAGTCGTGTGCTTGACTTTAAACCTTGGACGAAGTCCTAAAATACATTATTTATTAGTGGATGGTTGGGCAGAAGTGTGGAGAGAGCACAGTTCAAGCACCGGGGTTGTTGTTATTCATCCTTCATTCTGACAGGACCAATGACATCAGGACCATGAGCCTGGGGGACAGACTTGGTAAAAGCTTGGAGGTATG
>CM053626.1:13701049-13717872 GCA_028646595.1 Phalanger gymnotis | reverse complement strand
AATTTTGAAAACTTTGAATTCTGTATAGCTTGGAGATTATAGTGCTTGGCATGATGACATTTATGAAAAACCTTCTAAGTGTTTATGAATCAATGTTACGTCCAGGCGATTGTAAGCCATCGTTATATCTGTAATAACGTTCCAATTCTAGTTTATTGGCCAATTCCTTTAGGGTTTTTTGAACTCTGTATCTGTAGTTTGGAGATGTCAGCCCACAAAAGACAGGAAGCTCCGGACGTCTGATTCTAGCTCCCAGTCATGCCTTGCTCCGTACTTGGCAGATGCTAAACTTTTTAGTGGTGTTGGACATTTTCTACTGTTTCTTTGCATAATCTGCATTGATCACAAAGTCCAGCCTCCTTAACGATGGTTGTTCTATAATTTCTGTTGGCAACAACCTGGTCCCAAATTACCATCAATAAACCTCTCTATTGCCACAAACAAATCTGAATGAGCCAGCCGTATATTTGATGCTTCTCTGTCAATGTGTTGCTCCTGGACTTCATGTGGATATTGCCCATGGCAGGCCCTTTGATTCCGTTCTTGGATCTTAGCTCTCTCATGGGCTCCATCTAGAGGTAAGTCACTTCTAGTTGCATTCACTGAATCAGTTAGCATCTACCTGTCTTTACTATGTTTCTGTGAAATAATGACTATTCGTTCCAAAAGCATTTCTGTAGATTTTTTAGTTTATCTTTTGAAGATGATGAAGAAGCTGTTTATTGAATGACTAATCAATAAAAATGCATCTTTAGGCATCTACATCCTGCCAGGCTCTGTGCTAGGCACTGGGGATAGATACAAAGACAAAAGTAAAGTGGACTCTGCCCTCAAAGAACCTACATGGTATATGCCCAAATATCAGGACATATACAAAATCTTACAAAACAAATTTGTACATGTGTTGTTCATCTCTAATCAAAAATAAATTAGAACCATGAACTGGTCATCATAAAAAGGTTCAAATCTTTCTTAACCTAGAAAACACTCAAATTCAAGGAATCGATGACCAAAGAGTCAGTCTTATCATTCTTAGTTTATAGAGGATACACTGTGGTTCATTGTTCCACCTGACATTTTCTGAGCTAGCAATTAAAAAGGAAAGATCAATAAATAAAGTCTTTTCTAGAAGTGAGCTTCTTGAGAGCAGAAATTGGGTGTAGTCTTGTTGTTGCTGTCCTTGTATGCACAGCATTTAGCCCAGTGCCTGGCACATAGTAGGTGCTCATTATATGCTTGTTGACTGACTGGTTGATTGATGTGGCTTCCTTCTACAACTTGCAGATTCCTCCAAGGAAGAAGGTCCAACTTTATTTCACCCTTCAGCTGATTGCAAATACTTAGAGGTTTCAACCAGAGAGACTTGGATTGTGGGAAACAATATTTCTTTAGCAGCCTCTCCAAGTCAGTCTGGAGACATCTGTTTTCAATCGAATTTGAGTTTGAGAACTAATTTCTGGTGAGATTAGATTCAGTCTCTAATCAAGTCTGAACTGGGAGATTACTGCTTGTAGACAGATACTGAAATTTAGAAGTCTGTAGTCCAATGAGAAAGAGAGTCTGGAATTAAGCATCTGGCAGAGATATTGACAAAGGCAATGGGAACTGTCATCTTTTTCAAGGACAGATTCTTTAGGACAAATAATTCGATGGTTTGAATTACAGGTTCTCCGTTTGGAAAAGCGTGAGTGAGGGACGCAGCCTTGGCATAGGCAGCTGGATGGTTCAGTGGGTGGATGGTTAAGTGGCTCTGGAACTAGGAAGACCCCATGTTCAAAGTCAGCCTCAGACATTTCCTGGCTTCATGACTCTGGACAAGTCACTTTTTTCTGCCTCTGTTTCCTTATCTGTAAAATTTGGATGATAATAGAATCTATATCCCAGGGTTTTTGTGAGGATAAAATGAGATATTTGTAAACCTTAAAGTGCTACACAAATGCTAGTTATTAATGGTAAGGGTATTAGACTCAGCACCCCAAGATCTAGGTTCAATCTACTAACCATCTACTGGCTATGTTATGGCCCCCACTGTCAGTTAACCTCTAGGTGTAGAAATGGTAACAGCAAACAACCTTCTTCACAGGAGTGTGATGAGGATCTAGTGAGCTACAGTCAGTAGGTAAGAACTTCGTGAAAACAATGTCTCGTAAATTGTTGTTGTAAGTATTTGAATTCATTTCTGGCAGATTGGGCAAGTGATTGGGAATTAGATTTCACAGAATAAAGAAAATTCACCACTTAGAAATCTGGTAAACAGAGACTCTAAGGTCCTAAAAG
Organism: Phalanger gymnotis; assembly: GCA_028646595.1. Classification (NCBI taxonomy): domain Eukaryota; kingdom Metazoa; phylum Chordata; class Mammalia; order Diprotodontia; family Phalangeridae; genus Phalanger; species Phalanger gymnotis. The sequence continues at coordinate 13,715,595 of CM053626.1, read as the reverse complement.
AATGAGAGATGCTCAACCGAAACTCAGTGATCCCAGTTCAACTGTGAAGGGGAAGGATAAGTTTCTTGACCCATAGTCCATTGATTTATTTTAATCTTTAAAATAGAACAATGTGGCATTAAGGATAGAGCACTGGGCTTTGGTCTCAACTCATCTCTTCTATTTACTAGGGGAGTACCTCTGGGAGAGTGACTTAGTTTTCTCTGAACCTCAGTTTCTGCATCTGTGAAATGGACAGAATATCCACAGTACCTACCTTATAGAGTTTTGGGGAATCTCAAATGAAATAATCTCTGCAAAGCATTTTGTGAAATTGAATATGCTATAAAATGTCATCTATTATTATCATTATTCGACTAAAGGTTTAGCAATCAGCGCATACGTAGACCCTGTCATGGATCAGTTACAGTTGCTGCTACAACCACTTCTTAGGTCTAGGGTGTTTTAATGCTTACAAAGCATTTTTCTCAGAATAATTCACTTTACAAATGAGGAAGCTGAGTCTCAGAGAGGTGAGGTGACTTGACCACAGTCACACAGCTAGTAAGTAGAAGGTGGGGAGGGCTGAACTCAGGCTGACTCCAAGGTCAGGGCTTGCTCTACCCGATTTTCCTCTTATTTATACATTTGCTGCCACTGCCATCAGAAGGTGAGGCATTGTAGGAAAACTGCTAGATCTGGGAGCAGAGGCCCTGGGTTCAACTCTCAACTTTTGCACTTACTATGAGACCTTTGGAAAATCATTTGTTTCTCTGGGCCTATGTTTGCTCACCTATAAGATTGGAGGCCGAGTTAGCTGACTTCTAAGGTCCCTTCTACCTCTAAATGCCATAGTTAAAAGACACCTGACTCTGGAGTCAGGGGACCTGTATTCTAATCCTGTCTCTTTCCTTTATAACCTGTGTGATCTTGGGCAAGCCCCTTAATTTTCCTCAGACTCAATTTCCTTATTTGTAAAATGAAGATTTTGGACTAGGTCACCTCTAAGACTAACAAACAAACAAAACTCTTCCTTTTTAAGAAGACAACAAAATCATATAGACTGAGCCTTTGAGATTCCTTAGGTTGTAGATCTGATTCCATGAAAATCCTTTCCTGCAATCGGTGTTACCATCAATCTGTATTTCCATCAGTAACACTATTCTGGTTCACACGCTGTTGGGGGAAAGGGATGGGAAGGGACAGAGATCCAGGTGGCCCCATGTGACTTTCAGAAAGTCATTTCATTTCTGTGTATCAACTCAAACAAAGGCCCTGTTCTCAATGTCTAAGGTCTCTGTACAGTTTGAAAGTAGAATTAGTAATTATTATTAATATAATAAATTAAGATTTAAAATATTAAAATAAATTAAATTAATTATATTATAATGTATTATATTAATAATTAATGGTAATATTAATAATGGGTTACTAGATTAATTAATAAAATTAATATCATTATTAATAATAATTAATAAATAATAGCAAGCTGGCTCTAGAGTCAGGAAGACCTGAGTTCAAATGCTGCCTCACATATTTACACATCCTTATTTCCTTCATCAGCAAAATGGGGATAATAATAACACCTTCTTCCCAGAGATGTTTGAGAATAAAATGAGATAATACTTGTAAAGTGCTTTGTAATCCTCAAATTGCTATGTAAATGCTAGTACAATTGTTATTATTACTATAATTCTGACTCTGTGTTGCTATGAATCCCCCATTATTTGGACTCTAATGCCAAGTCCCAGTCTTGAATACGCTAATGACCAATGTGCATAGTAAATATTGGACCTTGTATTTGAACTCCAGCCTTTTTTAAGATAAGCAAGTTGGATAATGATGAACCTGAGTGTCGGGCACAGAATTTGTTATGTGAATCTAAAGGAATTCACTTGCTCCAGGGCTTTGCCTCTATGTATTAATTTGTAAAATGAGAAATCCATGTCCCTTCTTCCCCCAAATACTTTTGGAACAACTCATTAATGATCTCTGACAACTGTAAAATATTAAGCATTCTTCCATGCAAGATGTCATTAGCAAGGGCCCCGCTGCCAAAAGCCGCTTAGTAACTTATTATTTGAGGCCAGAGACTGTTTTCTTATTTGTTTGCCCTAATTTCCATCAATGGTTAACATCTAAGTCCAGGAAATAAAAGAAAACCAGCATTTATGCCAAAATATGCTTTCCCAAGTGTGCATTGACTTTAAAAATGCTCAAGTCACTCATTGGAATTTTGTTTGGCATTCCAGGAAATTAATTTTGAACTGAGCAGAACATGGTCAGTAACTTCATGCCAATCTCCATGTACTTTTGACGGGCAGAGAAAACTGCTGAACCCTTTAATACTCAGATGCTCTGGTTCACCTAGATTCCAAGCCCATGTGTATACTCAAGGAGAAACCTTGCATGAAACAAGTAGATATTTAAATAAAACCACCTAAATCCTGTTCTTGGTAAGCTAACACATTAAGAGAAGGACAGCATGGTACAGCAGAATGAATGCTGGATTTGAAATGAGAAAACCTGGGTCCATCGCCCAAAATTGGTCCTTGCAACTTGTATGACCTTAGGTAAGTCTACCTCAGTGACCTTGGGCAATCACTCGTTTTTCAGGGCTCCAGTTTCCTACTCTGGAAAGAGTTTGAACTTTATAGCCTCTAAGGTCCTTTCCAGCCCTAGCTAAGATCCTATGACTTTATAGCTCTGCTTAAGTGACTTTCCTAGGGCTACGAAGCCAGAGTATGTCAGAGGCAAGACTTGAATCCAGGTCCACCTGACATCGCCTTATTCTTAGATGGGAGCAAAGGTAATAGATAATATCTATCCTATATTTCCTTTCACCTGATTCATCAGGTTCCTTTCCCTAGTGACTGTGTGAAAAATCATGTGAACTTTACTTTCTAACCCATGTGAAGTAATTTAAATCTCTAACTGTTCTTGATGATTTTGTAGTCAAAGGGTTAAATGTTATTGATGACCTTGTACTCAAAGAGTTAAATGTTCTTGTTGACCTTGTATTCAAAGGGTTAAATGATATTGATGACCTTGTACTCAAAGGGTTAAATGTTCTAGGTGACCTTGTACTCCCTCACTGCTCTGCAGCTTTGTTCTACATTCAATTCCTTCCTAGGACACTGATATCATAGCTCTAGAGCAAGAACAGATATTTAAGACTACTAGTCCAACCCTCTCATTTTTCAGACAAAGAAACCAAGACCCAGAGAGGATACGAGACTTGCCCAAGAACATGCAGATAGTAAATAGTAGGCCTTGGATTTGAACTCAAGTCCCTTGACTCCTAGTTCAGTGTATACTCATAATATTGGAAAGGCTTTAGCTATTTCTAGTTCTTAGCTGATGCAATAGTAAGACTCCAGGATTCTCCCATGACTCTGATCCTTGTAAAGGATACAAAAAAAGTCCAGGAATAAAACTCTAAAACATCCAACCAGCCAAAGAAGGTGATATAGAAAGTAGATTTTCCTAGGATTAGCTCTTGACAGGACCTTTGAAACAAGGCTGAGTCCCTAGGTACAATTCCTTACCATGGCCAAGGCACATAATATATGAGCTATCTTTGTGGGTCTTCTTTGGAACTGAAAATAAGAGATTGTAATTCTTTTTTCTACCAACATATGAAATATTATTTTGCAGATACATTATGAAGTTCTTTAAATGCAATGTTATATTCAAATCATAGCACAGGCTAATAAGTCCCATGCTTGCAACATCAAGCTAGAAAAATATGAAGTTTTGACTTGGGAGTCAGAAGATGAAATTTAGAGCTGAATGGTTCTCCAAGGCCATTTAATCCAAATACTTCATTATACAGATGGGAAGGCTGAGATGCAGAATAATAGGACTTGGCTAAAGTCAGAGGATCATAGATCTAAAGCTGCAAGGTATGTTGGTAGCTGTCTAGTTTAATCCCCTCATTTTTCAGATAAGAAAATAAAGCCCACAAAGGTTAAAGTCTGTGATTTACCCAAAGTCACACACACAGTGAGCAGCAGAAGTGAGATTTGAACCTGGATACTCTGACATTAGATGTCAATGATTTTCTCATCCTACCACATTGTCTCTCATGGGAGATATCACCCTGAGGGAACATATTAGCAAAGAGTCATTGGAATTATTGTTACCCTGGAGATCCACACTGCAATTAGAATTTAGTGGTACATATTTTGTAGACTGTCTTGATCAGGTCAAGGATTCTTTGTAATTCAATTCAGTTAAGTAAATTTTTATTAAGTACCTATGAATATACTTTGTTGGTCTTTGAGGGAGAGGCAATGTTTAGCTTAATCTGAATAGTTGACCTATGATGTCTTTAGAATTAATCAGAAATAAAGGGACTGCTGGTAAGTCCATGCCCTGGATAAATCTCCAGTCAAACAGGGACTCCCAAGTAGGGCCAGACAATGTACTAAAAACTACACACAAACAAGATATGTTAAAAATGCTATTAAAGGAGAGTCACCTGCATTTAAGGGTCTCATAGAAGAGAGGATCTTAGCTGAGACTTGAAGGAAATCAGAAAAGCCAGAAGGTGAAGAGGAGAAGGGAGAACCTAGGTACTGGGAACCATGCTAAGTACTGCAGATACTAAGAAAGGAAAAATCACAGTGCCCCCCTGTACTAGAGAACAGTTCATTCTGTACAGACCAAAATAACAATAAGGCTTACATGGAAGGCTTTAAGTAATTACATTGTATTTTCACAAATATTAATCAAGTGACAACTCTGGGAGAAATTCAGTAATGAGTAAGACATAGTCCTGGACTTGACAAAGGCTAAATAGCCTTACTGTGACAATATTATGGCATACATGTATAAAAACTCCTCCCATGAAGACCAGGATTAATCAATCAAACATTTAGAGGTAACTAGGTGGTACAGTGGACATGGTGGGGGACTTGGAGTCAGAAAGATCTGAGTTCAAATCTGACCTTAGATATTCACTAGGTGTGACACCTTGGGCATCACTTAATCTCCACCTCAGTTTCCTCATCTGTAAAATAGAGCTAATAATAGTACTGACTTCATTAGGTTGCCATGAGGACCAAATGAGATAACACGTGGAAAGTGCTTTCCTAACGTTAAAGTACGATACAAGTGTTAACCGCTATTATTATTTGTGTGGATGGAGAAAGGGAGGATATTGCAAAGCACTGGATACTACAAAAATCGTTTGCATCTGGAATAATCAAGGGAGACACAGACAAAAGCAACTTCTCTAAAATTATCATGGTACGACTTACAAATGGCCTAGGAAATTGAGAAAATTTAGAGAAATCCAAGTCATCGTTTTGTCTTCTATCTTGGCCTTCCCTAGCATACCACTCCAATTTCCAAACCATTTTCCAAAGAGACATCTCCACTTCCCTAGGAAGCCCATGTCACTTGTGGTCAGCACCAATTATTCAGCACTATTTCCTGATGTCAAGCCTTTTTTCACCTCCTTGTGATTTCCTTCTGTTACTTCTAGCTAATGTTAGCTCATTTTGAGGATTGGAAAGTTCATTACATATGTCATCCTATTTAATCCTCAAAACAATTCCTAGGAGGTATCTCCATTTCACATATGAGGAAACGGAGGCAAACAGAAGTTAAGTGGCTTGCCTGAGGTCACACAGCTAGTAATTGTCTGAAGCCAGATTTGAAGAGGTCTTCCTGACTCTGGATCCAATGCTCTATCCACTGAGCCACCACCTGCCTCTGGCAGCAAACAGAACAAGTCTAATCTGTCTTCCACATCACAAACTTTCAAGTACTTGAAAACAGCTACCATATTCTAGTGCCATCTTCATCAATCCAATACCTTTACTTTATGGGTGAGGAGAAGGAAGCCCAATGGGCCAAAGCAGCTAGCTGAAGGGAACATAGGTTGTAAGTGATAGAGTAGGGAGAAGGCTTAAGCCTCTTTCCAGAGAAACTTGATAATTACCTGAAATAAAGTTGGAGCTCTTTTGTTTGACCATGGCTTTCAGGTAATCCAATAATTCTTTCTCTCCTTGGTCTTTTTTCCTAGGTCAATTGTTTTTGTTTTTCCCAATGAGATAGTTAACATTTTCTTCTCTTTTTTATTCTTTTGATTTTGTTTTATTGTTTCTTGATGTTTCATGGAGTCTTTAGCTTCCAATTGCCCAATTCTAATTTTTTAAAGAATTGTTTTCTTCAGTGAGCTTTTGTACCTCTTTTTTTTTTCATTTGGCCACTTCTACTTTTTGAGGAGCTCTTTTTTCAGTGAATTTTTGTACCTTTTTTTCCATTTGGCCAATTCTGCTTTTTAAGGAGTTCGCTTCGGTAGATTTGTGTGCCTCTTTTACAACTTAGCTTATTCTGCTTTTTTAAGATGTTATTTTCTTCAGTATTTTTGTGCCTCCTTTACCAAGCTGTTGAGTCTTTTTCCATGATTATCTTGCATCATTCTTACTTCCTTTCCCAATTTTTCCTCTTCCTTTCTTATTTAATTTTTAAAGTCTTTTAAAGACTCTTCCAGGAATTCTTTTCATTTCACCTCACCATTTGTTAGCTCTGCTGTTCCAGAATTAGTTTGTAGGCATTTTTTAATGTTGTTTAGAGGTGAATTTGGTAGAACTCAGGTAAGTCCCTGCCTTTTCTCCACCATCTTGGCTCTCCTCAACCAAGAATCTTGATATGACTTTGTCTATTTCAAGGACAGCTGCTAATTCAGTGGATAGAGTGACAAGCCTGGAGTCAGGAGGACTGAAGTTCAAATCCAACCTCAGTCCCTTACTAGCTGTGTGACTCTGGACAAGCCATTTCACCTCTATTTGTTTCAATCTCTTCGCCTGTAAAATGGGGATAATGATAGCATCTACCTACCAGGGTTGTTGTGAGAATCATATGAAATAGTGTTTGTAAAAAGTGCCTGGCACAGAGTAAACACTATCCAGGGACTTTATTCAAAGAAGGAGCTCTGTAAGTTTTTCTCCCTATTTCCTACCAACAATACTGCTCTTAGAATTCTCTGAAACTCTCTGGGTTGAGTACTTCCCCCATCCCTTTTCAGCTTCCTTTTGTGTATCATCTTTCTCTGTCAAATTATAAGCTCTTTGAAAACAGGTCTGTCTTTGTCTTTATTTGTACTTGTATCCCCAGCACTTAGCACAGTTTCTGACACATAGTAAATACTTAATAAATGTTTATTGACTGACATCATGGCCGAACTTAACAATCCAGGTCTAGTAGGTGGCATTGTATGAGCAAATCCATAGGGTAGGATTTTGCTCTCATGGAGAATCAGGGAGTCCTGGATCTTTAAAGATGAATAGAACCTTAGAAAAGCTTGAAGAGAACATTGGGAGAGACTTACATAAGCCTGTTTTAAAGATATGAACGAATTCAGGGAGTAGTGGCTAGACATCTGGCTTTGAAGCCAAGAAGATGGGGGTTCAAATCTCTCTTCTGCCACCTGTTGGCTTTATGACCTTAGACAAACATTTAACCCTTTCAGCTCTCTAAGATCACAGGTGGTCATGAAGTTTCCAGCCTTTATTGACATAGGGAGTTTCCTCACCCAGGGGTTGAAATCCCAAGTCTGGTAGTAATCTTCCCTGCCCCCTCCCCATTGCTCCCCACCCCACCAACAGAGTATCATTTCTGGATTAAAGATAATTATTTTACATTAAATAATAAATATCAAAATAAAATTATCATTTTGCCTTTAGTACCTCTTTGTTATTTTGGGGGGCAGAGGGGGAAAGTCCTAGTATAAGCAACCAAAACAGCCAGAAATTCCTAAAGAGATCACTGAGAAGCAGATAGCAAAGGGGTGGCATGGTCTTGGAAAAAGAAACTGCCCTCTGGTGAAATCTTAGCAGTAACCAGCTGGGTTTTGTCACTGACAGCAAACCCCACACCAAGATCTAGGACCCACATAAGCTGTTTGAGCTTCCATTCCCTAATAACAGAGAGCAAAGCCCCTTGAAAACTGCTGCTGACTCTTGAAACAATATGCATCTGACAGATTAAAGGAAAGCATGCCAGGGAACCCTAGCCAGCCGGTCTTCTGGAACACTCAGCCATGGAAACTTGCTCCAAACCCAGAAGCCACTAAAAAATATCCCTAGCACTGAGCAACTGATGACCTGGGGATTACCCTGATGAACTGTGATTAGTTAACTGTCCATGAGGAAAGAAAAGAGACCCCTGGATGACTGGCAATTTCCATAATAAGGCCAACCTTTTTGCATCCATGTTTTTTGCATCAAGGGAATGGGGTCAGCCTGGTATTGTAGGATTAGCCCTGGCTTTGGAGTCAGAGGCCCTGGATTTGAATTTCAATGCTGCTGTTATTATCTGTGTGGTCTTGGGTAAGTCACTTAAACTCTTGATGCCTCAGTTTAAACGGAGGCATTGGATTAGATTCTATCCAAGGTGCCTTTTAGCTCTAAACACTGATTCTAGGAAATAACAAGAGATACAAGACAAGAGAAAAGGAAATCACAGAAGCAAAAGAAGGTGGAGGGAAGCATCAATGGTCAATTGAGATTAGAAGCAGCAATAAAGGAAGTCAGTTTGAGATACTCTGAAAACTGAAAAGATGAACAGACAGAAGATAGGACAGGTCTGGGGTGTGAAAGGCCAACCATCACCAGCATGTCAATTTTCCCTTAAGGTATCAGTGTGCAAAGCTCCTGGAACCACCAGGCAATTCAGGAGTCATTGCATTCAAGGGAAGTGGCAAACTAAGTCACCCAGCCTGTACCTTTGGTGGTGTTAAATAATTTATCAAGGCTGGAATATGTCAAGTCAATTTTAGAAACTTTGCCAGCAAAAAACAGATCATAAAAAAATCACAATCATGCACCTTAGGGGGGACATTGGTAAGCTGTAGACCCAGAGGAGGGTTTCCAGAATAATGAAGGACCTCAAGGTCTTACCATATGCCAACTGGTTAAGAGAATCAGGGATATTTATTTAGCCTGGAAATGAGAAGGCTTGCGAGGGATTTGATAATTGGATCCAAGTATTTGAAGAAGTGACCAATGGAAGAGAGAACAGAATTGCCCTGGTCAGTCTCAGGGTCAGAGCTAAAAGAAATGGGTAGAAATTGTAGAACCAAATTTAACTTGATTCTACTAGGAAAAAAAAGAAAACCAAAAATAAACTTCCTAGCATGATGGTTGTTACCTTGGAGGTAGTGAGTGCCTCCTCCCTAGAGGTCTTTAAGCAAAGGCTTAAAGCAAAGGCAACCACTTTTTCCAGGACATTGCACAGAAGAATCTTGTTTAACTGTAGTTTGGATGGGATGGCTGCAGAAGTCCTTTCTTTCTTTCTTTTCTCTTACAGGGAGGAAGGCAGGGCAATTGGGGTTAAGTGACTTGCCTGAGGTCACACAGCTAGTAAGTCTGTCAAGTGTCTGAGGCCGGATTTGAACTCAGGTCCTCCCGACTCCAGGGCCAGTGCACTACTCACTGTGCCACCTAGCTGCCCCCAGAAGTCATTTCTAACACTAAGAGTTGGTGGTAAGGTATAAAGCTTAGCACATAAGCTTCCAGCTATCTGGAACATTGGCCTGGTCAGAATGCCTCATTTTCCACAGACACCAGAGAGCACAGAGCCTGGCACACAAGAGACACAATGTTTGTTGAATTGCAGTAGACACCTAGGTCTCTGTACTAAGATGAATTTGCAGCAATTAATCAATGAACCAATTAGCCAACAAGCACTTATTAAGCTCCTACTATGGTCTGGGCATTGTGTTAGGTTTTGGGGATTAACAACAGAAAAATGAAAGAATCCTTGCCTAACGCAGCTTGTAACACCAACATAGGCATAAAACATTTATTAAATACCTACAGGTAACCTTGGTGCGGAGGGCACTAGCAGCTGGGTAGACCAGGAAAGGTTTCATGAAGATGACATTGGAGCTAAGTCTTCAAAGAGACCAGAGATTCTAAGAGGCTGAGGTGAGAAGGAAAGGGAACAAGCATTTATTAAGCACCTACTATGTGCCAGGCACTATGCTAAGTGCTTCACAAATATTATCTCATTTGATCCTAACAACCCTAAGAGGTAGGTGCTGTTATGATCTCCAATTTACAGTTCAGAGGCAAACAGAAGGACTTGCCTGGGGTCAAATAGCTAGAGACCCTGAGGTCAAATTTGAATCCAGGTTTTCTGGACTGCAGACCCGTGCTCTATCCACTGAGCCACCTCGCTTCTGGAAGAACATTACAGGTATGGGAGACTGTGAACATGAAGGCATATAAACAGGAGACAAGGTATTAAGGGTGAGCACCAGAAAGGTCAGTTTGGCTAGACCAGAGAGAAATAACGTGTAATAAGGCTCGAATGGTAGAATGGGACCAATTTGGGTAGAACTTGAAATGCCAAAACAGTAGTTTATATTTCATCCTAAAGTAATACGGGGCCTGTCGAGTAAAAATTCAGGAACTCTTCAAACAGATGAGCAATTTAATGCTTTTCTTAACGTAGGCAATAAACAGATTAGTCAGTTAGTAGACAATCACTTACTAAAGGCTTCCTATGTGCCAGGCACTGTGTTAAGTGATGGTGATACAAAGAAAAGGCAAAAGCAACCTCTGCCCTCGAGGAGCTTACATTCTAGCAGACATAAAAACTAGTAAAATGATCATCACAGGCTCGCAGACTGAGAGCTAGACGGTCACCAAGTCCACCCCCTTCATTTTACACACAAGCTGAATGACTTTGCCAAGGTCACACAGCCAGTGAGCCTCCTAAACAGACTTTCTAAATCCTGATCCATTCAATGTGGACTTGACCTTTTCAAAGCAAATTCTTCTTCACAACCGAGGTTGCACCATTATCTTTACCATAATAATGAAGAAACTGAGGTTTAGAAAGCTGAGGTGATTTGGCCAAAGCCACCCAGCTGGTGAGTGGCAACGCTGAGATTTCCATGGAATCCCTCAGTGTCAGAACTATAAATGGCTTTTGACATCACTGAGTCCTACCACCTTCATGGCTGTGGAAATACAAGGAGAGATAATGTGGTTTGTTCTCAAGGCAGAAGCAGGGTCTGAATCCTGGTCCTCTGGCAGAACTTTTTCCTCTTTCCTCTACACCGTGATTTCTCACTGGACAGGTGAAGTAAATGCAAAAATATAGAGCCAGAGAGAAAAAGTGAGAATGGTTAACAAGGACCCCAACAGAGAGTATGACTTGTGGAGGGAGGGAGGGATGTCGGGTGTTGGGGAGTAAAGAATGTATCAATAACCACACCATTTTTATTCTTCCTCTTCTCCCTTATTTTTTGGTGATGGGAGGTAGGGGTGGCTTGAATTTGACTAGGAACTAAACTCATAAAATGTGAAACACCCAAGTCTCCTTATTTACAACCATCTCAAAGAACGCTGGACAGCTCAGAACCAACTTAAGGGATGTCACTGAAGATGAAACAATCACGTCTAAAGAAGTCTCTGGAATCCTGTTTGTAAACACAGATATCACTGGTTCCTGACAGCCTAAAACACTATGTTATCAGCCATCCTCAGCGAAGTCCAGAAAAAACAAACAAACAAACAAAAATAACCTTAATCAGAAAATAAGCTTGAAATAACATTTTTGCATTGGATGGTTTACTAGCTTCTTCCTGCCACCACACTGAGTTTGAAAGCAATTGAGCAAACATTACCCAGCCAAACTAAATTTTCTTTGGGCTCTGCACTAACCCTAAATGCAGCAACACTCAAAATTAAGCCCATGTCACTGTCACAAGATATTGCAGTTAAATATAGCCCGTTACTGGAGGGCACAGAGGCTGTGGTGAGGAATGTCATAAACTAGCCGAGTGCCCAAGATAGGCTCCAGGGAGGAAGGTCAAGGAAAGGATGATCTCCATGGGCTTCAGGCTCATTTGTCGGGGCTCGTTTTCATTCAGGATTTGAGATTTGTCCCAGGAGTACAGAAGGACTGATCGCCCATTCTCTGCTTGCTCAAAGCAGCTGTTAAGCAATTATTTGTCCTTCCTCTACATCTTGACATCATCATTATTTGTAAAAGGTGGAAAATGTTATGCATCCAATACACAGAACTTCCAGACCTCTGTACTCCCTCCTTACCCTGTAGCCTTTAACTAGTTGGGCAAACTACTTAACCTGTTTCCCTCTGTTTTCTTATCTGTAAGATGGAAATAATAATACCATTGACCTCACAAGGCTGTTCTAAGTATCAGATGGGATTACCATATGTAAGACACTTTGTAAACCAATAAGTGCTATGTAAATGCTAGTTAGTATTATTATTGCCCCATCTTTATTTCATTCTATATACATAGATTATATGGTGAGCCACATGGTGGAACTGATAGAGAGATGACTTCTTTCATTCCTTTAAAATTTTTTTCATATAAGGATTGGCTCTCTAGGAAGGGAAGAGTGTAGGTTACAGAGAGAAATCTAGGTGATATGAAGAAAATATCAATAAAAATCTTTCAAAATGATTTGTTGCATTGGATTGAATTGAACTGGACCAGGATGAATTGGATTGGGTTGGGTTGGATTGGGTCAAAGTCTGGGACTGGGATGGATTGGGCTGGGTTGGATTAAGTAGAGTGGCTTGTAGGTAGTCTGTCTGTCACTGGACAAATCAACAACTTACACTATTTTGCAGTGATAGCAAAGTAGCAGGTTGGCATAATTTGAATATGGAAGTTCAACTCTTTTCCTTTTTATTCTCTCAAAAGTAAGTAAAAACAGCTCAAATTTTCTGCATTACTTAATTTCACAAGCTCATTTTGTTTGTGGATACTTCAGAGAAGAGGAGTTGGGTATTGTTCTAAGGTGGGATTGAGTCAGACAGGTGGCAGCGTGACGTCAATGCTCCCCATGAAAGTGTAGTGTGGTGAGACATGGTGGCAATGATTCAGCATCACCTACTGATCTCAAACCCCTCTGGAGTCTCATTCCTGACTTGATCTCAAGACTCTCAAGGGCTGAGAGCTGTCCTTTTGTGGAAGTGGAGGGTGAAGTGAGACTTACTTTACTAGTATAACTATTACTACTACTACTACTAGTACTGCTGCTGCTACTACTACTATCACTACTACTACTACTAATAAATAATAATAATAATAATAGCTAACATTTGCCCAATATTTTAATGTTTGAGGAGTGCTTTATGTATATTAGGTTTTTGAATATCATAACAATTTTGTGTGTTATTGTTATCCCCATTTTATAGACAAAGAAACTGAGACTCAGACATGTTAAGTGACTTACCCAGGGTCATACATTGTCTGAAGCAGAATTTGAATTCTGTTCTTCCTGACTCTAAATCCAGCATACTATCCACCTTGACCACTAGCTGACTCAGAGATTATTCGACATCAAAGAAACCACTGTTTCCCAAGTAATGCTCATGATTGAATATGACATGTCCATGAAATAAAATGAAGCCCTTAAAGTTTCTAATTTTGAGTTTTTAGCTAAAATTTTCTATTTATTTTCAATACTACTTGAATATTTTTAATAGCTATGATTTCATCAACATAGAAGTCCCTCCAACAACATAGATTAAAACTCCCCTCATTTTGTGCCTTAGTTGTTGAGTACAAGAAATGTGGAGAAAAAAATCACCACCCCACAACCAAGGTTCCGACAATGGGCTACTCTGTACCTAGCTGGGCTAGCCTTTGGACAACAGTCTGTCCTGAGTAGAATGTAAGCTTCTGGAGGGCAGGTAGTGGTTTTAGTTTTGGCTCTGTAGCTCCAGCACCTCCACTAGAGCTTTGCACATGGTAGGTCCTTAATAAATTCCTGTTCGATCAAAACGAGTTTTGCCAGACTCAAAGTCAAAGTTTTTTCTAGCTTGGTGATACCAGTGAATATTTGAAGTCCTGTCATAGCCTACAATAATCCAGTCATCTTCATATCATGATAAGCTTTTGGAGGAGGTCTTCAGTAGAAGTTTTTTAACCCAAAATCTCAGACAATGTAAATTGAAAACAATGAATTTTAAAAGGCATATTCTGAATGGGCAATATTAAAAATTCATAATGATCTTTGCATTAAATATCTGTAATGAAAGTCTGATACCTGACATAAAGGGAACTAACCACAAACATATTGCACCAAAGCCATTCCCCAGTGCATAACCGGCCAAAGGATATAAACAAGCAATTCTCAAAAGATGTTTTCCAAACTACAAATAGGCATGTGAAAAATTGCTCCAAATTACTACTACTAATGGAAATGCAAATAAAAATACCTCCAAGGTCTTACCTCACAAACAGCAAATTGGCAAAGTTAATGACAAAAGATGGAAATAGTGTTGGAGGAATCGTGGGAAAACATACTAAATACATTGATGTTGGAGTTGTGAATTGATGCAACCATTCTGAAATACCATTTAGAATTATGCTAGAAAACCAACTAAAATGTTTGAACTCCTTGACCAAGAAAACACATTGATACAATATCCACCCCAAGGAAGTAAGGGACAAATATAATGCCCCTATTTACACCAAAACATTCACAGCAGCACTCTTGTAGTGACAAATAACTGGAAGCAAAGTTGTTCTTCCTCAATTGGGGAACAACTAAGCAAATTGT
>CM053626.1:13615087-13700549 GCA_028646595.1 Phalanger gymnotis | reverse complement strand
ATTTAAAAAAAGAAACATCGAAAATGATGAATTTAGAGAAGCCTAAAGAGATGTATGATGAGCTGATGCAAAAGGAAGTAAGAATAACCAGGAAAACAATATATACAATGACTACCAGAATGGAAATGGAAAGAACGACAGTAATAACAATCCACTGAAAATTTAACTAAAATGTTCAGGCTTAGACTCAAAGAAGAGACATGAGAGCACCTCTCCCTGCTTTCTTTGTGAAGCTGAGGAGCAATGGATGTGGAACAGCGCATATCCAATCAGATCTGACCAATGTATTGGTTAGTTTTTCTGAACTGTGTTTTTCCTCTTTTAGATTTTTTTTTAAACAAATGATAGCTTTTTCTGTGGGAGAAGGGAAAAGAAAACAAAGATAATGTCAAAAGAGTAATAAAGTTAAAAGAAAAAAACATTCATAGTAGAAAATAAAACTTCAATGGTTTAAAAAAGATGATTATGTTGGACAAATTGTATCTTACTTATAATTACTCAGAGAATCACTGGATTTCAGACTTGGAAGGGACCTCTATGTAAGGTAAGCTGGTAAGATTTTAGGTCTAAGTAGCCTAGTAAGATTTTAGTATCTAGTATTTAGTGCTAGTAAGTACTAGTAAGATACTAAAATCTTACTAGATTAGTTAGGTCTAGTCTTACTCATATCTGAAAAATAATTCTCTTTTCAACATACCCATGGAAGTGGTCATCTAGCCTTTCCTTGAATACTTTCACTGATGGTGGGTACATCACTCCTTCCCACTTAGTCTGTTCCCCTTGGGGATATTTCCAATTATTCATAGTTTTTCCTGATACAATTTCCTGACTTGGGGTGTTTTGACAGCTGTCCCCTGTGCCTGGAATTCTCTCCTTCTTCATCTCCATCTCCTGCCTTTCCTGGCCTCCTTCAAGTCTCAGCTAATGCCCTACCTCATGTAAGAAGTCTTCCCTAGCCCTCCTCAATCAGAGAGAGCACTTTCCTCTGTTTATTTTTTCCAAATCATCCTGTCAATTGCTTGTTGTACGTAGTTGTTTGCGTGTCATCTCCCCTATCAGACTTTGAGTGCCTTGAAAGCAGAGACTGTTTTTTGCCCTTCTTTTTATTCCCGACACTTAGTACAATGCCTGGCATACAGTAAGCACTTAATAAATGCTTGTGGATTTAATTATATTTGCACCTTCTACTCACTGCTCCTGGCTCTGTTTCTGAAGTCTAACAGAATAAATCTGATTTCTTATCCACATGCCATCCCATAAAATGCTTAAATACAGCTGCCTCATCCTCCTTGAATCTTCTTTTCTCCAGGATAGACACCTCTGGTTCCTTCAACAAATCCTGCCTTTATCTTGTATATTCAGCTTTATGTCTATGCTGTCTCCCTCATGAGAATGTAAGCTCCTTGAGGGCAGGGACAATTTTTGCTGTTCTTTAGTGACCGACAAGAGTAAATGCTTTTGATTGAGCAATTGTGACATAAACTCAAAGCTCTTCACCATTCCAATTACTCTCCTCTAAGTGCGCATCACGGCCTTCTCTTTTCCAGACCTGATCTGACCAGGACAACATGAGGTGAAGTTATTACTTCCTTATTATTGGAAGCTATTATTAGTTTAAAGAAACACCTCATCTAAATGCAAATGACTTTAAAATAGGAAACAGAAATCAGTTAATGGTCTTACATTTTTCCTGTGATTCTTTAAATTATTTTTTAGCAAGCAGACTGGGAGAATATAATGATAATTATATTCATGTAGAAGATGGCAGTTAAAACCTGGGAAGAGAGGGTTAAAAAATAATGATGCACAAATTTAAAATTCTAAGCCATTTTCATCACACACGTATAAGATCACGAGTCTTACAAATTACTCTTGTGATAAAAAAAAATGCATTCTTTAAAAGGATAAAATAAATCCTACTTTTACAACTCATCTCTCTTTCCCAATATTCCTAAAGTGATATTTGCTGTGTATAACCTCTTTGTCAGTGTCTTACAAACTCTGACTGTCAGGGCACCATGACCTCTGCCATGGGCATGCCCAGGAGAGAGAGTTCAGAAAGCATGATTAGGATGCAGCTGATGCAAACCTTGTAACACCAAGTCATCATTTTCCAAAGCCTTCCATGTTCTCTGTGTCCAAAAACCTGGGCAGCCCAGGAGCACTGGACAACATTATAAGGACCACATGAAGTGTCAGGGAGCACAGCCACTGACACACCTACGAAGCCCCTGAGGAACAGAAGCTTCTCAGAGCCAGCCTGCTCCATCATGAAAAGGGCTGCCCAGGTTCACCTCTCCCTCCTTCCCAACAAATGGATTTCTGTAGCAGTGCTAGAATGGACCGGCTACTCAGAGGTTTTCATTTTGCCTACTTTTATCTGCTACCTACAGGGCCCCTCAGTGGGTCCGAGTACCTGGCACAGTCCTAGGAGGTCCTGCCCACAGTTTAGCTGTCCTGGCTGCTTTTCTAAACAATTATTTCAGTTGTTGGCTTTCTGGTGTGGCTCGTGCTTGGTTATAAGAGTGACTAAAGCTAGATGGGGATGGGGGGAGAGCACTGACAGGACAGAACTGAGTTCAAATCCTACCTCTGATACTTTCCTTCATATGCTGTGCAGCCTAGTCAAACTGGCCTTATCTCAGTTGCCCACACATGCTATTTTCTATCTCTTTCTCTCTCTCTCTCTTCCTCTCTCTCTCTCTCTCTCTCTCTCTCTCTCTCTCTCTCTCTGTCTGTCTCAGTCTCTCTCCCTCTCTTTCTCTCCCCCCTCCCTTGTTGCTCTGTCTCTATCTCTCCTCTCCTCTCCTTTTTTTCTCCCTTCTTCTTCCTCTCTCATTTACAAGACAGGGAAGAGGATAATGGAAGAAACTCTGAACTTCTCCCACATACAGTGTTTTAGGGCTTTTAAATACACACATACACACACACACACACACAGAGCCAATAGAATTTTGTCCATGAAATGTTAAATTAAACAAAGGAAAACAGTGGGTAAGCTTCTTGCAAGAGAAGCTTATTTTCTCTCTATCATTCATCTACAAAAATATACCACCCAGGCTTCCATGTAAACCACCAACACATCCTGCAGTAATGATTTCATTCACTTTAATGTTTCAAATCCTACAAATTTGTCATGAAGCATTTTGAAAGCAAGTGGGACAAAAGACAAATCCACTTTTTGACCCTCCTCTCCGCTGTAGGGGTATGTCAGAGGCTCAAAGAATTACCTTTTCTAGACCATGAAGAACAATGGAAGGCTTAATTGGTGAAATTAACTGAAGCAGTTTTGTAAGAGGCATAAATTTATCTCTGCCAGGCAAATGCAGCCATGTCTGGTTGTTAGAACAAAATTTTAAAATGCTAAATAGCTGGCTATATTTAGATCTTCACTGAGCACTGCTTAAGTTTGATAGGGTTCCTACATTGCTATCATTAGGCCATGGGAGGAGCCTGAGCTCTCATTTTCATTGCTTTTGATTAGCAATTCAAATTACTTTTCAAATGAAGGATCTGAACATTTAAAGAAATCCTTCTAAGTATAGGAACTCTCTCCACTAACATGGATTCTAAGCCTTCTAAGGTTTGGTGCACTGTTTTTAGAGCTACTTTGGATGAAAAAGAATGTATTGCTGTGATAATCTGGTGATGAACTCTCCCACCTTATCTTCGCTGGTTTCCAGACATATATAGGTTGTCTCTGAGCCTGTCCTTGGAGCTTTTCCAGCTTGGTAGAAGCAGACAAAACTTGCATTCCTTTGACATAACCTTTGACAACCTAGGACTCTCTCTGCCCTATGAAGGAGCATCAGAGCAAGACTTTATTGGAGAGTTTCAGGAAAAGTGACTAGACTTGTAATGTTAGTTAGTAGGAATTAGAGGCAAGAAGCTTGTATTCTCAGGACAGACAAATACTTTGCAACTTGGAGTCTTATAGATCAGATGAAATCATATTTGTAAAGTACTTAGCCCCATGCCTGGCACAAAGCAGGCACCTATAAATGCTTGTTCCCCCTTCCCTTCCATTAAAGAGTTACCTAGAACATTGAGAGGTTGGGTGACTTGCTGGGGTCACACAGCCAGGATGTATTAGAGTTAAGACTTGAACCCAGGTCTCCCTGGCTTTCAGGCCAGCTCTCAATCCAATATGCCATTTTGACTGTAAAGGGGAATTAATAGCTTAATAATGCCACTTTTGATTTTAAGAAAATCTTCCATGTATCTTTAGCATGGGATGCTGGGTTATGGGCTGCAAGAAAGAGATGTGGAAGAAGAATTTGAACTGACCCGTTTGGCTGCCAAGGGCAGAACTAGAGTCCTAATGGAAATGACCAAGAAGTCAGTTTATTCTTGGTGTTGGGAAAATCTTCCTAAACATTAGGGCTGACCCAAAGCGGGATGGGCAAACCCAAGAGGTGGAGGGTCTGTTATTAATGTGGAAGTCTTTGAGCATAGGCTGGTTATGGTGGAAGATCCTTTCAGGTATGGGTGAGGCTAGATGGCCACTAAGGTCCCTTCCAGCTCGGAGATTCTCAGACCTCATTATCCTTTCCATCCATCAGCTCTGCTCCCTTCCACAATTGTGTGTCCTCCCAATTGCATTCCAACAAACATGCCTGGAATAGCAAACGTCTACAATTCGCACTGTTTGTAAAGACAAAACAAACATTTAAAACAAAGGAAGGCAAATATACTTTCTCTGCATCAGGAGAGAAAGGCTATAAGTTCCCATAAAGGAGTCTGGAGGTGAGAAAGGAGATGCAGTATTAGCACCTTGTGGTCTACAGTGTCTATCCCAACACTCCCTATGCCATATTGGCCCGTTCCATGTAAGGTCTGTCTCTGCCTGAGCTTCTGGTCTCCTAGATGCATGCAACTTAGTTATGGCTTCCCATTTCTCTAAGAACTGGAAACTAAGAGAGTACAGCCATTCCTTGGGGAATCACCAAATTATGGTTTATGAATGTAATAAAATACTCTTTTGTCGTGAGAAAAGATTCAGAGAAACATGAGACCATTTGTCTGAACTAACACGGAGTGAAGTGAGCAGGTCCAAGACAGTAATCCACACAGTAATGACAGCATCGTCATCAGTCCTCTGAAATCGTGGCTGGTCTTTGAGTTGATCAGAGTTCTTAAGCCTTTTAAAGTTGTTTGTCTTTTGCAATGTTGTTGTTATTGTACCCTAGCTATTGATTTGGCTCACGTATGAGGTAGCTTTCTTTTCACTAAAGAGCTTCAAGCAAGGCCTTCTTTCTTCATCCACTTGTTTAGAGACTCCTGCCTTCCCCCTCTGCCTCATGAAATCCCGAGCATCTTTCAAGGCCCAGCTCAAGGTCTTCTTCTGTTTCCTTGACTAGTCCAGCTTCCACTGACCTCCCCCTTCTCTCCATTTCTTCAGTACTTGCTATCGTAAAGTTAGCTCTGAATTATATGCCAGCTTCTGCTTTTTGTATGTTGTTCTATGCCTGCTACTTTCTCCAACAAGGCTGAAAACAAGGCCAGAGACCATGTTATATCCTCTTTGTAATTCCTCCACAGAACATGGACCAGTGTTGAGCCCATATAAATCACTAAAAAAAAAAAACCTACTTGTCAATTGATTGATGGATTGGTTCACTTCTGGTGACATGCCAAGTTCTATCCAGTAAATAGGGCATACTTTGTAGAGTTATATTGCATAGTAGTAACCAAGGCCTCTGGAGCTGACTCTATTCCTAAACTGTCAGCATGATGTAGTGGAAAGCACTGGATTTAAAATTAGAAGACCAGGGTTCAAATCCTGATTCTGTCACTTCCTACCTATGTACTTCCTAGTCTTTTTCCCTCCTGATTTCTAAAGTCCTTTCCAGCTCTAAACTCTTTGAACTCCAAATAGAATGATAATAGCCAGGCTCTGTTGTGTTTAACCTGAATTCTGAAACATAGAATGGCATTTCCACAACTGAGGGTGTCCTTTTCTTCTCTATTTTGGCCTCAAATAGAATTGTCTTCCTTTCTCCAGAAGGATAATTCACCATTTGCTTGTTCCTTGGACAGTGATCCAAGGCATTAAAACACAAAGAATGAGAAGGACCAGAAGGGCAAGACAATTTAGGAGATTACTTGGGAGTTGCATTAGGACATCAACAGGAAAGATAGAAGATGACAGAAAGGAAAGATGCCATCACTCTGAATGGTCACTTGGAAATATGCCATCCTGAAACATCTTTCAGTCTTGTTCCATTTGGTGGATGCTTCCCTATGCTGACTTCTTGTGTTTTATGCTAATTAACTTAAGCTGACATTCCTTTTACCTTTGGAATTAATAGGCAGCCTAATAGATGGAAGGTTAATGGAAGATCTTCTCCACCTTCGATTTGTGACTTGGCATTCTTCCTCCAACCCCACTTTTGTCGGCAGAGACAATTGTGTTTCCGAAGTTTCCTGAAATGGGTGTAATGTCTATTCCTATCAACCAATTTGTGAAATCTTCTAACTGGCCATAATTTCATTGTCATTGCAGAAACTGTACATGTCTTTGTAAGTGCCTCTGTAGCCACCAGGTTCACTGCCTCTTAGCACGGAACAAGAGAAAGACATCTACAAGTACGAGTCAAGTACCCCCAGTCACTAGTGCAAGCCATCCTTATACACACAAACACACACACACTGTCAATTGGGGGTGTAGATGAAGTGATATTATATCACCTTTTTTTGAGAGCATAATTCCATCCTGCGCTTGTTTGTGGCTCTGCTATGTCCTAAAATGGTACTTTTACCCTTTTTCCCTTTCTTTTAATTTCCCTACAAATATCCTAATTCTTTTGTTGCAGATAAAGAGAGAGGGGCCCAATATCTTCCCTTAATATCATGAATGACTCCATCTTAGAAACTGGCCTCCTTTCCTTGTAACGTAGGGTATCATGTTTTCCTTAGTTTTGGGTCCCTTAAGTTTGACCCACTTTTGTCCTTCCTGCTAGGCTGATAAAACAGTCTGGGTTCTGATAAACACGAATAAAGCATCAAGGGTGAAATTCAAATTAGCCTACCTGCGAGGCCAATGCTAATGGAAGCCAGCTACTTTTCCTGAGAATATAAGAGACTCCTTCTATCCCTACAGAAGGAACTACTTTCTTAGAGGCTCGCTCTCTCTCTCTCTGTCTTTTTCTCTCTGTCTCTCTCTCTCTGTCCCTGTCTCTCTGTCTCACTTTCTCTGCCTCTTTCTGTCTCTCTCTGTCACTGTCTCTGTCTCTCTCTCTGAATCTCTCTCTCTCTCTCTCTCTCTGTTTCTGTCTCTGTCTCTCTCTGTCTCTCTCTGTCTTTCTGTCCTTGTCTGTCTGTCTGTCTCTCTCTCTCCCTCTTTCTGTCTCTCTGTCTCTCTCTGTCTCTCTGTCTCTTTCCATTTCTGTCTCTGTCTCTCTGTATCTCCGTCTCTGTCTCTCTCTGTCTCTCTGTCTCTCTCTCTTTCTCTCTCTTTCTCTCTCTCTCTATCTCTTTCTGTGTGTGTGTGTGTATGTGTGTGTGTATGTGTGTGTTCCAAAAATAAAGCTTCTACTGACAAAGCTTTAAATTGCAAGCTGTCGTCCTTTCTGCCAAGACAACCCTTTGCCCCACTTCCATCACTATGTATTAGGAGTACAAATATAGAATATGAGAAGTGAGCATCTGGTTAAGATGGTGGCAGAGAATGAGACTTTAATTTGGGAACCACAGCTCAAGATGAAGGAATGATGGACTTGTGGTTATCGGTGGAATTCATTGAACAAGGGCCTGAAGAATTGAGACTCTGAACAAGAGGATTTTTAGTTTAAAAAGAGGAAGAGAGAGAGAACTGCCCGTATATATATCAAGCCAGATACAAAATAGTGTAATAAATAGAACACAATATCAAAGAGCAGGCTCAGCAATTCTTAGGAAACAAAATTCTTAGGAAAAGAAACAAGAAAAAACCTCTTAGATGTCCACACCCATATGCACAAATAGCATGAACTAAAGGCCATAGTGCAGAGATATGTATGCAACCCCATAGGTTTCACAAGTCCTATCAAAGATGGTGCAACTGGGACTTTGCATCAGGATACCAAATTCAGAGCACACTTTTCACCAAACTCCAGCAGCATAGAAACAAGTCTCAAGAAGCTGTCAAGCTGAATCAACATTTATTAGGTGTCTATTATATGTCAGGCACTGTGCTAAGTACTGGGGATATAAAGAAAGGCCAAAAAAAGGCAAAAAAACAATCTGCTGTCAAGGAGCTCACAGTCTAACAGGGAGACAATATTTAAGCATCTATGTTCAAACAAACTCCTGGATAAACTGGAGGTGATCAACAGAGTCAAAGCACTAGCATTAAGGGGCAATTGGGAAAAGGCTTCTTGCCAAATCTAGCTCCTTTTTCCCTGCACCATGCTGCACCTGCAGGCCATGGGTTCCAATTCCGGCTTTGCTACTGCATTGGTAACTAAGGTGGGACTTTCTTACTATTTTAGAATGATAAATTAAGTCTCTGATTGAATCTTACTAGGTGCTAAACCTCAGGCCCCCACCCACTTACTACTAGGTGCAAAGCCCCAGGCTGGTTAGCAAACTAGTTTGCTAGTTTGAGAGAGGCAGGAAGCCCCCAGGGTCCTAAGGGGAGTTGCTAAGACCTGAGCCAATAGTAGGAGCCTAAGTTCTGGTCCCTCAGATGATGTTTGATGATGGCCAAAGACTGTATAAAAAGAGAGAACAGAGTTATTTGCTTGAGGCTCTCACTCCTGGAGGAGTGTTGGTGTGGGACTCTGGGCAGCCACTGTAAGAGCCTCCTAGCTCACTCAGATGTTGATGGTTTCTTGGTAACTATGAATTGTACTTGGTCTGTTTATAATGTATGTTTGTAATTTGTTTGTATTTGCTCTGAAGTTCAGGGTGCTGGCTTTTTCCTTTGAACTAAGTGAATGATATTTGTGTGTTGGATTGAAATGAGATTTTTAACCCCCCAAAGTTACTTTCATTGGTAAAGCAGATCAAAAGAACCTGAGCTGGCAACATTCTTGTTGCTGGGCTTCTGTTGGTCTTTCACCCCCACAGCAGCTGCTAGCCTAATTGTTGCAACAGCTATTTATTCTTTGAGTAGCTCAAACAAGTCACTTTAACCTCAAGCATAATTGGTTAAAATAGAAAGCTGCCAGATGGTAGGCTCCTCTCTCACCTTACTCTCTCCACCCCATTCAACCAAATATAGACTTTGTGACATTTGCCCAAAATGTAATTTGTATTACTTGCTTTGGGCACACAATTTCCTAGTCAGAGCTCTGGATAATGCCCAGTCTTGATGGAAGGAGGTTCATCAGTAGGAAAGGCTATTGAACAGGACTACTAGACCTTTTGCAGAAGAAACAAATCAGAGGATTCTAGAATTTTGAGCTAGAAGAAGTCTTAGAGATGAAGTCCAATAGCTTCATTTTACAGTCAAGGAAACTGACTTCCTGAAAAGCCATGATTTGCCAAGGTCAGGATTGGGACCTGGGATCTTTGAAGTCAAACCCAATGCTCTTTTCACTATAACACATGGGTGAAAGAGAACTTTACATGACTCACAAAGAAATACACATGCCGGAATGGGAAAGAACAGAGCATTCAGGTAAGGATCAATGAGTGGGAAATCAGAAACAATGTGTTATACTGGGGGTAGGTACTGAACCTGTGATTTCATGAGCATAAGGAACTCTCCATGAGGAAACTCCCTCTACCAATGTAAATCACCATCCATCCTGGAACTGCCTGGAGGACTAAGATGAAGTGATTTTCCCAAGTTACATACCCAGGTGGAATCAGAAGTAGGATTTGAACCCAGGTCCTCTTGGCTTCAAGGCCAACTCTCTATGCTTTACACTACTGCCTCTCTCTTTCATTACATTAATAAACATCATATTAAGGTAGTTAGGAGTATACTAAAGGCCACTGGGACAAGAGGAAGATATCAATGATGAGTTCACAAATCAAATCACAAACCTGATACAGAAATACTTCAACTATCCAAATATCTGCTGGATCTCTGTTTCTCCACTAATAGCAGAACAACTGATAACATCTTGATTTGCCTCCTATGTGCCATATACTTGTATTGGAAATCAAGAGGGGCTCTTAGCACTGATTCAACCAAGTGCCCTTGAAGAGTTTGGCCTTTGTTTCCTTGATTAAATTAGGAGTCTTTGATGACCTCCTTGCCTCAAGGGAAAACCTAGTTTACATGGGTTTGAGTGACATGTTTGTGACATCAGAGGCTTTTAGACCACGTGGGTTTAAGTCACATTTTTGTGACAATTTTAGGTCATGTGGGTGAGTCGCATGTGTGACTCACCTTTGACCCTGAACAAGATATATAAAACCAGGGGTTGGCTTTCTTTTTTCGGAGCACTGAGCCACAGTAGGGATGGCGTGCATGACTCTGGGCCAGCCTTTGTCGAGCTCCCAGCTGAACTTAGATGTTGATGGTTCCTTGGTAACTGTGAATTGTACTTGGTCTGTTTATAAATGTTTGTTTGTAATTTGTTGGTATTTGCTCTGAAGTTCAGGGTACTGGCTTTTTCCCCTGAACTAAGTGAATGATATTTGTATGTTGGATTAAAGTAAGCTTGTTAACCCCTTAATGTTGCTTTCCTTAGTAAAGCAGATCAAAAGAACCTGGGCTTACAGTGTTCTGTGTGCTGGTTGTTGTTGGTTTTACACCCCCACAGCAGCTGCTAGCTGAATTGTTGAAACAATACCGCAAGCTCCTCTGAGACCCCACAATTCTATATCGGCTGCTGGGAAACAGTCTTGGGTTTAGAACCACCATCATATTAACATCCTGGAAAAAATGCCTCTTAACTTCCCTAGACCTGCCTTGATTTTCCATTTTGTAAAATGAGGGGCTTAAACTTTCAAAGGGTCCTTTATGGTTCTAAAATCTACAAAATCTGGTTCACAGACTAGACCAATTAGAGACTCCTCTTCAAGGTACATCCTTCTGAGGCTCCCCAATACCTACCGATAAAGGAAAGATAGCAATAGGGAAATACCAGGCAGCAACAAATTCAATTTGAGTCAAATAAATGCAAAGACGGAAAAGCAAGAATGCCTTCAAGCATCCAACAATCTATTAGGGAGACTAGGACACACAGGACACTTAAAAAAATCGAACTTAATGAATACCAAACACAATGAATATCTGCATATGCAGAGCGGAACAGAAGAGATTGTACATCAAACTGTGAATCGCAGATATGTAGACCTGGCTTTCCCTTTAGAATAGATGGAGAATTCAACACGTAACTTTCAAAGCTGCCCTGCTTCTACTCATTTTCTTGTGATCTTCCTCTTCTGTGCATTTAGAAAAATGTTTCGGGGACCTTCCTTTCCTTCTTTTTCTTTCAGCTGACAGGAGCAGGAAAGACTTCATGGAAGAAGTGATATCTGAGCTGAGGCTTGGAGGAGAAGGATTTCAACAGAAAGAGATGAGAGTGAAATTCCCATGGCCCAGCACCCTAAGCTCGGGGCTTGCAGAAATCAGGTTCATTTTGGTCGGTAGCTCTTTTGACTGCTGGTTCCTCCTATCCCCAAATTTCCTCTGGAAAATCTCCAAAGATAGCCTGAACACAGTTTCTGTCTAGGCCTCCTAAATGCGAGTAAAATGGTCACTAATTCCTGTGCGAGTATCAAAGGCAGATCCATCACAAGGCACCCTGTTATTTTACCCCATAAAAAATGAAGAAAACTCACAAAGAACTTACATAACTCATATGCAATGGATCCAATTCCCTTCCCTTTCTGGTGAATTCCACCTTCCCCCTATAAAGTCCCACAACTTTGAACACTACCCTGTGGTTTAGTCTGTCCTTGGAAAGGAAATCAACATGCGGTTGCTAGAGAGGCAGTCTGAACATTCTGGTGAGTCTCTGCCGCACCCAGGCCTCTAGCCTGTTCTAAGAGCTCAGATTAGAAGGAAAGCAAACTTAGAATTGCTTGAGAATCACCCCCTTTCCCATCAAAATGGAACTGTCCAGATAGATCGTCAGAGTAGTGGAGGGCAAAATCGCATCTTTTGGTCCCTCACACCATGGCTCCATCTCTTCAGCTCTCCTCTCAGTTGCCACAGACCCTTCAGCTCTCTTCCTGGGTGCCACAGGCATGAGTTTTTTTTCTCCAGAGGCCGCTGCTGCTGACACTTCTCTTATTAGAATGCTAAATTCCAAGCCCTTCTCTCCAAAAAGATGGCCCATAGGAGATGGCAGGATGAGTTTGGAGAACAAACTAGTCTGGAACGTACATGAGGAAGAGTTATTTAAAACAAGAACTGAAAGATATGTTGGAGCCATACTGTGAGGGACCAGAAATGCTGAGCTAGGAGTTTGCATTTTATTCTATAAGCAATAGGGAATTACAGAAAGTTATTGAATAAGGGAATACTATGCTCTGACTTGAGGATCAGGAAGGTGATTTTAGCTGCTATTTGAAGGATGGACTGAAGAGGGGACAGGGAGGTCAAATAATAATAAAATTAGGATTAATATAGTGTTTTAATGTTTACGAAATACTTTATATATCTCATCTGATCCTCATAACAATCCTGGGAGGGAGATGCTATCGTTATCTCCATTTTACAGATAAGGAAACAGAGGCAGACAGAAATTAAATGAATTGCTCAAGGTCACACAGCTTGAGGCAGGATTTGAATTCAGGTCTTTCTGGCTCTAAGTTAAGCATTTTAATTACTGCAACTCCTGGTGGTCTCTAAGGTCAAGAGATTTGGACAATATTCTAAGAAAAGGATGATAAGGACCCGAGCTAAGATGGTGAGATTGAGATGAGGAAACTCCAAGAAGCCTAGAGTGGCTAGGTGAATGTTCAGTAAGAAAAGAATTCAATGGATGAAAGTTAATCACTATGCATAGAGAAATTATATTTTCAAAGATGTTACACTTCATTTGTAAGAGTCTGATATTCTCCCAAAAGACTAACGATGAAGCAATACTATCCACCTCCAGAGAAAGAACTGGTATTGTTTGAATACAGACTGAAACATGCCATTTTTCACTTTTTTTATTCAAGTCTTCTTATGCAAAATTACTAATATGGAAATGTTTTCCACAATTGCATATGTATAACCTATATCTGATTGTTTACTGTCTCAGGGAGGGGTGAGGGAAAGGAAGGAGGGAGGAAGGGATAGAATTTGGAACTCAGAATTTTAAATAAAAATGTTAAAAAATTGAAAAGAAAAAAAAGAGTCTAATTTTGACCACGACCCACACAAACGACATGAATAATATGCATTATTCCCAGAGTCTCTTCACATATAAACTTCTGTTGACTTGCTGTCATGGTATAAACACACAATAAAAATTAAAATATTTAATCTGCATTTAATACTTCAGTTTGTATTCTCCTGGGTTGGTGTTATTTTTTTTAAATCCGATGGTTCGTATATTATTTATGTCATATGTCTTGTATGTATATGTTTGTGTTTTGTGTGTATGTGTGTGTGTGTGTGTATGAGTGTGTAAAGGGGGGGCAGCATATTATTTCATCTTCTGTTTTGGCCTTATTTTCTACTTGTAGCAAAATGTCCTCTCACATGGTGTGCCTCAAAGCTTCAAGAGATTGTAGAGGGCATGTAATAGCTACCTCCCAGGGTGATTGGGAGACTCCTGAGATCATGCGATCAGGGACTGAAAGTCCTTCGGAAGCATTCAGTTGCTATAAAAAGGTCACCCACCATTATAATCATCTTTAGTTTAACATCCACTATTTTTACAAATAATGAAACTGAGGCACAGAGATCACATGATCACAGATTTAAAACTGGAAGGTACTTTAGAAATTGTGTTATAGTGATTCAGAGGACCTGGGTTCAAATCCAGACTTTTCAACTTAATTCCTTGGGCAAATTACTGCCTCTCTGGGCCGCAGTATCATCATCTGTAAAATGAGAGGTTGTACTCTATGACCTCTAAGGTCCTTCTACCTTTAAAAATATGAGCCTCTTAGGTCATCTAATGAGGTTTACACATTGAAATATGAGGCTGAGAGAGACAAAGTGACTAACTTTCAAGGTCACATAGGTACTAAATATGAGAGTCTGGATTTGAGCCCAGACACCCTGTAAAATCCCACATCCTTCCTACCACCACAGAACCCCTAAGGCTTCTTTACCACACAGAGAGGTGTCAGGGCCAGTTAAATTCCCAATTTAAAGTCTTTGAATAACTCAGTTAAGTGATTTATGCTTGCTTCCAGCAGAAGTCCGGGCTACTGGCGGGTAGGTGGGGGAGTTGGAAAGAGAACCCACTTTCACTGGATGTTGTGCAAATCTTTTTTTCAGCTGACGCTTCTATCCAGAAGATATTCTTAATATGAAGTATGAATGAAGTGGCTTGTATGTTAAGTGATCGTAATGATAATAACTGACACCTGAGGTGTGCAAATGTTCACATCCCTTATGTCACATTGGGAGGTACAGGTTTGATTGTCCCATTTTATAAGTAAAATGATTGAGCTTCAAGGACTTGTCCATGGTCACAGAGCTAGCAAGTTTCATAGGTGGAATTCAAACTCAAGTCTTACCTGACTCCAAGTTCAGAGGTCTCTCCACTGTCTAAGGCTTGGAGAAACTAAGTGACTTGCCCAAAGTGGCAAAGCTCATTACACTTTTTGACATCTTTACTGTTTTCTTTTTTCTTTCTCCCTCTTTGATTAATGAAAACAGCACAGATGAAGACTCAGGAAAACCACGAGAATAAGGCGTCTGTCCTGACCTTCCCATTAGCTCTGGTGTCTATATGGAACCTTTCCCAATCCCCATAGCTGCTAGTGCCTTGCCCTGAAATGGTGCGTGTGCGTGTGTGTCTGTGTCTGTGTGTGTGTCTGTGTGTGTGTGTGTCTGTGTGCGTGCACATGTGTGTATCTGTGTGTCTGTGTGCGTGCATACTCTGGCCTCACTCTCCAGATCCAGCCAGCTGTATCTTCCCCTCAGGATCCCAGGGTTAGGGGGCACTTTAAGAGGCTAGGGAGAATCTCTTCTCTTATGCCATCAGCTCCAGCCCCCATGGCTTTACTCCTCTTCCTGTCATAGGCCAGTGACTAGTTCCCCAATACCATTTAACCACTTAGCATCAATTAGCTTTGACGAAGGGATAAAGTAATAACTATATTATGTATGCTATTATAGACTATGTATAACTTTGCTGATATAGTAATAAGAAAGTCTAAATATCTCCTTCAAGACTGTAGGGGCACACTCTCCCTTTCCCACATTGGTCTCTGGTAAGAGTGGGCTCACTCCTAGGATAGTTTCTATATATCATTGGTCCCCTCAAGTTCACCAAATAAGGTCCTGCTGCCAGATGAGCCCCTGTCCACTGATGGGCTGGATCCCTCCCAAAGGTCACTCTTTGGTCCTCAGGATGTTGATACTGAGCTAGCTCCAAAACCTGGACACTAAGACACTACTCTCTTGACCTTTTGAAATTTACATGGTAGGAGTCTCCAATCCCTTTGCCTAAAACAGAAAAAAACAAAAGTGAAAAGTGAAGGGTCTGAGAATCATTTACAAAAGGTCACGCTTTGGCTTTAGCAGGTGGAAGACCCAGGATCTCTCTCCTTAGAGCATTATCTCTTGCCATATGCCATCATCGAAGGAGTCAAAACAAGAGAGTGTGACTGACAAGCAAAAAGGGGCTGAGGTGAAAATGGCGAATGGGCTGCTTGGCAGGGATTTTTGAAAGCACTCCCACATCTGAGTGGGCAGCAAGATGGCAGCATAGGGCACAAAGTGCCAGACCTGGAGTCAGGAAGAATCATCTTCCAGAGTCTAAATCTGGCCTCAGACACTTATTGAGCTGGCGCAAGTCACTTAACCTTGTTTGCCTCAGTTTCCTTATCTGTAAAATGAGCTGGAATAGGAGATGGCAAACCACTCCAATATCTTTGCCAAAAAACCCCAAATGGGGTCATGAAGAGTCAGTCATAAGTGAAAACAACTGAACATCAACAAAAAATGCAGATAATAATGGTACGTACCTCCCAAGGTTGTTGTGATGACAAAATGAGACTTTTCACTGTGCAGGGGAAAGTGGGTTGAATTTTCTTGATGATCTTGGGGATACGAGACCTGAGCTCAAATTCCAGCTCTGCTATATACTACCTGCACAGCCTTTGGCAAGTGGCAATTTCTCTGAACCCCAGTTTCCCCATCTATCCCATGAGAGGTTTGTGCTAAGCAGGCTATAAAGTCATTTCTAACACTATGATTTTGTGATCATTGTATTTGTCCTCCTCAATCTATGACTGGCTGCTTAATTAATCCAAAGCAGATCCTGTGATCTTTGGTACTCTTACCCAGATTGCAATGTCCTTGTTGGTGCAAAAAGGGTCCTAGAATGTACTACTACTTTCCTAAAACGTACTACTACTTTCCTCACAAGATTTAATGAGAAAGGTGGAAAATGAATTAAATTCCTATTTTCTGGATAGAATCAAGCCCTAGAATATTACAAGACACTTCTTTTAAATACGATCCATCTTCATCATAAGGTAAGAGTTCTTAACCTTTTGGGGATCATGGAACTCTCTGGCAGTCCACTGAAGCCTACCCACCCCTTCACAGAATCGTATCTTTTTAATTTAATTTTTGTTACATTTTAATTTCCAAACTGTCTCCCTCTTTCCCCATCCTGCACTAGAGAAGGCCACCATTTGACGTATGTGTGTATGTATGTGTATGTCTGTCTGTATGTATGTACGTATTTGTGTGTATACAGTTATCTCTTCTACATTGCAACTTTCCCCATCATAGTTTTGATATATTGTAGGTTGGCATAAGAAATTGAATGGCAATTTTTTAGGAGCTGACCCCTAAAGGCCAGCAGATAACACAGAAAAGTTTAGAAACTCAGAAATTCAGGATCATTATTTAAAAGGCATCCAGTAGCCTCTGGCATCATATGAGGAAAGGCTAAGTCCTTACATGATTTCCTAAAAGAAAATTAAGGTGAAGAGTCTACTCCTATGGATTTTATGCAGATTTTCCAGATCATGCCCCTAACTCCTGTGATGTGTAAGGGATAACTGTATATGTGTGTGTATGTATGTAAAACCATACTGTGCATACTTCTATTCATCAGTTCTTTCTCTCGAGGTAAATAGCATCTTCCTTCATAGGTCCTTTGTGGTTGATTTGAGTATTTGTAATACTCAGAATAACTTAGTTGCCCCAGTTGTTCTTTGAACCATGTTGCTGTTACTGTATACGATGTTCTCTTGCTTCTGCTCATTGCACTCTTCATCATTTCATGTAAGTCTTTCCATGATTTTCTAAAATCAACCTGTTCACCATTTCTTACAGCACAGTAGTATGTTTGTTTGTTTTTCCCCAAATTTATACACCTTTTTCTAAAAAGGATTTCACTTCATCATCTAACCCTTCCCCTTCCAAAGTCAATAGCAACTGCTTCTCTTTGGAACAGCAACCCTGAGGATCTTCCCCTCCCATCTTGATTTTTTTAATTTTTTTTTCTAATTAAAGGGACCATCCCTTGATTCACTTCTTAAAGAGGCCTATTCACTGAATGGGCATTACCTCACTCTAAGTGAGTACACGAAAAGGACTTAGCCTAAAAGGGCCAGGGTATCCCATTGCATCCTGGGTCATCTTTAGTCATCCTAATGAATATTTGATCACTGGACCCAGATGGCTCAGGAGGAGAAAGTGAGAAAGTAAGGCTGGTGACCTTGCACAGCCCTCCCTCACTCAAATCAAAGTCAAGTGCAAGTCATGTCATCATTTCCCTGATGCCATGGTCCTCTTCAAAAATGAAGGACAAACACAACAACAAATTCCATCCCAATCATATGCCACAACTTATTTGGCCATTCCTCAACTGATAGGCATCCCATCAATTTCTTTGCCACCACAAAGAGAGGTGCTATGAATATTTTAGAACAAATAGGTTCTTTTCCTTTTTTCCTGATCACTTTAGCAACAGACCTAATAGCGATATTGCTGGATCAAAGGTTATACAGTTTTATACGTCTTTGGGCATAATTCCAAATTGTTCTCCAAAATGGTTAGACTGGTTTATAATTCCACCAACAGCATATCAGTGATCCAATTTTCCACATCCCCTCCATTTGTCATTTTCCCCTTCTTTCAATTTAGCCAATCTGATAGGTGCGAGATATCTCAAAGTTGTTTTACTTTGCATTTATCTAATCCAAGTGGGCAACCTAGGGCCTTGAGGACACATGTGGCCCTCTAGGTCCTCAAGAGTGGCCCTTTGACCAAAATCCAGACAGAACAAATACAGTGTGTGTGTGTGGCATTTGAGAAATCTAAATCTAAAGGTTCTTCTAATGAAGCTTCTCCCTGAAACAAAGGACCATCTTTTTAAAACTAATATTCTTCTGGTGTTGTGATATGGCTGTGAGTTCTAGAATTGTATACTCTGAAGAACTGAAAATGAAACACCCAATTGGAAATGGCTCATGGTGGTCATCAGCAGGCTGTTTCAGCATGTTATCGATAAGGAATTACTCAGAAGGAACAGCATAGAGGATGTCTTTAATGAAGTAGCTAATAGAGAAAGAATTGCTTACCTGGTGAGAATGAATAATAAAAAGCCTAGGTGCTCCACTGAGGTCCTCAAGACATCAGGAGACTTCAAGAAAAATCTTTAGCAATTTGGTTGAACCCCCTGTGGCAAATTTGTGAGAGACTATGGACCAGAGTAGTACACGGAGGGCAGGCATGGTTAGCTTGATTGCCATCACTGGCAGCATACTACCTACGTCAATATTCTACTGAAATGTAAAGGCAAACCTACAAAACCCCCAGGTTTTATGAATTTAAATTCTGTCTTTGACTAAAGGCTCAGGAATGACTGTCATCCATATGATTAACAGCAAGGCATGTTTGGGCCAGGTTTTAAGATTTTTATGTTGGTTAAAAATAAAAATAGTTCGTATTTATTTAATAAGAATTATGGTCTGTGTTCCCATTTGTAAGCTTCGATATCCCATTTAATTGGTTCCATACAGCATATCGTTGAGATTTGGGAATGAATTATAACTGAACCACTCCACCGAAGTTACATGGTTTCCTTGGTCATTGTTTCTCCCAGCCCCACTTCATGAAATAACAATAAAAAGTCTCTTCCTGTAACAGGATGGATACATTAGGACTCACTGGGCAAGAGCCATAAAAACATTTTAGTAGTGCCCTGCCCCCTTGTGGAACATGTGTGTAGGAACAATGTGATGGGAATGTGTACTAGGTCTCTTAAGCTCATGAGAGAACCAGAGACCCAAAGTGGTGGTGATGGAGGTGGGGTGGGGGTAGGGGATGGACTACCATTAACAAACAGCTTTCATAGAAAAAACGTACAGTTTAAGAATTTATTTATGTGGTAGGAAACAGATTACCAAATAAAGAAATGAATCCAGCCAGGTAGGTAGGAGAAAATGGATTCTGTGATCCGTCCAATTAGCATTTGAAGCCAGACACAATAAAAAGAGGGCTGCATTTGCACTCAGAATAATAATAGCAAAGATTTATATAGTACTTTAAGGATTGAAAATGCTTTATAGGTATTATTTCACTTGATCCTTGAAACAACACCAGGAGATGGGTGCTACTGTCATCCCAATTTTACAGTTGAGGAAATTAAGACAAACAGAGGTTAAGTGACTTGCCCAAGGTCACATAGCTAGTCAGCATCTGAGGCTGGATTTGAACTCCAGTCTTCCTAATTCCAGGTCAGGCATTCTAACCGCTGAGCAACCTAAAAGATCTATTTTGGGATTCCAGGTGCACAATTTTCTAGCTGCATTCATTTATCCATTCACTCCCTCATTCACTTGCTCACTTGGGGTGTATGTGGGGTTCAGGGAGGACTGGCACCTCTGGTGTGATGATTTGCCAATCTCTTTTCAGAGTTGCTTATGTCCACTTGGCACTCAGCTCTTACCTGAGGAAAAGCAGCAGCCACACCCTGGTAAAACTGTCTCAGCAGATGAGCTAAATTAGGTTGAGGGTAACTGACCAGCCTCAAACTCATTGGTGAGTTAGAAGGATGTCTATCCTAAGTGCGTGAAGACTCCTTGTCAAAGTAGGTGGATGAGAACAGTTTGTTCCATGAAGGTGGCTGAAGTAGATGCTGTGGAGCACGTAGAGCTTGGTCAGAAATCAAAGACATCGAGGTCATCCATTGCATACTGGGCCATCATCAGTCATCCTAACTTTTGTCCTGAAACTGGACTTCAATGACCATGGAAGAGAGAGTGAGGATGACAACTTTGTGCACTTCTGCCTCACTTAAATCTAATTCACATGCAAGTCAAGACATCACCCATGAAGTCATTGAAAATGAAGGATAAACATTTGTTCACTCACATTCATTCATTTCATTCATACATTCTTCTGTCAGGAAGGAATTAAACTTTTAAGAGAATATTTGAACAAGTAACTAGAAACATTACCTAGAACAGGGGTGGGGAGCCTGTGTACTCGAGGCCACATGTGGCCTTCTAGGTCCTCAAGTGTGGCCTTTTGACTGAGTCCGAGTTTTACAGAACAAATCCTTTTATTAAGGGGATTTGTTCTGTGAAGTTTGGATTCAGTTGAAAGGATGCACTTGAGGACCTAGAGGTCCACATGTGGCCTCAAGACCTCTGGTTCCCTACTCCTGAAATGAAGACCTATTAAAATAAATTATGGATCTCAAGCCAGACAAGACCTCAGAGATCACCAAATCTAACCCCTGCCTTTTACAGATGAGGAAACTGAAATTAAGGAAGTTTAACATGCTCCAAATTACCAATAATTAGAGAAATGCAAGTTAATACAATTTTTCACCTCACACCCAGCAGACTGGTAGGAACGACCCTCAAAATGACAAATGCTGGAAGGGCTGTATAAAAACCGGCACACTGATGCAATGCTGATAGATCTGTGAAGGGGTACAATCATTCTGGAAAGCAATTTGAAATTATGAACAAACTATCAATAAACAGTTCATGCCCTCTGGACCAGTGACTGCACTGCTGGGCTTAGACCTCTGAAAGATCGAAGAAAGAGTAACAAGGTCTATGTGTACCTGTAGGCACACACCTGTATGTGTATAAAGATATTTATAACAGCTCTCTTTGTCATGACCAAAAAAAAAAAAAAAACCAAACCACAATCCTGAAAACAAACAGTATGTCTATCAATTGGAAATAGCTGAACAAATTGTGTTGTATGAGTATACTGGAATTCTCGAAATGAGGGAACAGATGGTTTCAAATAAATAGGGAATGAATTTTATGAACTGATGCAGAGTGAAGTAAGTAAAATGCAAGAAGAACAATTTATACTTGAACATTAATATTATTAAAAAGAACAATTTTGAAAGATCTAACAACTTTGATCAACTTAATGACCACCCCCGATTCCAGAAGGCTGACAAAGAACTCTCCCCACACCATGATGAAATAATATGCAGAATAAGAAATGCACTTTCGGATGTGACCAGTGTGGCAATGTGTTTTGTTAGCTGTGTTTATATGATACAGGAGTTCTGTATCTCCTCCTTCCTTCTTTCCTTCCTTTTTCCCTTCTTCCCTTTCTTCTTTCTTCCCTTCCTTCCTTCCTCTTCAGTGGGTTGAGATAAGAATGAGAAAAATACAGGCGATCGAAAATTTTAAAATAATAACAATTTTAAAAGAGATAAAATACATAAAATAAAAAAGAAATTCTTTCCTCCCTTGGCTTTTCTGACACTGTCTATAGACTTCAAAAGACCCTGTAACAAGATAGGTAGGGTGGCATGACCTAAAGTTGTATGGGGAAAGTCAGCCTAAGAATTATAGGACAGTTTCTAGAATGAAATTCTGAAAACAAAGAGAAACAGTTCCAATAAAGAGGGAAGAGGTGAGATGCCTAAAGAGATCTATGTGGATGTCTAGGGAACTCATTAGCCAACTCTGATTTTTAAAAGACATGTATAGAAGATGGAAGCAAAGACAGATAACAAAGGATGAATACAGAAGCATGGCAAGACTAGTGTCAGGAGTGATAAAGCTCTGAGTGATAAAGAACTGAGGCTAGAACTGAAAGATAAGCTGGTACTGTTTCTGCTGACAAAGAGAATAATCTATGGACTGGAAATGAAAAAACAAAATCGGCTAATAGAGAATTAAACCTAAAATAAAGGGAGATCACAAGAGAACCACCCAGCCAACCTTGACGAGAACAAGTCATGGTATCCTGGAGTTTGAATTGGGAGCTTAGAGGTCATTTAGCCCAATCCCTTCGTCTTACGGATGGGAAAACTGAGGTACATTCCCAGAGGGCAGATGACATGCACAGCATGACAAAGCACAGGTCAGGAGTTGCAGGGCTGTAATTGGAACTATTGTCTTCCAAATTCATGGCTCTTTCCATTGTACTATGCTGCCTCTCAAGCCACTAAACCCTGATGAAATGCATCTTAATACAGTTAAATAATCATCAGGTGTGATTGTTGGATCACTTTTATTAATGTTTGAAAGATCATGAAGAATGGAAAAGGTGTGACTGGAATATAGTGGTGGTCCCTCATATGTCCTAACTTTTGAGTTTTCAATCTACTCAACTTCTATGACCTACTCCTTTAACTCCTTCTTACTTAAACACCAGAAAGATAATTTCATTGAGTTTGTCATCACCTATGAGTGTTCCTACTCCCATACTAAAGAACTCAAAAATTCCTTGGTCTAATCATAAATTTTTATTATTCCATCTCTCCCAATACTTACCAATCCTCAGCCTATCCTTTGTCCTCATTGTGACTTCCAAACCCTCCAAATCTCAGTTCTTTCCTAAGTCATCCACCCAAGCTATATACTCTCCTCCCTTCTTCTCAACCCATTCATGAACAGGTTCTAAATACTCCACAGGATGGATTCCATCCTTCTTCACTGAAACTGCTCTCTCCAAAGTTAGTGATTGTCTCTTAACATCTCATAACACTTCTTGACCTTTCAGCAGAATCTGACACTATTGATCACCTTCCCCTCCGGGAATGTCTCTCAGGTTTCATGATACTATTCTGATCTGTCTTGGTTTTCCTCCTACTTGCCTAACACTCCCCAGTCCCCTTTGTTGGCTCTTCATTCAAATCATTCCCATGAGCTGTGGGTATTCTGCAAGACTCTGCTCTAGGTCTCTTTTCTCTCTATACACTCTCACTTTGGTGATCTCTTTAGCTCCCATAGCTTCAATTATTTCTTCTATTTAGATGATTCACATCTATATATCCAGTCTTAATATCTCCTTGAGATCCACTCCCACACCACAAAGTCGACATTTTAAATGGATGTCCCATATGTATCTCAAGCTCATATGTCCAAAACAGAACTTATTATCTCTCCCAATACTCATATTTCTTCCAAACTTCCTTATTACTGTCAAGGACATCATCACCCTCCCAATCATCCCAATCAATCACCCTGTGCCATAGCCTCAATGTCATCCTTAAGTCTTCATTTCCACCCCATTTAACACATCCAATCACTTGCCAAATCTTGCTGTTTCTTTTTCCACAATATCGCTCACATGGGTCCTCCTCTTTCCACTCACATCACTCACACAGCCCCACCCTAGCTCAGGTCCTCATTATCTCTTGCCTGAATTATATTGAAATTGTCTTCTAATTGGTCTCCCCACTCAACTCTCAAGTCTCTCCCCACTCCACTCCGTTCTTTTCACAGTTGTTAAGGTGCAGTTCTGACCCTATATCCCTCTAATTTAGTAAACTGTAGTGGGTCCCTATTCCATCTAGGATCAAATATAAAGTCTTCGGTTTGTAATTTAAAGTTCTTCACACTGTACCTTTCCTATATTTTCAGGATTTTTACACAATATTGCCCTCCTATACACTCTACCACCAAGCCACCTGTTCCTCTCTTGTAACACTTCATATCGTGTCTTTCTGACTTTATACTGCTGGCTGTCTTCTCCGCCTGGAATGCTCTCTCTCCTTTGCTCCGCCTCTCAGAATCCTTCAAGATTCAGCTCACAATCTGCCTTCTGACCCATTCTGACCTTTTCAGGGTCATCTTCCTCTATCCTGACTCCTAATGCCATTCCCTCTAAGATTCCATCTACTCTGTATGTGTCTTGTATGTATAGTTAGCATTTATATAATGTCTGCTATGTGCCAATCTCTGTACTAAGTGTTTTACAAACACGATCTCATTTGATTCTCATAAAAACCTTGGGAGGTAGATATTATTATCATCATCATTTTACAATAGGAGAAGCTGAGCTAAACAAGGCAAAGTGACTTGCTCAGGGTCACACAACTAGGATATGTCTTGGGCTGGATTTGAACCCAGGCCTTCTTAACTCTAGGTCCAGCACTCTGTCCACTGCATCATATGTTGTCTCTTCCCTTAGAACATTAAGATCCATGAGAACAGAGACAGTTTTGACTTTTTCTTTCTTTGTATCTCCAGCACTTGTCATGATTCCTGGCACAGTGTAATATTTAATAAATACTGACTGAATGATTGGTTGGTCTGAGAAGGACAAATATCTCAATTTTCAAGAAATGGAAGAGAACAGAGTCTCTAAACTATAGGCCAGGGAACTTGACTTTGAATTTTGGCAAAAATTCTAGGATATATCATTAAAAGGGTGGTTAACGAATGTTTAGAAAAGGAAGTAGAGATCCCAAGGAACCGGCATGGTTCAATAAGAACAGGTCATGCAAGACTAACCTCATTTCCTTTTTGGATTGTGTGAGAAAACAGGCAGATGGAGGAATGCTGTGGTTTTCCAACATTTTCCCAATTAAAAAAATGTTTTGTTAATGCCTTTGGTTTTGACCCACCCTTTATTGATCTTTCATATGATACTAGTTGTACAATATGTATGCATATATATGTGTGTATGTACGTATGTATACACACACACACACATATATATATATATGTATATATATCTGTTGATTTAAACTTTTGGATGCCTGGTGTCTCCTCACTGTTCTACTCTTTCTAACGTTAAGTAGATATGGTGTGGCTCCTTGAAGGCTGGATCTCAGAATACCATCTTTGAGATAACTAATCTGCTAAAAAGCATTCATAGATATGTGACTTATGTACCAGGCAACAAAGATACAAAGAAAAAAGAGTCCCTGCCCTCCAAAATCACAGTGAGTCCCTATTACCTCCAGGATCAAATACAAACTCCTCTGCTGGGCTTTTAGAGTTCTCTATGACTTGGCCCCTTCCTGCCCTTTCAGCCCCCACCCTACTCTGTGATCTGTTGACATGAGTATCCTTCATGTTCCTTGTACAGGATGTTCCATCTTCCATCTGAGCATGTTCGCCAGCTCTCTCCCATGCCTGGAGTATTCTCCTTCTTCAGCTCTGCCTCCTCTCCTCCTGGACTTCCTTCAAGTCTCAGCTAGTAGCCCATCTTCTGCAAGATCACTTTCAAGGCTGTCATCTTCCGTCTGTTAGTTATCTCCAATTTATCCTGCTTGTACATAATTGTTTGCATGTTGCATTAGGCCGTACGCTCCTTGAGGGCAGGAATTGCCTTGTATCTTTCTTTTTGTATCCCCATCACTTAGCCCAGTGCCTGGCAATAGTAAGTGCTTAATAAACATCAGTTGACTAGTTTGAGTGATATTCTATCAAAAGAGATCACATGCACATATAAAAGTATGATGGGATCTGGCACATGCGAAGACCCCATTAGCTTGCTGGGTTGATATAACCTCTTCAGGTAGAGGACAGTAGGGAATTGCCCTCAGGTATATTGTGATGGTGTGTAAAGGTAGTGAATTTGAAAAACTGCATGTGTAGACATGTATAATTTGTTCCAGCTGGCTAGACATGTGGCTGGGAGGAGTTTTTTTTTTCAATTGGCTTCATAGATAGAACTGTTGGCCACTTCAGAAAAAGCCTGAGTCCACCTCGCCTACCTTTTTGCTTCATCTGAATCTGAGGAAGCTTAGAGGCTTGTCCTCTCACAGTGTCCAGTAAGACACCATTTGTTGAGGGAATGGGCCTTAGTGTTTTCTTCTCCTCTGAGGCCATATGACCCCAAGTCACAGAACTCAGTCCTTGACCACTTTTATTCACTAATTTACATTCTTGCTTCAGGGAGTAAAGTCTTCAACCGCAAGAGCACAGGCCAAAGAAACTCAGGAGTCAGAATCCAGGAAGCCCTTGGCAGCCAATACAGCATCAAAGCGCCAAGGAAGAATCCTCGAGTATGAACTTAAGGACCTTGGTCCATCAGAAGAAATCTTTTGGCAGTCATGTCATATTTGAACATGAATTTGGTAGGACTAATGCTCTATAGGAACTCACCTAAGTTTTCAATCTAATCCTTCACAACTCCCTGAGAAAAGAATGGAATAGAAGAGATTATGCATTGAAGGTATTGGGGAAAATATAAACAAAGTTTATACTTTGCTCTTGCTATCTCTTTGAAGCACATATCCATTTGTAAAAGCTACTCAACATTAACTTGTCAAATGCAATGAATCCCTACTCCCCAAGTGATGTGGGCTCAATCCAATGACATTAAAGAGACCACCCCAAGACTTCAGTTTATTCTAGAACCCTGAGGGGAGATATAAGGAAGTGGCTTGGATTTGGGAAAGTGAGCCACAGCATGTGTGTTACATAAGTTTATAAAAAATGTTTCGAGAATAACTTCAAAGTTATTTGGTGGGGAGATATTAGCAGCTAAAAGGATGGGGAAAGATACCATATAGGAAAGAGTGCTTGGAGATGTGCTTTGAAGGAAGCCAAGAATTCTAAGAGATAGAAAGAAGGAAAAAGTACATTCTAAGACTGAAGGATGGCCCACACAAAGGACATGGAGACAAGGGATGGAGTTTTATGTATGAGGAACAGGAAGAAGGCCAGTCCTGTGAGTGTATCAATATATGGGCATGGAAGAACTACTCCTTAGAAGTTAAATTCCCCCTACTTTTACAAATGAGATGGATCTGGAGATGTTAAACAATTTTCCCAGAATCACAATGGAGGCTATTGGCTTGCTAGGTCCCCTGTTCCCAAGAATTAGTTTCACGGGCCCTAAAATCTGTGTATCCTCCTACCCCTCCAACCACTTCTGCTTCATATCATTTGTTTCCTCTTCTACATCCTTCCCATAACAAATCTGAGATCCACACTCTTCTCTCCACTCATAGTCACCACCATCGTTCAGACCTTCATCCTCTCTCACTTGGGCTATTGCAAAAGTCTCTCCTTTGGACTCCTACTTTTCACAATTTCCCTCTTCCCAATTCATTCCCCACACTGCTCTCATTTAAATTTACGTAAAGCACAAGTTTGACCATGAGAGCCACAGTCACTACAGTGGGTCAATATTGTTGTTGTTAAATCATTTTTCAGTTTGTGTCCAACATCTTGTGGCCTGTGTGGGGTTTCCTTGGCAAAGATACTGGAGTGGCTTGCATTTCCTTCTCCATATCATTTTACTGATGAGGAACTGAGGCACATAGCCAGCAAGAAAGCCAGACTTGAACTCGAAGATGAGTCTTCCTGATGTCAGGCCTGGTGCTCTGTAACTACGGTGCCACCCAGCTTCCCTATGGCTCCCTATTGCCCCTACAAAAAAATTCAAACTCCTCAATTGAAAGCCTCTCACAACCTAGCTGCAGCCCACCTTCCTAGCTTTCTTGTACATTGATCCCCTTAACATGCTCTATATTTTGGCCAAATTAGCCCTTCTCATTGTTCTTTGCATTTGGTATTCCCTCTCACCCCTGTGCCTTTGAGTTGACATTCTTACTCACTCTTCTCTCTTTCAATTTTCAGTTCCCTTCAGAGCTCAGCTCAGAAGCAGCCCCCTACCTGAGGTCCTTGATGACTGGGGTCTCCTCATGCTCTGCTATGGAGAAAAGGTAGAACCTCAGAAGTCTGTGTCCCAGGGAGAAGAGAGGAGTCTTTGAGTTCATCATTCTGTGGGAAAACACTTATAACATGCCTGTTATACAGGAGGCACTGGGCTAGGCACTGAGCACAAGAGCTCCCAGGCTTAGCTCAAGAGCTGCCTTACATGGTCAGCCTTTCCTGGCCTCCTGGTCCCTGTGTTCTCTTCCTGCTTGAATATCCATGGATATGTTTATCCAAATGGATAATCTCCCTGTAGAATACAAATTCCTTGAGGAGAGGCACTATTTTTCATCCTGTGTTTGCATGCTTGTAACATGTAGCAAGATGCTTAATGAATGCCTCGAATTGGATTGGATAACTGGACGACACTCGAATCTCAGCCCTAAGCTCTTAATTCTCCTGCCTGGCTGCTAGTGCTTCCTTCAAAATTACCCCATTTATCTTTCAGATATTTTGTGTAGACTTGTATGTAGACATGTTGCGTGTGCTTTTCCCTAAGGAACATAAGATTCTTGAGGACAGATAATGTTTTATTTTTGTCATTGTACTATCAAAGCACAGTGTCTGGTACATGATATATGCTTAATAAATGCGTCCTGATTGAATGATTTTAAAGTTCATTTTAAGGCACTTTGCATGTCAGCAAAAAAGGTACCCCCAATGCTATTTATAATTCTTTTGAAATAAGCAATTAATAAATAGTAGATGAAAGAGTGAATGAAGTTTCTGCCCTTTGGATATAATACGGTTCTTAAAAAAAAACAGAGAGAGATACCTTGGCCTTGAAATGAAGGAATATGTTGCCGTTTCCCGCATAATAAAATTGACTATTGTGTTTATGACCCAAAGCTTTTAAATAATTGCGGTAATTAAGCTATGGAAATTCAGATATCCCTTAACCTCTCTTTCAGCTGTCAGGTTTGTGGCTAGTGTCGTCTCTCATCCCTTGGCACAAAAGTGAGTTTGAGATTGTAACCCTGTATGAATGAGAATGATGCAAAATTTAATACACAACTAGTTTGTGGCAGAACTTGAACTGGGGCACTGGTCTCTTGACTTTCTAACTCAAGAAATGTTCTACTATACCCCAATGCAAATCCATTAACAAATATTTACTGAAAGTCTACTTGCCTTGGTTGGATTGAGACAGGGCCTGAACTGAAAGGCATGATCAGTCCATCTGGCCTTCAAAGTATGTTTCTAGTGAAATGTTGGGCTTCTCTCAGGAACCAATGTGGCCTAAAGGAAAGACTGCTAGATCTAGAGTCAGAGTCCCATGGTTGGAATCATAGCTTTGCCATCGACTCACCATCCTGCCTAGGCAAGGAATTTAACCTCTCTAGTCTGCAGATCCTCCTAGATGCCTTCCACCTTTACATTTATGATCCTAAGCATAGACATAACACCATGTGCACATTCATCTGTTTCTATTCCCCCCTTTTTATGGATACCTGCAAAGAAATCTGTTCCACAGCCAGTTTGACCTAGTGAAGGTGTTTTTACTTCCCAGAAAGACATCTCCTGGTCTGATGTAGTTAAATGATGACCTATGGCACCATGATGAACAGAGGTAGAGGCAAATCTAATTGTCTATCTCTCTTCTTTTCTATGTGTCCAGGACAAGGATAGTCTTTAGAGCCCATTACATGTAATTCCTTCCATGTTGATGTCTCTATCCTTTGTTCTTCAATTTCTGCTTTGGGTTTCTAAACATTACAAATGGTGAGGAGATAAGCTGCCTTCTCTGTTCCATAGTCTTGGTTTCTTTGCTTTAACGTCTTTCAGACATTTCATTGGTCATAGTTGTAGAATGATCCCTTAATATATAACCTATTCCTACATGACCTTGGCAAAACAA
This sequence comes from Phalanger gymnotis, assembly GCA_028646595.1. Taxonomy (NCBI): domain Eukaryota; kingdom Metazoa; phylum Chordata; class Mammalia; order Diprotodontia; family Phalangeridae; genus Phalanger; species Phalanger gymnotis. The sequence goes on along the minus strand of CM053626.1, from coordinate 13,670,788 downwards.
ATGCCTTAAGGATTGGAGCCACCTAGAGTGGAAGGGGCAGCCTCCGGAGGCAGTAGACATCTTCAAGCAAAGTCTGAATGACTACTTGTTGGGTATATTATAGAGCATAGGGATGGCTAATGTGTAGGATGATGTTTTGAAAGACCTTAAAAAATCTTGACAAACCAGAACATCGGGACAAGGTGAAATTGGATAAAAAGAAATGCAAAAATCTTACACTTGGGTACAAAAAATCAATACTTCAAGTACAAGAAAGTAGATATAGCTATGTAGAAGTTTGACTGAAAATATCTCATGGTTTTAGTGAATTGTAAGCTGGTGACACCCACAGAAAAGCTAATGCAGTCTTCTGTTGCTTTAAGAGAAGCATAATATCCAAAACTAGGGAAGTCATAGTACTGCTCAACTCTACCTTGATCAGGCCTATGTGAGTATTCTCTTGAGTTCTAGGCACATTTTAGGAAGACTATTGATAAACCAGAAAATATCAAAAGGTGGGTAATTGGGATGATAAAGGGCCTTGAGACCACGGCCTATAAAGATTGGCCAAAAGAGCCAGGAATTTTTAGTTTGGAGAAGAGAAAAGTTAGGGGAAAGGAATGAGAGCTGTCCTCAAGCCTTTGAAGAGTTGTCATGTGGACAAATCTTCTCTTCTCTTCTCTTGAGAAACTGGTACTTAACTGTCATTCTCAAGAGCCTGTGAACTGTAATAGCTGAGGAGAAACAAAGTGAGGGCAGCAAGATGGAGGATAAAGAGAACATTTTTTTCTGGCAAACTTTTAATTCTTATCTTGTGAAGAAACAATATGGAGAGTATTCTTGAGAAACAAGGATAGATATGCTGAAAGCTGAATGGTGGAACTGTGGTCCAGAAGTAAGAAGTCAAGAATATCAGCGACAGTTAGAGGTGATTGGTTGTGATCTTTCTCACAGCTGAAATTTGTCTATTCTTTAGGTCTTTGCTTTATTGTTTGCAACACTGGTAACTGTGATGTTCAATTTAAGCCTAGGAGACTATGGATTTTTAAATATATACAAATATATTTATATAAACATGATTATATAAATATGCACAGCTGCTTATAGGAAAAGATGTTTCTTTAGTTCATTAAATGTTTAATAAACTGGGTCAGAGCTCAAGAGTGAATTAATTAATTAATGAAACAGATGTTGCAATTTTAATAATTAACAATAAAAAATCCAATGTACTCCTGGATTATCCTAGAATTTAGGATAACAAGAATGAATATACTAACGAATCAGGTAATAAGCTGTGGGGTGGCCATTCCGTGTAGGCTACACATAAGTATGGTCAACCCCAAACTCTGCTACATACACTTAAAAATTATATCAAATTTTGGCTGACTTTTTTTTTTTGCTGATTCAAAGGAAATTTTTGCTGATCCAAAAGAAGATAAAGTGTTATCTTGGACATATATTTCAGGGGGAATGTGCTGTTATAGGGGAACTTTCTGATCCAAATGACCCCCTCCCCTTTTCCAGAAGAGCCAAACTGTAATAGCTGTCTGGAGTGCTGCTAGAAAAGCTTGCCAATGTGGTGTTGAACACATACTTTATATTTGGGTCAAAGTTCAGGACAATGGTAGTCATTGGAAAGGTTTAAAATTGCATTGAAACTCTCCAACTTCTTATAAAAGCCAAAAGTTCAGCAATCTCATTCATATCCAGGTGAATCATGAAAGTCACATAGAGAAAGGCAGGACTCAAAATACCAGGGATACACTGGCAAGAAAATGAATGGGGAATTGGAATCAATGAATGCATTGCAATGGATTATCTTGAAGGACCTGTGTGAAGTGGTTCTTCCTAGGAGAGCAGACTCTGATATGACCTTGATACATGAGACAATAGTGACGGAGGAGATATACAACCAAATATGTAGTGCACTCGTTCATGCACTGATAATTGGCTGAGATAAAAACAAGGCTTTGAATGGGGGCAGAATGTCTTTCTCTTTCCTTGATCTTTCTATTTTATCTTGGCCAGGCAGATGGCATTAAAGTTGGAGATAGTCTGGAGAGAGAAGAGTTTCTTATTGTCAAAATGGAGCTCTCCTATCCCTGCTAGGTCTGGGCACCATGGACAGATGGAGAGTCACAAATAAATGGCAAAGACTAATCCAAATTGGAATTATCCTCTGTACAAAAAAGGAGATTAGCAGGCAGGGCAGGCAATCCTTGAAACTAGAGTCTGCCGAGTACCATCCTTCAATGGAGCATGTATGGTGGTGATCTACCAAGAAGGTTTAGTTGTAGAGAATGCAGATGAGGAGAAGTAGAGGGAAATGGGGCAGACATAGTAGACTAAAGAGAAGAAACCCCCTTTTAATAACTTTAAAAAATACCAGAATAACAGATTCTGCTATTTAAAGGTTTCATGACCTCTAGCCTAGTAACATATTTCTTTGGATTTATTGAGTATATGGGGGAGGGAGGCAGAATTTAAGCAGGAAAGACTGCCCAGGGCAAGCGGTTGTTGTTTCAATGAAACATGCAGAGACTGCTCAGTCCTGCCAAATGATGCTGAGCCACAAAATGGCAAATGTCTTTCCATTCCATTGTGCAAAGCTGTATTGTGACAGCACCTCCTTACAAGGTTAATAATAATAGCTGATGATTGTATGGGGACATAAGGTTTGCATACTTTTCCCTGAATATCATCTCAGCCCTGCAAACTAGGTGCTACCCAACATGAATAGCTCCAATTTATAGATGAGAGAACTGAGGCACAGAGATGAAATTACTTACCTTGGGTCACACAGTTAGTACATGTTTAAAGTAGGATTGGAACATGTGTCTTTTTGACTTCATATCCTACACTATATCCATGAGGACACCCTGTCTCTGCTGCCAGGCACTTAAGGAAGAAAGCCTAGGTCTTGCTCAGAAAGGGCCTATGATTAAATGCAGAAGATAAAACACCATGTAGTTGCATTGGTAATTAAGATGAGCTTTTAACACTTATTCAATCAAGTGCCCTTGAAGGGTTTGGCCTTTGTTTCCTTGATTAAATTAGGAGTCCTTGATGACTTCCTTGCCTCAAGAAAAAGCCTAGTTTACATGGGTGTGAGTGACATGCTTGTGACATCAGAGGCTTTTAGACCACATGGGTTTAAGTCGCATTTTTGTGCCACTTTTAGGTCATGTGGGTGAGTCGCATGTGTGACTCACCTTTGACCCTGATCAAGATATATAAACCCAGAGACTGGCATTCTCCCTTGGGACTCTGAGCCACAGGAGGAGCGATGCATGACTCTGGGCCAGCCGTTGTTATGAGCTTCCTGGATCCTGAACTCAGATTTTGGTTTCTTGGTAACTATGAATTGTATTTAGTCTGTTTATAATGTGTGTTTGTAATTTGTTTGTATTTGCTCTGAAGTTCAGGGTGCTGGCTTTTTCCCCTGAACTAAGTGAATAATATTTGTATGTTGGATTGAAATAATTATTAACCCCTTAACATTGCTTTCCTTACTAAAGCTGATCAAAAGAACCTGTGCTGGCAGCATTCTTGTCTTTGGGCTTGTGTTGGTCTTTCACCCCCACAGCAGCTACTAGCCGAATTGTTGCTACAGTAGTATAAACCCTGGCTTTGGAGTCAGAAGGCCTGTGTTTAAATCTTATCTTTGCCACTTCCTATTTGTGTGAGACCTTGGGAAGGTCACTTGAGTCCTGTGGGTCTCAGTCTTCTTAATATGGAAAACTTCCAGTGGTGTGCTGGTGCCAGCTCCTACCAGCTCTTGCCAATGGTTAAATTTTCAGTGCGAACATTAATAGCTGGGAAATCAGCAAAGCCTACAAACTGGGGCTTGATTTGTTGTTTTGTTCATTGCATAGAGTTAAGAAAGTGATGGATAAAATATTAATAATTCAGGTTAAACCTAAAAGTATGTTAGGCTTTTTTTTTTCTGGAGAGGCAGTTGCTAAATATTTAACAGCACACCCATAGTATCTCCTACCCCCAAAATCCATCATCCTGTAAGCTGTAAGTTAGGATATCATGAGCATGCAAGAAAAGTAGAAACCATGTGCTCTGCGAATTCATAAATGAGGTCTGGGGGTGCCTTCAAGCATGAGTTGGCTTTTAAACAGGTCTTGGAAGGATTTTAACACAGAGAGGTAAGGCAATTAGAGTTTGCAGTGCGCATTCCAGGCATAGCGTCCATGTTGGACAAAGTTTGGACATGTTTGAGGAACAGTGAGGAGTGCTCTCCGGTTTGATAGGAATATTATATATTGGAAAGAGCTCTGGGCTCAGCCTTAGGAATCTTGGGTTGGAGTCTGGATTCTTTCACTAACTAGACATGTGACCTTAGGCAAATCGCTCTCCTATCTCTTGGTCTTAATTTCCTCACCTGTAAAATAAGAAGACTGGATTAGATAATCTATGATGCTTTCCAGAACTACCATTTAACCAGTTTCTGTGATTCAGTTCTAAGCTCTATAAGGCAGGTCCAAGGTAGTGTAGACTGTGAAAGATTTACTCTATTCAGAAAGAGAATTTGATGATGGCATCATCCCAGAAGCCAGAGGAGGAGAAAATAAAAGAAGGAGGGGTGGTTAATTGTGTCAAACAGTGAAGAAGAGTCAATGTCAGAGTTACAGGGGGTGCAGCATGGGGGAAGGGAATCCCACTGAAAGAAAATTCAGATAGAGCCAGCGTTTGCTTCCTCTTCAGATGAGGTGAGGCTTAATGCTTGTGATAGACCTTCCAGAGAAACCTGCTGGAGGCAGGGCGTTTAAGGAAAGCAATCTAAGCCAACACATATTCTATTTAACACATACTTTGTAGAAGATCTTATTCTGGGGATTCAAGAGAAAAGAAAAACAGTGGCTGCCCTATAGGAGTTTACATTCTATTGTCGGGGGCGGGGGGAGGGGGCAGGGAACCTAACACAGAAACAGATAAATTCATCCAAGCTAATTTGAGGAAGGTAGAGAATTCACTAATTACTCCAGGGATCTGAAAAAGCTTCCTGTAGGAGATAGCACATGACCTGGAAGTCTAGGATCCCAAGAAGTAGAAGTGAGGAAAGGGTGAATCCTAGAGGTGGAAGTTGGCTTATACAAACCATCGAGGTCAGAGATAGAGCACCAAGGTCAGGTGACAGCAAGAAGGCCAAAGTGGCTGCAATGAAAAATGAGTGAAAGGGACTAATGGGTAATAAGCCCAAGAAAGTAGTCAGGAGTCAGATTGTGAAGGGTATTAACCACCAGCTGAAGAGTTAATCTGTTTGAACAAAATGAATTTCACTCATATGTCTTAGACATTATATGCAATTGGTTTGTAGATGTGATGAGGGAGGATGGAGTCAGGTAAACATCATTAACATGGTTAGGTATCATGGATGCAAAGGTATGTCATCATAGTTAGGTATCATGGATGCAGTGGTATGATATGGTTCAGTCAGTATGGATGCAGTGATATGATCTCTTGGTAAGGCAGCATAAATGCAGAGGAAGGAGACTCTTGGGTTATGTTCTTCATATATACTCGAGCATTCCAATGAATTTCTTCCATTTGCAGGTATCCACAGTGTTCTTTATAATCCTTGATCACAACCAAAACAAAATTCCACCCCTTTTGCATTAATATCTTCCCAGTGATGCTACATGATGGTGAATTTTGGAACGTGACAACTTCAAAACTTCAAAGATTATAAATAACCCAGAAAGCAGTCAAACAGTCATGAGGCAAGTTGCAGCATATTTGTAATGCTGAGTTGTACACGAAAGGCCGAATATGAATGAATGGATGGATGGAAGGATTGATGAATGAATGGATGAATGAAAAAGCATTTATTACATTCTTATTATGTGTCAAACGATGCGTTAAGCTCTAGGAAGATGTGTAGAAAAATGAAGCAGTTTCTATTCTTGAGGGGCTCATGTTCTAATTGGAGAATAAAACACATATAGGAGGATTCAGCAGCAGGGTTGACAGCAAGATCCAGAGACTTTAGAATGAAAGAAAAAGTAAAGGAAAAGATATTATCAAAGATATGTATGGCACAAAAGGGAGGTGGATGGATGTTGTGGCAATGCTATAGGGTGACGTATGAGCAGACTGAGTGATGTTGGTATGATAATAATAATAAATAGCTAACATTTATGTAGGACTTACTATGTGCTGGGCATTGTACTAAGTGCTTCACAATTGTCATCTTATTTGCTCCTCTCAACAACCTTGGGAGTTAGGCATTATTAATTTCCCCATTTTATAGATGAGGAAACTGAGGTAGAAGGGAAGTGACTTGCCCAGGTTTACACAGTTGGTAAGTATTTGAGCCCAGATTTTAACTTAGGTCTTCCTGGTTCCACACCCAGTGCTCCATTCACATGCCACCTAGATGTCTAGTGTGACATTTGTGTTACAAAAAGAACAGGGGAGAGGCGCTTCAGTACTTTTGGTAGGTTCTCCATGGAGAATTTAAGAGAAAACATGCATGATAATCATGGAGGAAGAAGAGGTACATATGGAGTTTTGATTTGCCTTGCTGGAAGGAACACCTACAGCAATCAAATCCTTAGTCCATCCATCAGAGCAAAACAAACAACCACTGGACATCTACCTTCCATAGCTAGAGTATTCCTTGTGCATTCAAAGATGATAGATACGTGCTCAGGCAGCTTTTGACATTCAGCATAAATAATATTGCTTATACGGTCAGAAAAAAATCCATTGTCAAAGAGTACAGTAGTTAATTTTTTACAAGTAAGTCTCAATAGTCTAGCACGGCTGTCATTGTAGCCATTAGTGAGATTAAAAGTCAATAGGCAGAAGTCTCCAAGCAGAGAAACTTCTCTTGCAGTTATGGTTGACACAATTGTTTTTAAGCTACGAGGACTTGACTTCATAAGTAACTTTAATATTCCAATGGATTTGTGGCTTAATGCATATGGTCATTATCCCTTACAGTGGAGGTGCAACTCATCCACCTTTGCTAATCCCACGTGACTCTTGTCCATGTTGGACTTCCACAAGGAGTCCACCCAACATTAAATATCTTGACATCATCTGAGTACTAATACAGCAAGCAGACTGTCCACCTTTACCTCATTAAACAATGAACCTACTTCCTTTGCCAGTCATACTTCTTGACAATGTTATTGTTTGCCCCACTTCATGTGATTGTTACAATACAGACCTGAAATGTGTTCTGAAAGTCTTAACTAGATGAGTTGGGAATAAACCCCACTTCACGTCAAAGTCCTGCTTTGTGCAGTAGATCTCCTTTCTTGGCCGGCATATAAAGATAACAGACATTTAAGCTTTGCATGCATCCTTTAAGTGGCTGCATCGATGATGTTGTCTTAGATTTTGAGTATCTGGAGGACAGGGATCATGTCTGTTTAACCCACTTGGCACAGTGCTTAGGACTTCGGCAACCACACATGTTGGATGGTAAAATGATACAACTATAAAACAGGGTTCATGATATTTCACATAATGCAGGCTGAATTCTAGTTAGGGACAGGGCATTCCTACTGGAGAAAAGAGAGCTCAACATGAACCATTCATGTATTTAGGGTACTCCGAGGTTACAACATATTTTCTACAAAACAATTCAGCTTTGTCAATGAAATGGTTGATGAAAGTATTACTACTCTGATTTTGCAGATGAGGGGGGATATAAAAGAGGTTGTTCCTCACTCAAGGCCACATGGAATCACATCAGATTCATATTTGTGAGGATCTTCAACATTCGTAAAATCCGAAGCATTCCTTAAAGGAACCACTTCTATAATACAGCTAGTAAGCTAGACAGCGATGGTGAAAACTGAATCCAGGTCTCTCTGACCCCATAATCACAGTTTTATGAAGAAAAACATGAGCTAAATCACAATTTGGTCTAGTAAATCCTCCTTAAGGGGTAGCCATGTGGTGCAGTGGATAGAGCACTGAGCTGCAAATCAGTAAGACTCATCTTCATGAGTCTGAATCCAGCCGCAGACATCTACCAACTGTGTGAATCTGGGCAAGGTCATTAAATCCTGTTTGCCTCAGTTTCCTCATCTGAAAAATGAGCTGGAGAAGGATATTGCAAACCACTCCAGGATCTTTGCCAAAAAAAAAACCCCAAATGGGGTCATGGAGAGTCAGACATTATTAAAAAACAACTTGAACCAAAGTCATCCTTAACACTAATACCTTCCCTCCAATGGTATCTCTATTTTACCCTGCGTATATCCTGTTTGTACATAAGTGTTTGCATGTTGTCTCCCTGTGTTAGACTGCGAGCTCCTTGATGCCATCCCTTTTGCCTTTCTTGGTATCCCTGGTGCTTAGCACAGTGCCTAGCACATACTAAGGTAGAAAGGGGTCAGGTTGTGAAGGGCTTTAAAGGACAAAATAGTTGTACATTTGATCTTGGAGGCAATGGGAAGCTATTGGAGTTGATTGGTTAAGGTAGTGATGTGGTCAGACTTACACTTTAGGAAGATCAATTTCAGGGTAGAATGGAGTGGGGAGAGACTTGTGGCAGGGAGACCAACCATAGATGATGAGGCCTTGCAGCAGTGTGGTGGCAGTGTCAGAGGGGAGAAGAGACATGTATGAGAGGGATGTCATGAACATAAAAAGAACAGAACTTGGCAAGGGATTAGTATATGGGGTGAGGGAGAGTTTGGCACTGAGCATGACATCTAGGTTTTGAGCCAGAGTGGTGGGAAGCATAGTGTTACCTTCCATAGCAGTAGGAAAGTTAGGAACAGGGTGGGAGGGTAGTTGGGAGGACTTTTTTGGGGGAAAAGATAATGATTCAGTTTAAAGTTTTTAAGTTGAAGATGTCTGTCTATAAGACATAAAGTTTAAGATGCCCAGTAGGCAGTTAGAGATGAGAGTCTGGAGGTCAGCAGAGAGAGATTAGGGAGAGATTATCAAGATAAACAGATTTAAAAATCATCAGCATAGAAATAATTGAATTCTTGTGAGCCGATAAAATCACCAACAGAAATAGTACAGAAGGAGAAGACGACCAATATAGAGCCCTGAAGGACATCCATAATTAAAAGGTGTGACCTGGATGAAGATCCAGCAAAAGAACCTGGGAAAGAGTAGTTAGAAGGATAGGAAAAGTAGGAGACCGTAGTGGCTGTCATGAAAACCTAAAGAGAAAAGAGGACCAAGAAGAGGAAGACAGACAGTATCAAAGATTTCAGAGAGGTCAAGAAGGATAAGGATTGAGAAAAGACAATTATTAGATTTGGCAATTAAGAGATTATTGGTAACTTTTGAGAGAGCAGTTTCAGTTGAATCATGAAGTCAGAAGCCAGAAACTGCTCCCTCAAAAGTTACCAATAATCTCTTAAATGCCAGATCTAATAACAACATTCTCCTGGTTCTGTTCACTTCATTTTGCATCAATTCACGTAAGCCATTCCAAGTTTTTCTGAAATCATCCTGCTTCTCGCTTCTTATAACACAATAATATTCCATCACAATCATATGCCATGGCTTGTTTAGCCATTCCCCAATTGATGGGCATCCCTTTGATTTCCAATTCTTAGCCACCACAAAAATTGCTGCTATAAATATTTTTGTACAAATAGGTCATTCCCCTCTCTCCGCTTCATGTCTTTGCATTGCAGATCTAGCAATGGTTTTGTTTGATCAAAGGGTATGCACAGTTTTATAGCCTTTGAGGCATGGTAATGAACAACTTTTTAAAAAATATTTCATTTTATTCAACAGTAAAAACTATTTTTGTATCATAAATTGTACTATTAATAATGATATTTAATTAATAATTACTAGCACTGTAAGATTTGCAAACCACTTCACATTTTCACGACAATCCTGTGGGCTAGGTACTGTTACTATCACCATTTCCAGAAAAGGAAGCTGAGGCTGAGTAGGGCTGAAGCCTATCAGAGACCTGCACAAAATCTCACCAACATGGTAAACCCCACTAAAAGGGAAGAGGGACACCAGACAGCCTAAGGAGGGGTAAATGAACTCAGGTCATGGAGAAAGGCAAAGCTTCTTTCTTGGTCAATGGCAGGATTGGTACCTTGAGTGGCCACTGACCTTCCAACCTGAGCCAGATAAAGAGGCAATCTCTCTCTCTCTCTCTCTCTCTCTCTCTCTCTCTCTCTCTCTCTCTCTCTCTCTTTCTCTTTCTTTCTCTCTTTCTCTCTCTCTCTCCCCTCTCCTCTTCTCTCCTCTAGTCCTCTTTCTTTCTTTCATGCACACACAGAATCATGCCTTTATAAGAAATTGTGAGTAAGGAAAATTCAAGGAAACTTGAGGAAACTCACATGAAATAATGCAGATCAAGATAAGAAGAATAAGGACAATCTGTACATTGACCACAATAAAGTAGAGGAGAACAATATTCATTGAAAAACTTCAGAATTTGTATTAATGCATCTCCCAATCTTGACTGCAGAAGACTAACAATGAATCCTACCTCCTCCCTTTTGGCAGAGAGGTGGTGGACTAGAAGGGTGGAAGGAGGCATACATGGTCCACGTCTGTTCTCTTTGTTTGCTTCATTGTACTTGGTTATAATGGAGGGTGGGGAAGGTCAATGAAAAGTGATAGTGATATTTTTTTTTAAAAAAAGAGAATCAATAAAACATATTTAAAAGGCTAGGTCTTCAGGAGTTCAGATCAAACAACTTCCAGAACACCCTAGAGAAAAGCTCTGGAAAGCATCCTTGACCTTCCCTACCTTTTCTCCATTAGAGAGCTGATTGATAAATTCAGGGAAATAATACTGGGCAGGGTAGAGATGAGACAGTGCATTTGGCAAAGTCTAGAAGTCACCCAAGCTTAGCAGGTTTCAGAATTTATTACTACAAGCTTTTTGAAGTCAAGGTCCATTTACTTTAGGTGACATAGGAATTCATAATTCAAATTTTAAAAGTCTCATTTAAATAACTGCTAACATCAAATGTATGTTACAAAAAGAAAAAACCATTTGATGCAACAAAATATTAACAAAATGAGACATATATATTAGATTTCTCTTAAAATCCACATGGGGATAAAATGGGCTTGACAAAATTCATTTAGGCTTTTGCCAAATGCAAACCATCTGAAAATCCCCCACAGAGACATTCCCAAACCCCAGCATGCCTCTGACTTTGTCCACTGCTAATCCCATATTACTTTAATTTGAATGCTCATTATTTCACTCTTGTCTTTTTATCCCCACTATCTAGCACAGTGCTTGGCATATGGTGCTTAATAAATACTTGATGACTGATTAAACTAGAGAGGGAAAAACCACTATATATTATCCTTACCATATATAACAATAATATGTATTTGGGGTAGGAATAGATCCAGACCTGTGACGCCATTGGCATAGCAAATTCCTCGTGAGGAAACCAATTATTCTGCAGCTTTTAGTCATAGAGCTTGTTTGGGATATGAAAGTCTAGTTGTCCAGGGCCCTCTGTCCAGCATATGTCAAAAGCAGGCCTTGAATGGGACTCTAAGGCTAGGTCTTCTCTGTCCACTAGTATTAAGTACAGAAGGTACAGTATCAGTACCAGCAAAGAGGATCTCTCTCTCTCTCTCTCTCTCTCTCTCTCTCTCTCTCTCTCTCTCTCTCTCACACACACACACACACACACACACACACACACACACACATACACACACACACACATACAGAGACATGCGCATAGAGACACAATATGTCTCTCTTTCAGAGGGGTGTATCTTCAGGAGCTCAGATCAAGAAGTTTCCAGTACACATTAGAAAAAAGCTCTAGAAAGCATTCTTGACCTTCCTTATCTTTTCTCCATTACAGAACTGATTGACAAATGCAAGGAAATAATACTGGGCAGAGTAGAGATGAGACAATGCATTTGACTACTACATATATATACATACACATATATATAGTTGGCATATATATATATGTGTATATCTATACCTATTTTTCTACCTATCTGTATATCTATCTCCCCCCATACAAATACATATATAGAGAGAGAGAAAGAGAGAGAGGAGAGGGAAAGAGAAGAGACACAGAGAGATACTATTCACTAATATCAAGTTGAGTTTTAAGCCAGAGTGTAGAAATGGTTTAATTCTAGTAAAACTATGAATATAGCCAACAATATCAACAATAAAAACAATAAAAAATCACCTGATTTGATGAGAGATACACCAAAGGTCTTTGACAAAATATAGAATTCACCTACATTAAAACACTAAAAAGTATAGAAATAAACAAATGTTCCATTAATATGATAAACATCGTTTTAAAACTTAAAGCTAACATTATTCATAATAAAGAAATGCTGAAAAACTTACCAAGAAAATCAGAGGTAAAGCAAGAATATCCTTTGTCAGAATTAGGATTTTACATACTTACAGAAATTCCAGCTATAGCAATCAAATTAAAAGAAAAAAAAGCTGGGATAAGCACAAGCATAACTATCTCTGATTTAGAGAATTCCAGAAATTCAAAGGAAAAAAAATATTCAAAATAATAAGTAACTTTAATAAAAAGCAGGATATAAAACAAACCCAGGGGAAAAAATCAGGCGTTCTGTGTATTACTAACAAAATTGAGCTGGACAAATAAAATATAGTAAAAATAATTATGAAATCCATAAAATACTTGAGCATTAATCTACCAAAGCATACTTAACACATATATGACAGGGGTACACTAGAGCCAGCAATAAATGGTTTATGAGTTTTGCCTGTTAAATTTTCAGTGAGACCATTTATATCTCAGAAATCAGCAAATGCTACAAATCAGGGCTTGATTTATTGTTTTGATGATTATCTAGACTTAAGAAAGTGCTAATCATGCAGATTAAGCTTTAAAATGTGTATGTATCCATTTCTCCCCCCCCCCCCCCGAGAGCCTGGTTGTTAAACATTTACCAGCATATCCCTGTACAGGACTATAATTACAAACCATTCTTCTTAGAAATAAAGTCTTGAATAACTGGAGAGACATTCATAGTTGGGCCATTCCAATATAATAAAGAAAAATGTTACTACCCAAATTAATTGGCAGAAAGTACCATTTCAATCAAACTACCAAGAGGTCACTATATAGATCTAGACAGAGAATAATAGAATTCATCTGAATGAACGAAAGTTCTCAAGGCAAACATGGTGGGGGGAGTAACAATGAAGAGGGACTAATGTTATAAGATCACAAACTATATAGTAATCATGAAAATTATCTGGTGCTGGTTAAAAAAATTAAATTTTATCAATGGAATGGATTAGACGAGCAAGATTCAGAAGCAATGGAATGTAGCAACTTTGGGTTCAATAAATCCAACTACACTGACTACTGGGATAAGTACTCCCTATTTGACAAGAATGGCTGCCAAACTGTAATGCAGTTTGGCAGAAATCAGGTTGAGACCAACAAAATCTTACACTAAAAACCACATTACATTTTAAGTAGATATGTGACCTGAATATAAATTGTCACGCAATTAAAAGATACAGAATGGAAAGTAGTACCTTGCATAACTATGGCTAAAGGGAAAATTCTTAGCCAAACAAGGAATGGAGGTGATCATGAAAGTTAAAATGGACATTTTCAAGTACATCAGGTTAAAAGCTCTTGCACAAGCAAGATCAAGCCTTTAGAATCAGGAAAAATAAAAGCTACAGAGGGGAAAAAACCCTCATCTTTACAGCAAATATCTAATAAAGAGCTTATATCCAAGAGGAAGGGAGGGAGAGAAGGGGAGAGAGAAGAAGAAGGAAGGAAGGAAGGAAGGAAGGAAGGAAGGAAGGAAGGAAGGAAGGAAGGAAGGAAGGAAGGAAGGAAGGAAGGAAGGAAGGAAGGAAGGAAGGAAGGAAGGAAGGAAGGAAGGAGAGAACGAAAGAAGGAAGGAAAGAAGGAAGGGAGAGAGGGAGGGAGAGAGGGAGGAAGGGAGGAAGGAAACAAATGTTAAGCATTTATTTTGTGCCATGAATGTGCTCATTGCTGGGGATTGAAATACAAGCAAGCAAGGCAGTTCCTGCCATCTTGGAATATATATATATTTCCATTCTAAAAGGGAAGACAACATTTAGAGAGGAGGAGGAGCCAGGCTGTTGTGTTTGGGAAAAAGAAATGAGAAAGAATGGTCATTGTAATAACATAGCATTTGATCAAAATGTCCTTGTCAGGAGTGAAAGTCTCAAAATAATTAGATTATCTCAAGAAGGATAGTCTTGATTTGATGACTATTCTCAGAGCTAGAATTAGAAAGGAAGGAGCAGAGAAGGCGGGGTGAAATGGGGGAAGGAAGCAAATATTTATTAAGCATCTTCTAGATGCTGGGCACTGGGTTAAGTGCTTTACAAATGTTATCTCATTTGATTCTCACATCAGCCCTGGGAGGTGGGTATTTTACGGTTGAGGAAGACAGGTTAAGTGCCTTGCACAGTGTCACACAGCTAGTGAATGTCTGAGGTTTGATTTGAACTCAGATCTTCTGACTCCAGACCTAGTGCTTGCTCTATCCACTGTTCTACATAGCTGTTTCTGAAGTGGGAAGCCCATTGAAGTCAGGAAATAATCCAAGTACTTATTAATAGCCTAAGTACTTTTTAATAATAAATTAAAATGAAAACAACTGAGGTTCAGCTCCACACTCAAAAAAAGAAAAAGCTAATGAATAAAGGAAATTGGCAATTGTTAGAGAGTCTGTGGGAGAAGAAGCATGTTAATGCACTATTGGGGGGATCTATGAAATGAATCAACCATCTTGGAAAACAATTAGAAACAATACTGAAAAAATTACTAAATGATAAATATCCTTTGCCCCAATATCACAAGAGCCTGGATGTAGATGGGGAGGAGGATAACGACAAAGGGAAAGGAATATAATACAGAATCCTTTAGGGAAGCCTTTTTCTGGTGGCAGCAAATAATTAGTAGCAAAGTAAATGCTTATCAGTTGGGGAAGAGTTGGAAAAAAAATATGGCAAATAACTATAATTGAGTCATCGTGCCCTAAGAAATTGTGAATAAGAAGTCCAAGAACCATGGGAAGACCTCTATAAACTGATGCAGAGGGATTTAAACAGAACCAATAAAACAATCTACAGAATATCTGAAATAATGTAAAAGAAAACAACTTTAAAAGCTGTCAACTGAGTGTCCAATTCAATGATGAATCTTACTTCAGAACTCTGGTGGTAAGGCAAGCTTCCTTCCTCTCAGCAGAGAAATAATAGATTGATGGTACAGAGTTGGGTGTATGTTTTAAAATATAAGGAACGTGGTTGTTTATTTGTTTAGCTTTTTTTTTCTCACAAGGAAGGATTATGAGAGAAGGATAAGCAAGATTAAGGGAAAGTGTCAGTGACGCTTTTAAAAGTAGCAACGACTCCTTTTTTAAAGAGAGTGTTCTTGTTGGGAAAACCTATCATGTTTCTCCATTTTTCATGTATGCTAACTCTTGCTCACAAATAAATATTTTTACCCATTCTTTTCAATGTTTTAGCACAGAATCCTTTTGTCTTCTGTTTTACCTATGGTTTTTCTGCTTCTAATGATAAAATCTTATATTCTAATATTTTCTTAAGGATACGATGTATCATACTGGTTGTTTTCCTATTAAATCATTCTTGAATCTTTGATATAAATTCTATTTTGTCATGGTGAATATTTTAAAATAATATATTAGTTTTTTTTTTTTAATTTTGTGACTTGGTTTCTTACCTAAGCTTGTTCACCTCACCAGGTGGCCTGGTATTTCCCAACTCCCAAGGACTCATCGTGTTGGTATAGATTTGGTACATAAAAAGGCACTTAATCCTACTAAAATTCAGAATTCCTGAGCTCAAACAATCTAGCACCTTATCTTTCTGATCTACCACGATGTTGTCTTTCTCTGCCTTATCTTTATCTACTTTGGAGGTTAGGACTGTATTTGCCTTATGGATACAGAGTACTCTCTCTAGTTTTGGAAATGGTTTGTATGTTTAATAGGGTTTTTTTTTTGTTCTTTGAACTTTGAGCTCATTTCTGACTCCATCTCAATTATATGTTTCTTCTCTCTTTTCCAGTAATTTTTGAAGAGTTCAGACCTATGATTTCATTCTAGAAATCTCCAGGCAAGGAAATTCCATCTATTAAGGCCAGGTAGTCATTAACTTAAAGTCTTAGAGAGTTACCTGGTGACACTGAGAATTTAAGTGACATTATGGAGAAGCACATATAGTATGTGTAAAAAGCAGGATTTAGATGATGGTCTTTTTTACTCCAGCCCTACCTTTAATTAACATGCCACTCTGCCTCTCTCTAAATGTATATGTATGTGTGTGTATACTTACATACATACATACATACACATATATGCATGTATTATAGTTTTGTAGATTTGTTTTATATTCTCAGTTTTAATGGAAGATTTATGTGTATATCTGCAATATATGTAATGTATGTAACAATGTTTATTTCCTTTGTCATTTGTTGTGATTTCTCCTTTCAGTGATTTGACTTTCTTTTCTTTTGTTTAAATTTGTTAATGGTTAAATAATTGTATTGGTCTTTAAAATGACAATTTCATGCCTAAATTCAATTTTTTTCAAAATTTTTGTTGTGGTATATGATTGTGATGTAATACGACTACATTGTAAGAAATGGTAAGCAGGTTTATTTAAAAAACATGGAAACACTTGCATGAACTAACAAAAAGTGAAACGAGCAGAACCAAGAGAACACTAGATACAGTAACAGCAATATTATTCAAAGCTATTTGAACAACTAAGCTATCCTGAGTATCATAAATATGCAAATCAACTATGAAGGACCTATGAAGGAAAATACTATCCATCTCCAGAGAAAAACTGATAAATAGAGGTATGCATAGTATGATGTTTCACATAGATATAGCTATAGAAAGGTAATATGTGTCAAATGGTGGCCCTCTTTAGTGCAGGGTGGGAAGGAAAGGAACTTAAATTTAACAAAAATAAATAAAAGTAAATTTTTTAAAATTTAAAATTTTTCTTATTTCATTATTGCTTTCAGTATATAAATTTTATTAATTTTCTAATTTCTTTAACAGCAAAAGCATCTAGTTAGTTTTCTCCTTTTTGATCAAGCAATTAATCTAGGTGACTTCTGAAATCCTTACAAGCTCTAACTAACATTACTTTTGGTTGAACAAATTCACTATGAAATAGGATAATTCACTGTATACTGGAATATGAAAGTCCCAATCAAATACACAAGTAAAAGAAAAGTTTTCTAGCATTGCAGTGTCATGTAGGAATATCAGTGGATTTTTCCTTTCCTTAATATGATGGATAGTATTTATAAAACCAAATGCCAAAAATATGGATAAAGGGAATAAATTAAAGGACTTTCTAATAAGATCAGGGGTAAAGCAAAGATGTCCATTATCATGCCAACTACTGGTATAAGTGCTTGAAATGCTAGCTAAACTAATAAAGCAATAAAAGATGTATAGGCAAAGAGAAAAAGAAATTTTACCTCCCTTTGCAGATGATATAATGTTTTGTTTGGAGAATTCTAAAGAGTCTACTAAAAATAATTTTAAAAAACATAAGCCTAGTTGCAAAAACATAAAATAAATCCATACAAATCATTAGCATTTTTGTATATTATCTCCCCCAAAAATAACCTGCAAGAAGATATGGAAAGAGGAATTTCATTTAAAATAACTACAGGATTATAAAATATTTGATAGTCTATCTGCTAAGACACATACAAAACTATATGAATTCATTCATGAAACACCTTTTACACAAATAAGGTGGACCTAAATAATTGGGAAAATATTAATTATTCATGGGTAAGCCAAGTTAATTTAATAAAATGATAATACTGCCAAAATAATTTACTCATTCAATGCTATAACACACAAACTACCAAAGGATATCTTTATAGAGCTAGAAAAAGTGAGAGAAAATCTGGGGAAACAAAAGATCAAGAATCTCAAGGGATATAATTTTAAAAAATGGGAAGGAAGGGGGTCTAAATCGCTAATTATAATACAAAGTAGTAATTGCTAAGCAACAGAGAAATTAATCCATGGAATAAATTAGATTCACATTAAACAGAAGCAAAAGAACTAAATCTAGTGTTTGATAAACCCAAACAGCACTACTACTGGAATGAGAACTTAGTATGAGGCAAAAATTTCTGGGAAAACTGGGAAACACTCTGGCAGAAACTAACTATATACCAGCATTTCACACCGTATAGGGAGGAGGTAGGTGGCACTGTAGCTAAAGGGCTGGTCATGAAGTCTGAAAGACTGAAGTTCAAATCTGGCCCCAGGCACATATTAATTGTGTGACCCTGGAAAATCACTTAACCTCTGTTTGCCTCACTTTCTTCATCTATCAAATGAGGATAATAATAGTGCCTGCCTCTCAAGGAATCTTTCGAGGATAAAATGATATTTGATAAAATGATAATATTTGTAAAACATTCTCAAAGCCTTAAAGCCCTATGTAAGTGATAATTATGATTATATGAAAATAAAATCTAAATGGATACATGACTTAGACACAAAAGTGACGCCATAAACCAATTAGAGAAGCAAGGAAGACTTAGAGTTAAGGAAAGTGTCTATGACCAAATAAGAGATTGAGAGGATCACAGGAGAAAAGTGAATGACTTTTATAAAAGTAAAAAGCTTTTGCAGAAACAAAACCAACATAGCTAAAAAGAGAAGAGAAACAGAAAACCAGGAAAAAAATAAAACTTTTCAGCAAGTTTGTCTGACAGAGGTGCGATTTACAAGATAATAAGAAACTTGTTCAAATTAATAAGAATTAGAACCAGTTCCCAACTGATAATTGTCAAAAGTTTGGGTTTTTTTTTGGAAGGGTAGAAATCCAATTTAACAACAGTTATGTGAAAAAAGTTATAAATCACTAATAATTAGAGAAATGCGAATTAAAACAAATCTGTTTTTCTACCGTATACCCATTAGATTGACAACATTGATCCCCTCCTCTACTAAAAAGGAAAAATACAAACATTGGCAGAGCTGTGGGAAAAAAAAAAGCCACATTGATGCATTATTTGTAGAACTGTAAATTGGCCCTGCAAGCCCAGAAAATAATTTGAACAGTGGCCCTAAAGCTCTAAACTAGGCACACCCTTTCATCCATTACTCAGCCATTACTGCAGTGATATCAAAGACAGAGGGAAAGGACCCAAATATACAAAAACATTTATAATGCTTTTTTTTTTTGTAGTAGCAAAGTACTGAAACTAAAAAACTAAAGGAACATTATCAAAGGGGGAATGGCTGAACAGTTATACTATATGAATGTAATGTAATACTGCAGAGCTGTAAGAAATTGTGAGACACAACTTCAGAGAAATCTGAGAAGAGTTATATGTACAAATGCAGAGTGAAATAAGCAGTTCAAAGTTGCTTATCTGCAAAATGTTTTTCCTACTGAGAACAATTCTACAGTAACAAAAACATTTTAAAGATAAGCAACTTTCAAACACTTACAAAATCTGATTAACATGATGACCAATTATGATTCTGGAGGAATTGTGATGAAACATGGTGCCCACCCCCTGGCAGAGGTGATGGACTCAGGGTGCAGATTGAAAATCATGGATTTTTGAATGAGGCCAATGCAGAAATTTTATTTATTTGACTATGCATATTTAATACCAGGATTTTGTTTTTCTTTTTTTTTCCTACTATAGGTGGAGATGAGTAGGAACTGAGATAGAGATATTTTTGTTTATTGAAATAAAATAAACTAAAACAACACAAATATTATAGTGTCTTTACCAACCACTTAATGTCACTTGTAACTTAAAAACCCCAATAAATTTAACAATTTTAAGAGCTTATTACATGACATCCAGTACTTTCTTGCCTCATTGTTCTTCCATGTTATCACTCCTCCTCTAGTTTCACTTTCTTCCTTCACAATCTTGACCTTGAAGTCAACCAATTCAGTATTTCATTGGAATCTCCTTTCACTCACGCTTTAATAAACCACATGCTTGTATTGACCCCAGCATATGCCTTCTGTAGAGAGGCTGGGGAGTCTGCTACCAGAAAAGCTTTAATATGTGTGATGGAAATTCGGCAGATTTTGGAACATATGTAGACATGCAGTAACCGGATCTAGTTTGCTAACCATATGTTTAGGAAAAGCCTTTATGATCAACCACACAGAACTGAGGGTACTTTTCAGTCAGTCAGTCAGTCAATAAGCACTTATTAAGCACCTACTGTGTGCTAGGCACTGGGGATACAAATACAAAAATAAAAGACAGCTCTCTGCATTCAAGAAGCTTACAATCTAATGGCAAAGCTAAAAAACAGAGGAAGAGAAAAAATAGCCTTCACGGAGGCAGCATGCATAAGTCTGCTTGGGCATCCTCCTTCAGTGAAGATTCTGGAAGTCTGTGAACTTTAAAAAAATATATGTTTTGATAACAGTATTTCAATATAATTGGTCTAATTGCAATCCCATATTTTAATGCATTTAGAAACATGATTCTGAGAAGGTCTTCAATCAATATTTATTAAGCACTGTGGAGGGAATTCTGATTTTTTTTTAATCTGTTCCTTATAATGAAACTAATTAATTAAATGGCTCCCCAATTACTGGCACTTTGTCTCTGGCCTGATATTTCATCATTCTCAGGCTAGAGACTGGCTCAGTAAAATCCTGTTAACAGCACCTACTATGTTCAAGGCACAAAAAGAAGAAAAAACAGTCTGCCCTCAAGGAGTTTGCAATCTAATGGGGGAGACAACCTGCAAATGTATACAAAGCAAGCTCTATACAGAATTAATGGGAAATAATTAAAAGGGGGAAGGCATTGGGATTAAGAGGGGCTGGGGAAGGCTTCCTATAAAAAGTGAGATTTTAGTTGGGCCATAAAGGAAGCCAGAGAGTTCAGTGGTCAGAGAAGGGGAGGAAGATCATTCCAGGCATGGGGGATGGCCGGAGAAAATGCCCAGAGCTGAAAGATGGAGCATCTTCCTTGTGGAACGGTCAGGATGCCAGTGTCACTGGATGAAGAGAATGCGCTGGAGAGAAAGGTGTAACAAGACTGGCAAAGTGGGAGGAGGGGCAGGTTATAAAGCGCTCCACCAAACTGCCTTGCCAGAGGGGCCCGGGATATAAGAAAAGGGTAAGAATTCCGGAACTAGATCATCTCTGAGATTCCACCGAGCTCTGAATCTGTGATCTCATCATCTAATCTCACTGGGATTCCAGATTTAGCAAGGTATGAGTAGCACCAGCCTCTTTGTCATACAGCCTGTGAATGAAGCTAGTTCCTCACTGAGACTCAGCTTTCTCATCTGTAAAACAGGGAGAGGAGCACCCGCATCTCAAGGGGATGTTGTGAGGAAAGTACTATTAAATCTTATTGTGTTTTTGTCATTGCCAGCAATAGCTATGTATGCTAGCCTTAGGAAAGCAGATCTATGTCTCAGAGAGGCTGGAGAATTGAAGATGGATTGGATAGTAATGTGAAGGAGATTGTGGGCTTGGGAACTGATTACCTCCATGCAAGTGACAGAAATTTGAGTGTTTCTACTTACATTCTGCTTTTCCGTCTATAGGACTAACTTATCCCAGGGAGAAAATATAGCTGTGAATTTCAAAATTCTTACAGGCACTTCATTCAGCGTCCCTGCACTAGGCATCCTAGGTTTTGCTACTCTCACCATCAAAGACTGGCCATTTTTCTCCTTTCTTTTCACAGCCTCCTTCCTCTTCCCCATTTTGGCTTTGGCCCCTGCTCTCCTATTCTTCCCCTTATCCTCTCTGGCCTCTCTCTCCCCCTCACCACAAAACCAGCTTAGCCTTTTCACTGATTTCTGATAAGAGTCCCCAATCTGATATTAACTTAAAACTTCCTTGATTCCTTAAAGTAGGTTATTCATTAACAGGGCTTAAACCACGAGTTGTTGGACAAATCTGACCCATTCATCCCAGGGATCTACTCAGAGAACTTTCCACCAGGGTGTCTCGGGAGGAGAAGCTTGGCCCCAGCGATCATTCTGATCAGAAGGTGGGCAATGTGGAGCCGAGATATTCGTCTGCTTGATTCTACATGACAAGTCCACGGTGAGTGAACCCAGTGTACGGCAGGGTGATTTGACAAGCAGGTCAGCTGCCTTCACATACCAGGGGCAGGGGCCAAACTCTTCACCCCCTGGACTGATCTGGAGCAGAATTTCTCTAAAGACCAAGCATTATACTTTTCATTATTTCTGATGGCCAGAGATTCCTGCCCTGAGAGGTATGACTGCCTGCCTGTATTCCTGTCTATTAGTCTTCCAAAAGCAAATAATGAAGGGATTGGGTGGGGGGAGGGGGGTGGGTGTTGGGGGAGAAGAGGGCGGTGATGGGTTGAGGCAACATTAACTCTTAGCTAGTTGGCAGATTATGCAAATAGCCTTGCTTGGGTACTGTGGGGAACCTCTGATGCTTGCATTTAAATTATGACTGTAAGAGAAAGACTTTTGTACGTAGCCAGGTTGTGGTAGGCTTGCTTCCCTGCTTCAGAATTAATAAGCTCTGCTAGAGACAGCATGTACATTTTCCTTTGGTCCTCCCCCTTCCCCTTCCCCACCCCCAACCAAAAGAAAAAATCCCAACAACCCCTTGGTTTCTCCAAAAAAACTTTGTGAACTAGAGGACTTGACCTTGCTCCAGAGTTCTGGAAGAAAAAATTCAAGGGCATCTCTGTAGTCATTTAGGGCATTAGAGACCACAAGACTGATTTAGACATTGCAATCTTCACTCTCTTTCTGTGGGAGTTTTCTGAATTACTGTTCAGGCAAACTCCCCCCGCCCCCCATTTTTATTTGGCTTGTGTACTTAAACCACTCCCATGATCAACCAAGATCCCTCACATTACACAATTTTGTCTTGCCTCCAGAATCCCCTATTTAAGGTGGCTTGTGTAACTGTTTAATTTACTGAAATGTGCATACAAAGAAGTCTATTTAACTTGGAATTTCCTTTACACTAGCAAAAAAAAAAGTGCATCATTGCTATAGAAATGAAAGCAACAGTATTTTAAGTCGGATTTTTTTTTAAGCAAGGTTTCTTCCCTCCCCCACCCCCCAGGCCAATTCGAATGGCAAAATCAATAGTGGCGAGTGAAAATGTATACCGGGTATGTATGGGGTAAGCAGAATCTACTAATCCTTGGTTTTTAAATATTTAGTGGCTACAAAGGTACAATTTCATAGACTCTTGATTCCCTTTTGAGGAAAAATGCTTTCCATCTGTCTGTATCTCAGTAAAGTTTGTGATGGAGATTAGCCAGAATAATTAAAATGCAATTACTAATTTGTATGTGATTATGAAAATTAGCCGTAAAAATATAAACTGCATGAGTTAAAAAAAAAAATAGCGTCCAACGGCCTGGTCCTTTCTGTTCAACTGAAATAGCTCAACATCTGAAGGCTTTTAGGGTAGAAACATGCCATGACAGGAGAAACTGAGAGGCACGCAGGAAACAATAGGCGTCTTGTGGGAGGCTTGAAATGTATGCGGCCAATTCCCATGGGAACTCCTGGGGTCCATTCACACTGTGTGAAAAAGATGCTCTTTCAAAATAATCTCTAATCCTTCCTTTCAAGGGAAAAAAAATCCGTGAACTTTAGCAAAAAGATTTTGCCGCCCAAATTATCCAGTGGGCCAGTTTTCAAACAGGAGTAGTGTTGTTTTTTTTTTTTTTTAAGAAAAAAAAATTATTGATGCTGTGTTTGGGAGCTTTTGGGAGACTCCATGCCTCTTGTAAACATTACTGTGAAAGAATGACAGTGTTTGGATCAAAGAAAACTGGGCCTTTCTAGTGTTGAGGTGACTGCTTTTCTCAAGACCAGTTGGCTTTGCTGTGTTTGTTCCTTGTATTCCTTCCTAACTTGTGGTAGAGAGGAGGCATGAGCTAAGAGCTGGAGAGCTAATCGAAAAGCAAGAATTCCTGGGTTTGAGTTTTATTTCTGATACCCACTGGCAGTGTGTTACCTTGGGCAAGTCATTTAACTGCTTGGTGATCCAGGCAGCTCTCTAAGACTAGAAGGTGGTATTGGTGGAGAGAATCCTCTCAATTTAGAGTCCCATAAACTAATTAAATCAGGAGTCCAGACTCTATCTCTTGTCATACAAAGGTTGAATGTGGGTTCAGAAGACCTGAGTTCAAGTCTCATCTTTGCCACTTATGTTCATGTGACCTTGGGTAAGTCTTTGACTTGCTTGGGTCTCAGTTTCCTCATTATTAACTTGAGGGAGTTGTACGAGGTGGCCTTCAAGGGGCCTTCTAGCCCTATATTCTTGATCGTGATAAACATTCCCTTCAAAAGTTCCAGTGGCTTTACCATCATTTTCTAAATCATTCTTAAGGTGCCCCAGTAGTACATAAGCTGAGGAAACCTGGGTGTGTACATCTGAGGGGAAGTTTCTATTTGTTCAAAACAGAGACAATCTGGATTACAGCTTTAAAGATGGGGAAGGACCTTAGAAAGAATCTAATCTATTAACTTGTAATTTTGGATATTTTGACAACTATAATTCACTATAATCAGATTGCTTTGTCATCCTGTGTCTTTTATTTGATGCCTTTAAAAGCATTTTTCTGAGTAGGGGTCCACAGGCTTCCTCAGACTGACTGCCAAGGCGGGGGGGGGGGTCCTCTAAAAAGTTAAGAACCTTTCATCCAGCCCAACCCCTACATTTTACAGATAAGGAAACTGAGACCCACAGGAGTTCAGTGACTGATCCAAAGTCACATGAGTAGTAATAGCAAAGTCAGGATTTGAACCTAGTTGCTCTCAGTCTCAACTGATACTGTCTACCATATTATCCTTTCTCTCAACATTGTGCTGAGTGTTCCCTTATTACGTGGTTCATTGGAGAATTAAATAAGCTATTGGAAGCTGTGGCCACTAACCCTGACCCTCAGACACCCCTTCTATAAAAACAACAGAAAGGGCTGGCATTTATGTGGCACCTTGTGACCACACTGGCTTTGCCTTGGGTAAAATAAAAGAACCAATGGGTATTTGGTAAAGTCAGTTCTGGGTAACTTAAATGTCTTCTATAGACAAGCAGTATGATGTAGGAGAGACCCCATTGGGCATCCCCATGTTTTATGGGTTTAACTCCTGCCTATCTGGTACTAACTGAAAGAAGAAATCATTTAACTCTTCTCACCTTCTATCTCCTTATCCATAAAATGGAAACAATATTTCTTAAGGTACTTATCATAGGGAAACGAAGCTAAAGGGACAGGCTCAAGAAAGAATCAGGAAGACCTCAGTTTAAGTCCTGCCACTGATACACCCTGGCCATGTGGCCCTGACAAAGTCACTTTACCTCTGGGTAGACCCACATAACTCTCCAAGTCTAGCGTTATGGAGGAGTGTCCTGTGTCAGTGGAAGGGGTTTCTACACAAAACTTCCATATACTGGTGAACTCACAAGTTTCCCTACTGCTACTTGCCTCTCGGTATTGCTGTAAAGGTCAATGAGCTAATTCATGTAAAGCCTCTGAAACCTTAAGCCCTTGCAAAGATGCTAGCACTGGTCAGTATACATTGTAGTCCAGGCCTTTCATCAGCAAGGGAAATGGAAGGTTTGCTCAGTCTGTCATGGGATGAGCTCAATAGTCAGGCTCTCTCTCCAGATGCCAGGGCAGGGTTGGAGGAAGTGGAGGAATGAGATATTGTCATACACGATTGGGACAAATTCAAGATCGTAGCAAACCAGTCACTTTAAAATGGAAGAAAGTCTGACTAGATACAAACATGGCAGAAGAAAAAAAGCCATGGGAGATCCAATCCTGAGCAGAAGGTTCTTGCAGCCCAAATACCTAGAGCTCCCTGAGGGCAGGGGCAGGCTGGATCACCAAGGGAGCATCAGCTTTGATAAGGAGGAGATGCTGGAAGGTATTCATTCCTTGGACAAGGCCCCAGGCTAGACCCAGGTGATACATAGATGGGAGGAAAGGTGCCTTAGCCCCTAATTCACAGGACACTTGAAGTGTGGCCTATATGCATAGCGTACTCTGCTTAGATCAGTGTTTTTCAAAGGATATTTAATGGCTCAGTGGTAGAGTGCTGGCCTGGAATCGAGAAGACTCTCCTCCCCAAGTTCAAATCTGGCCTCAGACACTTCCTAGCTGTGTGACTCTGGGCAGGTCACTTAACCTGTCTCAGTTTCTTCAACTGTAAAAATGAACTGTAAAAGAAAACCCCAAACAGGGTCACACAGCAGAACATGACCGAACAAAGATTTAATCTAGTGAGAAGAGTAGTAAATAACTTTACATTCATTACCTCCTTTGATTCTCATGATAACCCTGGAAGACAAGTGCTGTTATTATCTCTGCATTACAGAGAAGGAAACTGAGTTCTTGAGAGGTTAGGAGATGTGCCCAGGGTCACACAGCTAGTAAGTATTGGGAGCAAGATTGGACTCCAGTTCTTCCTGTCTCGAAGTCCTGCCCTCTACCCACTGCACCACCCTGTTGTCTAGAATGATTAAAGAATAAAAAAAGACGAGGAAAGGATGAATAAAGTTTTGTTTTTGTTTGTTTTAATGAGTGATTTTGTTGTTGTTTGGTCATTTTTCAGTTGTGTCCAACTCCTTGTGACCCCATGTGGGGTTTTCTTGGCAAAGACACTCGAGCAGTTTGCCATTTCTTTCTCCAGCTCATTTTACAGATGAGAAAACTGAGGCAAACAGTTAAGTGACTTGCCCAGGGTTATACGGTTAGTGTGTGCACTCCTGGCTCATCACTCTGTGAACTATAGTGCCACCTAGTTGCCCCTAATAAGAGTGACTAGAGGGTACATTCAAATATGAAAACTTTTATAATGGCCTTCTTCGACTACTCTTCC
The DNA here is from genome assembly GCA_028646595.1 of Phalanger gymnotis. Classification (NCBI taxonomy): domain Eukaryota; kingdom Metazoa; phylum Chordata; class Mammalia; order Diprotodontia; family Phalangeridae; genus Phalanger; species Phalanger gymnotis. Next base: position 13,643,953 of record CM053626.1, on the reverse strand, counting down.
GTCTTGGTTTGGCCACTTAATGACTTGTAACCTTGAACAAGTTGTTTAAATTTTCTGGGCCTCAGTTTCTTTATCTATAAAATGGGACTTATAGTATCTGTACTACCTATCTCCATTCAGACAGTTGTGAGGAAGGTGCTTTATAAATGGGAGTTGTTATAACTGATTCTGATGATGTAACTTCTTCAGGCTACCATCATTGGAGGTGAGGAACGGCTTAAAGGTCCTAGGATTATACTAGGAATGGATCTCAGACCATTGAGTCTAACCCCTGCAAAGGAGACGCAAAGGAATTTGCCTAAAGTCACAAAAATAGTCGGGGGGGGGGGGCGGGGCAGGGCAGGAAATTAATCAGGTCCTCAGCCTCCTCTTTCTGTTTGTTTGCAGACATTTTCCTTTCTCCAGATGGCCCTTTCACTCTCTTAGAACCTTCAAAGGAGAAAGTTTATAAAAGCTCTTTTCCTGTGCCCTCCAGGCATTTCGCCACTTACCATAACAGCCAGTTCACACCTTGCTCCCTGCATGGCCACAGGGCTCAACACACTGAGAATTCTCTGGTGAGCAGTGCAATGGACAGAATCAGCAGCTGAAACCCCTGTAGGAACGTTCATCCAACAGACCAGAAGACCCTTAGGGAGGCTAAACCGAGGGCTGTGTGTCAGGGTGAGAATGTTTGTAAACTGCATTATATGGCTCAGTATATGCGAATCCTTAGCTATTTAGAGGGGATACTCTCTTGAAGGCTTTTTTTTTTTTTAAACCAGCTGGTCATAGATGAAAGGTTTAATCTCCTCTTTTGAGAATTACTGAAAAGTAATTCAGAGGCCACCTAGTCCAACCCTCTCATTTTTCAGATGAAGAAACTGGGGCTTAACCTTAAGGAGTTCAGTGACACTGTGAAGGTCACATAGGGAGTAAACAGCGAGGTCTCAGCATCATAGACTCTGAGGGCCCTTCCAGGACTGGATTTACCCTCCTATGATCCTAATCTAATCCCCTCATTTTAACATGAGGAAAGGGAAGCTCAGGAGAAATGGGCCCCAAATAACGTCTCACTCCCCCCACCCCCACCTCTTTCTGATCTTTTAATGCTGTGGTTTTATCCCATGAGGTCTCCATCCTTAAACATTCCCCAAATGTGGCCCATCCTTTGGCTCAGTGGCTTTCTGATTACCTGAGGTTCTTTCTAGGTCAATTCCCCAGAGTTCCAGGTGATTTCTATAAGCCCTGGGAGGAAAGGAAGTGCCAATTAGCTCCTAGGTCTCTTGTTCTCACTGGGTTTAAGAAGTGGCGCACATGACTCTTTCATTCACCTGCCACAGCTGCCTTTGAACACTTTCTCTGTTCTTGGGTGGTTTTTTTCCCCTCTCCCCAATCTTCCTGGGGAAAGGGTAGTTTTTCACAAACACAGGGAGTTTTGTGTTCTCTTTTTTTTAAAAAAAAAAAAAAACAGCATAGTTGGCTGCAGCAGGCTTTGTATTTCACCCCAGGAAACATAGCATTTCCCTGGGAGATAAGGTTGCCCCTGGTGGAGGCTCAGCCTGGCCACCTGACCCAAGGCAGGCTCATAGTTAAGGCTGCATTAGGCTGCATTCCTGGCATTCCAAAACCTTGGCACTGCACCAAATAGCTGGAGGTTCCGTGGGTTCCCTGACTCCAGCTTGCTGTCCCCTGGTAAACTGCCTCCTGGACCACCAAAGCAAAGAAATCAACTCCCAGCCTCCAAATATGCAACTCGGCAGCAGCAGTGGCAAGAGAATGTTTGGAGAAAAGCACAGGTAAAGAGAAAACCAGTGGGGCTCTGGTCCACCCAGAAAGACTCCCGAAGTCGGAGGCAGAAGGGCTTAATTGTCCTCTCCATATTGCTTTCCTATAAGAGTCTGCCTGCTCTACTGGGACATCCTCTCTCACCCAATGGGAGGCCACAGGAATTGGACCGAGAGTAATGTGAGCACTTTAAGCTACAGACCACGGGGATTATGGGGAGAGGGTGGAGGCAGATCGGAATTTTATCAGTCCTGCCAATTAGCATAGACCCATAGGCCAAAATGCAATCTGGAGTTGTTTAAGATTTCACAGACCACTCATAAAGGAAGAGGGAGATGGGGTGTGTGTGGGGGAGGGTAAAGGGAAAGAGCTTTTGTAAACTTTCTCCTTTGAAGGTTCTAAGAGAGTGAAAGGGCCATCTGGAGAAAGGAATATGTAGAAATCTGGGGGAGGGGAACCACACTGACCACATTTATAAGAGAAGTTTTGGTTTTGTTTTTGAAAGAGGAGATGGGGGGGGTGTGGTGTGGAGGGTTTGGGCCGGGCCAGTGGTTTCATTGGTGGCCTCAGGGAGGAAATTCCTCGTATACACTAGTACCTGCTCTGCAATTTGTAGTCCTAAAAGGTTGCCATGGGGCTCTGACTTACGGGCACAGACAGTAAATGTCAGAGGAAGGATTCCTCCTGACTCTGAGGCCAACAAGAATAACTTGAGTCAGGAAGGGCTCTCATCCTGGGGGCCATGAACTTGGCTTTAGATACGTGTGTGTGCATATACATGTGCGTATGTATATATGTGTGTTAAGCATGAATATATTCTCCCTCTCCCTCACTTTCTCCCCCCTCCACCTTGAGCTGCATATTTCCAGGCTGGGAATGGGTTTGTAGCTTCACCTTGTCGGTCGAGGGGGCAGCCTACCAGGGTACAGCAAGCTGGGGTCAAAGATGGTCTAGTAAAGCTATGCATATACAAAGTTTGGTTCAGGCTACACCACTTTACTAGAGAATACAAGGTGTGTGATCCCCCAAAGCAGTCACACCCCAGAGCAGCAGTTCTTCAGGTTGGAGTCTCTGTCTTATCACCCACTCTGCCTCTCTCTCTGTTTCTGTCTTCCTGTTGGCCTTTCTGAAAGACTATATCTTTCTCTATTTTCCCCACCCACTAGCCCTAACCCTATAGAAGCAGGGAGTTCTAAGGGACCACATGGTTTTTTGTCCCTCCTCATCTCTGCTCTAGCTTGGAGCTGGATCCCGGTCACTACGAGGGAAAGATCATTTATTATTGGAAGCAGGATCCTAGAATCATAGACTGAGAGCCAGAAGGCAAAGACCTCAGAGAGTCTGAATGAGGCTGAAAGGGGTTAGCTGCTATGCCACCATCACTGGGCTGGAGGGAAGACAGTGTTTAAAGGTGATATTTTTGTTGTCACAACTTCCTTGGCTCTCCACTTTCCCATCTGCCAAATGAGAGGGGAGACATGAATTAAATGATCTCTAGGATTGGATATGATTGAAAAATGACTAAATGACAACAAAAAAAATCCCTTTCAGATCTAAAGGCTTGGATCCTATGATTTTCTCCATTGAGTTGGCTTTGGAACTGGTTGGATAGCCAGATCCAAACTGTAGCCATTAATGGTTCAATATCAACTTAGAAGGTAGTATCTAGAGGTATGTCGTAGGGATCACTGCTTAGCCTTCTGCTGTTTGGCAATGTTACCAATGACTTAGGTAACAATATAGCTAGTGTGTTTATCGGATTTTCATATAACACAAAGCTGGAAGAGAAAGTTAGACTAGATACCATAGGACAGCGTTAGGATGTGGAAACACCTGGGCAGGCTATAATGTTGGGTCAGATCTAATGTGTTTAATAGTTGTAACAGTAAAGTCTTACACTTGGGTTCTAAAAATATACTTTGCAAACATGGGGTAATGAAGGTGTGGCTAGATGGGACTTTGCTTGGACAAGGTCATGGGGACCTAGTGCAAGCTCAGCATGAGTTTTGCTATGGTGGACAAGGGTCCAGAATAAGAGAAGTTAACTCTGGCTTAGTCAAACCACATTTGGTGGTGTTGTGTCTAGTTCTAGGTGCCACATTATGGGATGGTCACTAATAATCTAGAGTGTGTCCAAAGGAGGCCAACGATGGTCTGCACCATGATGGTGATGGACAGCAATGGAATGTGGTGTGATAACCAGTTGAAGGAACTGGAGGTGTTTAGTGTGAAGAAGATAAGACTTGGAGAGGGAATTATTATTCTTATTAAGCATTTATAGAGCGTTCAAAGTTTTGTGAGGTACATTACCTGTATTAACTTATTTGATCTTCACAACACTGTGAGGTAGGTTCTAATATCCTTATTTTAAAAAATAAGGAAACTGAGGTAAACAGAGGTTAAATGACTTGCCCAAGGTCACAATCCTGTTGTTGTTTGTCCTTCATTTTCAAAGAGGACTAAAGTGACATTACTATGTTGAGGTCAAGGTACAGTGTGTTTGGCTGTGACTGATCGGTCCCGTGTGAGCTTGGAAGGTTCTACCACAGGTCAAGCACAAATAGTCTGTTAGAATATTTGGGATGGAGATGTCTCTGGATTTGTTCACCTCACTTTCCCTTTGTGTCACTGAGATCCTGCCTTGCTGGTAGAGCACAGCACCTTCTTTGGTGTGGGCAAGCCATGCTGGGCAGTCCTGTGCTGGCGGCTCCCAAGTTTCACAATGGATACTGAAGTTTTTCACAGAGACCTTGACAGCAGCCTTGTCTTGTTCCTGCTGACCAGTGTCTCTCAAATTTTTCAGAGAGACCTTGAGAGTATCCTTGTCCTGTTCCTAGTGACCACTGTGAGAGCGCTTGCTTATGCTGGTTCTCCACAAAATAGTCTTTTTTATTATTGGAAGTAGCACGTATCTAGCAAGAGTCTGAGGCAGTATTTCAACTGAGGTCTTCCTGACTCCAGGCACTGTGCCACCCTGCTGCCCAAACATGATAACTCTCTTCATGTTTTTAAAAAGGAATAAAAGTTCTTTACTCCAAAGAGTCTAAAGAGGAGGAATGAGTGGAAGTCACGAAGGGATGAATTTAGGTTTAACGTAACAAAGCTACACCCAACAAAGTCATCAAAAATGTGAAATGGCAGTAGGGGGTTTCACTTCCCTAAGAGGGAGCAAAGACTGAGTAATCACTCATTGGGTGTACTGTAGAGAGGATTCTCCTTGGATGATGACCTCAGAGATTTCTAACAATTCTACAATTCTGTGATTCTGCCTATCACTGGTAACTCTCTTCTCCTTGATATTCTCTTCTCCCTGGGTTTTTGAGATACTATTCTCTCCTGGTTCTTCTTCCTTATCAGACCATTCCTCAGTCTTCTTTACTAGATTCTGATCCAGGTCATTCCTTCTAATCATAGGTGTCTCATGGGACTCTCTCTTGGGCCCTCTTCTTTCTTCTTTTATACTATTTCACTTGGTGATCTCATCAGTTTGCATGGATTTAATTACCCTCTCTATGCTGATGATCTCAAGTCTACCTATTCTGCCCTAACCTATTTGCTGACCTCTAGTCTCACATCTCCAATCTACCTTTCAGACATCTCAGATTGGATTCCAGTAGACACTTTAAAACTCAGTGTGTCCAAAAGTGAACTGATTATTCTCCTAAGTTTTTCCCACTTCCAAACTTTCTTATTATTGTTGAGGGCAATGCCATTCTCCTAGTGCTCTGCTTCACAACCTAGGAGTCATCCTGTATATAGTTCATCATCATCGGTGACCACCACCTCCATCTCCAAGTTGTTGACAAGAGCTGTCAATTTCACCTCTGCAGCATTTTTTGTTGATTTCACCTCCGCAGCTTCTCTTGTCAATTTCACCTCTGCAGCATCTCTCCAATACTCACCTGATTCCTTCTTACATTAACACTGGTGCAAGCCCTCATCTCTTTTCACTTGGACAATTGCAAAAGCCTGTTGGTGGGTCTATTTGCTTCAAGTCTCTCTCCACTCCAACCCATCCTCCATTCAGTCATTAACATTATTTACTAAAACACTATTGTCTACCAATTTGATGGTGAGCTCCTTGAGGGCAGAGTAACTTTTGCCTCTTTTTGTATCCCTAGCACTTGGCACAGTGCCTGGAACATAGTAGGTGCTTAATAAATGCTTATTGACCCAATGACAAAAGACTAGAAACAAAGTGGGTACCTACTGATTAGGAAATTTCAGAAAAACTTGTGGTATCTGAATGCATTATTCTGCATAAGAAATGACAAATATGAAAGACTGAGAGAAGCATGGGAAAATTGTATGAAATGATGCAAAGAGAAATAAAAAGCACCAGCAGAACAATATGTATAATGACTACAATAATATAAGGTAATAGATCACTAAAAGGAAGCTGAAGTTGAAATGACTAAAAAACAAATGAGAGTCCTGGAGAACAGATGATAACAATTCCTTCTACCTCACAGCAGAAAGTCAGGGGGTGATGGTATATGTTGTTAATTGCCAGCCCTGGTAGGGAGAGAGCTACACATAGTCAAATTAATAAGCATTTATGAAGTACCTCCTATTTCCCCAGCATTGTGCTAAGAGCTGGGGATAAAATGAAAGGAAAAAAATCTCTGTCTCCGTGGAGCTTATAGTCTTATGGAGGAGACAACATGAAAACAACTATGTTCAAACAAGATATAGACCAGATAAATTGGAGATAATTTCAGAGGGCAGGCACTAGCATTAAGGGGGATTGGGAGAGGCTTCTCGAAGCATGTGACACTTTAGCTGAGACTTAAAAGAAGCCAGGAGGTAAAGGTGAGGAGGGAGAGAATACCAGGCATGGGGGATGGTCAGTAAAAATGCCAGGAGTCAAGAGTTGGAATCTATTATAAAATGTTATGAAAATGTGTGAGATAGATAGATGGATAGATAGGTAAAACCCCCATAATTATTAAACATTTACTAAGTCAGGCACTCTGCTAAGCAACTGGGAATACAAATACTAGCATATAAGACAGTTCCTGACCTCAAGGAGTTTACATGGTCTCCGCCTCACTTTAGATCTTTAAACAGATGCTAGATGACCACTGGTCAGGGAAATTGAAATGGATGTGTTTGTTCAGGAATGAGTTGGGTTCAACAGCCTCTGAGATGGCTTTAAACTCTGAAATTCTCAGACTCTTTGTAAAAACATTTTTTAAAGCATCTTTTCTGTGGTGAGACCTCGAGCTTTTCTCCAAGCCTCCTGCTATTTTGCTAATTTCCATAATAAATCTTGTGTTTCCCTCCTTTCAGAGTGTATCAGAAGAAATCTCAAAGTCCAAAGAAAAAACTACCTTTCTAGGAAAACCACGTGCCTCTCTCGCTATGCCCTTCATTGCTAATAATCCTCTCAAAAGGAAGCACACAGCTGTGTGTATCCAGAAGTGGAGTTGATACCCACGGGGCACCATCATGCATCATCTGTTCAGACTGGTTTTGGGACAAAAGGACCTTTCCCGTGCTGGAGACCTCTTCTCCTTGAATGACTCAGAGATTGAAGAAAGCCTGTCAGAAGCTTTGGAGCAAATTAAAATAATTAGCTCATCTTCAGTAAGTAACACTATTTCTTGGATGGAGTTCCTAATCTTTTCTGTCATGTAGCCAAATCATGAGAAAAATAAAATATAAGGGAGGTAAGTGATATAGATCAAAGCTAGGAACCTTGGGGAATGAACCTTAATTCTGTTCTGCTCAAGACATCTGCAGGAGATGGGGAAAAAGGACAGACAGGATTTTTTTTAGTCTGATTTTGTAGAAAGAATTAACAAGGTAGTCGGTGACTGATGTCTTGGTGCTCAGCTGTGATTGCCAGACAGCCTTCTGTTCACTCTTGGAGAACAGGGCTACAGGGATTACAGAACATATTTCAAATTTCCTGAGCCTACTTGGCAAAGACGGAAAGAGGGAGTAAGCACAGAAATTCAGCATTTTTGTCCTTTGAAGACCAGCCTGCTCATCCTAACAAAATCAGTTAAACAAAAGGGCATTTGGGCTGAGGTCTAAATATTGAATGGAGATCACGGGATAGGAACAAAAGTCATATTTCTTTTAAAAGGGCAATAGACAATTAGCATTTATTAAATACCTGCTATGTGCCAAGCACTGTGCTAAGAGGTGGAGATACAGAGAAAGGGGGTGAAAAAAGCTCTGCTCTCCAGGAGCTCAGTCTGCAAATTATGATGTACAAACCAAATTTCTATAGGAAAAATTGTGGTAATCTCAAAGGGAAAGGCATTAAGATTAAGAAAGCCCGGGAAAGGCTATGACTTTAGCTGAGACTTGAAGGAAGTCAAGGAAGCCAGGAGGTGATGAGGGAGAAAGTTCTAGGCCTGGAGGACAGCAGTGAAAATTCACAGGATTGGGTGATTGAGTATCATGTTCAAAGAACAGCAAGTAGGCCAGGATCATTGGTCAAAGAGTTCATGGAGGGAGGTAAGGTATAAGAAGACTAGAAAGCTATGAAGTGGCAGGTTATAAAGGACTTTGAGGATTTTGATCCTGTAATTAAGAGAAAGATACTGGACTTCATTGAATTGGGGGGAGGGAGTGGGAAGGAGGGGAGGGAAGTGATATGGTTCCAGGGGTAGGGAACCTACGGCCTCACGTGTGGCCCTCTAGGTCCTTTGACTGAATCCAAACTTCACAGAACAAATCCCCTTAAAAAAAGGATTCTAATGCCATTAGACCATATCATTGGATGCACTGCAATGTGGAGAGACTTGAGGCAGACAGACCCACCAGTAAGCTGCTGCAATTGTCCAGGCATGAGGTATTGAGGGCTTGTACCAGGGTGATGGCAGTGTCAGAGGAGAGAAAGGTATGTATACAAACAATTTTATAAAGGTAAGAACAATAGGACTTGACAATAGAAGGTAAGAGAGTGAAGAGTTAGAGAAGACACCTAGGTTACAAGCCTGAGTGACTGGGAGAATGGGGGTACCAATGACAGGAAAAGGGGAGTTAGGGAGAGGGGAGGGTTTGGGAGGAAAGACAATGAGTTCAGTTTTGGATATGTTGAGTTTAAGAAGCGTATGGGAAATCCAGTAAACTTCCCATCACTCAAAGTGGCAGCTACGCGCAATGCTTAGAGACAGGAATTCTCCCCTTCACTTTTTCTTCTGCTTTGCTGTTCAAACAATCAATAAACTTTTATTAAGCTCCTACTGTATGCTGAGCACTTTGTTGAACACTGGGAAACACTCATTTTTGAGCACAAGTGAAATTCCTTCAAGAAGTTTGCAGTCTATCTGCTCTGCCTTATTTTCCTATCTCCCTCATTACTTTATATAATATCTTATGTAATAAGACAAGAAGTCCATTTCTAAAAACACAAAATGAATACAAGGTAGTCCGGAGCAGGAGGCCACCAGTAGCTTGTTTAGTTCTTTTATTCTTAGTACCTGCACTTCACTTACATATATTTAAAACTAGCTCAGGAAGAGAGAGTGAGGCTAACAACTCTGCACAACACTTAAATCCAATTCACACCAAAGTCAGGACATCGTCCTGTGATGTCACTGTTCTTCCTCAAAAAGGAAAAAAGGACAAACGTCAACAATAAAATTAGTTAAATTTGTTCATCCTCCTTCTTCCTCCTATTCCCATATGAACAAAATCTATTTCAAAAGCCCTTTCTAAAGAGAATGACTAACAACAATGTAAAGAGAAACAATATTTAAAAACAGAGGAATGTTGATTGATGCAGTGACATCAGGACTTCAGGAAACAAAACAGAGAAATCAACCAGCCTCTTGGCAGGGCTGTGGTGGACTACAGTTGCTGAATGAGACATGCATGGTCAGGTTCATGTTAGATTTGTTTTGCTGGACTGGACTTTATAGATTTAGAGACTAAAAGGACCTCAAAAAGTCATCTGGTTATGGAATCACCAAATTTAAAGTTAGAAAAGACCGTGAGAGGTCTAGTCCAATGCTTTCATTTGGATAGGAGAGGAAATGGAAGTCCAGAGAGAAGTGACTTACCAACGTCCCACAATTACTAAGTGGTTCAGCAAGGATTTCAATTCAGGTTGTCAATCTTAAAATCCATTGTTCCTTCCATTGTTGAATGGTGCTTCTCAGTCCCATCCCCTCGTTTTCCAAATGAGGAGACGGAGACCCAAAGAGAAAAAGAAAGGCTCGGGAACAGGCAGGAAGATACAGGATTTGAACCCAGACACTAGGTCCCCTGGCTCCCAATCTAAAACTCTTTCTACTTGGTATAAGCAAATGGAAGGATGGGGAACAAGTTATTGGAAAAATAGCAGTGACTATTTTAAGGAATTGAAAAAAACATTTACTTAAAGAAAAGAAAAATGAAGTAGCTACTGAGCTGCCATGGTCGATGTTAGCTTTTTAGCCAAGCCTGGATCCTCCCATCTTTGTACCTCAAAAGCAAGATTGCTCAAACCACCTAGCATCCGCTTAGCTCAACAGTGTTTGCCCATACTTGATAGATGTGCCAAGTAGGCAAAGGAGAGAAGCTGAAAGCAAACCATCATGATGCCCAGAATGAGCAAATGTGCATATTTTTCCAAGATAACAGCTCCTGCTTATGTTGCAGTTAAGAGTTCTTTAAAAGGGATATTGGCAGCCAGCAGGCGAAACTCTCCAAGTTCTCTTACAGGCTGCCATGAATACTCTAAATCACCAGTTAGGGAAGCCATGGCCCAAATGCTCTCCTTTTCCCAGGTAATGTCTTGACAACAATTTCATTTCCACATTTCTTCCCCCAATATTAATCAAGTTAATTTGGCTCAAGATGCCGCTTGTTTCCACTTTCTGAATATCGCTCATTTCTAGGCATCCTCTCCTTCCTGCTCCACTGGGAACAAGGTGACTGAAGGTGCCCTGATTTTCACCTTTGTGAAGGATTAAACTGTTAAATCATGACATCTCAAAATGGCAATGGAGGATAGGGAGTGGAGACATTGACATTCCCTTAAGCCTAGCAGCACCACTAAAGGTCGCTAGTTAGCAGAACCATGAGTGTAGTGAGAGTAGTGAGTTGTGTACATTTCAAATGTGGGCATATTGGCGCTCCCAGTCCAGGTGAGATCTTGATGGGGATAGGGAGAGAGCTGCTTTGTCATCTCCCTGAGGAGCTGACCAGGGCAGCTGTTAACAGCAACACACCCCTAACTCCCCAGTGCTGCCATCTGCTGTCATTACCTAGTATGATAGGCCTTTAGAACAGAGTCTGCCATATTTGACCACAGTTGAGTTCATTCCATGCCATGGCTTTTTACTGCTTTACGTTATGCTTTCCATATTGTCCTAGACACCCATGCTGTATGGTCACATACCCAATTCAAGGTCCTCTCTGGGTCAGCATTCATTCAAATCCATAGCCTCCAGATGAAAGTCCCCTAGGGTCAAGCCAGATGATTCATGAGTTTAATGTGAAAAGTGTATGATAGAACAGAATAGCCAAATAGTAATAAAGAATCAGAACAAGAAGTCAAATCCTGCCACCCACGTATGCCTAACTCCCTACCACCTTATCAAAGGACATTGTGAGTCACCTTCCCATGAATACCCAAGAAAGAATTAGCAACATCCTTGAAACCAGAAGCAGATGTAGTTCAAGCACAGCGACCCATTCCAGTGACATCCCTTAAACCAGGGACTCTTTTCAGTTTGTCTTTGTATCTACAATACCTGGCACAGTGCTTGGTACATTGTTGTTGGGATTCATTCATTTTAGTTTTGTCTGACCCTTTGGGACCCTATTTAGAGTTTTCTTGGCAAAGATACTAGAATAGTTTGCCATTTCCTTCTCCAGCTCATTTTGCAGATGAGGAAATTGAGGTAACCTGATTTTCCTAGGGTGACACAGCTAGTAAGTGCCTAAGGCCAGATTTGAACTCGGGAAGATGAGTCTTCCTGTCTTCAGGCCCATCGCTCTATCCATTGTGCCACTTAGCTGCCCCAACTTGGTACATGACAGGGGCTTACTGTAATAAATGTTTACTGGAGTGAATTGTATTGTTGAATCTAGTAAGTAGTCCAACAATTCAAAGCAGGAATACTAAAGATTGCAGATCCAGGGGAGTAAGCAGGGAAATGTCTGACTTGGGGAGTAATAGGATCTAAATTGAGGGACTCACAGTTGGATAAGGAAAACAACATAGAGGCAATGGCATCCTGAGGGGTCACAGCACATTTTACAGTCCTTACTCAGATGCATTAATAGGATCAGAGTATCAGGAATTTAGAGGCCACCTAGTGGACAACCCCTGACTTTTACAAAAGAGACAACTCTGCTCCAAGGAAGTTAAGTGACTTTCTAGCATCTGATTTAGAACTGGAAGGAACTACAGGGACCATCAATTATAACACCCTAATTTTACAGACAAGGAGCATAATTTGCTTGAGGTCACATAGGTAGCAAATGCCAAAAGTAGGATTTGAACCCAGGTCCTTTGACTTCGGAACCAGAATGCTTAGTAGAAGGCAAGTCTGTTATGGGCTCAGATGTGAGATGAGAGGAGAAGATATACGACAGGAATGGGAGCTTGCAAATCTAGGGGCAGCTCTCCTAACTTCCTTCCTTCTCTACCTACATTCGAACAAACACTGGTGCCTTTTGTTTCTTCCTCCACAATAAAGATCTGTCCCTTCCTGAAATCTTTGATGAAGTCTTTGGAGTGGGCCCCGTGTGTCTCCTGCTTTTGCTACATTAGCCTTGTCACGTGTCTGGCTCTTTTCTACACTCGGTCCAAAAACCCAGCTATCAAAAGACCTTCCTTAGACTTTGTTCAGAGAATCCTACTGCCCTCCTCAGATTCCTCCTATGGTACCCAGTTTCTCTCCCTCCTTGCTTTGTGGTTCTTTCACAATCTGCCTTTCCTTACGCCTTTTTTGTTCTTGAGCTCTGCTTTACCAGCTGCCCACTCATTTACTGTGGTCAAGTGACCTTTCCTAGGTGTATAGGTAGACCTCTCCTTTCTCACATAGATGATACCCACCTTCTTCTGTGTTGCCCATCTTGTCTCTGATGACTCTCTTCTGACACCCAGCCAGTAATCTCCAGCTGTTGTTTGGAAAATTTTCCCATATTCCCAGGCTGTGAGCTTTTCTGGATGGAACAGTTTCCTGTTAGGACTGAGAAGCCAAGTGGAACAGTGGAGAAAGGACCAGCCTTGGAGTCAGACCCATATGGCTTTACTTCTAACCCATATTGCTTGGGCGACCCTGGGCAATTGAGTTAATGTCTCAGTGCTCCAAGCAGTTCACAGTCTCTAAGTGCCAGAGCAGATGCCAATCTACGTTAGTAGAGAGTTTCCACCCTGGGAGCTCCTGTACCAATAAAATTACTAGTCCCATCTCTCCTTCAAAATAAAAAAAAAATTAAAATTGGAAGGAACCTAAGAGTTCAAGTCCAATATGCTCAATATGCTGTAAACAGTTGGTGAAACTGAGATCCAGTGGCATAACTTGACTTGCCCAAGGTCACCTAGATAATAAGTGATAGAGTTGGGATTCAAACCCAATGCTCTATCCACTGCACCCTGCTGACTCTTCTAAATAACCAACCCACCAATCATCCATTCATGTATGTTGTGCAGACCAATAATTCTCCTGAGGTCTTAAATTCAAGTGACTAGCCTATAGTCACACAGGAACCATATGTCAGAGGCAAGACTCCAACCCAGGCCTGCCTTCTAGCCACTGATCTTTGTCCATTTTGCAGAAGATGAGACTGAGGGTCTGAGATGTTTGGTCACTTGCCCAAAGTTATCCCACTAGCAATGCTAGACCTGGGACTGCCACTCAGGCCCTCCTAACTCCAAATCTCCTGCTTAAAATCACTGAATGCAGGATGTGCTTTCAGCCCAGATGGTCATGGAGCAAACTGCATCAACATCTCTGAAAAGTAACCAGAGAGATGGGCTAATACGGGCCTTTTGCCATCTGCTTCACTAGGTGCCCTATATAAGCGGAGCAGCAGCAGAAACACTGCTACAAACAAATGATTATTCTGTCATAAAAATTCATGGAATTTGAATGTGATTTATGACTTTCCCTTCACAATTCCTTTCATATCTACTTAGCAGGGTACATGGCCCATTTCTTCTGTAGCCAGCCTGATACCTTCTGTGTTCTTGCCTGGCACCCTCCTCTCCCTCTCCTAGCTTCCTTATAGTTTCATTTAGATGCTGCCTTCTCCGGCAAAGGAAGCCTCCTGGACACCATCTACCTCGAGTTTTCATGTTATCTCTCCTCAAATTGTTTTGGATTTATTTATCTTTTTACATATTGTTTTCTCCCCTAAGCCCCTAAAATTAAGTTTCTTGAAGGCAGGGACTGTTTTCCTGTTTGTCTTTATGCCCAAGGTGCTTTCCACATAATAATCACTTAATAAATGTTTGCTGAATTGAAATGATCTGAAAATTTAATGTGCTAACTACCTTTAAATATGATATGTTATTACGTGCATGGATGTGTCCATGTATGTTTGAGTGTGTGTATTTTAAGCCAGACGTCTGGAGAATGCCAAAGGACCTGGGTTCATATCATGGGATGCCAAAACATGATTACTGGAGCATGGTAATAAAAATAACTTTAATAAAGGCAATAGAAAAAGATTCACTGTGGGAGCTTGTGTTCCCAGCAGCAGGGGGAAGCCCTGGAAAGGTCCTTGCAAAGCATCTGCTCGAACCGGAAGCTTCTGGCATCACAGCTTCCATCCAATTGGACTCTTCATTCACCAAGTCAACTAGACCAGTCCCCTTTAGATGAAACTGATTTAGACTGTCTTTAAGTTTGAAGTCTAAAGAGTCCATAGCTCCTGTAGGTAGCTGTTTGAAGATTCTATGGTTAGTCATTGGACAATGTGCTGTTCGGTCATTTTGCAATTGTATCCAATTCTTTGGGACTCATTTGGGGTTTTCTTGGCAAAGATAATGGAGCAGTTTGCCATTCCTTCTCTGGCTCATTTTACAGATGAGGAAATTGAGGCAAACAGGGTAGAGTGACTTGCCCAGGGAAGTACAGCTAGTAAGTATCTGAGGCTGGATTTGAATGCAGGAAGATGAGTCCTCTTGACTCAGGCCTGGCAGTCTAGCCCCCGAAGCATCTAGCTGTCCTTCTTTGTCCCTCTAGAAATAGATAAAGGACCATTGGCTTTATGGTTCACAAAGTCAGGGCTTGAGATCTAATCCTGAAGTAGCTCTTACTGGCTGTGTGACCTTAAGCAATCCACTTAATCTTCCTTGCAGTTTCCTTACCTGTAAAATGAGGGCATGGGGATACATATGAGGTCTAACCCCAGAACTGTGATCATCTGATCTCCCTCCCTATCCTTACCTTTCTCTGCCTAGGGATCTGAAACGAGATGTATCCTGGAATGTGAATCTGGAAAGCCCACATTGCAGGGTCAAATGTGTGGGCTAGGTTGACCAATCCACTCCAAAGCCTTCTACTCTTCACTTAAGATTTCACTTAAAACTGTTAAAATAATGTTTCTCTTTATTTGCCCAAATCGATGAAGAAAGTAGCCGCCAGTGCGATATAGCACAGTTGCCTTTAACCAATTGCTTCAGGGGCAGTGGGTTACACAGTGCACACTATATTGTCAGTGAACATAAAGGCTGACAAAATTGGTGTTATTTTGATTTGGTAAAAACCCAGTCAGAGCCAGTTTAGAATTCTGAGTAATGGGATTTTTGAAGAAGCAACTCTTCATATCAAGTGCCTTAAGCAGGGGAGGGGGGGGGGCACAAAGTATGCACAGGTGATGGTGATCATTTATGAAAGGAGAGCATTAACATCTAGGGGATTAGGAAAGGCTTCCTGGAGGAGGCAGCCTAAGAGCTGAACTGCGAAGGAAGCTAAGGTATTCTAAGAGGAGGAGTTGAGGAGGGAGTATATTACAGGAGGGGGACCCAGCCTATGCAAAGGCACATTGGTAGGAGATGTTCCGGTAGCAGTAAATAGGATGGGCTGGCGGTAACATAAAGTACGAAAGTTAGTAATGTGTAATAAGCCACAGGTGGAGCCAGACTGTGGGGGCTTTAAATACCGAGCTGAGGAATTTGCATTTTGTCCTAATGTCAATAGAGTCAATAAAGGTTCTTGACAAGGAGAGTGACATAGATCTGCACCTTAGGAAATTTATTTCAGTGACTTTGTGTAGGATGGATCAAGTAGTGTAAAAACTAGAAGTCGAGAATCCTCACCCCAACTTTATGTGAACCCCCAGAAGCCGGAGGGGTGCCAGTGGCAATATCTGTTACCATTGACCCACCACCTGTAAAGCTATCAGACCATGGGATACATTGTAACATATATTTACTTAAGATTCCTGCCTCAGGTACTTGAGAAAGAACTTGAGGTACTACTGTGTAATGGGGATTTCCTAGAGCTATTGAAACCTTTATAGACTAGTGACTTAAAACAAACAATCCCTCAGTGGATTGTACCCTTCTTGAGCTTAGGGACTGTTTGTTTCGTCATTGAGAACTGCCAGAACTTTGTTGTTGTTCATTCATTTCAGTCATGTCAACACTTCGTGACCCCATTTGGGTTTTCTTGGCAAAGATAATAGAGTTGTTCGCCATTTTCTTCTCCAGCTCATTTTAAAGATGAAGGAAACTGAGGCAAACTGGGTTAAATGACTTGCCCAGGATCACACAGTTAGTAAGTGTCTCGAGACCCAGATTTGAACTCAAGAAAGTGAGTCTTCTCTGACTCCAAGTCCTGCAGTCTATCCACTCTACCACCTAGCTGCCCTAGCCAGTGTTTGGCACAATACCGTGTAACTATAATAGCCAAGCTTAGCCACAGGGAGGAGCTGACAAAAACGTATCTCCTTCCCCTCTTTGCAGACATAGGATTGTGCTAGACAAAGTCAATGAGGTGGTTGCTTTGGCTCATCCATTTATTTGCTTTCTCTTTTTTCATCTTGCTTGGGCTTGGATGGGAAGGTTGAAGAGAGTTGTATTCATCAAGTATTTATTAAATGTCTACCATCTTGGCTCTGGAGGAGAAAGTGAGGTTGGTGACTTTACACACCTCCCTCACTCAAATCCAATTCACTCCCGTGTCGTGGCATCACGTCCCTGATGTCACGGTCCTCTTCAAGAATGAAGGACAAACAACTACAAATGTCTACTCTGCCTATTGTCGAGGTGGGGCTTAAGCTGAGCCTTGAAGGAAGCATGGGAAGGCAAAAGGCATAGATGAGGAGGGAGAGTTCCAGAAAAGGGGGAGAGGCAGAGACAATGCCCATTTAGGTTGTGTATTATAGCACATTCACATATATAAACTTTTAGTACTAATACAAAAGCAATAGGATCAATTTTCCTCTTCCACTCTTGTGCAGTTATAGCCTAACGCTGGCCATTTGGTAACTTTGTTTGACTCATTGAGAATCCTGATGTAAGGTAGACCCAAAACCCAACGGTTTTGCTTGTTAGATGTAATAAAGGTGTGTGTCTAGGAATCAGAAGACAAAGACCCTCCCCCCCCCCAGCTTTAGTTGTTGGCGTTTGTTTTTTATCATGATTTTTTTTAATTTAAAAATTTAATTTTATTTTGAACTTAATAAAACAAGCATTTCCATAACATGTTAGAATAGAGAAAAAAGGTTATTGTGCTTGAAACTGCAACCTGTTATGCCTTTTAAATATATAATATAGTTGTCATGTAACTCTTTTTTTTCTTTCCTCCCCCTTACCCTAGAGATGACTACCATTAAAAACAAATATGTATCTACATATACACATATACACATATACATACATATGTAAAACTGTTCTATCCATGCTTCTACATATTAGTTCTTTCTCTGGATGCAGACAGCATCTTCCTTCATATGTCCTTTGTAATTGTTTTGGGTACTTATAATAGTAAAAGTGACTTAATCACTCAAAGTTGTTCTTAAAACAATATTGCCGTTACCATACACCAAGTTTCCTTGGTTCTGCTCCTTTTGCTCTTCATTATTTTGTGCTTCTGTCCATGTTTTTTCTAAAATCAAGCCCATCATTTTTTATAGCAATACTCAGTATTCTATCACAATCATATGCTACTTGTTCAGTCATTCCCCAATTGCTGGACTTCCTCTCAATTTCCAGTCCTTTGCCACCACAAAGAGAGCTGCTAGAAATATTTTAGAACATAAAGATTCTTTTCCATTTTCCCTAATCATCTTGGAAAACAGACCTAGCTGTGGTGTGGCTCTACCAAAGGATATAGGCAGCTTAATAATGCTTTAGACATATTTCCAAATTACTCTCCAAAATGGTTGGATCAGTTCACAGTTCTACCAACGATGAATTAGTGTCCCAATTTTTCCACATCCCCTCCAACATTTGTTGCTTTCTTCTTCAATTATTTTAGCCAATCTGATAGGTATAAAATGGTATCATGAGGTTGTTTAAATTTGCATTTCTCTAATCAGTAATGATTTAGAGCATTTTTTCATGTGACTGTAAATTGTTTTGATTTCTTCATTGGAAAATTGCCTGTTCATATCCTTTGACCATTTGTCAATTGGGGAATGACTCGTATTCTTATAGCTTTGATAAAGATATGTATGTATGTGTGTATGTATGTATGTGTGTATATACATGTGTGTGTATCTGAGAAACTGTCTATAAAATTTTCCCCAAATTTTCTGCTTTCCTTCTGATCTTCACTACATTTGTTTTATTTGTACAAAAATTTTTAAACTAATGTAACTGAAAGTATCCATTTCCCACCTCACACTACTCTCTATGTCTTGTTTATTCATCAATCGTTCACCTGTCCATAAGTGTGGTAGGTAATATGTTCCATGTTCTTCAGATTTTCTTATATTCTCTTTCTTTATATCTAGGTCATATATCTATTTTGATCTTATCTTGGTAAATGGTGTAAGATATTGGTCTATGTCAATTTCTGCTAGACTACTTTCCAGTTTTCCCCAAAATTTTTACCAAGTAAGGAATTCTTATCCCCCAATCTTAAGTCTTTACACAGGGCAAATACAAGGTTACCATATTTATTTGGCTGCAGTAAATTGTATGCCTACTCTATTCCACTGACCTACCTATTCATTACCTAGTGCCAGATAGTTTTAATAATTACTGCCTTATAATATAGTTTAAGATCTGGTACTGCTAGGCCTCCTTCCTTTACATTTTTTCACTAGTTCCTTTGATATTCTTGACTTTTTGTTCTTCCAAATGAGTTGTTATAGTTTTCTTTTCTAATTCAGGAAAATAATTATTTGGCAACTTACTTAGGATGGCATTGAATATATAAGTTAGATAAAATTGTCATTTTTATTATATCGGCCTTGCCTACTCAGGAACAATTAGAATTTCTCCAATTATTTAAATCTGATTTTATTCATATAAAAAGTTTTTTTAAATAATTTTGTTCGTATAGTCCTAGGTCCTGACTTTGTCATCTGTGGCTTTGCTATCCCTGCCAATTCACCTATATAGAAGATAACAAAGGGATTTGGAGCTAGGAATCTTGGGGACCCAAGAGAGTTTCTTTTGGGGGGGGCAGTTGTTAAAGTAAAGGTTGATTAGGATTTGATGTAATCTAGCCTGACTTTCCATTACATTGTGAAAAGTTCATAGACCGAACAATTCTTGAGAAATTTTGGGATACATTCAATCAGAGCCCACCTTCAGGTTCTTCCTGTTGTTGTTGACTTTGATCTCAATAATTTCATCAGAGAGCACATGCTTTTGCAAAGCTAAGTGAACCTACCCACTGGCCTGAGCTTGGTCATGTAGCTCAAAGTACTAGGTGGTATGACCCAAGTAGCCTACAAAGTCCATGAGTGTTAGCTAATAAAGGAGGGGAGAATTGTTTGCTAGAAATCTTAGGCATGCCACCTCCTTAGCTGGCAGCCAGTGAGGTTAAGGAGTACAATTTATGGACTCCCTGTTTTCCTTACAAATAGGACTATTCATCCAATGGCAATGACCAAGCCGTGGTAGAGATCTGTATCACTCGAATCACAACAGCCATCAGGGAGACTGAGTCCATTGAGAAGCATGGCAAGGCCCTCGTGGCTCTCTGGGAATCCTGCTTGGAGCACAATCTCAGCCCTTCAGGAAAAGATGAAGACACACCCCATGCAAAAATTGCTTCTGATATCATGAGTTGTATTTTGCAGGTGAGTTGCCTTCTCATCAATATAAACCAATAAACAATTATTAAGCATCTACTATGTGCCAGGCACTGTGCTCAGCTCTGGGGATGTAGTCCTTGCCCTAAGGGCACTTAGTTCAATCTTAATAACTTTTGCTCCTTAGGGGAAAAATGACCTTCTCTTGGTTCTTCACACACAGCTTTTCATCTGCCATATTTGTTTTCACTCTGGCTCTCTGCCATGCCCACAATGCACTTCCACTTCACATTCGTCTCATAGAACCCTTCATGTACTCCAAGACTTAGCTTCAGCATCACTTTCCACAAGAAATCTTTCCTGATCCTCCTAACTTCCCATACCCTCCCTCCCTAACTACCCTGTATTTAACTACTGGGTATATAGGGTATCCTAAAAGGCTTAGGGCAGTTTTGGGGTGGTTTTTTTTAGCTTCAATAGTTTAAAATCATTTTGGTCACGTGAAAGGCACAGCTAAATTGTAATAGCTTAAAACTGTCTAAGAATTTTGGGACACACTGTATACCTTATGTTTATTTGGTAAGTGCTTTGATGTGTGTATTTTGTCTTCTCTGATAGAAGAGTACCTCCCTGAGGGCAGAGACTGAATTTTTTTTTTGTCTTTGAAGCCCCAGTGCTCGGTACATAGTAAGTGGTTTAAAATGCTTGTCGATTAAGGAAGATATGGATTGGACTTTTCTTCAGCTTGCTTTTCAAAAGACTCAACTTTCATTGGCTTGGATATTGCAAGAAGGCCCCTTCATGCCTTCAATAGTTAAGTTAGCCCTGACAGAACACAGCAATTAGCACTTTGCCTTGATATTTTCCAAGACTCCAATTTCATTGCTAAGGGTACTCTCTTAATGAATAACCACCACTCCATGTTCTCCCACCTTGCATGGGTGGCAGCTACATTTTACTCTACAGTCTTCTCATCCCCTTCTCTTGACTAAGGATAACTTCTCCCCTGATAACAGGATCACATATTTCAAACTGGAATGGACCTTTTGAGGCTGTCTGGTCCAGCTTGCTCATTTTACAGAGAAGGAAACTGAGACTCCAAGTGGGTAAATGACTTGCCCAAGGTCACACAGACAATGGGTAGGATTTGAACCTAGATCCTTTGACATAAAATCCAGTAGGCTGAGATGATCTGAACATCTATCTCAGACACACAAAGGCAAATCAATATACATGGTTGACTAAGGAACAGAAAGGGGGGAGCAGTAAACCCCATTAGATTTGTACTAAGATTTGGATTTCATTTGAGATTTGATCTGAACATCTCTCAGGCACACAAAGGCAAATCAACATACATGGTCAAGAAGAATGAAAGGGGTTGAGTTGGGGAAAACCCCACTCGATTTGTACTGAGCTTTGGATTTCGTTTGCAGTTCTGTTATTTACAACAGAGTACAATAAAATTTTTGTCTGAGAACAAGGAGATGAGATTAGATGATCTCTGAGATTCCTTCTAGCTATGAAGTCCTCCATTCTGTTATGTACAGAGCACTATGCTAGGCATTGTAGGGGAGTGCAGAAAAGAGTAACATATGGTCCCTGCCCTACTGGAGCTTATAATCTAGTTGGGGGGATGATGATGATCTGTGCCTGAAAATCTACCAATAGAAGTGTATGTTAATATAGTAAGGACCAAATGAAGGGCTAAGCAATACATACATGTGAAGTAATATGAATAGGAAGAGCAAGGAGGGCTTCAAGGAGAAGGTGAAATTTGAGCTGGACCTTGAAAGATGAAAGGTTTTGGCTCGAATAGAAGGAGGATGGTAAGCCATTTAACTACATGACAAGTATGACTGATAGTGATACTACCACATGTGGATGGCACCTCTCTTCTCTCCTGCTTTCTTGGTCTACGTGAACATCACATCTGCTCCAGTGTCAGTTGGTCAGAGTACATTCCTATTCAACTTTTTTTTATGTGTTGACCCACTTTTGCTAAATTCTTAGTGGTAAACCAACTTCCAGCTTCCTGAGATGTTTGCCTGCCCAGTTCTTAAACTCTTCCTGTGAACATTTCGACAATGACTCACATGCCTTCTAACACACCTGTTCCTCCTTCAAGAACTGACAAACAAAACCCAGCATGCCTCACTTTAGTGAAAAGAAAGCTGCCACTTTTGATAAGATACTGATGAGGAGATGTCTAGTTTTTATTAACTAGCACTAATTTATAGAGGCAGCATTTCACAGTGGTTAGAGAGCTGGCCTCAAAACATGGAAGACTTGGGTTCAAATCCCACCTCCAACACATGCTGGCTGTGTGCCCCTGGGCAAATCACCTTAATTTCTCAGGTAGCTCTCTAAGACTCTAAATTACAAAAAAGATGCCATCTGCATTGGTGGAGGCAATTTCCTTATTTGAGATTTCCCTGTAACAATAAAATCATATATGCAGTCCTTCTTCCTTTTTAATTCATGCCAACAGCTCTGCTTGATTTTGGTTCCATGAACATCATGTCCTGCCCTGACATCCCTGCTTTCCAGGATCCTTTTGTATAGTGTCTTTTCTCATTAGATTGTAAGCTCTTTGAGGTCAGAGACTTTCTATTTCTTATTTGTAAGCTCATCACTTAGCATGGGGCCTGATACATAGTAAACTCTTAATAGATGTTTATTGACCGAAAATAATAAGTAATAATAAGTTCCCGTTACAAACATTAGAAAAAGACTTAAAGTTGAGACAAATTATCTAAAGGATATTTCAGAATCACCTGGGCTCCCCAGACCCACTTTGGCAGCTACTGTCCTAATCGAGTCCTACAAGAAGAGACCAAGGTTCCCCAGTCACCTAAATCCTAAGAGGAGGCAGGATGTAGATGTGCCAACTTGAAAATATGAGTGCGATAATGGATTGCCTACAAGGTGTGATTTGAGAATTGCCTAGAGTGTCCTTCAATTCAATCCATTTACATTCAACAATCATTTATCTAGTGCCTACTAGGTGACAGGAATTGCACTAAGTGCTGAGGGTACAAAGACAAAAATGAAAGTCTCCAACCTCAAAGAGCTAATATTCCACTCAGAATTATCTTACCCATTGGCCTTTCAAGGTACCTGAAATTAGAAATTAGAAATTACCATTAGAACTTCATTCATTCTGGCATCTTGAACTTAAGAATCACGGTTAGTAGTGTGTCATGGATAGAACACAAGTGTTAGAGCCAGTAGGATTAGGTTTGATTCTCAATTCCACTGATTATTAATTGTGTGACTCTACCCAAGTCACTTAATGTTTCTCATTCTTTCTTATCTCATCTGTAAATCGAAGATAATAATACAACAAACCACCCAGAGTTGTCTAATAGCACTTTTACTTTGTCTTGATGTGAGGATCCATGATTTCTTCAATGTGGACCTCAGACTATCCATGCCTATTGTTGGAGTCTCATCCATGTAGTTCCATAACTCCTTCACAGGGAATCGATTCAATATGGTAGAAGCTTTCTTCTAGGTCTTTTACCACTTCGTGAATACCATTACTTGTGGGCAGGCTTTTAGTAATCATTCTAACCTCAGGAATTTGTTTGCTGTGAATGATTGACTCAGCACAAGCAAAGGGGGTTGTAGGAAAAGAGGTTTAGAGAAATGTAGAGTTGTCACATATGATGTAAGCATTCATGTTCTGGTTTGGTTCTGGTTTGGTTCTGATTCAGTTGAGCTGAGTTCCAAGGCCTTCCCTTGTCTTTCTTTTCCTCTGTGGTGATGACACTCAGATGATGACTAAATGGAGAATCCACCAGGTCCGAAAAGATGGGAATCTGCCTTGGGGAGGGTTTTTTGTAGGGTCAAGGGGGATACTAGAGGCCACATCTCCAATGTAAAGCCTTCCATTAATGCACAAACCAAAAAATGCTTATTTTTTTTTAGTTTCCTACACATAAGGGGCTACTATCCATCAGCATCCTCCAACACCCAGTGGCTTGTAATCCTACCTGCTCTATAGCCTAGGCACTTCGCCCCATGATCCTGTCTGCTCGCCCACGTCTGCTCCTGCCCTTGAAATGTGTATCAGCCTGGCCCTAGCACACACACCAGGGCAGCCCTGGGCTGTCCATCTGCCATGCCTTGCTTGCTGCAATGCAATAAGCAGTCTGCATCATGCTATTAAGAGACTTATCCCTCTACTTTTCTGATCATAACTGTCCTCAATGGTGTCTTGCTTCTTGAACACGAGTCATTCTTGATTGCATGAGGCTCTCTGCTCACTCCATTGTCTGTTGGGTCATCCACTATTTTAATTCTTCCGAGACCTTGGTGTTTTGTGATTCACAACTATTCTGATGATAGCTGAGATTCCCCAAATGCAATTCGGTCTACTCTCTTTGTCCTATATAAGGAGCTACTAAATAGGAGGCTCCTCCAGAAAAGAAGAAGCTGTAATTACTCTCATATCAAAAATTAAATACTCCTGGGAAAGAAAGGGTACATTAAGTTATTAGCCATCAACATCTAACTGTCCATTGGTTTATGACCGAAGTTTGAATCTGGGCCCCTAAGACTGGAACATAGAACAGGAAAACACGTATAAGAGAGAGGGATGACAGGGGGATACAGTCCTGCTGGGGAAGAAAGGACCAAATGATTTACTTCGGTGTGGGGCTACAGGTGGAAGAGGGACAGAGTAAGGACACTGGATGCCTAGCAGCAGGAAAGGAAGACTCCTCTGAGAGGTATATAGAGGGGCCAAAGACAAATTTTGTTGACTTTGCAGACTGGTCTAGGGCCAGCCCAGAGTCTGTGGTCATTTTGAGCTGGTAAAGATGATACAAAAGTCCTTTGTAGGGCCAACATTTATATTTAGTTCTCTCTAAATTCCAATGAAGTTTTGGGGTTTTTTGTCTTGCCCTAAATACCAAGAAAGTGACTCTCTCCCACTTCTAATTTAGGTTGCTGTGGGAAAGGAGGTTGGGAATTCTAGAAGAGTACTCATCCAAATGATTCATTCCTTTCAATTTTTCAATAAAATAAACCAACTGGTCAATTTTCAAGAGTGAGACACTCAGCATTTTCTGCTTGTTTTCACAGGGGTGAAGGAAAGGTAATGATTTTCTTCCATAAACCATTTCCAAACACAAAATACCTAAGCAGGCAAAAGGTTAGATTCTCCTTCCCACATCTTTGACTGTTCCTCTAGGTTTCTTTCCTTTCCAGTTTGGGAAGAAGGCTAGCGGGGGCAAAGTCTATGACAAAAGCAATTCATTTCGATGGCACAGTCACCTACACATTTGTATAGTGCTTACTATATTCCAGGTGCTTTGAAATTTTTATCACATTCAAGCCTCACAACAACACTGGAAGTTAGGTGTCATTCTTATCCCCATTTTCACAGATGAGGAAACTGAGAAAAACAGAGGTATAGTGACTTGCACTGTGTCACACAGCTAATAAGTGTCTAAGACCACATTTAAACTCAGGTCTTCCCTATTCCAGGCCCAATGTTCTATCCACTGAAGAACCTCGTTGCCCCCTTCCTGCCCCTTCATGAAACATCTGCATGAGCCAGATCATCAATAAGCAATTATTGAGCTCTTACTATGTTCTAGGCACAGTATTAAGTTCTAAGACAGAAAGAAAGGCAAGCACCAACACCTTTGGGAAATTGAGGAAATTCCCAGAATGTCAGCAGATTTCTAGACCAGGTTCTTCTTGAAGCTCCTAGAAAAATGCAAAAATAAGATTTTGACTGCCACAGACCCACAACTGACTTCAGGTGGTAAGTGCAACCTTGGAGAGAGCCAAAAAGAACAGAAACACATGGCCAATAGGTTGTACATTTGCTAATGCAGGTGATAGGAAGGCTAAAATGAAACCCTATAAAGACCATAATTGGCATTTCATGATAACCTAGATCAAGCAAATTACTTAAACTCATCTTAAACATCAGTTTCAATGTTTTCCACTAAACTTCTCCCCAGAGCCATCTAAACAAGGCTAGAAGTCAGATTATTTTCTTCTTCCCAGTTCTTTGCTTTGGTCTCTTTCCTGCCCAACTCTCCACCTCTGCAGCCTTAAAAAGGTGAAATGCTAAATATTTTATTAGATTTGAATGTACTGAAGTCATTGAATGTGTCCAAGCAGAAGGTACATGAGAAAATTCAGTAAAATGGAAGGAGCACAGAACTTAGATTTAGAAGACATGGTACTCCTTGTGACCTTGAATATATCACTTGACCTCTCTTTGTTGTTGTTTTTCAGTCATTGAGTCACATCCAATACTTCATGACCCCATGGATCATAACACATCAGGCTCTTCTTTCCTGCATAGTCTCCTGAAGTCTGTCCAACTTCAGATTCATTGTTTCCATGACACTATCTTTCTCATCCTCTGCCATCCCTTTCTCCTTTTGCCTTCAATCTTTCCCAACATCAAGGTCTTTTCCAATGAGTCCCATATTCTCAAGCATTTAAACTTCAGCTTAAGTCTTTGACCTTCCAGTGAACAGCTTGAATTAATTTCTTTAAGTATTGACTGATTTGATCTCCTTACTACCCGAGGGACTCTCAAAAGTCTTCTCCAGCACCACAGTTTGAAAGTGTTCATTCTGTGGTGCTCAGCTTTGCTTATAGTCCAACTTTCACAGCCATGCATTGCTACCAGGAAAACCAAAACTTTGATTATATAGACCTTTGTCAGCAAGCTGATGTCTCTGCTTTTTAGTGTGCTATCCAGATTTGCCTTAGATTTCCTTCCAAAGAGCAAGTATCTTTTAATTTCATGGCTGTGATTGCCATCTGCATGGATCTTTGAGCCCAGGAATATAAATCTGATGCTGCTTCCATTTCTTCTCCCTTTAATTGACAGGAAGTGATGGGACCAGTTGCCAAGATTTTAGTTTTGGGCTGTTGGGTTTTTTTTTTTACAATAAGCTTCAAGCCAGCTTTTACACTTTCTTCTTTCACCTCATCAAGAGGCTTCTTAAGTCTTCTTCACTTTTTACCTAGAGTGATATCATCTGCATATCTGAGATTGTTGATATCTCTCTTGGCAACCTTAATTCCAGTTTTCAGGTCATCCAGCCTGGGATTTCACATAGTGTACTCTGCATATGTTAAATAAATACATAAAGCCTTGTTGTACTCCTTTCCTGATCTTAAACGAATCAGTTCTTCTATGTGCAGTTCTAACTGTTGCTTCTTGGCTTGCATACAGATTCCTCAGGAGACAAGTAAGATGATCTGGGCACTCCCATCTCTTTGAGGACTTGCCACATTGTGTTGGGATCCACACCATCAAGAAACAAAAGTATATGTTTTTCTGGAACTCCCTCTCTTTCTCCATAATCCAGCAAATGTTGGCAATTTGATCTCTAGTTTCTTTCTCTTCAAAAACCAGTCTACTCTGCTGGTAATTCTGAGTTCACACATTGCTGAAGCTTAGCTTGTGAATCTTAAGCATAAACTTACTAGCACATGACATGAGTGCAATTGCTTGGTAATTAAAGCATTCCTTGGCATTGCCCTTCTTTAAGATTGGGACATAAACTAATCTTTTCCAATCCAGTGGCCACTGTTCAGTTTTCCAAATTTGCTGGCATATTGACTGCAGCACTTTAACAGCATTGTCTTTTAGGATTTTAAATAGTTCAGCTGGAATTCCATCACCTCCACTAGCCTTATTGTTAGCAGTGCTTCCTAAGGCCCTGCTTGACTTCATTCTCCAGGATGTCTGGCTCTAGATCAGTAAGCACACCATCATGGTTATTAGAGATGTTAAGGTCTTTCTGGTGTAGATCTTTTGTGTATTCTCGCCACCTCTTCTTTATCTCTTCTGCTTCTATTAAATCCCTACCATTTTTGTCTTTTATCATGCTCATTTTTGTATGAAACATTCCCTTGATATCTCTAGTTTTCTTGAAGAAATCTCTTGTCTTTTCCATTTTATTGTTTTCAACTTCTTTGCATTGCTCCTTTGAGAAGCCTCATCTCTATTTGCTATCCTCTGGAATTCTGCATTCATTTGGGTATATCATTCCCATTCTCCTTTCTCTTTCACTTTCCTTCTTTCCTTAGTTATTTTTAAAGCCTCATCAGACAGCCATTTTGCTTTCTTGCTCTTCTTTTTCTTTGGAATGTTCATTGTTGTTGTTGCTGCCTTCTGTACAATATTGCAAACCTCTGCCCATAGTTCTTCAGGCATTCTATCTACCAGATTTAGTCTCTTAAATCTATTCATCACCTCCATTTCACATTCGTAAGGGATGTTATTTAGGTCATACCCATACAGTCTGATGGTTTTCCCAACTTTCTTCAACTTAGGTCTGAATCTTGCAATAAGAAGCTTATGATCTGAGCCATAGTCAGCTCCAGGTCTTTCTTTAACTGACTGTATAGAACTTCTCCACCTTTGGCTGCCAAGTATATAATCAGTCTAATTTCTGTATTGACCATCTGGTAATGTCCTTGTGTAGACTCACATTTCGGGTTGTTGAAAAAGACCAGTGAGTTGTCTTGACAAACCTCTGTTGGTCTTTACCCCAAGGTCAGATTTGCTGTTACTGCAATCACCTCTTGATTTCCTACTTTAGCAGTCCAATCCTCAATGATAAGTGTGCCATGTTTTTTGGTGGTATATCTAGAAGATGTTGTAGGACTGTAGTAGGAAGGCCGAATTTATAATCTCAAATATAATCATGTATATGTTTGAATGGTTCGAAATTGCAAGGTATGAGAGATTCTCTAAGTAGAAAGCATCAGAACATTTATTTAGGCCCCAGAGCAACGAATTAGCGAACCAGCCTCCCCATTCCGACATCTTGACCGAAAAACCCCAGGCCCAATAGGCCCGCCTCACAAGAGTAACCAGAAAGCCACAGAGAAACAAGATAGTATTTAGCCAAATCATATTTACTGGCCTCAAGTCCTTGCTCGGACTCCTGGGTTCACACAGGTCTCCTGCTTCGGCTTTTTTTTCAGCTTCAGCTG
>CM053626.1:13577213-13614587 GCA_028646595.1 Phalanger gymnotis | reverse complement strand
ACTCAATAGTCTCAACCAATGCCAGTTAACTTACAGAACTCATTTTCTCAGAGGCGATGACAATTCGAAATAGCATGCAGTTCAAGACAAATTTCTGAACAGTAGGAGAAATGATAACATTTCCCAGAAAGAACATTTGGAATCAGAGGCCCTGGGTTCAAATTCTGCCTTTATTACTTGTGCGGCCTTGGGAAAGTCGCTTAGCTCAGTGTCTGGAATATAGTGGGCATTTAATAAATGTTTATTAATTTGACTTGATTTAGCCTCTCTGGGCTTTGGTTTCCTCATTTATAAAAGTGGAGGAGGTTGTTGGCCTAGATTAGACAATCTAATTGTCAGAGGTCCTTTCTACTTGTAAAACTTCAACATTAAATTAGATCAAGGACTTGCTGCATATGATACAGAATTACCCTAACTTTACCCTTCTGGACCTGTTTCCTCATCTATGAAATTAGAAGACTGGACTAGATTGTCTAGAAGGTCCATTCCAGCTCGAAATTTGTGATCTTTAATTTATTAGGTCTTATACTTCCTCCTCTCCCAGTCCACCTTTATTCTTTTGGGGAAAGTGGGAGGGAGGGACCTAATCCACAAATCCAATTAACAGATCCTGAAGAGTCACAGACTGTCTATACACCTTCAGGCAACAAGGAGAAAGCTCCAGTTCCTCCTTCCCCCACCCGCTGGTTTCTCCCCGCTTTTGTCAGCTAGGTGGTGCTGCAGTGGATTGAGTGCTGGGTCCAGAGTCAGGAAGATTCATCTTCCTGAGTTCAAATCTGACTTCAGATACTTACTAGCTGTGTGACCTTGGACGAGTCACCTCACCCTGTTTGCCTCAGTTTCCTCGTGTGTAAAATGAGCTGGAGAAGAAAATGGTAACTCACTCTAGTATCTTTGCCAAGAAAATCTTAAATGGGGTCACCAGAAGTCAGACATCACTGGAAAACCACTAAACAACACTACTGAAGCCCATGTGTGGCTTCACATTCCAAGGGCCTGGAGACTCTGGGCCTGAACACTTGAGAATCCTAGAGCCATATTGTGCACATAACTGATCTGGATTTTTGGGCTTGACTTTTGTAGGAGAAGAAGGCCCTGAAGGTGGAGGTGATGTAAGCCTGTGGCTTTATGGACTATTAATTGAACATAAGTAAATACAACTGTGTGACACAGTCTCTTTATAATGGGCTCTCAATGTAGCAGGACAGATATACCCAAAGTAAAAGTCATCTGAAACACTTATCTCTCCAGGAGTCTTTGGTGCCTGAGTACTTCCCAGGATTGATGGCCTGGAGGTCCTAAACCAAACCAAAGACTCCAATGAATGTCTTTGATTGGGCTAGTGGAGCAGAAACCTTTGATTGCACACACATATGTGTGCGTGTGTGTGTGTGTGTGTGTGTGTGTGTGTTGCCATGATCTCATCATTGTGAACATTCCTTCCCCAATGAAGTTCACAGGCCCTCCAAACCTTCTCATCCTGTGAGATTCTTGCCCATGTTATCCCATGAATCCTCCTTAGAGGGTCCAGCCAATTTATGGAGACCAACGGGTTAAGTCAAGGCAACCCACATTGATTGGGTACCTACTATGGGTCAGGCACCATGCCAGGCTCTGAGATTGAAAGAAAAGGAGGGAAAAAGTTAGAAATAAAAAGTCTGTACTCTCAAGAACATCACAGGGTAATGGAGAAGTGACCCACAAAGAACTACATCTAAATAAGATATAGTCGGGATAAATTGTAGATAATCACAGAGAGAAGGTGCCAGCATTAAGGGAGGTCTGTTAAACATGATTTTAGTAGATGCATTTTGTTTTAACAAGTCAATAGACAATAGGCAGCATGGTATCGGGGTGGGGCCCTGAACTCAGAACCAAGAGAATCTGGCTTCCCTGTCTTGAACAATTCTCTCTCCTCCTGCCAGCAGGCTGCTTGAGATCCCACTCATGGCTGGGGGTGGGCGAGAGTAGGTTAAAGGGAGGAGGTGCCTGAAGGGTCGAAGCCGAAATTCATGCCCAGTCAGGAGGCTCCCCATCCTCTCAACCTTCATGCCAATCCCCCCTTCTCCTTTTCCTTTTTTAGCCAGATACTGAAATCCCACCTTTTTTTCATCAGAAAAAAAACAGAATCCCTTTCCCACTCTCACCTCGAGACCCACCACCTCCTTCCCAATGGGGATGGGCTTCTTCTATGGGTCAGACACCCAGACGCCTCCTAGACTTTGCCATCGGCTTTGTAATTGTGGTCTTACTGCCCTACAGCTGAACTCTTCTACATGCGTTGTGGTCCCTAATTAGATGGGGAGCACCTTGAAGGCAGGGATTGGCATATTCCATTGTACTTCACTGGAGTTTTGTTGGGTTTTTTTTTTGAGTTTTGTTTCTGGAGGCATTGCGGTTAAGTGGTTAGAACACTGGCCTCAGAGTCAGGGAGATAGGAGCACAAGTTCCATCTCCCACACATACTACCTAAGAGGCCCTGGCCAAGTCACTTAAACTCTCACTGCTTTGGTCAGCTCTCAAAGACTCTGAGAAGATGCTGACCTATTTGGGTAGGAGTAAATGGTTTTTACTGAGAGTTCCAAACTACACCAATGGAATCACAAGTCCTGGAAAAACAAAACACCACACAACTGGCATTGACTTTATTCCCAATGTTAATGTTTATGTATATTGTTCCTTGTTGCCTAGCTTTCTTCATTCTATATCACTTTGTGAAAGTCTTCTGGAACAATTGCTATTCAGCTGTCTTAAGAAATTTATCTAAACACCTTTTTATTTGTCATCACAGTATGAGATACATCATAATTCTTTTTTTGATAAATTAGGTAGAAAATTATCTCCAAGAAAAACCGTATTGACAGTATCTCCCTAAACTACACATTGGCAGAGAAAAATAAACAGTGGTTGCTTAAAAATATCTGTTGAGTTGAATTCACCAAAATGATTTCTCAGAAGAGAGTAACATTAGAAGGGAAAACTTAGATCTATTTGGGTTGGTTAACAGGCATCACTAAATTTTTAGAAGAGGGGGAAAATGAAATCTAAAATCTTAATGAAAGTTGGCTTTACCTCATTTTTTGTATTATTGTAATAAACTCAACTTTCACAATAAATGTTCACACACAAATCTATAAATAAGTACTAACTTTAAATTATTTATATTTGGATGCAACAAGAGTCAATCTGGCATATTAAATTGGGAGTTAGGCTTGGGATCAGGAAGGCTTGGCTCCAAGTCCCATGTCTGACACATAGTGACTATGTGACCCTGGGCAGGAGACTTAATTTCCTTATCCCAGGCAGATCTTGAAAACTATAAGGAATAAGCAAGGTCCCAATCTGAATTAGTGGAGGGAATGTCCACACTGGGAGTTCAGCCACACATGTGAATGAAGTCACAGTTCTATAAAAAAGACAAAACCATTATGATGCAAAAAGAAACAGTAACCTTTTGACATAATGAAAATTGATTTCCTGAGGAGCTGTGAGAGAGCCCAGGCCCCCTTGCCTATTAATGACCAGATATTGTGTTATTGCTTTTTTTTCCTAGGTCTTTTTTTTTTCTCATGAGTGGGACTTTATGATTCCTGTCCTAGAAGATTAGGCTTTGCAATTTACATGCCAGAGAAATCCTGATAGATGACTGCCCCCTATCTTTATGTCTCCATCCTGCAAGCTAGTGAATTTCTAGTCTTTCTTTATATTCAGATCTGAAATGTGGGAAAACTGCAGCTTAATTAGTCTTACTTGAGAATTATCTTTAAGTGGAATCCAAAAGGTCCGTGTACTTAGACTCCAATAGGAAGGTAATTCTTACCTCTCCATTCACCTTCCATTTCAGTGCTGTCTTCCAGAGCTGGTGCCTTGTCCCAGAGCATCAAAATTTAGAGAACTCTAAAATTTAACACTTGTGCTTCTTCAGAAACAACTGACCATAGACTCTAGGTAGGAAGAATTTTTTTTAAAAGTTAAAGTAAGAAACTACCTATGCCTTGTACTGTTAATAACATCCATCTGTGAGTCATTATGGTGAACAATTTTCTCCCCACGCACTCAGCTGAAATTGTCTTAATTACTTTTATTTTGTTTCCACATCATGAATTACAAAGTTGAAGGACTTTGTGTTGCTCACCAAAAACATCAGTCCCAGCCTTGACTCATTCCTGCCCTGTGCCTTGCTAGGAACACTTTAATTAGACAAGTGTCCTGGTCTTCAGTCATTTTGTAGTTTTTTTAATTTACGAAGTGCTTTAAACCTAAAGTCACTAACTAGCTGGAGTGTTTCTGGCTTTGTGGTCTAAGAAGCCTGGTTTGGGGTGAGGAAATCTCCTTTTGGAAAGGAAATGCCCATTCTGGCAAAATCTGAGAAACCAAAGTGTTGGATTTGGAGTCAGTGACATCAGAAGACTTCAGTCCCAATCCCGTCCTGCCCCTTAATATCCATGTGATGTTGGCAAACCACTCTCCCTCTCTGGGCTTCAGCATTTCTTCTGTAGAACAAAGGGATTGGGCTCTAAGGTCAACATTAGGCTACAGAATCTCAAGTTAGGTCTTAACAGTCCTTTCAACTGTCTTGCTTCTACACTTGTTTATCTATTTTCTTTTAGGTTTCATTAATTCAAATTTAACACTTATGGCATCATCAAAGAACAACTTCTTAAATGGTTCTTTGGTGGCTCATCGTCTGTTGTTTGCTTCTATTTCCTCAGAATTACAATCGACCACCTGTGATGGCATTAGCAGTCCCAGTGGCAGTGAAATTTCTCCAGAGGGGTAACAAAGAGCTGTGCAGAAATATGTCAAGTTACTTGTCTCTGGCTGCAATCACCAATCCAGATCTTCTGGCTGAGCACACCGATGCAATAGTAAAGAGCGTCCTGCAAGGTACAGTGGGCACATTGAACCTCAGATCATCTTCTTAGGTGGTTTTTTCAATACTTGAGTTCTCTCTGCTTAAAAACAATCTAGTCAAGTTGGACAAGTGTGTTATAAAGAGAATTTTTTTTGTGTGTAGATTAAGTGCTGTTTGAAGAGCAGCATGGTATAGTGGAGAGAAGGCCTGACTTGCCGTCCAGAAGAACTGATTCAAGTCCTGACACTGACAGAAAACAGTTGTGTTAGAGGCAGCTAGGTGGTACAGTAGATATAGCCTCAAACCTGGAGTCAGGGAGATCTGAGTTCAAATCCAACCTCAAATATTGTGTGACCCTGGACAAGTCACTCGACTTCTGTCTGCCTCAGTTTCTTCACCTGTAAAATGGGGATTAATAATAATACCTATCTCTCAGGATTGTTGTGAGGATCAAATGAAATAACATTTGTAAAGTTCTTTGCAAAACTATGTACTGTGTAAATTCTAGCTAATGATGATAATAATGTTTGGGAGGAGCAAGAACTTACCTCTTAGTTTCCTCAAACAACTCTCTAAGACTGTAATTATGTAGAAGCTGCTGACCTACATTGATGAAGGGCTCCTTTCCCTCCTAAGTGTGTTCCATCAATGCCAGGAGTGGTTCAAAACTGATGAAGTCACAGACTTTGTCCCACCTCCCCCCATTTACATAATATATCATCTGTTCTTTGTATTCCATATGCTTTATCAAATAAACATTTGATTTCCAAAGGAAGGGAAGAATCTGTAAGACTGGTAGAAATCAAAATTTTATAGAACTGAATGTTGAAATCTAAAAACAAATAAAGAAATAAAAATGTTTTAAAAAAGAACTGTTGCAAGAGCTCCGATGGGACTATGTCTGCAAAGCTGAGGAAGTGTGCAATCCAATGGAAAAAGTCAGGAGTCAGAGGGTCCTGCATTTCAATCCTGTCTCTGACACTTATTATCTGTGTGACTAGGGCAAGACCCTTCTCTTCTTTGGGACTCAGTTTCCTCATCTATAAAAAGAGACTAGTAAACTCAGTGACCTCCAGGACTCCTAGCTCTAAGGACCTTAAAGTGCTATTTAAATGTTACTTCTTTAATATTAAAATTCCCCAGTTCAAATGGGAAATCAGAAGACAAAAATTGCCTGCCTTTGTCTTTGATGGTGAGCCAAGCTTCTTGATAGGATTCAGGCAGTGTGGTTGAGTGGAAAGAAGGTCTGACAGAGAGCTGACTCAGAGAAGCATCACAGGACCTGAATTAAAATCTCTGCTGTGCCACCTTTGGGCAAACCACTTCCCATTCTATGCCATGTATTACATGCTATTCGTATTGTAATTTTCTATCTGGCTTCCTTTGTTGTTCAGTCCTTTCAGTTGTATCTGACTCTTTGTGACCCCATTTGGGGTTTTCTTGGTAAAGATCCTGGAGTG
The DNA here is from genome assembly GCA_028646595.1 of Phalanger gymnotis. Lineage (NCBI taxonomy): Eukaryota > Metazoa > Chordata > Mammalia > Diprotodontia > Phalangeridae > Phalanger > Phalanger gymnotis. The sequence goes on along the minus strand of CM053626.1, from coordinate 13,608,272 downwards.
GTTTGCCATTTCCTTCTCTAGCTCATTGTACAGATGAGGAAACTGAGGAAGTAGTGACTTGCACAGGATCACACAGCTAGTACGTGTCTGAGGTTAGATTTGAACTCAGAAAGATGATTCTTCCTTACTCCAGGCCTGGTGCTCTATCTACGTGCCATCTAGCTTCCCTCTGCCTTTCTCACCTATTTCTCAATTCTAAGCTCTATGAGGAGGCGAGCCTGACTTTTCTCACCTTTGTATTTCCCCTGGCATCTAGCACACTGTTCTATACACAAAAGAAACTTAATAAATGTTCATTGTTTAATTAAGTATCATTGAAACACTTAAGGCCATTCAGCTACATGTTAATAGTTATCTTTGATTTCTCTTGAGTCAAACTCTGAACTCTTTGAGGCCAAGAACCATGCCTTACACTTCTTTTGAATTCTGCCAGTCTCTTGCACAGTTTGAGAGCACATAGTGGGCATTTCCATAAAAGATTTTTTATTGAATGAGTGAAGTAAATTCAGTTCAATTTAAGAAGCATTTTTTTAAATATTGACTGATCATGTGGAAGGGGCAAAGGATGATCACCCAAGTACTTCATAATATCTCCTTGATGTCCGGAAAAAGTAAGGCAGGCCCTCCTCATGAGCTAAGGGGAGAACAAACACCAGAATCATACAGGCTAGGCAGGGATGATTGGGAGGTGATGTGAATCATTAGAAGGAACATTCTAAATTTACGAGTTCAGAGATCCATTGGAGTATTGAATATTTGAGTATTATATGCTAGGCATTGGGCACATAGAGACAAAAATATTACAGCCTCTGCCCTCAAGGAATGTACTTCCACCTGGAAACAAAGAAAATGAAAAAATAGCTGACCCGTTAGAAGGCACTTCTTAGGCCTGCAGACTCGGAGTAGTTTTTCTGATCTATTATAGATAGAGGCAAAATAAGTCAGTCCACTATTTCCCACATGTGCCATGAGTTTCAAGGCACCATGATGTGGCGGATAGAGAGATGGCCTTGGCATCAAGAACCCTTGGTTCAAAGTCTCACCCACCACAGATGAGCTGTGGGACTCCAGGTAAATAACTTCTCAGTGTCCTTACCAACTCTCTTGGAATAGAAGTGACAGAGGTTTGCTGATGATGCTGACTGACTAAATGACCATGGCTGAGAAGGGAATCACCCCACTGGGAGTTCCTCATACCAATAAATCACAGATCTGGAATCCCCACAAAAAGTAGTCTAGCTTTAGTCATTGCTCTCCTGATGTTTTTTCAGGAATATCAGACCCTACAAACAGTTTTTAATGGTCCTAAACTGTTCCACAAACTTGAGCAGCCTCCCCGCACCCCCAACAGGTAATGATTGATGTATCTATTAGCAAAGAGAAAGATTTATGAATACGAGCTACCCTAAGTGTTTATTATTCTGACAGCTTGACTGATGCCATATAATGAAATGACTGTCGTATATGGCAACAAAGAGCCTGTAATTCCCAAAACAATCACTAAAGTGCTTGGAGGCATGTGATACACGTATCTCAGAACAGAATTCAAGGCATATCTGGGTGATGTATGGGGAATCCTTTGGTAAAATTGGGGGCTTGAAACAAAAATGCATGGCATTGCTGGTACCTCAAGAAAAGTTCTTTGATGTGCTCTTTCAGGTGCCAAGGGGAGAAATGCCCTCTCTGAAACTCTAAGAACCAAAGTCCTTTGTGACTTATCAGCAGTCACAGTCAAGTGTACATAACCAGTCCTTTGTGATAGATTGGGCTCCCTTCTTTTGCTATATAAGATGATGAACCTCCAAACCACTGGGAGCCTCTTACCAATTTTGGTATTCGGAAAGATTCCTCTAGCAAATTCTGGGGAGGGTCATTAATTCATTGTCCAAAGGAGAATTAAAAACTGAAAGGAAAAAGACCAATAAGCAATGCCTTGAGTGCTTTGCTCTGTGTTGCCTTGCTAATCTTTTACCAGCTTTAGTCACTAGGATAAGAAATAACTGTTGATTTATAGTTTGAGCATAGTCCCAGGTAAAAATAAAAAGCAAACCAGCCTCTGTGTAACCAAACTATGATGTAGTCTCAGGGAAATTCTTGTGTTAGATAACCTTAGAAGTGTAACTAAATCATTATAAAGTGTGTTATCTTAAGTGTGTGCCCATAATAATCACACCTATATATTAATCTTTATATTAGAATGATAAAGTAAGCAAGTCCTGGAAAGGGCTGATTGAGACATCAAAGGGCTGATTGAGACACCATGGAAAGTACAAAGTTGGGACATAGTGACCTGCAAAATGCAATCTTGCATGAATCAGCTTCTGTAGGACTTCATTGTATAATACATGAATCAAGAGACCTATAAAAAACTGTGAATTCTGTATCTCAGGGTCTCAGACTGTGCTGGATGGGCTGTAGACCCTACTTTTGTTTCTCTTAATAAAGGTTGGTTTCTCTGCACAGAGAGGCTTCTTATGTTCTTTTTTTCAAAGCTTAATTCATCTTAGGGAAAAGGTGCTGTTAAAGACAGGAATAGGTCACCAAGTAAATAATTTCAGCATTTAAAAGATCCAAAGGTGAAATTGGAGAAGGCACAGTGGAAGAACTGTGGGAAAGCAATAACTGGGAGACAGAAGATCTGGGTTCAAACTCCAGCTTAATCCCTTACTACTATCATGACCTTGGCCAAGTCACTCAGTCTCCCTGGGCCTCAGTTAACTGATCTGGAATGCTAGAATGTTGTATTGGATGGCTTCTGGTATCCCTTCCTACTCTAAATCTATGGTGCTTTATTATTACTAAAATATAGTAAAGTAGAAATGGATCAAAACTTCATCCCCACTTACAGAAGTCAGTTTTGAGATAGCCATGCACCATGGAGAACCCGACAACTTCTAGAGCCTGCTCAGATGTGCACCGTCTTTGTTCTACCAGCAGATGTTGCTATAAAGTAGAACAAGGAGCTGGAAGCTTTGGAGAGAATCTATGCTTCCCCCTGAAAGCTGGTAAAAAGGGATGGCTCTGTATCCTTGAGCCTTTCCTCATTTAGGCTAGTAAAGCCCATGGAACTGATCTATTCATCTACATTAGATGGGCTGTTAGTTAAATACACTTTATTCGTGATGGGCTTTCACTCCGTGTCTTTGTTTTTGTCAATGAAAGGACATTGCTTTAATGCACAAAAATGAGCTGGACAAGGAAATGGCAAATGACTGCAGAATGTCTACCAAGAAAATCCCAAATAGAGTCACAAAGAGTCAGACACAACTGAAATGATTCAACAACAAAGAAACAAACAACAAACACTGCAATGGGAAATCTCTATTATAATACTGCATGTGGTTGACAACAGCCTGGACCAGTGAGTTCACTGCACACCTGAGTGAATGAAGGTCTAAGGCTGTTATGTTACATGACCAAGCCTTTAACCCCAGGAGATACTGAGAAATGGGTAAAAGGAAAGATGAAAACATTTGATCATTAGACTTCTCAGTCATTTCTTCAATTAGCACTTAATAACAATTGAGTGGAAATAAGATATACTTATCCTTTTATTTCAAAGCCCTCTTCTGCAATCAAGTTCTTCTGGAAAGCAGCAGTTTAATGAGGAAAGATAGTGTCATATTCTGTGAAATTACTGAGCCTTAAACAATAATGAAAGGGACAGTGTCAGATAAACCTGGGAAAACTGGTATGAACTGATGCAGAAAGAAGTGAGCAGAACCAGAACACTTTCTACAATGACAGTAACACTATAAAGACAAAGCAACTTTATAAAGTGTAAGAAGTTTCATCGATGTGGTGACCAGCCATGATTTGAAAGGACTTATGATGAAACATTAACTCCTCAGTGAAAAGTAATGAACTCAGGAGAGAGAATAAGTCTTCACTTCTGGACATGGTCAACGTGGGAATATTTTTCTTTACACTTGATTATACATATTTCTTTCCAGGGATTTGTTTTTCTCTTTTCTTATTTGTTGGGAGTAAGAGAAAATAAATGATTATTAATTGAAATATATTTATTTTCTAAAAGAATATTCTTGGAATTTAAAGGCCAGGATTCAAATCTCTGTTGTAACACTTATCAACTTAGTCAATTAGTCTCTCTCAGCCACAACTTCTTCATCTGCAATATGAGGCAAATAATACTTCAACTACTCCCTTGATAGATTTTTTTTTACAATAGACCTGTGATTTCATAAGTGTAGAGAGCTTCCTGTTCTTAACCATCTCGATTCCTTCTTTCCAACTTAGAAACTTGGAGAGCGGTCTGGGGGCACTGAGAGGTAAAGGGACTTATCCAGAGTCACAAAGCCAGTATGTGACAAAGGTAGAAATTGAACCCAGGCCTTCCTCACTTCCAGGCCAGTTTTCTATTTCCTGTGCCATACTGCCTTTTGCTCTCTTTAATATTAAATAAGATATTTTAATAGCTATGTCTAAATATAAACACGTATATAAATATAACTTAAGTATAATTCCATTTCCTAATACATTTGAATTATTTCTTTCATATGACTTCAAACATAGCAGCTCTACACATTCAATCATTCCATGATATCTAGGCTGCATAGCACAATGCATAGAAAATCCTGGTGTTGGGAAGACATAGCCCACCTCTTCACATCTCATTTCTGATATTTTCTAGCTAGATGATCCTGAACAAATCTTTTAACCTCTACCTGCCCCAGGCAACTCCCTAGGTGGGTTGTAGTCTGCTTTGGTTGGCGGGGCCAGTTCCCACCCCCAGCATTCCCTGCGTTAAGTCATAGATCCTTCATCTAGGTGGCATAGTGGATAGAGCACTGAGTGTGCAGTTAGGATGACGTGAGTTCAAATCCAGCCTTAGACACTACCTGTGTGACCTTGGCCAAGTCATTAAAAAAAAGTATCTGTTTGCCTCAGCCTCCCTCAACTATAAAATGGAGATATTAGCAGCATATATTCACAGGGTTGTGAAGATAAAATAAAGTATTTTTAAAGCACTGAGCACATAGGAAATGCTTCTTCCCTTCCCTCTTCTCTTTCTCTTCATTTTTTTCCCATGAGTAAATCTATCTATCTTTCTATCTATCACCTATTTGTCTACATATTTTATTTGTAAATTGCTTTACTTTTGCATTTGTTCATCCAAATGCAAATGCATATTGAGAATCTTTATCCAGAGTCCATTGAGTATGTCCAGTTAATTTGAGGACATTTTGGATCCAAGGCCTTTTGCTAGAAATAGAATTTATTTTCCCCTCTGCTTAGCGGCTGTAACCCTTATGCCCGGATTCATGAACTACATTATTCCAACACAAGTCTGAGCTCTGCTTTGGAATTGATAGTGACTTTGACTTGGAAATGAAGTGTAGATGCATGATTTTCCTACACACCGGACCCAGGTGTCCATCAACATGGCTCTATGAATCTCACAAGTGAAATAATCCAAGTCATGTAGTGATGTTCTAAGCATCTAAAGGTGTCCTGACGACTGCTCAGAAGCTCTATGCCCTTGGCGTCTCTAAACCTCAAGGGATGAAGATGGAGCACAGTCCAGGACAGGTCAACACGTGGCCACATTCCAGCTAGGATTTGGCCATTACCCCAGAAAACTCTTTAGAAGCGCTTCTTAATGGCTCCTTGGACTTCCTCGCTTGCTAACAGCTTTCTAGAATACACAAAGGAGACAGAGAAAGAATACATGGGAAGAAAGTCAACTGTAGCTAATGTTAAAGGAGAGTATATCTCCCATTAAGGGGCTACGAGGTCAGTATGAGTCAACAGTGTAAAATACAAGCCAAGTGCATTCACCTACAATGAGAAAGGCATAGTGTCCCGGATGGGAAGGGTGTTAGTACCTTCATAATCTGCCCTGGTCATGCTACATCTGGAATGTTGTGTTTGGTTTTCATAAGGGCATTGACCTAGAGAACCTTCAGAGAAGGGAAACCAGGATGGAGAAGGACCTCGTGGTCATGGTTAAGAATCAGAATTCAAGATACTAAATTTGGAGAAGACTTAAGGGGATAGGATAAATTGTCTTCAAGTATTTGAAGGGCTCCTTGTAGGGATTTAGCAAAGGGAAATCTTGTTCAGAATTAGGTTGGACTAGTTGGCTTTTGACCTACTTGGCAACTGTGAAATTATATTTGTCCCTCATGTAAGTGAAGAGAACACCATAGAGATTAGACCCTGGGGGAATGTCTGCTATGGAGTCTTGCTCTCTGATTGACAAGTCTTTCCTGAAACCCTTTCAGGAAAGTCCTAGCCATGCTTCACTTCACCCCTTTATTTACCTCTATTTCCTCTACAGCCTCAGTGAATCCACAACCATTTATTAAGCATCTACACTGTTCAGGGCACTCTGCTAGGCAGTGAGATACAATAAAATAAGTGAAATAACCCCTACTCAAAAGGAACTTGCATCCTAATGAGGGAGACAAAGTACCTGAGCGCCCATTTCCTTACCTCCATTTCTTCAGCTCTCCGGTTTTGTAACTATGAACCATGTTCAAATGACCAGAGTCATGGTCCCTGGACGGGATATGCCAATCTACTTCCTTATAGTCCCACTTGCCATCCTTGTAACCTTCTGAACCAAAGTGGTCCTCCCTGGCCACCACTCCCCCATTTGCTTTGTAACGTAAGCTCCCCACTTGGCTTTGAATGCAACATCCTCAAGTACAAGGACTGTCTTTACTTTTGCATTTATTTTTCTCAATGCTTAGCATAGTAAGCACTTACTAAATGCTTCTTTGTCAATTACTCATTCATCTATTTTAGTGATGGAAATTATTAGAATTGCTTTTTCAGTCTCCTAGATCCTTCTATTAACAACCGTAACTTGTTACCTATTAGTTATACATTTTTTGATGCTTTGCCATGGTGGCCATTGAAAGAAGAAAGACTTATAGAACTGTAGGATTTAGAGCTGGAGGGTGCTTAGGGGTGATCTAGTCCAGAGGTGTCAAACATGTGGCCAATAGGCTACAGGCCCACAAGATTCCTGAGGGCAGCCAGAACCAGATTAAAATGTAATTAGGAAATTAACAAAATCAATAAAAATACAGTAAAATATAGAACATGTTACTATGTAGACTTCTAAGTCAGTATGTATCCCACAGGGATCCTTATATAAAGTTTAGTGGCCCCTGTTTTTTATTAGAGATTGACAACACTGATGTTGTCCACTCCCTATATGCTACTGATAAAGAAAAAGAGGCATGTCCAAGATGGTGACATACATAGACCAATCATAGATTTATAACTGGAAAGTACCCTAGAGATGATCTAGCCCAATCCTTTTCATTTTACAGATGAGGAAACAGGTGCAGGGAAGCAAAGAGACTTGGCCAGACTATGAGTAAGTGGCAGTCAGAGCTTGGCCCTTGTTTTCTGACTCCAAACCTAGCCTTCCTTCCACTCTGGCTTCTTGTGTCTTGTTTAATAGAAAATTGGATTTTAAAGCAAGTATATTTATATCCCTTGGCAAACAGCAAACATGAATATTTAAATTGTATCTTAAGATCTGAAAATCCTCTACTTTTGTTGAAAGAAAAAAGTGTGAGTTGGCTTCCATAGCTAGGCTCATATTTCATATTTAGAAATGACAAGTTAGTTGGATAAAATACCTTTCTTAAAATTTACAATAGAAATTTACAAAAATAGCTTTAATAAAATTATTACAAAATCAATTTACAATATAACTTATGCAACCATCTCCTCAAAATACAACACTGGATTATAACAAGTAAACTACATTTGTTTTGTTAAGTCACATCATAGTATAAATAATACTTCATCATCATATTCTTATGAGTGTTACAAACCAATAATGATGGATAATAAACAGCACATGTTATTTTTATGACTCTTTCAATAAAAAATTCATATCTGGCCAAAATAAAGCCACCCACAGGGAAATAGAAAACATAGTTTCATTTTGTTTTGTTTTTCTGTTGAACAAAAGCCCTATTTAATTATGTATGAGTGTACAGTATTCAATTTGAAAGCACCAAGTAAACACACACTCACACACACACACACACACGCTTCTCCATCATCTTATTCCTTATTTTGCCAAGATAATAGCTCATTTAAGGGTGAGCTCCAGAACCCCTCAGCCTCAGCTTTCCCCTTCATCAGTCTCAGGTTTCCATCATGCACTGAGGTTGAATATAAGAATATTCTTCTTTGGCTTCCAACTGGGATATTTCAAAATTTAGGAAATATACTGAGCTCCTCCATGTGGCTGAATCTCTGTAACTCCCCACCCAACAACATTGCCCCTGATATGACAGGAGTCATCTCCTCTTGTTTGTCTGATCTCATCACTGCTGAGAACTCGGTCCCAGAGGTTAAAGCCAGTGAGCCTTCCAGAGAAAGCCAATGTTTCATCGAAGCCCCCACCCACGCAGCAACCATTCTTTTCTTGGCCAATTTGCAGAATCCCACCCTCTGGGATGATGTGACCTGTGGCCATCCCAGAGCCAGTGGCTGCCAGTTCTCCATTGATCCAAAGGGATGTGACCCCTTCCTCTGAGTTCCATGTGCCACACAGATAGGTCCATGTTCCTAAGGGAACCACAGAGTTGGCAACAAGCTTGTTCTGGTCCCCACCCACCATGAGCACAGTGGACCAAGAGTTGAGGTAGAGCTGGATTTCATATGGATTCCTCTTTGTGCCATAGGAGAACAAAACAGTTTTATTTAACACATCGGTCGCCCTGACCCAGACACAGGCACTGAAGGAGCGAAGTTTCATTTCAGTCACTGGGTGAACACTGCCAAAAATCTTCTTGGAACGCATTGGGAATAAAAGTGCTGTATCACAACCTGTAATGGAAACAGAAGCAAAGATAGACACCTGAGCAGCAATTGAAATCCATTCAGAATGTATCCTGGAAATGGAGGCGATCACATTTAATGATCACATAGAAAAACATTGTTCAAAGGTTTAGGTGATGTCCCCTTTCTGCTCAAGATCCTTTGATTTTATCATCTAGGATAAAACCCCTCTCTCTAATATTTAAAGCCATCCATAATCGATCTCTGGTCAACATTTCTAGCTTCACTTCATATTACTGCCACTCACACACTCTAGTTTCCAGGCAAATTGGTGCGTTTGCTGTTCCAAACTCAGCAGCCCATCTACTATCTCCGTAACTTGTACAGGGTATATGCTCTTTGCCTGGAATGCCCTTCCACCTCACTCTTGGGATTCCTTCGAGGCTCAGCTCATGCATCACTTCCTATAAGAAGCCTTTTCCCTACCCCTCCTAACTCTTAGTGTTCTTTTCTCCTCAGATGATTGTGTATCTGTTTATCTCTCCAAGTGAACATGAGTCCCTGAAGTGCAGGGACTCACTCGTGTAGCCACCAGCCTGATACAGGTCCCATTGCCTTTCACTTGGAGTGCTGCATTTGCTTTCTAATTGAGCCCCTCACCCAGCACATCTCCCTCCACCCCAATTTATCCTCCCCACATCAGCCAAAATGATTTTCTTCGCTCCCCAAATTCAAACTTCAGAGGCTCCCTATTACCTCTGGGAACAAATGTAAAATGCTCTATTTGGCATTTAATGCCCTTCACAGGCTGACCCCTTCCAGCCTCTCCAGTCTTCTACCTTCTTCCCCTCCATCTATTGTTCTTGCTGTGTCTTGATCACACTCCATTTGTAGACCCCATGCTTTTTCAGTGACTGTTCACTATGCCTAGGATGCCTGGCCTCCCTCCCCACCTCTGCCTTCTGGCTTCCCTGGCTCAAGTCCCATCTTCTTCAGGAGGCCTTTCCTGGTCAGCTCCACTGCAAGAGCCTTTCCTCTGAGAAAGCTCTTATGTACTAAGTTATTTGCAATCCTGCCTCTTCCGCTAGAAGATGAGCTCTTGGGGGCAAAAAAGAATATATTTACCTTTCTTTATAACACCAGCACTTAGCACAGTCTGGCACATAGGAGATACTTAACTGATACTTGTTGACTTGACTTAACCTAAGATTCAGATTACTCCTCATGCATTTAAAGTATTCAATCTGTGCACCATTTTCTAGGAGCTCCTGAACCATGTAAAGTGATGTGCTCTTCCTAATGGTTCTCCCACTGGGAGAACAGAGTGGCCTAGAAAGTGATCCTAGAGAGGATTCTAGTATGATAGGATGAGAGCTGAAAGGGCTCATAGAGGTCAGCTCATTGGCCCCTTTGAATTTATAAATCCAATTCAGAGACAGGGTGAGATGAATTGACTTGGCCGTGGTCACAAAAGTAGTAAGAATCGGTGCCAGAACTTGAATCCGGGATTCCTACCTCCAAAGCCAGAACTCTTTGGACTGTACCATGTCTAATCAAGCAAGTTAGAGGAGCAAGCATGGTGCAAAGTCAGTCACTGCCTTGTATTAGCTCCAGAGCCCACACTATAAGACAGTCTAGATAAGTTACTCCAGGATAAAGGAACTCAATGAAATCTGTACCAATTTTCTGACCTTTCTCTCAATCCATTTTTGATGAGACACTTCTTCTTTTTTAAAATTCACTTGATCATGGGGTCTTCCCCAAAGGATCACACTGAATTCAGTTCACTGAAGATCAAGGAACTAAAAGGTCCTCCAAACAACTTATGAGCCCTTTGGACATTTGCTCTCCTTCATGCTAGTCAAAGAATCTCAGTGAGTGGGAGTTAAGTGGTATGATGGGAAAATTGGAGTCAGAAAGACCTGAGTTCAAACCTTATCTGGGATATTTACCAAATTGTAAACTTAGTCACAATAAGTCACTTTAATTCTTCCAGCCTCAGTTTCTTTATGTGTAAAATAGGGATAACCATATCACCTATTTCACAGGGTTATTATGAAGATGAAATGAGGTTATCTACATACAATGTTTGGCAAATCTTAAAGTACTGCAGAAATGCTAGCTGCTGTTGTTGCTGATGATGGGGAGAAGGATTTCAGAAGAAATCTAGTTCATCCAAACCATGCTAGACCAAGACACACATCTAGTCACTCGCGACACACATCTAGTCACTCGCTACACACATCTAATCACTCATCTACCAGTCTTTGCTTACCTGCAAGGGGAGCCCATTTTCTTTGAGGCAGCTGAGTCCACTTTGGGATGACTAATTACGAGGGAGGGTAGTTCCCCACCCCCTTACGTGAAGCCTACGTCAATGCCGCTGTGAAACTCCCGCTCATTCTAGCGAATCATCTTTTAAAATGCAGGGACGTTCTTATCAAATGGTTACTTAATTAATCATTTTTCTAGTTCTTTTATCCAAAGCCAGAGCAAATGAAAACCAGTTCTTCAGAAGACTAATAACAGTATTATTAGGAAGTCCAGTAAAAGCTAGGCTGGCTGTGGACCGAGATGTAAGAAATCAAAACCAGTTGCTAAAAATGTTATTGTGAATAGTGAGGAGAAGATTCCTTAAGAAGTACTAAGCATGGCACAGATACACTTTTGAAACTAACCAAATTTGGCTCACTTTTCCGACCGTGCTTATTTATTTTGAAGATCAGGAATGCATGATTTTAGGTGATTTCCAATACTCATGGAATCACAGGGGTTAGAGAAGGAAGGGGCCCTAGACATCATTTGGTTACATTCCCTCATTTCGCAAATGAAGTAACTGAGGCTTAGAAATATTAAGAGCTTTTTATTCAAAGCCACAGCTAGTTAGTGACAGTGTCTTTGCTGGAAACTGGAATTCCTTACTGCCAACTGAGTGCCCTCTTCACTCTCCATGTATGAAAGTGAAAATCAAAAAAGAAGGTAGTTCTCCAGATATTCCAGTATTATCTAACACACTTAAAACAATGTATTTCAGCCTATAATGTGCTAGTCTGAAATGGTATTCTAGTAAGGTAGCAAAAATGACCATCTGTCTTCATACTCACCTGCATTTAATTTCATAATGCTAATGGAAGGAGCGTGACATATTGGGCAGAGTGCTGACCTTGGCACTGGGAAGACCAAGGTTCAAAGGCCACCTCTTAACACTAGCTGTGTAACCATAGGCAAGTCACCAAATCTCTCTGAGTCTCAGTTTCCTTATCTGTAAAGTGGGATAATAACACCTCTAGTACCTACTCACAGAGTTTTGGGGCTGCTCAAATGGGATAATATATGTAAAACACTTTGCAAACCCTAAAGCACTAGAAATGTCTCAGTGAAGTTTTAATCTGATTAAGCTTACTAAGTTTAATGGCAATTAATAATGGCAAGCAGTATCATTAATTTTCTGTTACTTTCCCCTGCAGTACTATTAAACATTTCTCATTATATAACTCAAGCCAATGCTTTGTCATTATAGGTTGTTTTTGTGATATGTTAGCAAACAAGACTGAAGAAATAGTGGAATAAAGCTTCAAGGTATAATGGAGAGTCATGCTTTCATGGGACAATTTTATTTTTTAAATAAAATGTCAAATGTTGCTTGCATTTTCCTCCCTTCAATGGTCCAACCATTGATAGGGAAGGATTTTACTGAGTGTCAGGGGTGGCCAGAGGAAATTACTGGACTGGGACAATGCTCAGAGAACCAGGAAGATGGGGGAGAGGGGGCGGTGGCTTCTCCTGATTTCCTGTTAAAACAGGAAAAAACAGAATCATATGTTTAGAGCTAACTTAACCCCTTTATTTTACAAGTGAGCAAACTGAGGTTGACAGAGAGTAAGTGATTTGCCCAAGGTGAAAAAAAAGGTAGTAAGTAGAATGTTAAACTCCTTGAAGGCAGGGACTGTGTCATATCTTTGTAGCTGCTCTTATTAGTGCAGGGCCTGACACATAGTAGGTGCTTACTAAATGCTTCTTGCATTGAAGATATTTCAATGCCCTAGGTCAGGATTTGAACACAGATCCTCTGACTGCTTTCCCCTGTTTTTGGTGTTCTGTTTGGTCTTTTGGAATATGGGGCACTATTGTATATTTGGTATCTAAAGCAGTTGGGAAAGAACTGTAGATGTTACATTTCCCTTAAAGCTCTCTGTTATATAGACATAGGCTGCCCTCGAGCTGCCGCTACTGATCTGCAAGAGCTTGTTGTTAAATTTTCAGTGGAAGCATGACATCTCAGAAATTAACAAATGGCTACAGAACAGGACTTGATTTAGAATTTTGTTGATTTTCAAGACTTAAGAAGGTGATGGAGAAAAATGTAAATAATGGTAGTTCAACATAAAAGTGTATAGTGTATGCACATCCCCCCGCCCCACATCTGCTTGTTAAACATCTACCAGTGTACCTCTGGTTTTATCTTGTTCTCCAGATCATAAGGGTTTGGCATATTGTGACCCATACAAACCATGATTCTGCCCACCAAGCCAAAGTAATTCCCACTTGTTTTCTTTTAAAAATTGGCTTTGGTGTGGCAGGGGAGAAAGAGAAGGGACCTGAGCTTCTGGTTTCAGTTATCTTGGCTGTAAAATAAGGAATTTGGTGACCTCTCAAAATCTGTGACTACATCCAGGTTTCTGGAGCACTAAATAAGTCTATGACAGGTTTTGTCTAATTTGATAGTCTCTTATTTAGACGGCCTATCTAATCCTTTCAGAAAACAAAAGTTAAAAAAAAAAGACTGAAACATAAATTTACCTTTTCCTAAAGAGATATTTTCAACTAGCAGTCTGTCCCTGGTGGTTTCCCCAAATTCCATCTTACAAAGGTATCTCTCCCTGACCCTCCCAGGGATCCCCACTCCATCCAGCTCATTTCACTACAGCATTAGAGAGGCAGTGCAGGAGCTTCTGGCCCCTCAAAAGATCAGTTTCTACCTTAAAGCATGAGATTTGATAGGTGCTGGTTGCTGTTATCAATCAGAGCTGTCCTTAAAGACAAGCAGCCAAGCTGGAAAAAAAATCCACAAACCTAAAGTTAGACTTTGCTCCCAGCCTACCTCTCTCTCTCTGGAGACCAGAGATTAAATTTACAATAAAAGTAAACTAGATGGTGCACTGGCCCTGGAGTCAGGAAGACCTGATTTCAAATCTGACTTCAAATACTTACTAGCGGTGTGACTCTAGAAAAGTCACTTAACCTTGTTTGCCTCAGTTTCCTCATCTATAAAATGAGCTAGAGAAGGAAATTGCAAAGTACTCCAGTATCTTTGCAAAGAAAACCACAAATAGGGTCATGAAGAGTCAAACATGACTGAACCAACTCAATGACAACAAAGCTAAATTGAGGCCTGAGCCTCATGCACAGGCCAATCTGCAGCTGAGGGAAGGGAGTATGAGAAAACTATTTTTTTTAAATGAGCCAGTAGAGTTGAAACTGATGGGCTAATTCCAGAGTGGAATAGTTTATGTGCATTTTAAGGTGAAAGCTGCCACCACTTGAGGGGCATGTGTGTGTGTGTGTGTGTGTGTTTCAATCCTGGAGAACAAACTCCTTTGAGAGGCAGTTTGATATAGTGACACAAGGCTGAATTTGGAGTCGGAATCTCCTATCTGCCATTTAATATTTTTCTCCCTTTGGACAAGTTATGTAATTTCTCTGGGTGCCAGTATCTGTAACTCCCACACCCCTAAAAGGTGAGACTCAATGATCCCTAAATTCCCAGTTAGTAGAATCTATCGAGATCTATGATCTTATGATGGAGAATAACTCACTAATATTAGACTTAGACTCATTATCTCATTAGGCCCTCACAAGCCCTAGAAGAATAGATCGTGCTGTTATGCTCTGGCAATTCCATCAAAGGCACTAAAGAAGGCTTTCTTCAAGAAAAAACAAAGGCTGGGTGTCGTCTGGGTTCCGAAACTTTGCGAACTTTAAAGGCTCTTTGGATCCTGGGGTCCCTTTGGCTATGAGAGTTACCCAACCCCCAGCGGGAAGCTCAGCTGATTGGGTGGCAGACAGCCAGACAAGGGGAGGCGGGGCGGAGCAGAAGGCTGTCTCTTACCTGCAGGCAGCGAGCGCTGTCCAGCCCACCTCCGCAAGGCTCGCAGCTCCTCCAGCACTGGCAGCAGCGTGTTCCCTGTCGTGTCGGGCGCCCTCTGCCAGGCGCTCTCCAGCTTGGCCAGCCGGTGGGTCAGGCCGCGGCTGGCCAGCAGCAGCTCGTCCAAAGTCCTGGCTAACCGGACAGGCTCCTGGGCTAAGGCGTACGTGCGGGCCACATCTGAGCGCAGACCCTGCAGCTCAGCAGCCAACACTTCCTCGGCCGCCTGCAGCAGTCTGTTTTCGCGCATCTGAGAGTTCTCCAGCATGATGAAGAGTTGATCCCACGCTGTGCGCTCCTGGCGACAGTCGCACGCAGAGCCTGGATGAAGTACAAGACGCTGGTGTCAGGGGCCCACCTGCGCGCCCACAGGGTCAAGGAGTTGGGCAAAGGCCCACGCCACCTCTCCTCCCTCTTCTCCGAAGCCCTCTCTGCTTGGCCCAAAGCCCGCTGCCCTCGCGGTCCTGAGAGGTCTAGGTAAAGTCTAGTAGGGTGTTTCTAAAAGTCTCACCTTCCACATCCCTTCCAGAAACATTCAGAAAAGTAATGCATACAAACTGTGAGGGTGCATACAAGCCCGCATGGGATCGCCCTGGTGTTCAAGAAATAACCTTTTTTACCTGCTTCTGGTTACTTACCTCTATAGCAAACCACTTTTTTTTTGGGGGGGGGGAGGGGGTTGCTGTAAGACTGACCTGTGATTTACACAGTGTGAGGAATGGGAACCCTCAATATGGAAACCCTCTCAGAAATTGGGGTTCCACAAAATTTCTGTGTCTTAGACTGTTAGTTACCTGGGTAATAACAATTTGGGACTTATCCAGTGTCTGACAGCTAGTGCGTGTCAGGGGGCAGAATTTGAGCCCTGGTCTTAGGGCCATAGGACCACACATTTTGAATTGAAAGGTTCTTTAGGGGCCACATAGTACAATCTCATCATTTTACACATGAAAACTGAGATCCAGGAAATTAAATGACTTGCCCACAGTCTCACAGATAAGTGCCAAAGGTACAATTCGAACACTCTTCCTGATCCAGAGCCCACCTCTCCATTCGCTGATTGAGCCGGGTTGCCTCTCAGACCACTGTAGTTCCCCTCCTGCCTTTCTTGTATACATATTAAATTACTTTTCAAAGCTCCCTCTGCTCTAAAGGACTCCCTCTTTTCAAAGGAAACTTCTTGAAATAACTTATCCTTGCTCCAATACTGACCACCCGCAACGCACACAGAGCAGGCTTGGAACGCCTGAGGGTAGCAGAGAAACAGTTAACAGGCACTTACTGTCGTCAGTGGGATGTATTCCATTCTCTATTTCGTTATCCAAATTCACGTACATGAGATTATAGTCATCTGTGTCCTCAGCCGACAAGGCAGAACAGAAAGCACAAAACAGAATTACTCGGAGCTGCTGCATTTCTCTGGGAGAGACGGCGAATGCACTTTTGCGGATTTCTGCAAAAGTCTGCTGGTAGCGAGCTGTCCTGGAGCAGAACAGAGAATGAGAGCAGCAGGCTGGGAAACCTCTTAATAAAGGTCCGGGGCTGCCGAAAGTGAATGAATGAGGAAAGCTGGTGGCAAGGGGGGGAGAGGGGGCTGAAATAAGAATGCCTTTGGTTATTGGAGGAAGAGGAAGAGGAGGGGACCGATGGGCTAGGGGAGGCGGGGAAGTTAGGCAACAGCAAACCCCCAAGGGTTGCTCTGTGGTCAGGTTAATTGAGGGAGGGGATAAAAGGGGGGCGCTGGGTAAGACGGTTCTTGCGAAACTTGCCCCTGGAGAAATAGATGTTGTAATGTGAATTTGTACATTCTGATGTACAAGAAAGCTGCTTGTGGGGTAAGAAGAAAAATCCTGGAAGAAAGGCAGGAAAGAAAGATAAGGCCCTTGGGGGATGGAGGTGGGGCTTATGGGAGTATTTTTTCCACAGTCCTTTTAGTCCTCAAACTTTTTTTTTGTTCTTTTTACTCTTCATTCCCTGTACCCTCATTTTCACATGCCTCAGTTGCCCGGAGTTATAGATGAATTCCAGTACAAAACAAAGATGAAATCCAGTGGGTAGAAATGCCCAATCTATTAGGAACCTATCTTTTCTTCCAGCTAGAGTTTAATCATACTTCCTACTGCCCTTGTTTAGGCATGATTGTAAAGTTCTAAACAAAACCCTGAGAGCTTCATAAACCCAGTAAGGTGGGGATAGGGAGGGTGGGGAAGAGGGAGACCTGAAAAAAAGCAATGTACAAATCTTAGAGATGTTTGTTTTCTTCTCCCAGTAGTGAATCTCTGTGAATATATAGCTCTAAGGAAACTAGCTTACTCTACTGGTCTTGGAGACCAGGATCATATTTCAAGAGTGAATTTAGGTCACTATTTGTGATCTCTGTGCTGAAGTGTATTTATGAGTTTGTAGTTCAAACTGGCTCACGCTTTTATTGTTTCATTTGGGGGGGGGGGTCTATCTTCAATTCAGCTGAAAAGTGAACAAGAATCCTCTCCCCAATATGCACATTAAATTTCTAGCATTAAGCATGTCTTCTTAGAATTACATACTATGTAATTCTTTATGCCTTAAATTTTAGTTCCTTTAGAATTGTAATTTTGAGCAAGTGAGTAGTGTGTCTCTTAACTGACCCAAAGTGGTCCTTTATTGTAGCTTTTAATATTCTTGACCTTTTATCTCTGGAAGACATGAGGGAATTCAAGCCAAGTGTGAACTCTCTCTGGATTGGTGACCAGTCACCAAAATGTAGCTGGTGCTCACCAGGAGGCCATTTACCTACTCAAGATCTCTTGACAGTTTCTCCAAAGTTTTGGGATCAGCTATGTACTTGAGCCTCCTGGATCTCTCCTGCTGACTCTGAGGTGCTTCTGCCCTATGGTAGTGTGCAGGTGTCTAATTTGAGCCTGATGGAGTCTCCTAGGGAAGTGAGTATATGTGTGTGTTGTAAGGAAAGATGCAGAGTTGAAACCCAGATTTTATCTGCGGAGTTCCAAAATCTCCCTGGAGAAAGTGATGGCCACGTATCTACTCAAACCCTACCAAATCCCAGCTCCAGGTGAACAAACCAAGATCCTGGGAATGGATCTCCTTTGGGAAGTAGGAAACCACTTCTAAAGTAGAGACACAGGACCTTGATGCATCTCCCTAGAGCTCCAGGCTGTTTAAGAGACCAGATTCCATGAAGCCTAACTTCATGAGGTCTACCTTCAGTGCCTGGGACCAGACATTCAAAAGAAGGACAGATTCAAGACCTGTGACTTCCAGTAGGCTAGAATGGTTCTTGGCCAGCCTACTCAGGAAGATATCAGACATGAAAAGAATGACCTGGTAGAGGGTCTGGCCCTCTATATCATACATTAGACCACGAGTTCCTTGAGAGCAGAGATTGTCTTTTGCCTTTTTCTGTATCCCTAGTGCTTAAGAAATGCTAGTTGATTTGACTTGGCCCAAATAAAAGGAACTCTACTTTCTGAGGAATCTACACTAGTCCCAAAAGCAAGAAACTCACCTGTGTTTCTGACAGCCTAACGATCATTGATGTTAGAGGGTATAGCTTTGAACTTCACCTAGGAGAGATGGCGAAGCTTGGACTCTGCTCATGGGGATTTCGGCCTGGATAGAATGCTAGAGAACTACAAGAATGTGATGTCCCAGGGCTTCCAGGGTGCGAACTAGAGATGGTCTCCCATTTGGAGTGAGAGAAAACACCATGAATACTGAAGACAGAAACCTCAAGAGGGACCTTTCCAGATGAAGACACTAGGCTTGAAGTTGTGAAGTCATTTCCACAGTGAGACATTTGTATGGGAGAATCACTCCAAGAAAGATTCACAAGGGATGGTCCAGGAAACATGATGGCAGATTTCATAGATAGCACAATGATCCAATTATAAAATGAGTTAAAGCAAGTCATGGTCACTCACTAGAAAACTCAAAATAAGGTTAGCTTAAGTGCCATCCTTGAAGACTTTCCTGACCACTCCACTCAGTTGTTAATGCTTTCTTAACTTCTGAAATTACTTTGTTTTATTCTATGCACTTATTCCACCACTACTACCACCACCATCCCTACCCCCATTCTCTGCCCCAATATACTATATATACTCCTTGAGATCCAGGGACTAACTCCATGCTCTAGCCCAGTTCCTTGAACATAGTAATGCTTATTGTTCATTGTCATTGATCTGTTGAAGTGAAATTCTTATTGTTAAGACAATAATAATGATGTTCCATTGTTTCTCAAGTAACTTCAGAATTCTTAACTATTATATTCTTCAGATCCCTGTGCCTAGTGAATACCCAAAGCAATGAAATTTAATAGAACCAGGTCAAGAGACCTGTATTAGCCCTCTGCCACTGAGAGGCAGTGAAAAAAGATCTGTGGCTTTTGGAATAATATCTGGATTCATTCCTGACTCTGCTTCTTAATATCTCTGCAATCTTAGATAAGTTGATCAACTTCTCTGGGGCTCAGTTTCTCTTTCTGTAAAATGAGTGGGCTGGTTCTAGGGATGTCTAAAGCCTCTTCAAGCTCTGACATCCCATGGCTCTGGGTGGTATAAATAAAAAGTAGTGATACTAATTTCCATTTTGTGGAATGTCTCCTTGCCTTCCAGTCTCACTTCATATGTGGTTGCCACTGAAAGACATCATCATGGATTTTTGATTTCCTCTAGAGTCAAACTTTTATCATTCAGAGTTTTAGAACTGTCTGGATTTTACCAATTTTTTTGCTCAGTTCTTAAAGTATTCTGTACATAAGTGTGCACACCCAAACACATAAATGCATGTACATTTACAGACAATCTCTACTCTTTGGGTTCTTGTGTGTATTTCTTCTATACATAAATCTTCATTTTAAAGTAAATACAAGCATAGTGCTCCCTCTTCAAGGCATCCATGGAAACCTGTTGCTTTGAGGCGTGTAAGTCTTTGGAAGTATTCTGAGAGAAAGACTGGTCTCTGTAGTGATAAACAGATTCTCCCATATGTTCTTGGTATGATGAATACCCGAAACTTATACAGGGTGTCTCTAAAGTCTGGACAAATAGGCAAAAATGACATTTTCACCAACATTTTATTTAATTGGAATATTAACAGACCTTAGCCCCTTTGACTGCTTTTTCTGGGGTATGCTAAAGGAGAAGGTGTACTCAATGAAAATCACAGATGCAACACACGAGTGAACGCATAAAGAGTGAATGTGCTAAAGTTGACAGCAATGTGGAGTTATTGCATCAAGTTCACATGAATCTTGCAAAGCGCATCAACCTTTGCATCACAAATGATGGAAATCATATTGAAGATGTTATTTGTTAATATTCCAATTAAATAAAACATTGTTGAAAATTTCTTTCATTCGTTTCTTGAAAATATGCATTTTTGCCTCTGTGTCCAGACTTTAGGAACATCCTATATAACATGTCTTCTTGATGCTTGCTTTATGGAAAATCCTGAGTGACAAGCCACACCTCAGCAGCCCTTAAAATGGAGGGTGGAATCATCTTTGTTCCTCCTTTATTGTGAAAAGTTAAGCATCATTTCCAGATGTCTATTGCCTTCCTCTGTGAAGGAGAACATAAATGAATTCTATTGCGTTCTTTTCTTTGTTTTCATTTCCTCTCATGTTTAGAATAAAGGTTTTCATTTATTTAGGATAAATTGGTTTTCAATTAAAGACTATCCAAGACTCTTATCTGTCATCTTCTGTCTGCACTGATTCCTTTTCAAGGTTGGGGCCAGATTCTTCTGCTGGCCCCACGTTGCTTCACTCAGTATGAACCATCATTAGGTAATAATGTTTCTCATCAGATTCACCTCTCATGGAATAAGCTCTGATAGTAGCAGTGCCAGTAATTTGTGGGAATCAGGGTCACCATTTGTTATTACTTGGCTCAGTAGAGGAATGAATGATTGGTCTCCACCATTTGATATGTGACTAAGTCTCCTAGATGCTTGTTAGTTCAATCTTGATATGATTAATGCCTCTCATGGGCTGAGAGAGTTGTGGAGCCCAAGTGAATGAACTGACTTTATTATCCTTTTAACAGGCAACTCCATGCTGTTGCGTGTCTTGCCTTCTGTGTATGGAAAGCAGCCCCAGCCAATTAACAGCCACATGACAGAGCTGGTGACCCTGATGTGTGAGTTAGAGCCAACAGAACAACACCATCTTCTCAGGCTGCTGCAGATAGTCGCAAGGAGGAAACGGCCCATGGTAAAGGCATATTTTTGTATACATATAAGTGATAAAAAAATAACTGATCCTTTATGTAGGGCTTTGACATTAGCAAAGTATTTTATGTATATTATCTCATTTGAGCTTCCTAACAAAGCTGTGAAATAGGTACTGCAGATATCATCCTGTTTTATGGATGAGGAAACTGAGTCTTGGTGGGGTTAAATGACTTGCCCGTTGTTACACGACTAGCAAGTGTCAGAGATAGAAGCCCAGCACAGAATTTTGTGACTCCAAGTCCAGAACACTATACACTATAGCACACTGCCTCTCAAAGACAGATACACTTACATGAATGCCTAGGTATGTGAGGCTACCTTGCATGCTTGGATATTTCACACAAATGTACCTATCTTGAAATTAAATGAATCAGTCAGCCACTGAGCATTTGCTAAGTACCTACTAGCCTTCTCTATGCCAGTCACTGAGCTAGATGTTAGGGATACAAAGATGAAATTGAAACTGTCCTTGCCTTCAAGAAGCTTATATTCTATTAGCAGACATGTATATATACTAATAGTAAAACAAAAATACTCATCTCTTCTTCCTGGAGCCATGTAAATGGGGAGGTCATAGTCTGAGAATGGAACCAGTAATTGGAGAGAAGGAGTGGCCAGCAAATCCTTGGTCATTCTATATGGTTCTGTCTGAAGGTCAATGACAGCACTTGAGGTAATCCCCCAGAAGCTATGGTTTCCCACATAGGTTGCTGGAGCAGTGAGAAAGTCCCCGCACAAATGGCTTGTGTCATGGGAAAGTCTATTTAGCAGGGACTTTTGTCCTTTGGCCTAAGATATATGACTTCTTTCCATTATGGTTCATGAAAAAAATGCTTGGCCACTATTTAATTGTTTCTCTATTGAATTTATAGATGACAGTGAGAGCAAACTGAGCCCCCTAACACTTGCCTGGCTGTATCTGTGACTCAGTGTCTGTCATCCACATGACTCTGGCTCCCACTGAGCTAATCCAATCTGCTGCCTGCCGCTGGTCCCCTATTTGTTGCCATAAGTATGTGCCAGTTCATGCTGAATGTCCTTGAAGTGATTGCTGGCCATGCCTCATGTTCAATTGCCCTACTGCATCTATACAATGTTGTTAGACCCTATCCAGCTGTGGCCAATTACTGAGTGTCTGGGACCTGGTTGCCCAGTTGCTGAGTGATTTCAATGCCTCCACCTCCTTTTATATATTTACTGCTTCTCTGATTAGTAAGTTAATGATAGGAGAGGTTAGGACAATAAATAAAAGTGAATTCCTATCTGTTGATTTGGCCGAACGTGTGTAAAGCTAGTTAAAGACTTTACTGAGAGAGGAAGTTGAAACAGATGCACAAATGGCACCTTTCGAAATGTCAAAGAACTGGAAAACAAATAGATGCCCATTGACCAGAGAATAACTAAACAAACTAGGCAGAGGCATAGAATCAAAATGAATGTACCTGGAGAGGCCTATTATTCCTTTCTGATTTTAAAACCAATCTCCATGATCATTGTATATTATCTTCCCATTCCTAATCCCTCTCTCTCTCCCCAATGAGCAGATAAAAATTTAAGGGCTTTTTTTCCCATTAGGCTTCCATGCCCTCTTGTCTAGCATCTCCTTTCAATCAGACATGTGCAAAGCTGAAGTGGCTTTCTTGAGTTAGGTTTTCAGCATTCAAAGTAACTCACCAGGACTCAAATATTCAAATGGACCTGTAGCCATATTTCCTTGAGTTTCCTTCACTCTGCTGATCTTGTATAACACTTGTCCACATCCTCCCATCACTTCAATACACAGGGTCCTCCTGTTTGACTTTATGAAGGTACCAGCAGGACAGATGGGCTGTTCGCTGGTTATTCCTCACTCTCATCCTATAACCAGTCAATCTTCCTTTGTGCTAGCATTTTTTTCTATTTTATTTCCACACCTAATTCTCCTTTGTAATTTCTTGTTTGCAATGTATCACAATCTACTTACATCCTCCATTACCTATCTGTTGACCTCTGAGCGGAATTCATTTCCAGTTCTTTGGAGACTGAAGTGATCTATGATATGAAGTCATGTACCAGCGGATCTATACAGGAATCAGAGTTATGTTCCTAGCTTCAGTTTCTCCCTACCCTGATCAGTTCAGTTAACAGAACCAAATAACTCATGTGAGTTTGAATACGGTATAATTACTCCCTCCCCAGGGTTCATGTTCTTAACTCCATGGCATCAAAAAAGATTCAAAGATATATAGAAGAATGGAAAGAATGCTATTTTCCTCTGGTAGGTAGATAGGCACAGGAAGCATTCTGTTTATAATGTGAAAACTAATTTCTTGGACATCCTCCACCACTACAACAAGGAACACTGCCATGGTGTGGTGGAAAGTAGTGATTCAAGAATCAGAATTTCTTCAATCAGATCCTTATTTATCTTTGTATGAACTTGAGCCAGTCGCTTAATGCGCCACAATTCACAATTGTGAATTTGGTTTCTCTTTTATAAAAAGAGGCGGATGGTCTAGAAGAGATGACAGCTGAGAATCTTCCCAAATCAGAATCTGTGATCTGTATCTAAATAGGAGGCAAAAGTAGAGAACAGAAAGAAACATTAGTTTCAGAAGATCCTGATTGTGTTGCTTACTAGCTTCTTCACCATGGGCATGGCACTCAATCTCATAGGATCATAGACTTAAAGCTAGCAGGGACCTTGGAGGCCATCAGGTATAGGCCTTTCATTTTCCAGATGAGGAAACTGAAGCACAGGTAGGATAAGCGACTTGTCCACACAACTAGTAAGGATCTGAGATGTGATTTGAACCCACTTCCTATTCATTACGCCATACTGCCTTCTAGACTTTAGTTTCCTTCTTTCGAAAAGAGGAAAGTATAAATTGAAGTACAAAGCAAAAGGCTTCCTATTATATTATTGATCAACTTGGAGAGAATGAATATTCTATTGTCAATAGTAGGAATCAAAATGACCATTCCGGTTCACATTTTGAGAAGACTTTATACCTCATTCATATCTGGCCCTCACAAAGCTCACGAGGAATTGGGAGGATAGAAATGATTGTGTAGGTGAGAAAGCTGATGCTTACAGGTGTTAAATGACTAGCCCAAGACCATTTGGTTAATAGGTGGTAGACCTAGGACTCAAACACCAATCTTCTGACTTGATGTCCAGGGAGACTCATCGTAAGATGGTTTTTCATTGTAGTTTCCATTTTGCTTATGTTAATCAATGCTCTTCTCCCTGCCTTTGTCCCAGATTAAACTGTCCTACGATATGTTTGTCTTTACTCCTTTAATGGAATATAAGCTCCCTGAGGGCAAGGACTATTCCATTTTTGTCTTCGTATCACCATTGTATAATAAATGCTTTTTGATTGATTGATTGCCTTAGATTAATTGATATGTGCAACTTTGATGACTCACACATATTTGCTTTGGATCTATGCATTAATTTAAACAAGAAAGAGGGACCTTTGAAGATCTAGAAGCACATGACAGAGGGCAGCTGGTGTTTATATGAACCAAGCATGAAGAATGAGGTCTATAAAATGGCATATTCTGGAATAGGCCAGGAAATGTGCAAGTAGTTTCCCCTTTCGACAACCTTGGGTTAAGTCGGTTCACTTCACCTAAGCAGCGGGCTGACACTTCCACTACACATTGCCAGGGACTTTTCTTGGCTTGCTACAAGGACATACAATCACTGCCCAACTCCAAGACAGAGTATTTTTAGTCCTGCTCCTTCATATATTCCAATTACACAAACTCAAACTTTGCAAAGATCATACATACATGGATTCACATTTCAAAGGTTGTTGGTATAATGGCCTTAGCTACTACAAACCTTCCTGTACCTAGGCATGTCTGTGGTTGTATAATTAGTCAGCCACTGTAAAGGGTAATTAGTCAGATACTAGTGTAATTGAATCATTTGTAATACCCTTGCTATTTGCCTTCACTTAGGATGCACTAATGTAAGCCCCAAAGTGTAGTGAGAGACAGTGTGGTATAGCAGATAGACAGCCAGGCTTGGAATGAATAGCCTTACTTTGAAAACTTGGTTTGACAGATGTGTGAGGAGCAAGTTACTTAACCTGTAAGAGCCCTGGCTTACACATCTCTCTCAGACTATAAATCACCGAGAAGTTGCTCATCTATATTGGGAGAAAAGACTTTCTGCACTGGGAATTCCCTATACTGAATTATAGCAGAGGTTCAGACAGCCCCAAAGTATCATCCCAAATGCAGAGTCAAAAAGGATTTTATTGGAGGTATATAAACAGCTTCAGGTCACAAAGAGATTTAGTGGACCGAACCCTAGAAGCCTTTGCTTCTAGTCCCAGATGCTAACTCCTATAAACTTAAATATTTCAAAACTCTTGTGGGCCTCACTTTATTCTCTTTAAAGTGGGTGGGAGAGGATGTTGAGCCAGATGCCTTCTAAGATCCCTTTCAGCTCTATTAAGAGAAGTCTTTCTGGAGAGTTAAAGTCAGGAATCTAGAATGAGAGCCAGAGATCATCTGGCCCAACCTCATCATTTTATAGATGAAGGAAGATGCCCAAAGAAATGAAGTAACTTGCCAAGTTCATACTGGTAGTAAGTATGTAGGAGTAGGGTTACTACTCCTACATATACACGGGCAGCTAGATTGTACAGTGCATAGATTACAGGTCTGGAGTCAGGAAGACTCATTTCCGTGAGTTCAAATCCAACCTCACTAGCTGTGTGACCCTGAGCAAGTCACTTAACCCTGTTTGCCTCAGTTTCCTTATCTGTAAAATGCATTGGAGAAGGAAATGGCAGACCACTCCAGTATTTGCCAAGAAGACCTACAATGGGGTTATGAAGAGTTGGACATGGCTGAAATGATTAAACAACACTACATATATATATATATATATAACACATGTATATAAACATTGCATATACATAATCTCAAATTGCATTTACACATACAACATAATACACATTACAAATATACAACATGCTTGTGTGTGTACATATACATATGCATAGACATGGACATAGACATAGACATAGATTTAGACATCAGAACTTTGGGGATTTCAACCCAGGTTTTCCAACTCCAAACAAAGCAATATTACCACTGTATTCTCCTGCATCCTTAGCCTGTCACAAGGATGATAGAATGATTCTGCCATCCATTGTTATGCTCTGTATCAGGAGGTACCCCCACTCCTTGGCTCACTTACTTTAGAGGGGAGTAGACAAACAGGCTGTGACTTTGGTAACTAAATGGCTTGACATAGACAAAATGAGTCAAAGTTAGTTCTACATTTTCTATCCTATGAATTGTATGCTTTTTCCTCACTTTATTTATCTGGACAATGGTGGGGGCATTAGATTAGATTGCTACTGAGATCCCTTCCACCCAGATCTCTGGTTTGAGTATCCTTATAAGTTAACTTTCAGAATATCAAGGCAATAGAAAGCCTCCCCAGCTTTTTGAATGTCCATCATTTCCAAGTAATACTTTCCCAATTTGAGAGCTTTGGTTAAAGTATTGAAGAATCCAGCACTTTTTAATATCCTATATTTTTCTTTAAACTTTAATACCCCCTTCATTATGGTTTAAAGGAATGCCAATATTCCAGAGAAGCCCCTAACTCATCAGAATGTTATTTACAAAGGATTAGTGGTCACAGAGGCTTTTGTAAACATTCTTCTTTCTTTATGAGTAGGGTCCAGTCTTTTCAAAAGCAAGTAAATTGGAGTCACCAACAATTTTAATTTGATTTGAAATTCCAAACTTGTGAGGTTTGAGTGGGTTCCAAACATGGCAAAGTGTATTTCCCTCATCTCTATTTACCAAGTGTGCTTCTTAGCCCTTGACATCAGCAATAAGATTTGGAGGAGGATTAATTTTCAAAAAAAAATTAGAAGAAATAACTTGCCACCAGGACTGTTGGCTTCAGGAGAGAATCTCAACATGGGCTCACTTATTACGTGATTCATTTGTTTTTTAAGAGTCAGCTATATGGTATTGGAAACATTGCCAGATGTGGGGTCCAGTTTGAATCCTGACTCCTGAATCCTGGCTCTGATTCACTAAGGGACCTTGGATAGATCATTCCATCACTGTGAGCCTTAGATTCTTCTTCTATAAACTGGGGACAATAATTCTGGTCCTATCCAAGAGTTATCATGGGGAAAGTGCTTTGAAAACCTTTAAGGGTCATATACAAATCGGAACAATTCCAACGATTCCTCTCCCTCTCTCGTGTAATTTCTAGGTACTTCAAGAATGTATTCCTTTCTTAATTGAACATTTAAAGAACCCTACTCACAGTGACATTATCTTAAATATACTCATCGAAATATCTAGCTACGAACCAGCGGCTTTGAGTCACTTTCTTCCATCACTGAAGGAGATTGGTACAAGCTTTCCCAGCCTGATTGGACGAATGGCAAGAATCTATGGAGCTGTTGGCCATGTGAATGAAGTAAGTGCTGGTATTTTTTAACCCAAAGTTCTGCTGGTGATTAAACCATTCTTTAACCTACTCTGGTCTAAGAAACCAGAAAATGGGGCTTTGGAGAGTTATGGCAGATGTTGAGTTGCATCCTAGGCAAGGTTCTCTGAAGAGATAGAAAAGAGAAATAATGGAGATAGTCTTTATTTAACTGGTCTGCATATGGGAGAGGACGTTATGACTGTAATTACATAATCAGAATGGAAGGGCAATTGGTCTGTAGAGAAGGAAAGTGACTCTTGCTAATAACCCTGATGAGAGAATACCCCCCATCTCTCTCTCTTTCTGTCTGTCCCTCTCTCTCTCTCCATCTCCCCTCTCCCACTCCCTCTTCTCTTTCTCCCCCACCCCCACCAGTGTGCATGTTGCCAGCCTATGAAAGCAGAGCAGTCTCAGTCTGACCTGTGCTTTCAGGAAGGAAAATAATCAAAAAGTATTTCTTCAGCACTTACTCCATCCTAGGCACTGTGGTAAGTAAGCACTGGAGATTCAAAGGGAGGTAAAAATAGCCCCTGACCTCAAGGAGCCTACATTTGAATAAGGAAATTCACATATACATTAGTAGGCACATCTAAGATGCCTACAGAACAGATGAAAGGTCACCTTAGAAGGAAAGGCACCAGCAGCTGTTGGGGAATGAAGGGAGTGAGGGGATGGAGCAATAAAGGCCTCCTGAAGAATGATGGATTTGAGATGAGTATTGAAAAAAGCCAAAGGTTCCAAGAGGCGATGAGGAGAAGAAAGAGCATCCCTGGCATGTGTTGCAACAATTCAGCTAGCAGCTGCTGTGTGAGCGAAGACCAACACAAGCCCAACAACAAGAATGCTGCCAGCACAGGTTCTTTTGATCTGTTTCTAAGGGAAGCAATGTTAGGGGGTTAACAATCTTATTTCAATCCAACATACAAGTATCATTCACTTAGTTCAGGGAGAAAAACCAGCACCTTGAACTTCAGAGCAAATACAAACAAATCACAAACATACATTATAAACAGACCAAACACTATTCGTAATTACCAAGAAACCATCAACATCTAGGTTGATGATCCGGGAGGCTCTTACAGTGGCAGCCCAGAGTCCCACACCAACACTCCTGCAGGAGTGAGAGCCTCAAGCAAATAGCTCTGTTCTCTCTTTTTATACAGTCTTTGGACATCATCAAACATCATCTGAGTGACCAGAACTTAGGCTCTTACTATTAGCTCTGGTCTTAGCAACTCCCTTAGGACTCTGAGGGCTTCATGCCACATAGGCTTAGCACCTAGTAATTAGGCATTTGGGCCTGGGGCTTTGCACCTAGTAGTAAATGGGTGTGGGCCTGGGGTTTAGCACCTAGTAAGACTCAATCAAAGAGATTTAATTAATTTACCATTCTAAAATAGTAAGAAAGTCCCACCTTAGTTGCCAGTGCAGCATGGGGGATAGCTAGTGAAAAGGCATAGTGAGAAGGGGGAGATGAAGTTATTGACTTGAAGAGAAAGTCTCAGAAGAGCATGGCTATATGAGAGAGCACATGGAGGCTTAGCCTTTTCACTGGCTGTCTCTTCCATGCAGGACATTCTCTCCTCACCTCACCTCACCTCTTGGCTTCTCTGGCTTACTTCAAGGCTTAGCTCATACCCTACTTTCCATTAGAAATATTTCCTGCCCGATCTTCCATCCCAGACTGCTCCTGGGGAATTATCTTCCATTTATAAGGTATACATACACACACACACACACACACACACACACACACACATACACACACACACATACGTATAGTCACACACATGCACATGTGTATATATAACACGTGCACACATACATACATATATGTTATATGCACCGTTGCTTACATGTGATTACAATGTGAGCTGCTTGGGTATGTTTTAACTTTCTCTGTATTCCCAGTGGATAGTTCAGTGCCTGGCATGTAATTTGTGCTTGCTCATTGATTGGTTGAGGGTAGTAAAGTATAAGACTAGAAAGGTGCCAGTTTATAAAGAGCTTTAAATGCCAAATAACTTTACGTTTGATTGTAGAGATAATGGGGAGCCATTATGATTTAGTGAGTAGGAGAGTAACCCATCAGAACTGCACTTGGGAAAATCACTTTTGCAGCTATGTGGGGAACAAATTGGAATGAGGAGAGACTTGTGTCAAAGATATGATATATTATAACACATTATGAGATGTGTCCTGCCTCCTCATTTTTAAGATGAGACATGAGAACCAAATGAGGTTTAGTTATTTGATAAAGGACACCCAGTTAGCTAAGTAGTCAGGTATCAATGAAGGACTGAGGACCCAGGTACCTTCAGCTTTGACTTAAAGTCTGCATTATATTGGGACAACTTGGGACTTGTTTCTGCACTAGTCTTACTTTATGGGAGGTGGGGAGAAGACAGAGAGAAACAAGCAGTTACTCCTTTCTGTAGCTTTCTAATTTCTAAGTATGGCTTCAATTAGAAAAGCAAAGCCTGAAGTAGCATTAGGTCCTTCTTCTGTGCCAATAAAAGGCACAGGGTTCAATTCCAGTCCTATTTGCTCAGACTTACCGAAGAAAGGGTGAGACTGGGAAGGAGAGTAAGGGGTGGACATATATGTGGGTGTTTTAAATCACATTACCATTCTCTCTGGATTTCAAGATTAGGTAATTATCTTGGGAAGCTTTAAGTAGCTGCTAATAAGTTCTTCTAAGAAACCATCCAGGGACAGAGCCAAGATGGCAGCTAGAAAGCAGGGACTAGCGTGAGCTCCCCGCCAAGTCCCTCCAAAAATCTATAAAAAATGGCTTTGAACCAATTCTACAACTGCAGAACCCACAGGGTAGCAGAGGGAAGCAGGGCAGCCTGGATAGTCTCTGGGTAAGGTCTATCCCGCACGGAGCTGGGAGCGGAGCTGAGCAGAGCAGAACCCAGTGTGGGCAGCACGGATCAACAAGACCAGGAGCTGGGCGGAGTGTGCCCTAGCACCATGAATCAGTGAGCTGCAGCAGTCACCAGACTTTTCAACCCACAAACACCAAAGACAACAGAGTAGGTTAGTGGGAAAAGCTGCTGGGGACAGGGAGTTTGCAGTTTGGCCACCACCCCAGGGGCAGCGGAGGTGGGGCAGCTACAGAACTACAGCTGCAGTTGCTTCTGGCCCCAGGCCCACCTGGTGGGAGGAATTAAGTGGTGGATTAGAGCAGGAGTGAAGAGCCTACTGAAGATCTATGTCCAGTCCAGGTTGAGGGTTCTTGGGGAAAAAGGAGTGCTGGTGAGGCAGAGCTGGTGCATCCCCCCAAGTGTGGAACATAGAACTCTTTAGTCTACAAGCAGTCATACCCCACTGAAAAACTCAAGGGTCAAGTAAATTGGCTGGGAACATGGCCAGGCAGCGAAAATGCACCCAGATTCAGTCTCAGACTTTGGAAACCTTCTTTGGTGACAAAGAA
>CM053626.1:13517521-13576713 GCA_028646595.1 Phalanger gymnotis | reverse complement strand
AAGGGAGAAGATTCAGTAAAGGGGGATAGGTTAGGAAGAAGCAAAATATAGTTAGTCTTGCACAACATGAGTATTGTGGAAGGGTTATACATAATGATACACATGTGGCCCAAGTTGAATTGCTTGACTTCTTAGGGAGGGTGGGTGGGAAGAGAAGAGGGGAGAGAATTTGGAACTCAAAGTTTTAAAAAATAGATGTTCAAAACGTTTTTGCATGCAACTAGAAAATAAGATACACAGGCAATGGGGCATAGAAATTTATCTTGCTCTACAAGAAAGAAAGGGAAAAGGGGATGGGAGGGGAGTGAGGTGATTGAAGGGAGGGCTGACTGGGCAACAGGACAAGCAGAATATATGCCATCTTGGAGTGGGGGAGAGGGGAGAAATGGGGAGAAAATTTGTAATTCAAACTCCTGTGAAAATCAGTGCTGAAAACTAAATATATTAAATAATAAAAAAAATTTTAAAAAAGAGAAAAATACATTAAAAAATAAAGAAAGTGAAAAATAGTATACTTTGGTCTCCATTCTGATTCTATCAGTTCTTTCTCTGCATATGTTTAGCATTTTCCATCACGAGTCTTTTGGGATTGCTTGGATCATTCCATTGCTGAGAAGAGCTAAGTCATTCATAGACGATCATCACATACTGTTAATGTTACTGTTTACAGTGTTCTGGTTCTGCTCACTTTACTCAGCATCAGTTCATGTAAGTCTTTCAGGTTTTTCTGAAATCCACCTGCTCGTCATTTCTTATAGCATGGTAGTATTCCATCACAATCATATGCCATAATTTGTTCTGCAATTCCCCAATTGATAGGCATCCCATTAACCAATTCTTAGCCACCACAAAAAAAAAGCTGCTATAAATTCTTTTGTACATATAAGTCCTTTTCCCTTTTTTATCATCATTTTGGGATATACACCTAGTACTGGTATTGCGAGATGAAAGGATATATACAGTTTGATTGCCTTTTGAGTGTCCAAATTGCTCCCCAGAATGGTTGGATCAGTTCACAACTCTACCAACAATCCATTAGTGTCCCAGTTTTGCCACATCCTCTCCAACATTTATCATTTTCCTTTTCTGTACTATTAGCCATTCTGATAGGTATGAGGTAGTACCTCATGGTTGTTAAGTTGTATTTCTCTAATCAATAATGATTTAGTTGCTGAACGTTTTCAGGACTGCTCACCCACCTTTGGTGTCCACCTGTCACCAAACTCTCACCTGTGGCTCTAAGAAGCTGTAGTGCACACAGTGGCCACATTCTGGTAAACCATCTCAACAAGTAGACTAAACCAGGTTGAGGGCAACCAACAAGCCTCAAACCCATCGATGAGACGGAGGGATGTCTATCCCCAGCATGTGAAGACATTCCCGGCAGAACAGGTAGATGGGAACAAGTTGTTTTAATAGGACACGAAGGTGATAGAAGCAGGTATTGTGGAGTGCTTAGAGCTTGATCAGATGTCAAAGGCACCACAGTCAGCCACTGTATCCTGTGTCATCATCTTAAGTCCTGAATTTTGTCCTGCCACTGGACTTTGATGACTCTGGAAGAGAGAGTGAGGCTGATGACTTTGTGCAACTAGGCCTCACTTAAATCCAATTCACATGGAGGTCAAGATGTCACTCATTCATGATGTCGCTGGTCTTCTTGGAAAATGTGGGATGAACAGCCATCTAGCAATCTAATCTGTGGATTATTGTTCTGAACCAACATTTATGGCTGTCTTTCCTCATTGTTTATGGATGAAATTCAATGGGGATTAGAGCTTTAGGAACACAAATCAGTGGCTTTGGACCTCGTTAATTTAGAAAGAATGAAAAACCCAAAGAAGATGATGATATTTGGTCCATTGGCTTTAAACTCTCACAATAATTTCTTTAACTTTATTCCATTAACCAGCATGATTGCTAGCATTTATGGAGGTAAACCATCAATGGTCAGAAATTCCACTGATGCATGGCATTTTCAACATCAGTTAATTTCCTGCTAAGTAATAAATGAAGTCAAAATAAATAGAGAAACATCTGATGTTCCTCAAACAGATTTGAAGTGATTAGAAAATCAGGATTCCTAGACTTTGGAATCAATATTGATGGCAGTCCTGGCATGCATTCTGAGACATTTGAGCAGTAAGTACATATGCTGAGATTTTCAGTTTTCTAACTGCAGAGGACTTTTAATAGGGAGGACAAGCAGCCACTGGCTTCACTTGTAGGGAGAGCAGCCCCACTTAGAATAGGTGTAGTTTGAGCTCTTGTAGATGGTGGAGAGCACTGGTATGTAGTAGTAATAAACAAGACGTAGGGAGCTAAGACCCAGTAAGGAGCTCTCCAGTGAGGCAGCCTTCGATTCCTTCACACTCTCCATGGGAGGCTGGTCCTGCCCAGGCTTGAGTTTCCCTTAAGGACATATCTCTGTTAAATTTAATAATTGTGTATTGGTTCTTGTGACTCTGAGAAACTTGCATTTGCCCTGAGAAATTATCATGGGATATGTTTCTTAATATCAAAAAATCAAAAGACAATGAGTGTCTACTCACTTGGAGCCCCAGTGGACACTGAGGTAGGAATGATGTTGCAGGTCCCTGTATGTTGGAGGTTTTTAACCTTTTTATGTATCATGGACCCCTTTTCCAGTCTGGTGTAGTGTCAGAATTAATTTTTTAATGCATAAAGTATAGAAGATTACAAAAGAAGCTAATTATATTAAAACCCAGGACACCAATTATGTTAAAATTTATTATATTTAAATACAATAGGCAAAATATTTTTCACAAAACAGTTCAATCCTCTTCCCAGATCCCTAACCAGACAACAATTTGGTAGCCCCTCTCTCTCTCGTTTAATTTATAATCAGGCACAAGACACACATAATGATGGAAGGAAAATTGACTGAAACATAAACAACAATAATAGATAATGACTAGATTTTGATGTTTGCAAAGCATGTTACATATATTATCTCATTTAATATTCATGACCCAGTGGGGAAGGTGCAGTTTATTCCTCAAATGAGAGTGAAAAAACTTTTGGGAAAAAGAAAGTCATACCTTACATGAGACTTATCCTCAGTAATATGTGTGCAGCTTCACTCCTACACACAAAATGGTGGAAGGGGGCTTTGAGAGACCATTCCATTGCTTTATGATTGGCTTGGAATTCACTGAAATTTATTTTCCTGATTCATTCAGCCCTGTAAGTAACAAACTGGTGCCTATACCCAGCTTGGTGTCCCATTTGGCAGTTGTGATCCAGTTGTAATGAATAGTCCCAGGTTCTTTATTTTTTTAATGGTCTTTTGTAACAAAAAGGAAGGTACTTTATAACTACAACTACAATTCTAATACAAAATCTAATCTTCATTTTCACAGAACCCTTCTCTTACAGTCTGTAGAGAGGATAAATGGGGCAAATCCCCAAGAGCTGCCCGTGTGGCTAACTTGAAGCTTTACCTGCTGAGATGTTGGAATATGTTTGTTATAAAGAGGCAAAAAGAAACACAGATACTTTTTAGAAGATTCAGCCATGGTTCAGCTATTCCTCAGAAGCAGGTGTTCTCCCTAGCTACACTCTCCCCTCGTATAGTAACCAGCTACTTCATCAATATCTCCTGAAGAGTCTTGATAACAGATTCTAGAACTCTGACAATTTTCTCATGTCTTCACTCTGTGAACACTCCACAGTCCACAAAGAGATATTCAATATTACAGACTGGGTTCTTCAAGTTACTGAGATTTTTTTCAACCCTAAAGTCCCTACTGGGTTGAATGGAATCAACCAATCAACAAACATTTGTTAGGCACCTACTGTTTCAGGCACTGTGCTGATCACTGGTGCTACAAAGACAAACTCAAGACAGTCCCAGGAAACATATGTTCTTCAATATCTCTCATTGTTGAGCACTATCACAATGAGAGGGGCGATTTGCATGGGAGGGGAACTATCTATCTATCTATCTATCTATCTATCTATCTATCTATCTATCTGTCTAGACATAGATCTCTCCCTCCCTCTCTCCTCTCCCTATCTACCTATCTAGATATAGATCTCTCCCTCTCTATCTATATATCTATATCTATCTAGATATAGACCTCTCTATATCTATGTAGATATAGATCTCTCTCCATATATATATATATATATATATATATATATATATATATATATATATATATATACACACACACACATGTATAAACACACAGGGTCCCTGAAAGGCAACGTAAGGTCCTCCTTGCCCACCTAAAATGTCTACACTTTTGAACACCAACTTCCCAGTTTTTCTAAAGTCAAAGGGGCAGCTAAGTGGTGCAGTGGATAGAGTACCCCCTTGAAGTCAGGAGGACCTGAGTTCAAATCTGGCTTCAGCTGTGTGGCCCTGGGCAAGTCACTTAACCCCAATTGCCTACAAAAAAAAATCAATCAGTAACCTAACTTTAACCCTCCAACTCTAAAACATTTTGACAGTATTTAAATTGGAGGCAATATTCCAAAATCTCAAATCTAGATTGTCCCTATAAGTAGTAGGGGCTGTAAAAATAGCTTGGAGCTAGGATGAGGAAAAGGAGGTTAGGGCTTTCTCTTTTCAATCTTAAAAAGTGCTCTCTATTTAGGAGGATAGAGTTTGAATTTCAGGAAGTACCGAGATAATCGTTCTCTAACTTTCTATTGCTTTAAATATTAACAAAGTCAATCTTTTTTAGATGTGGTAATACTGGTGTTATCAAATAATGCAATGAATAGAAACTTTCCCTTTGAAATCTTGGAAATTCCATTTCTCATCCTACATTCATTCTTGAGCTCTTCCGTCTTTCTAAGGTGGCTGTGTCAAGCCCACCATTGAGAACTCAAGCCACATGACTGGTGTCTGAACACAAATATCTCCCCCGCCATCTGCAGAAGGGTGGAGTTTAATGACATCATTCTTGGCAGAGTCTCTAGAGCTGAGCAGAATCCAATGTAGCCTTAAGATCGGCCGTATTCTCCAATTTGGACTTGAATCAAAGCAAAGGATACATCTGCTTTCATCAGCTGCTGGGTTTTTATAATTTCTACTGCTATTGTAGTTTTTAAATGCTTATTGTCCAGAAAGTATCATTTTACTGATTTTATTTAATATTATATCAGTTATATCATAAAAATAAGTGACACATTCTTACACCATGCCTTAAGAAACTAGTTTACATTGCTGGGATCACACCAATTGAATTCAAATAATGAGAAAAGTATAGAAGTTGTTGTTTTTTCTAATTTACATTGACCTTAATTGTTTAGGAATATGTAAATGCCATCTAATTTTAATTCAGTTCTTTTTTCTAATTCACCGAAAGAGAAAATGTCTTTAACTAGCCTTTTGCATCCATACCAACAAATTGTGGCTTCATCAAAAGGAGGAGAAGAACAAGGAATGTAATTGTGGGATACGATGCCATTCTAAAAAGCACTTTGCATAAAAGATGGGCCCTTCCAAATTGGCCCTTTCCTTGCTACAGTGAAGGTCACCTCGTTGACCTTATCTGCTCTATCCAAGATGAGAGACAGCATAGAGCAATGTCTGGAAGATTGCCCTCAGAATCAAGGAAAACTGGATTCAAATCCCTCTTCAGATATATCCTGGTTGTGTGTCCCTGGGCAGCCACTGATCTCTCCATGCCCCCAGACAACTCTCTAGGAATACAAGTTACTAATCAGTCAAGGGAGTTCTCAAACTAATGAAACCGAGAGTATGAATTGTCTTTAATTGAGAAAGATAAACAAAGCATGTCCCAAAAGACTTAGTGTAGTTTTAAACTGCAAAGATTTAAAGCTTGTTAGCCCTATTAAAGGTAAAAACCACATAAAGACTTTTGGGAACCCCATATTTTGGTAGAAAAAGTTTTCACGTGCGGAGTTACTGCCCCAGATGATAGCACAAGTCCAGACACTACCACCACACACACGCGCATGCACACGCACACCCCAGAAACATAGGATCGTAGATAGAATTGGGACCTCAGAGGGTATGTAATCTAGTGCTTTAATTTTATAGATGAGGAAACTGAGGTAATATGTCACTTTATTGGAGGTCTGCTTTATTTAGAGACTCTTTGTCTCATTCATACAACCATTTTGCAGAATAGCATAGGACTTGCCTGCTGGGATGGCTCAGACACATTTTTAAAAGTTAATTAAATAAGCAATTACCCCAGAACACAGGGATTACTGAGTCACTTGATTCTTTGCTGCCCTGCCCACTTCAATAAGGCCTGTGAGTTTTACCTGGTGAAGGACATATTCTTGAGGTTGTTATAATGTCTATGGATATCTGTACATATAAACAAATAATATATAATTCAATCTACTTTAAAGTCCAAAAGAGACTAAAAAATACGTAGAGGAAGGAGAATAACTAAAGAATGGAGATAAATATCAGAAGGCAATAAATTTCAGTACTTAAAGGGTCATAGGCCCATAGACAGAAGAGGTTCTTTCAGGAAAGCCGATCATAATACATTAATGATAATAATTACCATGATGATAATGATGATGACAACTCACATTTCTATATCACTTAAAGATTTTCAAAGAGATTTCACTGCGCCCTTGTGAGGTCAGTGGTACAAGTAGTATGCCCATTTTGTAGATGAGGAAACTGAGGCTTGAGTGAATTATACAAAGTCACGCAGCTAGTAATAAGTATAGAAGTGAGATCTCACAACCTGGTTTCCTGACTCCAAGACCAGTGCTCTTTCATGTCATCATTACTCAGTAAATGGTTTACCAACTATGCCCTGATCATAATAAACTGAGTCACATGTGAGTTTCATATTTTGCTTTTCCATAGCTTCTTGTTAACAATTATGCTTTCAGAGACTTCACTAACTCATATATGTACCTCAGACCTTTTTAAAAAATGTCACAGATGTTGTTTGGATGAGAAGATGTCTAGCATAGGAGATACAGGGGCAGCCTCAGAGTCATAAAGAAATGGGTTGAGGTCTCAGACACAAACTGACTGTGTGACCTTGGGCAAGTCAATCTTTTGGTGTTTTAGGCAACTTTCTATTTATTGCAGAGAAGTTGCAATCTATGTTGGAAAAGCTCATACCTAGAGTTCTCTACACAAGTGAAATCACAGGTCCAGAGGCTCATCACCATTGTACCAGTTGGTGAATTTGGGGCCATGGCAAGCCGTGAAACAAACAAAGATGCCAAATGACTCAGTCCTGACATCCGTCTTCCATTTGGGGAGTGACTGGTGGCAGAGGTACAGAAAAGGGTGGGGTCAGAAGTTTTAAAACCACCTGTATTCACTAATTTAACTGTTGGCACTTCAAATGTGACTTTCCTGCCCAACAGCTGATGAAATGGTGTGTTAGGGGAGGAACTGCACCATATCATGCTTGACAGTCTTGCTACAAATGAAATCAGCAGACAGAAAGAAATCACAGAGACACCATGGTATAGTGGAAAGACCACTGGACTTGGAGTCAGGAAGCCCTGGGTTTGAATCCTGCCTCATACACTTACCAACTGTGTGACCCTGGGCAAGTCACTTAACTTCATTGACTCTCAGTTTCTTCATCTGTGAAATGAGGAGACTGGAGGTCTCTTTTAGTGTGAAATTTATGATCCTATGATCCTGTGCATCTGGGAGATAATATTTGTAAAGCGTCTGAATAATAATAGCTAACATTTATATTGCACCTCCTATGTGCCTCCTTCCATGAAGAAATTGACAAGATCTTTCAAATCAAGATCCTAACACTTGGTGACTTCGATATAAAGGGGATGTTGGTGTGTATGTGAGTGTGTGCACATGTGTATGTTCCAGACACATATACATGCATATATACACATATGTGCATATATACATATACGTGTGTGTGTGTTATACATGTATATGTTTTATGATTTTAAAATAACTGAGGCAGAAGGCTTACAGGCTACCTAGAATTTTTTTTTCAAGAAGGAAGCTGGAAGCATGAAAATGTCTATGTTTTGATGGCTGGTAAATGATTGATTACTGGTGTGGAAGTAATGATTGAACCAGTTATCTGTGTAGACAGATCATTGTCTGATTAAAGGTCAAAATTAATACCAAATTAAAAGAAAAGATAAAGCTGACAAAAGGCATTGCATGAAATCCCAGCTG
Organism: Phalanger gymnotis; assembly: GCA_028646595.1. NCBI lineage: Eukaryota > Metazoa > Chordata > Mammalia > Diprotodontia > Phalangeridae > Phalanger > Phalanger gymnotis. Next base: position 13,568,567 of record CM053626.1, on the reverse strand, counting down.
CCCCGTTTCCTTATTTAAACAAACTATTGAAAAATAGCAAATGGACAAAGGAAAAGAATGATTCTGATGATTGCCATTGTATATGATGTTTTATGTCTAACTAGCTGTAATAGCAATTTTGATTTGAAGATCTTTCCCACCCATTAGTAGGCCATATGACCTGCTTACATCACAGGAAGCCTAAGACACATGTGGTGGGGAGGAGCTTCCTGACAGGAAAAGGAAGTTATGTCACAGGAAATGCAGAGAAAGGAATAGAGAGCAGTTATGGCTGCTAATGGCTGCTGTCATGATGGTTAGAACTGAAAAAGGTGACTTAGCTGTACTGTGAGTTTGTTTTTGGGAAGACCCCAGCAGGGGGTCAGAGAGGTTTTGGGATGACGAGGCTCCAAGTTGTGCTATTGTGTATTGAATGCTTTACTGCTCTGATAGATTGGATAAATGGCTTGTGGGATCTGGTTCTCTGGTGTCTGAATAAATGGTTTACTTCTTCTACCTTCTATGTGGAGTCTCGTATACTTTGCGATACAGAACCACAGAGGCATTTTGACAATTATCATCTACATTGTTATTATTGCCTTACCTATATACCAGCACAAAATAATTAGCACAGTGAGGTGGACAAAAATGCCCAGAAACCATCATGTCTAACTCATGTTTTATCTCCTTGATAAGTGGAAAAATGGCAGCAATGGGCAACACTTGCTTAATATCAACTAATTTATAAACTGTGCAGAGGAGGAAGATGAAAGATTATGAGCAATATTGCTTCACAAATCAATGAAGAATATTGGAAGCACGTCTGCCAGAAAATGTTGAATGTGCCCCAGCTAAGCCAGATCAGCCTAAGATTATAGGTGAAACTGGATACAGAAACATATTTTTTTAAGTGCAACAGATTTGCCACCATTTCCATAACAAATTATTTTTGTCATTCATGGCATGGAATTCTCACATCTGTAATCTAAAACACCAAGATAGATTTGATGAGGATCTGATCTCTACTTTCTCATTTTCTTGTAAATTTTATTTGGATTTTTACTCTTCAGTGATCATTTTCTGATGTGAATTATAATTTTTTGTGTACCAATTTTGTTTTGTCAGCTACATTGTAGAGCTTAGGTAGCTTGGATCACACAAATGGGATGGATCAGAGATTTCTCTAGCTTCAGCAATCACCTGAATACAGATGACTCCCAAATGAGTATCTTCATCTGTGACCTCTTCCCAGAACTCCAGCAAATAGTTGGTGATGTTAGACTCAAGAGAAAGATGCATACTTGACAAAAAGTTTTGGGAAGCAAATTTCAAGGAGTTGAGAAATAACTAAAGGAATGGGGGTGATGATTGTGGGCAGTTTATTTCTAGGAGTTTGGCTGTACAAGAAAGGAGAGACTTGAAATGATATCCAGAGGGCAATTCAAGGTCAAAGGAAGTAATTTTAAAATATATAAGGATGAGAGAGATCTGGGCATTTCTGTAGACAGTCAGGAAAGATTCAGAGCATAGAGATATATTGAAAATTAGATGAAAAGAGGAGAGGGTTGAAGGACCAAGCTCCTGGTGGAGACAGGATGGGATGGGATCAAGGACACAAGCAGAGTTATCGGCAATGACAGAGAGCAGTCATCCCATTTTTCCCAAGACTAGAGCAAATGAAAAGAGAAGGAGGTGATGTTGAGTAGATTAGAGTTGAGAAAAGATGGAAGAGACAAGAGTGTAGGAGGTAGGTGTAGGGTTAGGGTTAGGAGTTTTCTACAAGACACGTGGTCGCTAGCGAATTAGAAAAGAATCAAAGGAGCACTGAGAGCCCAGTTAGGTTTAAAGAACACAGGTCTGTAGCGGCCCCAGTCCACTTGCTTGTTTCACTTCTTTCAAAGGCATTTAGTAGCTCGCAAGGACAAGAAAGGTGGTGAATGGGAGGGATAAGCCAGGGTTGAGCTTTAGAAGGGAATAAACAGCAATATGATGAAAGGTCAGAGGACACAAAAGGAGACTTGAAATTAATTGAAAAGTTGAATTAGTTAATTATATCATGAAGACTGTGAGGGAAAAGTAGTGAAGGCAGAACAGGGACACTGGACTGCGAGAGCAGGGAGTATAAATTCCTTGGGGGGGTGGGGAATTATACCTGTCTTGGACTTCTTTGTGGCCCCCACAACATCTCAGAAATGCATCATAATAGACACATCATAAATATTTGTTGTTTGATAGATATATTTCCCTATACTATACAAAAGAGATGTTTCAGTAGAGTTCTATGTATATACAGTTTTTCCTAAATCAAATCATGTCTCAAGTGTGTTAGGGAGATTCTCTGCTCAGTCATCCTGAAGTGAGTCACTGTGTAAAGATTCCCTTTGTGACTGGCTACCCTCTAATTTTCCTGTTTTGTACCTTTGGCTTTTGTATGATGGATTCTCTTAAATAAATGCATTAATTTCAAATATTTGTTGAATGCCTATCAGTGCCTAGCCTTGTACTAAGTATTGCAAAGGATAAAATAGGAGTATAAGAGAAGTAATTTCTCTGGACTGACTACGGGGAGCTTCCCATCAAGTTGGAAAAGCAAAATTCAGACTCACAGTTGGAAAACAAGAGGCCAGAGTTTAGAATGAAGTTGTGTGCGAAAGCTCTATTATGTGAAATCTTATAACTATGTCATGCAAAAAATAGATGGACAGAGCTACGGTTATTTGTTCTGAAGAATAGAAGATTCAAGGGAATGTATAGTAGCTGCCTTCAAATATTTGAAGGGTCATCATGTGAAGGAGAGATTAGACTTGCTTTTCTTGGCCCCCAAGGACAGAAGAAGGAGCAGTGGGTACAAGCAGATAAATTCATTCATTCAAGCATGCATGCATGCATTTCACAAGAATTTATTCAAGTTGCAAAAAGGGAAATTTAACCTTGACATAAAGAAAAACTTCATAGTAGAGCTATCTCAAAGTAAAATGTACTACCTCGAGAGGTGGTCAGCCCCCACACACTTGAACAACAGCCCATTAATTGCATTGTAGAGGGAGCTCTTAGTTAAAACTAGTTTGTTCTAGACAGTCCGCAAAGTCCTGTCCACCTCTCAGACTCTGTGATTCTATAACAGGAGGTCAGAGAAAAAAGGGCTTCCTTGGGGAGATGCTCTGAAAGAAGGGCCAGATTTAAAGAGGGGAAAGGGAGAGAGGGGGAGAGAGAGCATAAGGACTTGGGGATCAAAATGCGCAAAGGTATGAAGGTGGGAGTTAGCATGATAGTGGCACATTGCATGTATACATGTGTGTGAGGAAGGAGCGAGTTTAACAAAACAAAACAAAATACATACATACGTACATATGTACATACATATGTACACATATTAAGATTTAGACAGCTATTGCATTCTTCTCCAGTATGTATAGAAAGACACTTCAAATCTTTCATTCTAAAATACTCATAACATGTATATATTTATATATGTACATATACACACACATATATGGATATATAGGTTTGTACATATACTCATAGATGTATATTAGGGAGACTCAGATCCAAGGTATCTAAAACTCCAGACAGAAAGGTTTGGATTTTATGTAGTAGGACACCGAGAATGTTTATTATTAAGGGATGGACATGATCAATCAATTCAACAGGCATTTATTAAGCTCTCCTTGGGTCTTCAGTTCAGAGCTAATAGCTATGAAGAAAATCAAAAATAGTCCTACATAATGAAAGTATTATTTTTACTAGAATACTATTTTATTGCTATATGTTATTTTTCCATCACCTTAATTTCCCCCTATGTTCTTCTCCTTCCCCTCACCAGAGCCTTTCCTTATTCCACAGAATTGGAAATGTTGCTTTGAGAATGTCTAGCTGTGGTACGCAGGCTGGTTTGGGGGGACACAGAGGAAAAAACTGGAGACAGCAAGGCCAGGGATCAAACAATGTGAGATGTAACTTGAAATGATAGCTCAGTCTCCTCTTTTGACCTCATTGCTCAGTACCCCATAAGGAATATGCTGTGTTGATTCTGGGGCTCTCTGAGTGTGGATTTCTCCCTGTTGTCCTTGGCAGGAGAGTGCAAGGACCTGCCTGACTTATCTGGTGGACCAGCTCGCTAACATGGAGCATTCCTATCACCATCTTCTCCTGTTGGAGATTAAGAATCTCACGGACACCTTCTCTACCATCCTGGGGACTCAAAGCAGAGATATCTACCGGATGAGTAACAGTTTCACTGCCATTGCCAAGCTTCTCATTCGACACCTGGACAGCGACAATACCCAAAAAAGGAGGTAAATGGATATTGTCCCATTTTTGGTTCTAGGTCCATGATCACATTTGCCTTTGAATGGGAAATGAGCCCAACAAAAACATCTCATTTATTCACTCATACTTTGCAATAAAACATCTTCCAGAAAATGGAATATGTGCCTTGTGCTACAGAATGACAATTTCTGTCCAGGGCTGCCTCAGCTAAAATAAAAACTCTGCAGTGCCCACTTCTATCCTCCCCTGTGAGGTAGACAATACAAGCATCCCCCCTCAACTTCATCTTCTTTGGTTGGAGAATGATGGCAGATGCTCCTTTTCTTTGTTCACCATTATTTCACCTGAGCATATAAAGATTTAGATAATTATTAAATTCTTCTCCGGTGTGTGTAGAAAGATACTTTAAATCTTTCATTCTAAAATACTCATAACCTGGTTAGGGATATCTTCAGGGGGAAGGCCTCCCAGGGATGCAAGATTAACTTTAGGGAGGGTTGATTCCTCCAGCACGTGCTCTTAAGAAGTCAAGTATGCCCCCTAAGCTTTTACACAATTTCCATGCTGCTGCTTTTCAGGGAGCTGGTTTAGAACTCACACTGCAGCCTCCCATGGGATCGTGAGAGGGCCCATTATTAGGGAGGTCACTTGGCATTCTGTGCACAGCCCATAGGCTGATTGCTCCCTTCTGGTGACTGGCATGTGCACCAGAGAAGAAAGATTAAGTTTCACTCATGCCTGCATCTAATTCCCTCAGCTTCCTATGCTAAAGCCCTGCAGTCAGGAGGCTAGGAGACAGAACCTATTTGGACCAAGTGTGTGACATAATGCATGAGAAAATGCTTTGGAGAAGTATTAAATGTTATACAGACCTGCCTGTGAGCTGAGAAGTGCCACTAATTCTTTACATCCCCCAAATGTATCAGGGACATTTTAATAACAGATGAACCTCTTCTCATTAAATAAATCCCAGGGACGACGATTTAACAGAAACGCTTCACAGGCAAATTCTGAGAGAGAGAAATAAGAACTGACTCTTAATAGGACACTTTACATACATGGTCTCATTTGGGTATCACAGCCATCTTCTTTCCTTTAAGCCATAGGAAATCTTCCTGAGCCTTCAACTTTACTTCCTATTCCCCACTGAAATTTGCCCTTTGAGGTAGGCGCTGCTACTATCAGCATTTTAAAGCTGAGGATACTGAGAGTCAGAGAGATTAAGTGACTTGCCTATAGTTAGACAGTATCTCAGGTGGGATTTGTGTACAGGTCTTTCCGACTCTGTACCATATAGTCTCATCATGGGGGAAGGAAGGAAGGAAGGAAGGAGGGAGGGAGGAAGGGAAGGAAGGAAGGAAGGAGGAAGGGAGGCGGGGAGGGAGGAAGGGCGGAGGAAGGAAGGAAGGAAGGAAGGAAGGAAGGAAGGAAGGAAGGAGGGAAAGAAGAAAGGAAGGAAAGAAGGAGAGAGGGAGGAAGGGAGGAGGAAGGAAGGAAAGAAGGAAGGAAGGAAGGAAGGAAGGAAGGAAGGAAGGAAGGAAGGAAGGAAGGAAGGAAGGAAGGAAGAGGAAGGGGAAGGGGAAAGAGAAGGAGGAGGAGGAGAAGGAGAAAGGAAGAAAAGGAGGAGAAAGAGAAAAAAGAAATGAAGAAATAAAAGAAAGAAAATCTCACCAACATGGCTATGCACATGAGAAAAAGTCTTAGTTTCTTTTCCCATTGCTATTCCTCCCACCCCATGTAACCTAAAGAAAGGCAAGCAAAAGGGAGAGGGAAAAGACCATGAGAGCACGGATGCCTGAGCCTGCTTTCTTTCCCTGTAAGTGATTTCAGTTAGCTCAGTCCTTTCTCCTTGCTGTCATTGTTCTTCTAACCCATTGAGATTCTGTGGTGGGAACCCCTAGATATTGGCGCAGGCAGACAGGCAGCAATGAGTCTCTCTTATTAACTGCTCATCTTTATCTGTATTGGTTGCTATGGCTCCTGGAGCAGCATCTTCTCTCTGAATGACCATTATTGTTAACTTTTGGCTTCCCTAATTTCTCTGTCCCCAAAACGAAGAGTTCTCTAGGTTATTGTCCGAAACATGCAGGAAGAGGTCAGAGCCACACAATTAAAGTGGAAATTACTAAGTGAAGAGGGCATGAGAGAAAATGAAAGATGATCAAATTCAAAACAGATGTCACCCAATTTACAAATCTAACACACAGCTCAGCAGGCAAGATTTGAGACCGGAGGCCAAAACTCCAAGAGTATTGAAAGAAAAAATAATTAGCATCTGAGAGAGAATGAAAAACTGAAGCAGACAGGAGCCCCAGTGTGCCAAATCATTATGAGTAAATTGGACAGTTTTTATTAAGTGCATCCAAAGAACAAGATTATATTTTGTTCTCTTCAATTTTGGAAATCATTTAGTAAGGCCAGACAACCAATGAAAAAAGACTAAATATTAGGAAAGACTAGCAAAGGGTATTAGATTTTGACATCTATTGGAGAGGAACTAAAGGGCCATAACTGCCATTATGGGTTAAACAAGAGAATGTGCCAGGGATTGAGAATACCATCCGTATATTATGGTACTCTGGCCATGACTACTCTTCTAGTCAGCCACTAATGAGTGGTATATTTGCCTGCCCAATCAATGCTGGGGAATGGGCACCTGAGACCCTGGCAACCACTCATGTTGGCTGAGCAGACAGAGGGAGGCTATCCAAAGCATCTTTGCCAAGTCAAGAAGGCTGACATAAATAGGCGCATATGAAATAATCTATCATGAAGCAGTCAGTATTTGTGGCAAGATGTGCCAGAACTCCATCAGAACAGTGGAGAAGGAAATCATGAGGAGCAAGGAGGAAATGAGGAGGAAGAAAAGATGGAGAAGGGTAGAAGAGGAAAAGGCTGAAGAGGAGAAAGGCTTAAATACTTAGGCTCTCTTGTCTTTAAACCTTAGGTACCCTTTCTGAACCTTCAACCTTACATCCTACTGTCCACCCGTCTAAGATAAAAAATAAATCCATTCCTTTTAGGCCCAGCCCCAAAGTCTTAGGCAGAAGCTTTCAAAGCTATAAGAAATAGAGTAGATTGGGAATGAAGATGAATAAATGGCCAATGGTGATTTAAAGCCAAATAAAATGAGTGAGGGAAGACTGCTTAAATCCTCAACCGGATCAAAAAAATTTTAAGAGCCAGACCTGGAAAAGACCCCGATGTTGGGAAAGATTGAAGGCAAAAAGGAGAAGGGGGCAGCAGAGGATGAAATGCATAGACGGTGTCATGGAAACAAGGAGCATGAACTTGGACAGACTTTGGAAGATAGTAGAGGATGGAAGGCCCTGACGTGCTATGGTCCATGGGCCGACAAAGAGTTAGATGTGCCTGAACAAATGAACGACAACTCTACTGTCTCCATTCATTTCTCCCCAATTAACTCCTTAGTTGCAAGCTGGGTGGTCCTTTGTAGTGTCCTCATGTCTTACAGTCAATTGCAAAGTTCCTCAGAGAAACCCCGAGAGTGTCCTTGTATTGCTTCTTCTGACCTCTATGTGAATATTTGCCTTTGTGAGTTTTCCGTAAAATAGTCTTTTAGGCAAATGCATATTTGGCATTCAAAGATGACCATCCCATCAGGATTGCTCTCTCTGAAATAGAGCTTGAATGCTTGGCAATCCAGCTAGAGAAAGGATCTCAGTGTCTAGTGCGTTATCTTGCAAGGTGATTGTCAGAATCTTCCCAAGACAATCCAAATGGAAGTGATTCAGTTTCCTGGTATGGTGCTGGTATGCCATCCAGGTTTCACAGGCATGCAACAATGAGGTCAGCACCATGGTTCTGTAGACCTTCAGTCTGGTAGTCAGTCTAATACCTCTTCTCTCCCACACTTTCCTTCAGAGCCTCCCAAACCCTGAGCTAATTCTGGCAATGTGCGTGTCAATTCATCATCAGTGTACATCCTTACTATACTGTCTATAAAGGTAATATAATTTTATGAGATATTAACAAAGCATGGTCAAATGAAGTAAGACTTAGCAACAGAATATGGCTTAAGATATTTGGGACCTGTTCTTACTGAAGGCTGTGAGCTTGAAATCAGCCACATTTAGAGCAACCCCAAAAATAGCTTCAGGGCCACCCTAGGCACATAGACAAAGGATTCAGTATTGGATATTGGGTCACCTCTGGGCCTAATCTACATTTGGATCCACCATAGACTAGATCCAGGGAGCAGATTTAATCTATGACCTTTGAGTGTCCACATTGGTGCAGTTAGTCAATCCTTCAGACTCATAACTGGTCCTTTCCCCTCCTTTCCATTTATTTGAATCCTCTTTTTCAAGGCCTACCTCCATAACCATTTCCTCCATGAAGCCTTTACTGAACAGCTCAACTCATGTGTTCCTTCTTGCTGTCCCCTTAGCCCTTAGCACTTCTGTTCAATAGCTACTCAATGCTTATCTACCATGGCATAAAAAGGATATCTTAAAAGTGTTGTGGAGTGTTCACTCTTTCTTCTGGGGATGGTGGGTTTATACAAAGAAAAATTGACTCTTTTAGAACAACTGTTGGTGTAAGAAACTTTACATGAGCTTGCTCAGAATTATAATTAAAAACACATGGCACTTCTTTAGTGTTTCCCCCCCCCCCCCGCCACTCTGGCAGACTATCGTCCTACCAAGGTGATGTTTAAGAATGAAACCAGAGTTTTAAGAAGAAAGGAGTCATCTTTTCTTTCATCCAGAGGGGTCTAATGTGGTCATTTTTATAAAAAGATGCATACGAGGTACAATTGTATCTCCCTTTTGTGGTTGGAGCCATGGGCATTGCTCATCATCTGTGTACAGTCAGAATAGAATCCCAACACTTTGTTTCTTTCTCTCCTGAAGAGGTTAAGTCTGACATGTGGCACCATTTATGTTCCATCTGTTATTCATTTATTCAACCATTTTTTCCTCCTCTTAAGCAACATTTATGATGATCTGAAGAGCTGTAAAGGTATCTCAGGAATTCATTTAGCAGCAAGAAATGGAGGAGTGAGACACTATGACCAGCCAGAAAAACAACCAGATCCCACCACGTTAAATGACCCAAATGAGCCATTTTTTGCTCCATACTGAGCAATGGCAGAATTGGAACACTAATATGAAGTGTGAGCAGGCAGACTGTAGAATTGTCAGGGTGTTTCTGGTTGCAATTTTCCCTATGAAATAAAAGCATTCTGATCATTCAAAGCTGCATTACTTAATTTTTAAAAATAATATTTACCTTATCACCTTCAGTTTTGGTCTGGATTCCAAGGTCGTTGTCCTTCATTCTTATGGTCCTTTTTGAGAACTAGGAAAATTGCGACCAAGACACACAATATCAATGGTTGCACAGAATTCCAGAATCTCAATGGCTGTGTGGTCCAAGCTGTACCTGATCAAGGATCCATTCTACAGTTTGTCTAACAGGTGGTCATTCAGCTATTTCTTGAAGATCTCTCAATAAGGAGGAGCCTACTACCCCTTGAGTCAGCTCATTCAACTTGGAAATCACTTTCATTGTTTGGAAGTTCTTTCCTTACATCAAGATGAAATTTGGCTTTTTGCAACTTTTATCCCTTGCTCCTAATTTTGCCTTCTGAAATGAAGCACACCCAGTCAACTCATGGCATCCTTTCAAACACTTGAAGAAAGCTATGGTGTCCTGATAATACTTGCAAAGCACTTAACATAATGGTTGGTACATAGTAGGTGCCATATAAATGCTTATTCCCTTCCCTTCTCTTTCCTTCCTACCAATGGCTAAGTCTTTTCTCAGCAAAACAATTCAGGTTCCTTCACTCAATATTCATACTGTATGGCATGTACTCAAGGCATGTCACCCATTCTGGTCCCCTTTTGCTGGCCACTCACCAGCTTATCAATATTCTTCTTGAGCTGTGATATTCAGAATTGAACAAAACACCACAGAGGTAGTCTATTCAGGGGACCATAAGGAGCCTAAGATGCTATCTGAGAAGGTAAGACTATATGATCTCTAAGTCTGCTTTCTGTGCTTTGAATCTGTAATTCCAGGAAATATATCCTCAAAAACTGTAGATAAAGTGTTATGCATAAATTGCTAATTAGTCATTTAGGAAGGAAAAAGAATCAATCAATGAATTGGCAGGCATTTTTAAGCACCTACTATGTGCCAGAAATTGTGCTAAAGGCCAGTGATACAAAGAAAGACAAAAAAAAAATTAGTTCCTGCCCTCAAGGAGCTTACATTCTAATAGATGTTATAACATGTATATAGGGAGGCACATACATGATAGAAAGAAAATTGAAGATAACCCTTAAGGGGAAGCCTTCAGTAATAGTAGAGATTAGGAAAGACCTCCTAAAGAAGGCAGCATGTGAACTGACTCTTAAAGGAAGCCAAAAATTCTAAAAAAAGCATAGGCAAAGAAATGAATGCACTATTTATTAAGCAATTTACTACATGCAAACCGCTTGCTAGGTGGTTGAGGAAGATAGTGTTGAGAAGTAAAATAGAGGTGAACACACTTTGTAAGCTGGAAGGTGCTCCCTAAACATAAGATATTAGTGTGTTTTTCTCAGTTTATCAGTGTAAGAAGATATGTTCTGGACAGTACCTTGAGCCAAAGTTTCCAAACATTAACTAATGTTTTTCTTCAATTTAAGGATCCTTTAAGAAAGTCTGTCAATCTTCTGGTCCCCTACGAGGTTTACAATCTTGTCTTCCTTACATAGTGAGATTTGCTTCTTGCCAATAGGACAATTTGTTATTAAGGGGAGCCTACACCTACCCAAGTGGGAGGTAATGAAGCCGCCCCCTGGGCATCCCTAGAGATGTTTTTAAAAACTTGCCTTTGGCAACTGAGATCAGAAACCATCCAGCCTGGAAATCATATGAGCCTCCCCTAATGTGGTTTGCTGAGCTGAGGCCAAGTTAATATTTAGGGGATTACAGAGTACTGGCGAACTTACCTCTAAAGTTACCTTTGGACTGAAATCTGACAAATGGAAAAGAAAGACAACACACAGCATCCCTCCACCTCTTCTTCCTTCCCGTGGTTCCCCCCAACCCTTCACATTAAGATACATTTCTTTTGGTGGAAGTGGGAAAACAAGGTTGGATTTATTTCTGGAGATGCTTACTTCAAAAGATGCTGCAGTTTCCCAGACCTACATCCTTATTTTCAAGAGAGAACAAAGAAGCAGGAGGAAGTGGAGTGGTGGTTATGATCAGGACCAACCTGCATCTTCCACTTATCCTTCTCAATCTCCGCTCCGCCTGCCCCCCTCCACCAGTTGAATGGCAACCCCTCCCTAGCTCCTCTTCAGAGAGCCTCAATTCTCCAGCAGGGCCAGGTAGAAGCAGAGTTGGAGGGGATGGTAACAAATAAAGCCACATCTCTGTATTTCTCTTGTCTTAGCCTGAGTGCCTGGACTTTATGTTGTTTGTTTCAGGATTGGTTCCCAATCTCTGACTGCTTCCATACTTTACCTGTCACTAAGCCTTTGAGACAAGGATAAGAGTGTGTCAGTGACATAGTGCAAACCACCAAATTTAAAATAGCTCAAGTAGTACTTCTGGTAAGAAAGCTAGCATAGGAAGTAACACTCATCAGCATTATCACCAAGTGTAAAAGCTAACTGGAGAAGAGTAACTATTTTAAAATGTGAAGAGTCTCATCTATATTATTCCTAGCACCAATGTTCTAAAATGTTCTAATAATTATCATAAGCTAATGAAATTGAAGCCCCACAAAGTGATGCTAATGCTTCATCATGACATGGAGGTGACTGGGTTTTTGAAGGCTATGCACCTGATTCCAAGTGCCTCAAAGCTGTCCTTGCTTGGCCTTGTTCTGATCGACATTCATTGATTCATTCATTCATTCTAAAATAGATGTTTGTTACATTTCTACTGTGTGCAAAGAACTATACACAAAAAAATATCATATTATCAGTGATTTGAATAAATGTGTAGATAGCAGCTGCCTCTGTTCTAGAAAGGCTTGAGTAAAGTCTTAGCAACAGATTGAGCCCACTTTCCAGGGAACAGCCTCTCTAGGTATGGAAAAGTCTCATCACCCACACTGGCCACTTGGCAATTAATTCTTAGAACATGATGACTCATTAAACAAAGAGAAATACAAAACAGTCCTCAGTTCTCTGCAGCTCCATTTGCCTTTGGCAGCGATAACAGCAGAGAGGTGAAAAGGGGACAGGGAGTGCTCCAAATCACAGGTGTTAGATCATCTATAAACTTGAACTTGGATGTCGGCACTCTAAATGTGAGATCTTGGTCAAACGGTCAAGAAGAGAATACTTATGAGAGGAACAGAATCGCATCAATGTCAACAGCTTGTTTTAAAGAAACCAGGAGAAAGAAAGAGGATACAGCCAAATGGAAATGTGACCAATGGGATCTCTTTGGAAAGGCAAAGAAAGAAGTCGACCAAGCTGGTTTTATCAAATGTCCAAAGGCAACAAGATACATGATTTCATGGGACATTTGGTCATTTTTGTACTGCAAAGCTATTAACAAATATTTACACAAAGACAGTTACTATGAAAGTAATTACAACTTATGCTTCAGCATTGATTTCAGAGGGTAAAGTGGTAGTGAAATTGTTATGAGGACTTTGAGAAGAACCACCAAATTAAAGTGAAATATACCTTGATACTTGGTAAATTAAATGCAAAGGTGGAAAGAGTTGAAGATGGTAAGAAATATGTTTAAAAAAAATTGAACATACATGGAATTAGAGAATTAAAACACTTGTAAACTACACACAAGCTTCATGTCTTTCTACCACAAATACCTTCTTCAAGAAAGGATTAGTGAATACTAATGACATGGTGGGCACCAACTAGTATCACAAAAACATGAAATTGATCATATTTATAACAAATAGGAAAAAATCACTGATGAGTGTTCCGTGAATCAATCTGTGTATAATCAGACAACAAACTTGTTAGAACGAAGAGCAGAATTGCCATAAATCTAGAAAAAATGTTAAACTATAGGGAATGCAATTGAAATAACCTAATCCTGACTTATTTAAACAAGTTGTTGATAATGAAAAATGAGTAATAGACAGTAGAAATGATGATAATAATTTTATATGAATGTTTAAGTGATGTAAAAGTTACATTATGTACATAACAAGGAAAGCAAAAGAGCTTAAAAATCACTTTAGTCAGCAAAAACTTGGTTTACTTGTCAAGTAGAGACAGATGGTAGTTTGACTACCACCAACACAAATTTAAAATATAAACTCATTTGTAAAATCTTGTGAAGGATGATAACCATATTACTTCATAATTCAGAGAGGCAATGGAAACTAAAACCAATTTAAAGCAAGTCTGCAAAAGACCCAGGTAGATAGTCATTCCAAGGGCATCTAAGGATAAAAAGGGAAGTAAGATGACAAACAGAGGAAAGATGGAAAAGATCTGCAAAAATTTTTGTAGCAATTGGTTTTCACTATCAAGGATGGAATAGATACCCTACTTGGTCTCTAACATGAGAATTCCTGTTCTGCTGATAGAGGAGATAGAAATAAAACTAAATAGAACAAAATAGGAATAACTGTACATAAAGGAGATTAATTTGGGAGTAATATAATTATGAGGAGTGTTGAGGAATTGGTATCTGAGGGAGGGAAAGATACCAAAGGCATGGAAAAAATCTTTTAAAAGTTATAAACACCTAAAAAATTTACTAAGAAAGCATCAACATCATACCAACTTTTATTAGAGTCAAGTTTACGTGTATTTAAGGTATTTTTGATAATGGTGTTAGTAAGAAATAGACTCATTGGCATGTCAACTAAAGAATGTCATAGAATGTTTTCTATCTCTGATTCTGTCTTTCTATCACCTATCCACCAATCTACTGTCTGTTAACCTACCTACTATTTATCGATTCAATCCCCTAGCTAGCTAGCTACTGTCAATCTACCTAATTATTATTTTCCTAGCCTATTTCCTATCATCTATCTATCTATCTATCTATCTATCTATCTATCTATCTATCTATCTATCTATCTGTCTATCTATCTACCTATCTATCTCAAAGGCAATTTATTTCCCCTTATACCCAAACAAAACTCTCTTTTGCACCAGAGGTTGTTCAGCCTCTACTTGAAAACTTCTGGGGAGTGGACCATTTCCTTAGAGTCCTAAAGTACTTTTGGTGGTAACAGAATATGAAATGTAGCAGTGGATTAACTTGTAGATATTTCTCTTGACTTCTCTTGCTGGAGCTGCATCAGTATTGGCTGTGCTGGTCTCCTTCTCTCTAGAGTGGGTTATTTCCTGGTAAAGGCAGAGAATCCTAAGAAAGACATTGATTTACTCAAGATATGTTTCATTTTGCATTCTCATGGGGAAGAAATGAGGAGAGCCTTGGCATCTTGAGATGGCTGTGTCTGCATCTCTCTGCAGTTGTTTCTCTAGTCCCACAATATATAGGATGGGTGAAGTTTTTAAGGCACTCTTTGAGGCATGAAAAATATTAAGACTATGATAAATAAATAAGAGATAGTTGAAACTAAGGGTTATATAAAACATGGATTGGCAACTGTCCCAGTGAAAGTATGCAATAGTCGGACGAAATTGGGAGCTTGAAATTTTGTAGAAGAAAAATGTTCTCTTCAGCTTTAATACTCCTGTCGTTATTCAGCCTGGAGCTTAACGGGGGTGGGGGGTGGTGGGGGGAATCAACAAATCGAAAGTTCCAATTACAAGAAGAACTTCTTGTTCTGTCTCACAGTTCACATACTAAAGATTTAAAATTTCACATAATGCTTAACATCTGACATGTAAGCATGGGTGGAGGGTGGTAGTATATTACTTTTTCACATTCTATAAGTTAAAAAATCTCAGATATAGTAATTTAATGAACATATTTGAAAAACAAGGATGTATTTCACTGTTGAATTGCCCAGGGATTCAATTGAGAGCATAACTGAAATACTGTGATCAGTTATGAGTACCACAGTTTAAGAAGGCTACTGAAGAGCCAACGTGGTATAGCAGAAGGAAAGCCAGCTTCAGAGTCAGAAAGGTTGTCCTGGCTCTGACACATTAGCTGTGTGACCCTGGTAGAATCACTTAACTCCTCAGTTCTTCAGGCAATTCTCAAATTATAAAGCACAGAGAAGATATCTAGCTACATTCATGGAGTTTCCTCTTTGGGAGCTCTCCATATTAATGACATCAAAGTTCTTATCCTATCTCATGAATTGATTAGGACTTACCTAGAATGGGATCCCATGAGGAACTGTTGGAAGAATTGGTGGTGTTTGCTCTAGAGACAAGAAGATTCAATGAAAACCCCCATGAGAGAGATGGCATATAAACTTAAAAACTATCCCCTAGAATAGCAAGAAAAAACATTGAAGTTACATATTTATGGCTACTTCTGCTACTGCTATTACTGATATTATTGTGAATGTACCCAGAACATCATTGTAAGCTCCATCACAAATGGGAGTTCAGTTCTTTGGGAGCGCTTCAATCTATAGGAGGAGACTCTTCATTGTCATCTTGGTTTGTGAATTTTTCTTTGTCTATGTGTTCCTCCAATAGAACATAAGCTTTTTGAGAGCAGGGTCTGCTTCACTTGTTTTCTTTGATGATATGCAGTGTCTATCATAATGCCTAGCAGATAATTATCAAACATTCCTTTAAATGAGGCCTGAGAAATCCCAAAGGAAAATTTCCCACTTTATCCATTGGGCTATTTACTATAATCTGTTTCCAAATCCTCCTAGGGGACACAGTTTCAAGGGAATGTCTGCCAATCTCCAAAAAGTGAATCAAGTCTGGGAAAACGTGCACACTGTGAGAACGTTCTGCTTAAAGGCGATATGGAGCCTACCTACCGCTGTCCATGAACATTTCTGGTTTTGTCATCTTTGCAAGACAATGTATCAGCTCTGCAGGCAGTCCGGCCAAACAGGAAACAGCTTCCACAATGTTTGGTCAGCGGGAGAAAATGCTCTGCTGGAAAGTCTAAGCCCTATGGATGTTGTAATGATGCCTTATGCGATTTTAAAAGCCCCTTAACCTCCTGGCCCAGGGCCTTGAATTTAGTAGACATGAAATAAATATCAAAGAAATAAATTGATGAATCAATGAATGGCCCGGTCCACATTTGAGGTCGGCTTGCTTTGATCCTAACGAAATTTTAACTAAGGCAGTTAGGTCATATAATGTATAAAATGTGCCGGTTGGAGTCTAGAACGCCTGACTTTAAATCCTACTTCAGACATTTACTATGTGAACCTGGGCAAGTCACTTAAAGTCTCTGTGATTCAGGTTCCTCCTCCATAAAAAGGTACTTATAACAGTACCTGCCTTCCAGGGCTATTGGGAGGATTGAACAAGTTAACACAAGTGCTTTGTAAATCTCCACCCGTTATATAAATGCCAGCTTCTAGCTATTTCAGGAAGCTACCTTGTTTTTCCCTTATCATCTCTCATGCCTCTACCATGTAAAGCTATCTCTCTCATAGGATCCCCATCTGCTCTTTCCAAATAGGGATTCTTTGCTTCTCTGGCTTTGTGGCTCTAATGCTCTTCATGGTGCCAGTGGTCAGAAGATGCTTAATAAATACTTGCTCATTGATTTCTTCAAAGCACAGCTCAAGGTGCTTAGCTGCTTCTCCCCTTGGAATTCCATTTTATTACTTTGTAAATACTTTATTATGGTTATTTTTATACATGTTTTGTTCCCATCCACCCCAGATAATAAACTCCTAGGGGGCAGTGACAGCTTGGTTTTTGTCTTTGCATCGACAGGGTTGAGCAGAATATCTGGCACCAAGAAGACACTTAAGAAATGTGTTTTTAAAATTGAATTGAATTAAACTGAATCAACATACTTTGACCAAAAATATTTCACTAGGCAAAGTTTGTCATTCAATATGAAAGGCAGTTAAAGAGACAATGCCAATACTCCCAAAGGATAGAATGACAGCTTTTTCAATCATTTGTGTTCCTTTAGGATGGAAAGTGAGCCTGAAAAGGAACCTTCAGAACCATTGGAAGATCTCAAATCTGCTGCAAGTAATGGAAATGAAGAGGATGAAAGACTGCAAGTTAAGATACAGGCTTTCGAAGAAAAAATAAATGGAGAGCACAGTCCTCCTGGTTCTGTTAGAAGATATAGTCTAAGCCAAGTTTCAAAGGAAGAAAGAAAAGATATGAGATTTAATAGGTAGGGATGCCTGTGAGTTTCAGGTTTCCCATCAGTTTTGTCATAAAGATTTTTCTCAGTGTTTTGGGGATGATTTAAATAACTAATATTTGTGACTATCAGAAATTTAATTCCTGGATTACTTGGTGTCTTTCTTGATGATGGTGGTGATAACCACCTACTGGCATCTAAGGCTCATAAAGAGCTCTTAGCATGCATTTTCTCATCAGAAGGGAGGGGAAAAGAAAATTCAATTTAATCTTTAAAATGGGAGGCTTGAACTAGGTGGTCTCTGGGGTCTCTTCTTGCTCTAGGCCTATGATCCTATAATCAGTGAACATTTATTAAGGTCTCTCTATGTGTTCTATGTGCAGGTACTACCTAAATCCATTAAAAGTACTAAAAATAGAGATGCCCACCTATTTTTTTCCGAGGCGGAAGGAACGAGATGTTGCATACAATGTCAGACTTTTTCAACCTATTGGTTATTTTTTCTGAACCATTATTGGTTTTGCTCCTTATTTTATTCTTTGTTTTTAAGGGATTATTATCTAGAGAGGAAAGCTTATAGTGTGCTAGTTTCAATAATATTTGATTTTATTTTTAAATAGAGGTGACAGTATTGGCAGTCAAAATTCGAAAGTCTCGATAGATTATCTTTCAGAAGAAAACCCAAGATTTACATGTATGTATATGTGTATGAGTGTGTGTGCGCGCGACACACACACACACACACACACGTATATGTTTCCACTCCTCTTCCATTCATTTATTGTGGTGTGAAGGTGACCCTGAGTTAAAGACTATGCCAGCAGACAATGACTTCCACAAGGGCTTGCGAATGTGGAATAACTTAGCTAATGGAACTGGTAATGGGCTGTTTGTCTTCTGACCAGCCTTAGCTAAATTACCAGCTTATCTACAGGGGGGATGACTTTACTGGCGCCGGCAACTCTTAACGCTCAGGTGGGTTATAGAGTGGCTATGACCCACATCAGCAGAGGAGACATTCACACAGATAAAATTACAAATTCTGAAAACGTGGAAATATTTGAGGACTATTCTTGGCAGTGTAAGTTAATTTTAACTCTGAATTCTTTGATCTTTGGCTTTGAATATACCCCCAGGCTGTTAATAACCTGAATCTTCACAAGTCAGTTAAGTATATTGGAGGATTTTCCTATGCCCCACTTAGTGATTTCATTGAGTTGTTAATCACTTTGAAAGCAGCCTTTTGTACAATCTAGGCATCAGGACTCACTCCAGAAGCTGCCTTCTTGTTTATTACCTTTCTCTCACTTGGCATCCTGTAATGAATCTTTTTTTAAAAAAAAAATCATGTTTTAATTTTTCCTTTGTTTACATTATAGGTCAAAAAGTTTAGCTTTGCATGCAGTCCACCTAAACCATACAAATTCAGATGATGAACAAGATGTTAAGAATGGAGATGTAATGGCCAGCATCTCTTTTTCAGAAATAGACCCGCTTAGCCAAGAAAATCACAAGTCATCGTTTAAGGCAGATTCTGAAGAATCACAGCTGGAAATTTCTTCAATTTCACACCCAAGTAGTAAATGGACAGAATCTGAGAACTTGCCAGAAACAGTTAAAGAGAATGACCCTGAAGAAACACCAGAGACTACACAAAGTCATGTGGAATACCAGGATAAGTTCTATTTGCACTTAAAGGAAAATCTCAGCAAAGTGAAAGCATATGTCATGGAAATTGGGAGGAGCATTCCAGTCCCAGATCAGTGTACCATTGAAGGTAAGCGTTTGGAACTTTTCAAATTTGCGAAATTTCAGAGGACTTTGGAATCACAATACTGCTGTCATCACATAATTGGTCATCTTGTCTCTTTTCAGCTGTTTGGATATATGTTGAAAGTATTCCCTTATCATTTGTTTAGCTTTTGTTCCATCTTATTCAAAGTAGCTCATCCTCCAGTATCCCACATCAATGGCCATAAGACTACAATACCCATACTTCATAGTTACCCTTTGATTGTTCATTCAACAAGTTAGCTCCACAATCATATTTTCCTCTTCAGGCATAGAGGAATGCTAATTATGTGTTATTGCATATAGAGAGGAATAGCTCCCTACCACAATAAGAGTAGTAACAATTATGACACCTTGAGCAAAGTATATAAAATATGACCTCAAATGAACTTTTTAAAAGATATATGCAGTCCAGGAATTGGAGACCCCATGGCCCTACCCCTTGGGTTAGAGATAGGGACTGTGGGACTATGTCTCCCAGGCTACATCTGGAGAAGCCATGGATCAAACTGTAGGAGAATTATGGTCTGTTATGGACCAGAAATGTATGCCATTAAGTAGCTTCTTATTTTGATTAGTTGTTTGCACTAACCAGCTGCTAATCTCAGCTATTCCAGTGCTGCTGAAAATAGCACTTTTAGATTTTGGTACTCTGGGTCAAAGCTCTGGTGGCCCTATCCTTGTCCTGGTCTTGATTGGAGCTAGAGGAGGGAATGACCATGGGTCTACATATTCTTGAGAAGTGCTGACCTTTTCCATGGTCTATGGCCCTATTGTAGACCTGTAATTATAATTTACCTTATTCGGAGCCCCACAGACTCATAGCTACCACACAGCTAGAATATTTCAGCTCTACCGTGATAGATGACTTTCTCTTTCCCTTATCTCTGCCCATGATCTCTTGCCAAGATTAGCATCCAGTCCTCCTGTTTTACCTTTTACCTTTCTCTAGTTAGAAGAAGAAAAAATCCATCTTTATCATGGCTTGCTCCTGAGCCCATGAAGAGAGGAGAGAGCTAAGTGGCTACTCAAGAATTCAGGAGTAACATGCATTATTGTTTAGCAAGACTAAGTGGAACATTACATTTCCTAAGAGTTTTACACCAAATTATTATAAGTATTAAGGTTGGGTTAACAAAAGAAACATTGCTTACTTTTTAAAGGAATTTTGAAATAATTTAGCATGTCAGCTTTAGGAAACAGCTGGAATAACCAAGTTCAAAGTAAAGCACACTTTTTAGTGACTGCTAGTTTTCTCAACAACCCATTTGCTTCATGCATAGATAAGGAAGCAAAGCTAAAGATGTCGGATGAATTCCTCAGGACCACACCAAGTGGGAGAACCATTATGAGACCATGGAAATTAGTTCTCAACTTTTTCCGGATCATGGACTTCTCCGGCAGTCAGTCTAATGAAGCCTATGAACCACTTTTAAGTATTGTTTTTAAATACACTAAATTAAATTTAAAATAAAGATAAAAATATAAAATAAAATAAATACATAAAATAAATAGAATTATAAAGGAAATGAAATATCCTCGAATACAGTTATACTTGCATATATACACATATATGTGTACACATACATATATATAATTCATAGATATAGATATATAGATCTAAATATATATCTATAGATATATTGGCATATAAATATCTCTCTACATAAGTATGTATAAATATACCTATATTTATAAAGAGATCTATATAGATATAATCCATCTGTCTATCTATATCTATCTAGTTCATGAACCCTAGACTAAGAAACCCTAATCTAAATGCAAATTCACAAAGCATGTGTGAGATCATTGACTTCCCAGTGTACAAATTCCTTCTACCAGTGGAGATAACAACTCTCTTAGTTTCAGAAGAGTGAAGTGATTTGCCGATGGTTATGTAGCTAAGGTAGGGTTTGAATTCAGTTCTTTCTGAATTGAAACCCAATCATCTATGCACTATGCTGTGTAGGTTCTAATTTAAAAAACATCAGTCTAAACTTGTCATTCTATTCCTCATGTGGAAACTTTCTCTACTAATGCAGAGCAATACCTGCTTGGCATTTTGGAGTCTTATAGAGTTAGCCTGGGCACCCCCAAAGTTAAGTAACTGGACCAAGATCATGAAACCAGCCAGGATGTCTATGAGGCAGGGTCAGGACCTGAGACCAAACCTTCTTGACTTTAAGGCAGGCTGTCTAGCCACTATGCCTCTATATGTGTGTAAATGTAAATATATTTGTATATACTGATTTTTAATTTTTTTAAAAAATTAGGTCCAAAGAATCAAAAGCATGTCTGCTAAGTAGGAGGGTTTGCTTCTTGTAGGAATTTGTGAAAAACCCTGAGAAGCTGTTTCTAACACCTAGTTGTCAAAACATGATATTTCTTCCCACTTCTGTGAATTATGGTGGGAGTTAGAGAGTAAACTAAATGTCTGGGGGGTTTGCCTGAAATATTGAATGAATCCATCATCTCTTTTCCTTAAAAAAAAAAGCATAGCATTTTCTTTTGATGCAAAATGTTTCCTGTCAAACAAAAACTGAAAAGTTGGTGAAGTATTTTTTTAGCCATTATTTCGAAATTCATTCATACTATTGTAATTTCCTGGAAGTTTCTCAAATAAGTCACTGGGAAATCCTTGAGTAAGACATGTGTGGGGAAAAGGAGATTGATGTGACTCATTGTAAATCTATCTACAGAAAGAGAACCCGTGCTGACTGTGCATGGGACAAGCTGTTAATATTTCAGAGATTACACAAAGTCCTCTATCCAAATGCCTGGCTGTTGCAACTTCTCCTGTGATTAGGGGATCATTGAAAGGTTTCACTTCTTTCCTTCAAAAAGAACTAAGACTCACTCAAAAGAATTTTAAAAGTTATTAAGAAAAGATACCAAATGAGAAATTCAATTTTGTTTAATTTGATGCTAGTCAAGTAGAAACAGATATGCCTAATCATGCAAAACCATCCAGAAATAAAAATAACAACCATGTGAACAATTTGTTGAAATCACCAGTAACAAGAGAAATACAAATTGTATTTAGTTAAACAAATTAGAAAATGGAAAGTAGAAAAAAATACTGCCCCCCCCCAAAAACCACATCACAACTATCCCAAATGCACATGTGGGTGTTCATAAACCTAAAAACAACTGTGAGGTTTCACCTAACATTAACAATCTTATCGAAGATGACAAAAGTAGACTAAAATACTGTCGGCTGAGCTGTAAATTGGTTCTACCATTCTGAAAGCAATTTGGAATCATGCAGAAAAATGGGAGAGGACTGGGGAGGAGGACTAGTACTCACAACAGCACTTTTTATGGCAGCAAAGAACTGAAAATAAGTGGATACCGATTGATTGAACAAATGGTCAAATAATTGGTAATACAAGACTGTAATGTGATATTATTGCTTAGGAAGAAATTATGACCAATGAAGAATTCAGGAAAAAAAAATGGGAAGACATATACATTTAAATGAGCAGAACCAGGAAGACAGGCATAATGACTTCAGTAATGTAAGTGAAATAGCAGAGTAAAACTTGAAATTGTACCACTGTAATCACACACACATGTGGGCACATGTCTAAAGCACGATCACAACATTTTAGGAAGAAATAGGATATACAGGGTGTCCCAAAGATCTTGGTACAGATTTAAATAGCTTTAAACTGCACTGAGACTTTTGGGACACATCACATACAGTTTTGAAGATGTTACAAATTTACTGGAACCTTGCTTTGACAGTCACTTTATCATCCAAGTTGGAACTTTATTTTTGTTCTTCACAAAGTAGGATTTCACACAGAGGAGAATCCTCTCACGCCCTGGCAAAGTAGGTTTTAACTGGCTCTGTTTCTGAATGTGCTTATAGCTCAGTTAATGCCACTCCTTTCTCTTCTTCCATAACTAGTCCCCCCTTTAAATTGGAGGATTCAGTCATATTCATCTACTCAGTCTACTTAATTTTTTACTTTCTGGTTTCACCTGTAGGGTGTTCTCAGAGCTTGCATCTCAAGAACTCTATCAATGGAGGTGAGTCCTTGAACTTAAGGGTGAAGGAAAGTCTGCTGCTGTTAGCTGTGCTGGGCAAATTTGGACTGTGCATTAGAGGTACCTAGGAGCCTAGCTCTCAGAGGCCATCTTGTCCAGCCCCCTCATTTGACACATGGGGAGGATTCGAAAACTTAGGTGACTTGTCTATGATCACATAATTAGTAAGGGTCCAAGGTGGGATCAAAGAAGATGCTGAGAAATATCATTCCAACTGATGATGAAACATCTCACTTCTCCAAGCATATGGTGGAAGTAGGCTATGGTTGCCAAATGTTTTATATGCTGAAAGATGCAATCTCTTTCTTTTGGTTTTGTTTAGCTATTTTACTTTGTACATGGGAGGATGTTGGGTATGGGGGTTGAAGGAGTATAATGTAAAGTTACCGGTAAAAAAAGGCATCAATAAAAATTAAATTGTCAAAAGCAAATCTTAGACCTACATATTCAAAGAAGAGTATCAGGCATGGTGATCTGGGAACCATGACCCAGTGCCTGGAATATAGGTTGGCCAAGCAATGGCAGGGCTTTCAGATGGACTGTTGCTTTGTTCCTTGGCACAGCAGATGGGTACATCTTTTATGCAGATGCTTTTGGGATAGCTGAGCCCACACAAGGACAACATTATCATCGCAATGCTCTGCTGTATTTGCAACAAGTTTTTGGTAACATCTTTTTCTACTTGACATTTTCAACTTTCTCCTATAAATGTGGAGAATTGTAGGAATACTTTAGACTTAGAATCATAGGAATTCAAGTTGTACAGGATCATAACGCTTATCTCTTCCAGACCCCTTTATTTTACAGATAAATAAGAGACTCAGAGAGGATGAGGAATTTAGGATAATGCCCTAGATTTAGAGCGGCAGGGAAACTTCAGGTCACCTCTTCCTACCCCATCAGTGCGTAGGTGAAGAAACTGAAACTCAGAGAGACTGAATGATTTGCCAAGGAGGGCACAGGTCAGTCAATCAGAAAACTAGCATTTATTAAGCACTTACTATATGCCAAGCACTGTGCTAAGTGCTAAGGATACAAAGGAAGGCAAAAAACCAGTCCCTGATCTCAAGAAATTACACTCTAGTGGAGGAGACAACATGTAAACAACTGCAAAAAGAGAATCAATTGCAGATTAAAGAGACAAGGCTTCTTGCAAAAGGTGGGATTTGGGCTGAGGGTTGCAAGAAGTCAGGGAAGCCAGGAGGCAGATATGAGGGAGAAATTTCCAGCCATGAGGACAAGCAATAAAAATGTTCAGGCAAGAGATAGACACATATGTGAAAAACAGTAAGGTCACTGCCACTGGATCTGAGTCCATGGAGGAGAGTAAGGTGTAAGAATACTGAAAAGGTAGGAAGGAGGCAGGCTATGAAGGGATTTAAATGCTAAACAGAGAATTCTATATTTGATCCTAGAGGTGGGAGGGAGCCACTGGAGTTCCTTAAATAGTGGAATAACATGATTAGACCTTCACCTTAGGAAGACAACTTGACAGTTGAGCAGAGGATGGATTAGAATGGGGAGATTTGAGGCAAGGCTGTCTAGCAGGATATTGTAATTGTCTACACATAAGGTAAGGAGGACTTATACCAGGGTGGTCCCAATTCAGAGAAGAAAAGGGATGAGTAGAAACAATACGAGTAGAAAAAAATAAGACTTGACAGCTGGTCTTATATTAGAAGTGAGCATGAGGGGGTCAAGGAAGATACCAGGTTATAAGCCTGGATGACTGGTATAATGGTGGTGCCCTCATAAGTAATAAAACAGTTAGTGTGAGGGTAAGGTTTGGGGGAAAACCTAATGAGTTCAGTTTTGGACCTGCTAGTGGACATCTAATTCAAGATGGAAATGCAAGTCCACAGGACACAAAAGAGGTTAGGACTGAACAAATCAATCTGAGTATCATCTGCATAAAGATAACTGGATCCATGGAAGCTAACGTCTTTCCCAAGATCACATAGGTATTAAGTGGTAGAGTTTGGTGCCTTGAATCCAGATCTTTTGACCATGGTCCACGGACCAAGGTCCATGCAGGGTAGTACACATTGTACCATGTTGCTCACTTGTTGATAAAGCAGCAAATAAAGTTGCAAGAGTGAACAAGCTAATTACTACTGCTACCAAAAGCCTTCATCAGACTCATCAAAAGTCTTAGATCAGAATTCTTTACATGTTCTGAATGAAGAGTTTCTACCTTCAGCAGTGTGATAAGTAGGACTCCCTGTTAGTCTCTGAAATGTGCTCTCATCATGATCTTCCCCGATGACTTTCCAGAGAAACTTAGAATTGAAAGGCAGTCATCTAATCGTGCAATTCTTAGGAACTTTATTGCCATTATCTAACTGAGAGATGGAATCAACAGGCCCATGCACTCTGCCAAGCAGAGGTCTGGCAGAGACTCTTGATAACACCAAGGATGCCCTATCATGGGATTTTTCTGGATTGTCCCTTTCACAGTTTCTTTTTTTTTTTACCCTCTCCAAGCGCCAACCCACAATAGGTTGGGTTTTTTTTTAACTTTTGCTCCCTTTTCTGTACGTAAGGAGCTTTGTCATAATTTCTTCAGGGAAATGTGACTAGAAACATAGCTCTAGCCAGTCTCCCAAGGTAGGCAATACCGCTTCCTGGGGAGGGGGGCAGCACTGGAATGATTCAGCTGTGTGGTAGTATTATCCAGTGCAATTGGGGGGTATTGAATAAAAATGGGGGGCAGGGGAAGCATAAGGAAAGAACAGAAAAAAAATTTGAAAACCCGTTAGCACATGTTTCATCTGTTGTGTAAGAGTTAAAGTAGTGATTACATTATTTTCCAAATAAACACAAAATGCAAGTTATAACCAATCAGTGGTCAAGTCCGCCAACAAGTATTAACAAGCAAGTCTTAGCAGGTGATCCTGTCATGCATTTTCGGTAAGTCCAGCATGCATCAGCAGGAATATGTGCATGTTTACATAATAAACATGCTTATTAAACATGTTTAATAGACCTGTTTATAATACGATTCTATACAGTTATGTGATGCAACATTGAATCCTCAAAAATTCAATGCAGGAAAAAACCCACAAATTTGCAATAAATTCTTAAATTTAAGATGCATCATTTTAAAAATATATATATTTTATATTTTTGAAATAATGCATATTTCATAAAAAGTTAAAGGGTTAAAGAAAGAGATTTCCAGGGGGGTGCTGAGGGATTTTTTTTAAAAGGACATGGTGAGCCAAATAAGTTTGGGAATCTCTGCTCTAGACAGAGCTAGAAAGGAGCTAGAAACCATCTTGTTCAACCTCCTTATTTTAGAGATGAAGAAACTGAAGCCCAGAGAGGTTAAATACTTGCCCAGAGTTAAACTGACAGTAATTGTCCGAAGTATGATTTGAACCCAGTTCCTCTGAATCCAGTGCCAATCTCACAGTGCCACACTGCTTATATTACCTGTAAGTGCTTAATAAAGGCATTCATAGAATCCCAGCCTCTCAGAACTTCAGAGAAGATCTGGTGCCATACCTAATGAAGAGTCTCTTCTGCACCATACCTGGTAAGTGCTCATGCAGCCTTTGCTCACAGCTCCCCAATTCAGGAGAATGCACTGCTGCTTTCCAAGGCAGGCCATTCCCCCCATGGATGGCCCTAATTCTTAGAAAGTTGGTCCTTACATGAAGCCTAAGTTAACTCAAAATCTCCACCCATGTTCCTAGTTCTTGCCTCTGCCCAGAAGCCTGCTCTGCTGATTGGTGAGTCCCTAGCCTGGTCCTGCAGGTCATGAGGAGCCCCAGGTAGTTCACTCCTGACTCAGCTAACTCTCTGAACTTCTCTACCCTCTCCACAGCAGCCTTGATCCGCCTCCCTTCAGCTTTACAGTTCTGCTTTAGAATATAAGCTCCTAGAGGGTAGGCACTAACTTATTGCTTTCTATTTGCATCCCCAACAATTAGGACAGTGCCTGACAAATAACCAGCATTTGAGAAATGTTCTTTGTATTTGTATCTGCTCTCTGGGGCTAACCAGAACAACTCTAATCAGCCCTACAGATTCTTGAAGATGACTGTTATGTTCCCTGCTCAGTCTTCTGTCCCCCAAACTACATGTCCTCAGTTCTTTTAACCAATCCTCTCCCTTTTGAATAAGGTGCAACCTTTCCAGAGCCATATTCCGGTCATGAGTTGGATCCCACCTAATCTCAGTGTCTCCTAGAAAGTCAAATCTCTTTCTTTGCATTAGGATTTTAATTCACTTTGTTGGCATCTCATCCCTGCCATTTAACATGGGGGAGTTGGTCACCTTCCACTAATACTCTCCAGTTCATCAACATCTTCCCTAAATTGTATTGCCCAGAACTAAATGCTGTTGTTGTTGAGTCATTTCAGTCATGTCTGGCTCTTTGTGACCTAATTTGGGGGTTTCTTGGCAAAAATACTAGAATGATTTCCTCTTCTAGTTTATTTTATGGATGGGGAAACAGGCAAACAGGGTTAAGTGCCTTGTTATGGGTCACAAAGCAGGTAAGTGTCTGAGGCCATATTTGAAATCAGGAAGATGAGTCATCCTGACTTCAGGCCCAGCACTCTATCCACTATGGTGCCACCTAGCTGCCCCCTAGAACTAAGTACAATTTCCCAAATGTGGTCCAACCAAGAGCATAAAAGGACTATCTTTGCCTTCTTAGGTGCTTTGGTTCTTTTAATATAACCAAGATTGCCTATATTGGCTTCCTTAACATGCTATTAACAGCTCAATCTTTTTAGATTCAGTTATTCAGGAATACCTCCCCCTCAGCATGAGATTGATTATTTGAATCCAAGTGTAAAACTTTGCATTTATCCTGATAAAAGTTTACTTTATCCAATTCACCCAAATGTTCTATCCTGTCAAAAAAATTTGAATTCTGCCTGTCATGCAGCATGCTAGCTAAATGTGCCATCTGGGCTCCATCTATAAATGAGATAAGAATGCTAATCTATGCCTCTAGCTAAGTAATTGATTTTAGTTTTAGTTTTAGTTTACAACATTCAGCTCCACAAGTTTTGGGATTCCAAAACTTCTCTCCCTCTCTCTCCTCCCCTCTCTCCACCAAGATGGCATATAATCCAATGTAGGTGCTATATTTACCTTCACATTGAACTTATTTGCATAATAGTCCAGTTGTAAAGAAGAATTATAACCAATGGAATGAATCATGAGAACAGAAAAATGAAGGAAAAGGTAAAAAAGGGGAACAAATAGTTTGCCTCCATCTGCATTCAGACTCCATAACTCTTTCTCTGGATATGCATAGCTTTTTCCATCATGAGTCTTTTGGGGCTGTCTTTGAACCTTTCATTGATGAGAGGTGTCAAGTCTATCAGATGTGGTGTGTCTGTAATGGTGTATTTTGTTCTCCTGGTTCTGCTCCCCTCGCTCAGCATCGGTTCATATAAGTCATTCCAGGTTGTAATGACGTCTATCTGCTCCTCATTTTTTATAGAGTAATAGTATTCCATTACATTCATATACCACAATTTGTTTAGCTATTCCCCAGTTGATGGGCATCCCCTTGATTTCCAGTTCTTTGCCACCACAAGAAGAGCTGCTATAAATATTTTTTGTACATATGGGTTCCTTTCCCACTTGGCTGATCTCTTTGGGATATAGACCTAGAAGTGGTATTGCTGGGTGAAAGGACACGCACATTTTTATAGCCCTTTGGGCATAGTTGCAAATTGCTCTCCAGAATGGCTGAATCAGTTCACAACTCCACCTACAATGTAGCAATATTCTAATTTTCCCACATCCTCTCCAACATTTATCATTCTTCTGTTTTGTCATGTTAGCCAATCTGACAGGAAAGATGTGGTACCTAAAAGTTGTTTTGATTTCATTTCTCCAATTGATAGTGATTTAGAGCATTTTTCCATAAGACTATAGATATCTTTAAAACTGCCTGTTCATATCCTCTGACCATTTCTAAATTGGGGAATGACTTGTATTCCTATAAATCTGGTTCAGTTCCCTGTATATTTTAACTATGATATATTTTTTTAAATAAAATTCAATGTCTTCTGTTTTTATATTACCTATTTTTCCTAATGTATCTACCCTTCTTCCCCCTCTAGAAAACAATCCTTTATAACAAAAAATTTGAAAAGAAAAAAAAGTTCATCAAAATTAACATAAATATTGAGTTTGACATTATATGCCATATTCCAAATCCCTAGTTCCCCAACTCCTCCAAGAAATAGGAGGGAGTGCCATCTTAGGTCTCTTCTATGGGGCCAATTCAGTCATTGTAATTTTACAGGGCTCAGGTTCAATTGTTTTGTGGTTCTTCTTTCTCCTTATGTTGTTAGAATCATTGTATATGTTGTTTTCCTGTTTCTGCTTACTTCAATATATGTCAGTTTATGTCTTTCCACATGTATCACTACGTTCATCACTTCTTATAGCACAGTAATCATTCATTACTTTCATGTACCACAATTTTAGTCATCTTCTAATCAATAGGCATCTTTATTTTCAGTTTTTATGATAAATATTTTGGTATACATGAGGTCATCCTTGTCATTGACCTCTTCAGATGCCTAGCAATGAAATCTCTGAGTCAAAGGATAAGGACATTTCAGTCATTTTCTTCGCATAAATGTCAAATTGCTCTTCAGAGTGGTTGGACCAATTCACAGTTTTACTAACAAAGAGCTAATGTGCCTGGATTTCTACAACCCCTCCAACTTGGATTATAGACATCATTTGTAATTTAAAATTTGCTGTGTATAAAATGAAACATCAGAATTGTTTTGATTGGCATTTAACTTATTAGCAAATTGGGACATTCTTTCATAAAGTTAATAAGAATTTGCAACTTTTCTTTTGAGAACTGTTTGATCCAGTGATATTGACCACAATCCCAAATGTTTCTATACAACTGCACAAAGTATGGGTGATCAGCAAGTATTTATTAAGCACCTTCTATGCTCCAGTCATCACACTTGGTAGAGGTAATGCAGATACCAACAAGGTGAATTAAAATCCTAATGCAGGGGAGGAAATTTGACTTTATAGGTGACATTGAGACTAGGTGGGATCCAACTCATGGTTGGAATATGGCTCTGGAAAGATTATACCTTATTCTAAAGGGTAGGAACAGATAAAAGGAGCAATGATTAGCATTGTGTATACATGAAGAAGATATACTCATGTCAAGAAATTTAAGAACTTGAAATGGAGGGCACAATGAAGGCTGTTAGTGGAAAGATCTGTAAAGGAAGAAAGAGACGCAATGTCACCATCAGGTCATGTGGAAGAAGAGGGGAAAGAGAAAAACCATTTGGAAAATAGATCACACACCTGGAATGGAGGGATATTATTTTAGTAATAGGAGACTTCAAATAGCCAAACACCTTTTGAGTTATCTCTCTACCAAAAGCAGAGCAGCAA
This sequence comes from Phalanger gymnotis, assembly GCA_028646595.1. NCBI lineage: Eukaryota > Metazoa > Chordata > Mammalia > Diprotodontia > Phalangeridae > Phalanger > Phalanger gymnotis. Next base: position 13,537,877 of record CM053626.1, on the reverse strand, counting down.
GTCAATTCTTTTCGTATCTTAATATTCAGTTCTGGATCTAACATTTTAGGTAAGACATTGATAAGCTAGAGTTCATTAAAAGGAAGGTGACTAGAATGGTGAGGGAGCTGGAGACTATGGCAGGAAAGGTCCAATTATAGGAACCAGACATGTTTTAACTCATGAACAGAAGGTTTATTTAGGGAAGACATGATTGCTGTTTTCCAGTATTTAATAATAGCTAGTATTTGAAGGACTGTAACGGAATATGATCAATATCAAAATCAAATATCATGTCAATATCAAAAAGTCAATATCCAGAGCAAAGAGCAGTAACTGGAAGGTACAAATAAGTGAATTTCAGCTTGATGTAAGAAAATCTTGTTAACAATTAGAGCCATCCACATATGGAATGTATTACTTATTCACTAAAGTTATTTAAGCAGTGATTGGATGACTAGGCAGCTAGATGGCATCATAGTGGACAGAGAGCTGTCCTGAGTTCAAATTAAGCTTCAGACACTTACTAGCTGTGCAACCCTGGACCAATCACTTCACCACTGTCTGCCTCAGTTTCCTATTCTATAAAATGGGAATGCTAATGGCACCCATCCTTCCAAGTTATTTTGAGGATAAAATAAGATATTTGTAAAGTGCTTTGCAAACCTTAAAACACTATGTAAATGTTAACTGTTATTATGAGTTGTTCAGGAATGTTAGAAATGTAATTCTTGTATTGGTTGGGCTAGGCACTCTTGGAAATCTCTCTGAGCTCTGTTATTCTGTGATTCTGTGGATATTGCAAATATTATTGGACCTGGAAAATGAAAGTGGTTTATATGATGCCACCCAGATATCTTGCTGTTTATCCTTCATTCTCGAAGAGGACCGTGACCATGACATGCAAGTGAATTGGATTTAAGTGAGGGAGGGCTGTGCAAAGTCACCAGCCCCACTTTCTCATCCACAGCCATCTGGATCCAGTGACAAGATATAGATCAGGACGACTAGGGATGGCCCTGGATGCAATGGGAGACCTTGGCCTTTTAAGCTAAGGTCTTTAACAGGTCTCAGTTTGACTCAGGCAACACCCACTCAGTGATTAAGGCTAGCTAAGAAATGAGGCAGAGAATGGCCTCTTTTACCTAGTCAGAGAAAAAATATCAATCTGAGAGGGCAAGGCCCTCAGGGTTTCTGTCCAAAACAGAAACAATCGTTATTTACATTCACTCTGAGCCAATCAGGACTGAAACAATGACCAAGTGGAGCTTGGCCTCTGCAATCCTACTAGAGGGGATAAATTAATAAAACCACATTTATTATTTCCTATGTGTTGGGCACTGTGCTAGGTGCCAGGGATTCAAGTACAGAAAGGAGACATTGGTTTCCCAAAGACATTCCTTTCTCAAAGAGCTTATATTCTAATGGGAGAAAGAACACATATGACAGAGGGTGGCCAGGGAAGGGTGAAGTCCCAGGAGTGGTCATGAGTGGAGCCATATGGCAGTCAAATGGTACCTTTTCCAGTAACATTGGATTGGTTTGATTAGTGATCCCAGAGAAGGAGATAGAAGGGGCAATTGCTGGGGTGGGCAGGCAGTGCCATGGTGGAAAGGTGATTTGTTCAGGTGTCCAGCCAGATAGCTGCAGGACCTCAGGACTGGAGCCACAGCACAAGCTGAAGGCTGCATCAGGGGTGGCATGGCAGGAAGATGTATGCAAAAAGAAAAACCCAGTTACACTGAGTCACCAAAGATACCTGCCAGGGCCACAGTGGTACGATTGTATGCTGCCAAAGTTTAGGGCCAACAGAATGAGAGAATACAGAGGGGACTGGCATGCTAAGTGTCCCCTCTATGCTCCATAATCTTTACCTAGGAAATATTGGAATGGGTCATCCATGAAAAATTAGGGAAATGATATATGGATTTTTTCCTTCCCCTCTTACACATTCTTTTCTTTTCCCAGCTTTCTATAAAATCACTGCATGATCGAATAGCACCAAAGAGGATGTTATTTAAGTCAATTCATTTTAAGAGGAAAAACAAAAGTTTCTCTCTATCAATGATTATTATAACCTTCTAGAGAGGTGTCTAAAGCATACAGGGGCAAATTGATTGAACCAGGGTCATAGAGCTAAAGGAGATTTAAATCCAGGTGTCCCTGAAGCTGAGTGTAGCCTTCTTTCCACTTAGTCAATTTTAGCTTTCAGGTTAAGGTAATTATTATTTCTTCAACATAAACTCAGCCAAGGGGAGGTCTGGGGTTTTATCTACGTCACGCTGTCAGCCTCCAGCCAAGATAGGGCCAGGACATAACCAGACCATGTGACTATGTGCAACATTCCAATGCAAGTCACCAGAAAAATTTTATTTTTGTTAATGATCAAAGAAACACTGGCCACTTGTTATTTACAAAAATGTAGCTGCATTGTCTGGGAACATTCAAACATCTGAATGAATCAAGAGCAAATTCTTCATGGGATGCTCTTGAAGAAAAGTAAACACAGCCAGTTTAAAAATTAGCTTGTCTATGACTCAGGCTACCTGACATAATCCTACAGATGGGACATTCTTTCACCCAGTCAGGAAATACTTCAAAGGAAGGCCAAGTAACAGAGATGGCACTTAGAACTGTCTCCATTATCTTGTACAGAACTCTGCTTATGGCCTGACTCTCAAGGACTATCTCTACTTACTTGTGCTTAACATAGCTTTGGTCCACATTTATAAAAACCACATATGAGTCTAAGAACCTAGAAATAAGAAGAACCCAATAAGCCAGTTCCTGTTGTTACAGTTTTTAAATTTTTTTTGTGTTTTTTCTCTTAATCTAATTACTTTTGGCATTATGTGTAAGTGCAGTTAGGTAGTATTATTAAGCCAGCATTCACTTACTAATAAGTTGCTTTCATCAGTTTAGAGTCCCCGAAAAGCCAAAAAATCTGTCTATCTCTGTATGTCTGTCTGTCTCCTTTTCCCTCTCTCCCTCCTTCTCTTCCTCTCCTTCTTCTTCTTCGTCTTCTTCTTCTTCTTCTTCTCCTCCTTTTTCTTCTTCTCTCGTTCTCTCTCTCTCTCTCTCTCTCTCTCTCTCTCTCTCTCTCACACACACACACACACACACACACACACACACACACACACACACACACATACACACACTACAACTGCTTCCAGAAAAAAGAGCCATCTGCAAGGTCATAGACTTAGAGTTAGAAGATACATCAAGGCTATCCAGTCCCTCTCTCTCACCTTGTTTAACTAGGGGTTGGGGGCAGGGGGAGGAAACAGGCCCAGAGACTTTAAGTGATTTGCCCAGATTCCCCAGCCAGGAAGTGTTGGTGCTTGGACTAAGGCTCCAGCTCCTCTGACACCAGAGCCAGGCAGCACTAATCCATAGGTTGAGAATATTCTAGTCCCCTCTCTTTCCTACTTAGCAATGATACTACTTATCCACTCTCCATGGAACATTCTAGCCCTGTCAGTCAATAAACATTTAGTAAGCACCTACTGTGTACCTATCTGTGTGATCTTGGGCAAATCCTTTACTTCTCTAGGTCTTAGTCTCATCTCAAAAATAAGAGAATAATGATGACGGTGATGATATAAATAGTAATAAAATAATAACTAACATTTATATAGTGCTTTAAGGCTTATAAAACACTATATATGTGCATATATGTGTAGTGATATTTCTATAATATAGATATAGATATATAAAGATTCTTTATTGACCCTCATGCCAACTCTGGGAGGTAGGTGCTATGATTATCCACATTTTACTGTTGAGTCCCACAGAGGTTAAATGACTTGCCCAGAGTCACTCAGATAGAAAGTACCTAAGGTAATATAGAAACTCAGGTCCTCCCTATCTCAAGTCCAGCTCTCTTAGCTAACTTCCACAGCTTTTTCTACCTCTAAATCAATGATGCCATAATCCTATGCATTTTACAGTTCCTATGAGGCCTTTGCATCCCCAGAACAGAAGTCTGGATTTTCTGAATATCACACTGAGACAAATCTTTCTCTATTTTGGGGACCCAAGACAATTGCCCATAAACCGTAAATCCATCGCATTTCTATTCTAGGACCTGGTGCTAAGCTCCAGGGATGACAGCTTATTAGTTTCCCTTATTTAGTGTCCCCTTAAATGGATATCTAACAGTAAAAAAAGAAGAAATTGTATTTATGTTTTTACATGTAAGAATTTCTGGATGTTTAATTTTGCACTAGAAAAATCAGCAGGAAGACATTTTATAGAATCCTTAAATTAGAGCTGAGAGGGACCTCTAAGACATCTCATTCAAATCCTGCCATGAGCAAGAAATCCTTCTTACAAAACCACTGGCAAGCAGCCAACTAACCCCTCATTGAAGCTCTCCAGTGACAAGGAGCTCACTCATTCTCAAGCAGGCCATGCCATGAAGAGAGCCTATCATTGTAGGATCCAAACAGTCAAAAATGTATAAAATCTTCCAGTAGAATATAATCTCAAGAGTAAGAATGGCTTTCATTTTGTCGTTTTCTCTCCAATGTCTAATACAGTGTCTAGTATAGAATAAACATTTAATAAGTGCATTTAACTTGGAAATATCTATCTTAATACAGATGTATAATTAGGAAATTAAATGATATGCTTATGGTATTTAAAATATATTCCCATGATGTGATTTTTTTTTGGAAGACCATGGCTATTCATAGGCCTGGTCTCATTCTGCTTGGCAAGAGAACTTTGATCTGCTCCGTATCTAATATGGGTCACTTTGGCCTTCCGTAGGCAACCTGATGGCCCCCCGCTCCCAGGGACTCCCATATTAATGCTGAATTTAGTGCAGATATCCCTCAGCCTAGCCCATTATGACACAGAGCCCCCAAGCTTGAAAGATCCACCAGCCTCAGCTTCTCAGGAGCTGGACTTAGAGATGGGCACCGCCATGACTGTCTTTCCAATTGTGTTTTTAAAAGTGAGCTTTGTGTTATTATTGTGTGCCTTGCAAGAGGATGCATTCTCTCTGAATTTGTGATGATGATTATTTGTTGTTATTTAAGAACTTGGCGGAGCCTGTCAGTCACAGTTTTAAATGGAAGGTTGGGTTTAAACTTCTTGGAGAGCCGTTATGTAAATTGTCCGTGGTAGTCTTTTCCTGGTAATACTTTCCTTCACAGAATAAAGGTAGCAGAGATTTTTTTTCAAGTTAAGTTTGGACAAGGTGGCCCCAGAAATCACTTCCAACTGTGAGGTTCTCTGATGATTCATTCCAACAAATTTCCCTCAAGTGAAGCTGCTTTTGCCGTGGACTCCTGTTATAGAACTGGCTAGATGCCTTCTGGTCATAAGAAAATAACAAGATTCATGGACGCTTAAAATCTAGGCAGCGAGGTAGCATGGTGGGTAGAGGACCAGACAGAGTCGGAACAACCTGAGTTTCAAGACTAGCCTCAAACGCTAGCTGTGTGACCCTGGGCAACTCATTCAACCTTAGTTTCCTTATAATAATGAACATTTATATAGTGCTCATAAATCTCTGTGCCCAGTACTATGCTAAGCATGTTGTAATAATTATTTCATTTAATCCTCACAACAATCTTGGAAGGTATGTGCTACTATTATTCCCAAATTATAGATGAGGAAACCGAGGCAAACAGTGGTTAAGGGGCCGATGACAAAATGGCTCTAAGTTCAACAGAGTTCAGTGTTCTCCAGTCAGCCATCCTTCGGTGGGCTGCTGGGCAAAGGATGGCTGTGGACTAACTGGTCAAGAGTTTCAAGAAGCCATAAGCTTTGAGTGGGCTTTTAGAATGTACTGGAGACTGACAGAATCTGCTCCTTGATATAAATTTGGAGCATTCCATGTGTGATCTTTTGACCTTCATGAAACGTGACTTTGAATTTTTTCAAGGAAAATAATTTTAAAAGGTTCAAAATGCCTCTTGGACATTGTGTGTCTTCAACCATCCTTTGCTGAGTGGTGTAAACGAATTAGAACCATATGGATTACATTTCCTTTCAAATATGTGGAGAGTTAGAAATTAAGTGAAATTCTGCCAGAGGCAAAGTGTGCCTTGCTGAACCTCAAACATTGGGAAAGTGATTTAAAATAATCAAGGAATCTCAGACCCATAAATTAATTTACCTATCCTTGATTCATAGAATTTAATCCAATTGACCTTTATTTCCTTTTTGTATGGGAACTGACATCACTGTCTTCCTACAGTTGCTTTAAATACCAATTTTTCTAAATTCTTGGTAAAAGTAACAGACTTTTAAATATAAATGCATTGAATCATTGTGGATTCTAAAGTCTTTTGACTTTGAAGCTTTACTCGAATGCATATCTGAGTAGAAACATTGCATTAGTTTTGGACTGGACACTTTGGATATTCCCAGAATCTCCAACATCTTTATGCTGTTTCCTTTTTACATTCGTGTTGGTTCATAAATTCAAGACTCATGCCTATGTTTTATAGCCTTCCTTTGGATGCCCCTGTGGTAGATAGAAATGCATGCAGGGGGTTCACACTAAAGGAAGTGAAGACAACCATAAATATACTTCATTTTTCTTGTAACTTAAAACCAGAGCATTCCCATCACCATGGTCTTTCTGCTATCCAAAATTCCGAATGTCCATTGGCACATTTCCAAAGGTGTGTTTTGTGCAACGTGACAGTGGAGAAGCCTTCTCGATTGAGAGTCCAACAATTATTTCACCTCTCTGGGGCTCAGTTTCTTCCTCTGTAAAAATTAAGGCATTGGAATAAGTGGACATAGTGGTCCATTCTAGTGCTAAATTTACAATCTTATGTTTTCACAGGGTTTTTTCCCAGACATTTATAAGTTTGTATTCCATAATCTGATTTCAAAGAATCATAGATTTCAAGATGGAAGAGATCTTGGAGTTCATATAGTCCAATCCATTCCTTTCGTTTTGTTTTGTTTTGTTTTTATGGTAATTTTTTCTCAACATTGATAAAAAGGGGACCCACCATCTTTGAACTTGAATATTTTAATATTCATTGTGTTATAGGAGGAAGTATACATGTCACTTTAAAAGATATAATCAAGGAAAACATTTATATTTAACAAAGGAAAAAACTACACATCAGAGAAACCCATGTTGAAGGTGATAGAATTTTGAAGACACCCAAAGACTGACATTCTTTTTTCAATTTTTCTTTTGGGTCTTTACTTCTTTTGCTAATTTTTATAAGAATCTGTTATCTCTTCTTCCTAGTAATCCCCAAATTGAACATTTAAAAAGAAAACTTTTGTAATAATTATGCATAGTCCATAAAACTATTTCCCACCCTGGCCATGTCCAAAAATCTATCTAACCTCATCATTCTTTAAAATAAGTAAACTGAAGCCTAGAGAGTTTTAGCCTCTTGTCCAACATAGCACAGATCCCAAACAGGGCTAGGATTGGACCCTAGCTCTTTCTCCTGTATTACAATATCTCCCACATTACAATATTTTGACTTTATGCAACACAATGAAGACTAACATGCCTTTGGCTTTTGGTCCAACAGCTCCATTAAGGTCATGGGTTTAGTCAGGAACAGAGGCACACAAACATTAGGGAGTTCCCAGGCTGCCACACACCACCTGCTTTATGCAAAGAATTCCCTAATTAGTATGTCTGATGTAAATTACAATGTCATAATATTGAGAGTGAGAGAATCCATTTTAAATTCTGTTTGCATGCTGCCTTTCAAACATTCATGGTTGAAGAAATCCCCAAGCACTACAAGCCAAACATTGCTTTTCTTCCCTTTTGAACCTAAACACACTTTAAGATTAATTTAATCCATGTGTTTCAAATTCATTTCCACTTAATTCATCAAAATCAGCCTTGGTAAGATCTACAATGATTCATACATGGTGTATTTTGAAATTACTATTTTAAGGAATCCTTCATTAATATCTTCCTTTGATGCCTTACTGTGGAATGAAGGCTATCCTCAATAGTTGAAGGCCATGACAGTGGTATATCCACTCTGGCAGGTCTTTCTAAAAAAAAAGTCATTTGTTCCTGGACTATGGCCCCAGGACCAGCCAAGCTAAGTACTGAGATTCATCTGGGAGATTCATCACAGGAGCTTCTGAATGGTCAACTTTTTTTAAGCCAGTGAAATTCATATTGACTATCCAAGGTGCCCAGGAGTTACCATGTGTGCAAATGAAAGATGCACATATACTGATGAAAACTTGGATCTTTGAAAGATTGGTGAGGGTCTTTAAAGGAATCTCGCCAAGAAAATGACCTTTGAAAACAGGAGACAAAATCCAAACATTGACTTCCATGCAACTCTCTAGGGTAGGGGTTTTGAATCTTTTCTGTGTCATGGGCAGTTTGATGAAGCCTATAGACCCCTTCCCCAAATTCTGTTTTTAAATGCATAAAATAAGATACATGAAATTACAAAGGAAGCCAAAGACAAGAAGAAGAAGAAGAAGAAGCTCATGGGCCCTATGTTAAGAAGCTCTTCAGGGAACCTCTACTTACCCACAAAACAAGAAAGAACAAAAAAACCCCTTAATTTATTCTAGTCCCACTTTCCTGCCATCACAGGTAATCAAGAAACATTTTATAAGTGCTTATTATACTCCACCATTTTGTAAGAACACTGGGGGTACAAAGGAAAAGCAAACAAAAAGTCTCACCCCTCAAGGAACTTCCATTCTAATGGGGGAGGTAACATACAAATACAAAATGCATACAGAGCAGAAGGAAGGGAGGCTTAGATGGAAAGACGAAAACACAACTTTGCACAAGATCAACAAAAATCTTGGGTCAGATTTGTGCCCTGTAGAAGTGACTTAGAGACAGATAGGTGGCACAGTGAATAGAGCACCAGACCTGGAGTCAGGAAGGCTCATCTTCCTGAATTCAAATCTGGTCTCAGACACTTCCTAGCTCTGTGACCATGGGCAAGTCACTTAACCCTGTTTGCCTCAGTTTCCTCATCTGTAAAATGAGCTGGAGAAGGAAATGGCAAACTACTCTAGGATCTTTGCCAAGAAAACCCTTGATGGGGCCATGGAGAGTCAGATACAACTGAACAAGAAGAAGAAGTGACTTCTGGGTATGTTAGCTGTTCACTTTACAGACCTCTGTAGACAAGATTGGACTTGGCCTGTCTGAGAAGTCAGTAGAGTAGGTAGTGAAGTCTAAGTATCATCTATGATCCAATCAAGGAATATTGCCCTTGAATCTCTCCTCTGCTTGGCCTGTTACTAAAACTTGGGATTCTTTCAGTAGTTGATTCCTTTGTGCTAACCTTTACCTTGGTCCTTGTTCTTCTATTTAAAAACGAAAACTCTCAGGGGCAGCTAGGTGGCTCAGTGAGTAGAGCACCTGCCCTGGAGTCAGGAGGATCTGAGTTCGCAGCTAGGTGGCTCAGTGAGTAGGGCACCTGCCCTGGAGTCAGGAGGACCTGAGTTCAAATGTGACCTCAGACACTTGACACATGTACTAGCTGTGTGACCTTGGGCAAGTCACTTAACTCCAATTGCCCTGCCCCCCCCAATGAAAACTCTAGCACCTTAAGGAGTAGATTAATTATATTCCTTTTCCCCCAACAGGATACAATTAAGCAGGAGGAAAGAGCAATTTTGAGGTTGCGCAGAGAGAAAGCACAGAGGTTAGGGTTTGGAACAGGACAGAAGAAAAGATTCCTCTCTGTTTTCTCTTCTATATTAATATAAAAACACTATTTTGTGTATTTGTTATATTTGAGACCTTTCTTTATATTATTGAATTCTTTCCTTCTGTCCTCCAACTCAAGAAACAAATACCCAGTTTGTGAGCACCAATCTGCAGAGTTCAGCTGGTATTCCTGTGACTAAGACAGTGGATGACATGCTGGAGAAGGGGAATCCTGGGTTTTCTTCCCCAATCTATCGCTTCCTACTTGTCTTCTCTGGGACCCAAGAAGCTCATAGGGAAAAACAGGGTCGATTAGGAGAGTATTCTCAGCCATACCAGGAAAAGTCATGGCGCTTTTGGTGGAATGGACTTTTGAAGCCAGGAGAGGGGAGATGGAAAGATCCAGATTAAAAGGTCAAATTCCATTGTGAGTGTATCTTCTTTCTTTCTTCAGCCTCTTAACAAGTTCCAAGAGAAGCAGGAGTCAATATTTACCATCCATCTTGAGGGAGTCTTAGGAGTCTATCAGTAAGCGTTAAGTGCCTACTATGTGCTCCAGGAACAAAAGTGAAGCCCTCCCTCAGGATCTCAAGGAACTTACACTTTATTGGGGGACAACTCCTTTCAGTTTCCCAAGCTTATAACGTCAGCATTATCATCAATCCTTCCATCTCCTCACCCCACATTTCCAACCAATTGCTAAATCTTGCCATTTCTACCTCCATAACCCTTCTCATATCTAACCCTTGCTCACACATAGATTGCACTTTGGCTCAGATTCTCATCCAGATGGTTGCAATGGCCCTGACTTGTTAGCCAGCCTCATTTTCCCTCAATCTGAGCCACTCTCCCTACAGCTGCCAAGGTGATTTTCCTTATGCACAGGCCTAACCATGTTACTCTCCTAGTCAATCAGGGCTAGCGGTTGTGTCTTCCCACTAGGATCCTCTCTGATATTTAAAGCCCTTAACAACTTGGTCCCAACCTATCTTTCCAATTTCAATATGCATTTCTCACCCACATTCTACAGTCCAGCCAAACTGGTCTTCTCTCTGTTTCTTATGCAAGACACCTTATCTTCCATTTGTGCACCTTCATACCAGCCATCCCCCATGCCTGGAATACACTCCCTCCTCACGCCCACCTGATAGAATCCATATCTTCCAACAAGCTGAAGCTCAAGTCCCACTTTCTTTTCCATGAACCCTTTCCTGAACCCTGCCCCAACTTCTAGTCTCCCTCCCTCCCTCCCAATCTTGTATTTAACCCTTCTGTATATTTCTATTTGTTTATATTTATCATATATAGTTACATATGTATTTCTTGCCTTTCCCATCAGATGGCAAGCTCCTTCTAAGGAGAGATTGCTTTATTTTTTCTGTTTGTATCCCCAGAACTATCACAGTATCTGGCACATAGTAGGTACTTATTAAATGTTTGATGATAGATCATTTGATCAATAGATATGTGCATATAAGTATGTATAAGGCACATACAAAAGTAACCTTGATGAGGAAGGCACTGGAGCTGGGGGAAGGGGAGGGGCAATGGTACAGTGAGGCTACAGACAATACAAAGTGGAAGACATAGTCACATTTCTAGAATATGCGTTTTGCATTTCTGTCTGTCCACAGGAAAGAAAACATCATGTACTAAGAGATTGTTTATGTCTCATGGGTCAGAGGTATCAAACTCTCTGCCTGCAAAACTCCTGAGTGCCTCAGAACCATATTAAAATGTAATTGGGAAATGTTTAACAAAAGAAGCAAAAATATAATACAACATAGATAATGTTAATTGTGGTGTACAGCCCTACAGGATCCATTTCTATTTGAGTTGGACACCACTGGGATAATCTAGCCTGATGCCCTGCCATTCTACAATACTCATTGGAGCAGAGCAGGCAGTATGTTGGAATGCACAGATTTCATGGAGCGTGCTCATCTGTGACAGATGTGAGCCTCAAGGGGTCATATAAGTTATATATAATAAGCTTCACAGACTCTGAGCCAATAATACTGGTCTGTTTCTTTCCCCTGTGCCATATCTGTAAGATTAATGAGAAAAAGAAAATGTATGAAGGAGGCGTAAATTTATATAGGGTAGCAATATACAGACCCAGTTGCTTTCATTCTGGGGGGGGGGGGGGAGATGGGGCTCTGTGGGTTTTTACAATTCCTATTATGATTTTGATTATTATTAATCTGTGTTTTCCTGCTTTCTCTTGACTTTTCATTCATTTATTCATTCATTCAGTGGCATAAGTTTCTTATTGTCCCCCACTCCAGTTCAGGTGACCTTTACCCTGCAACAACTCTGCCTTCCTAAACCCTGTTAATATATTATCTTCTCCCAATGGATTGAGGTCATGGAGACTATCTGCTTGCCTTTATAAATAACTGTTCCTGGCACAAAGTAAACACTTAATAAATTTAACCATCATCTACCTATCATTTCTTACATGCCAGACAGTATCCAAGGCACTAGAAATCCAAAGACAAAAAGTAAACAACCCCTGCCCTCGAGGACCTGACATTCAATTTGGGAGGAAATGCCATGTGGAAGGATATATAACACAGCAACCATGGGGTATATGTGTGTGTGGGTGCACATATGTATATATGTATGTATGTATGTATGTATAGATATATATGACGTGTCTATGTTCATACAAATTGAATTCATAGCAATTGCTGGTGAAGCTTTGTGCTGAGCCTTGAAGGACACCTTCCTACTCTCCCATTGTTTTGAGAGTTTGCTCTCTTATTTCGTGGTGCCCCCATTTTTGCAGATTACTCAAACTCTCTCTGTCCTTTGCTTTCGTCTTTTCCCTGGGACCCAGGTTTTAAAAAAACAACACATGGAGTTATGTGCTCAGTTATTCTGAACCCTCACCCAGCTGTAAATCTGTAAAGGCGGTGAGGGAGTTACTGATTTTCGTTCTTGTGGGGAAGATTAAAATTAAATTAAATTGAACTTAAGCATTGCAACTGCACAATGCATTGAATTAGGAAAGGGGTGAAATTTCAGGAACCTGCCCCCGGCGCCAGGCCTAAATCAACTCTACCCTCACCATAAGGAATTACTACTGCTGACATTCAGCTGAAAAGTATGTTTGCTTTTGGTGACATCTGGTTTTCTGACCCAGTGGATTTTTTGTAATGTCGATATCGAAACTTCCTGGATCTACAGGTCAGTCTGGAGGGCCACCTGCAGACAATCCGCAGTTACCTTCTCTGTGCTCCCTCGTTTATGGAATTGCACTGTGTTTACAGAAACACTTATTCTGCGGGATTAGAAGGAGGTCAAGGAGTGGAGATTCATGACACTATAGTATCAGGAAACCTTCTCAAGGGCTGCAAGTCAGAATTGTTTCACCTGAGACTAAAACAATTGGAGGGAGGAGAGATGCATCACAGAAAATAACTATATCAGGTAGGTCTATCTCCCAGAGACTCCACACACAGGTTTGGGGTGGGGGGTGGGAAGAGACCTAAAAGAGGAAGACTGTAGATAGCTATGGGACTTGGGGGTAATGGACATAGATCACTGGATAGTGCAGTGATGTGAACCAGCAGACACAAGGGGAACATTGGTCCTATGAGGAGGAAGTATGCCCTACCTCCCCTTCACTGTGAGCGCCCTGGGACAAAGGCCCACTTGTCTCATGCTAGTTATGGACCTGGTTACTATCCCTCCTGGTCATCACTGCCTCCTCCTCTCAGTAACCATGTGCTCCCCTCCATCCACCCTCAGCCTCTTTTCGATAGCTCAGCTCACACCTGATTCGGACAAGAGGCTCTGCGAGATTATATTTGGACAATAGAATGTCTCCTTACTGTTCGTCTCCATGTTCCCATTCAAATGCTCTTAAACCAGGTGCTCTTCCTGAGCCCTCAATGCTGATATTAGGTCATCTAAGCACTCAACATAAATGCTAGTTCCCTGGCCACACTGCTTCTTTCCCATTTTCATCCTCCACCATGCCCTGTGCCAATCCTAAAGCTACTCTCGAAGCCCTTGGAGAGGGCCCCAGAGTGACAGGAAGCTGCGAGCCTCAGGCGCACGGCTGCTCTGCCCTTCCTTCCCCAGCTGGCCCCATCCCACCCTTAACACTTACCCTGAAAACAGAATTCCGGAAAGTGACTCAAGTGGACAAGTTACTGCTGTGGGACTTAAACAAATGAAATTGTCCCTGTTTCTTTTAGTCAATTCAATCACCATTTGACGCTATTAGATTAACACCAATTTCCTGTGAATCCATGGCTGTGATTTCAGTTTCCTTTTTGGGAGACTAGTCCCTTCAAAAGTACATGTCATTTGTAAATTGTTTTTACAGTTATCTGGGCACAGTCCCCAAGTTTCATTGATGCAGACAGAGCTTTATAGAATTGAAAGCGTCCATAACAGTTATATGATCACGGATTTAGAGGGGAGAGAAACCTTCTAAACCACCAAATTCAAGCCCCTCATGTTACAAATGAGCACATTGAAAATGAGATAAGCTCGGTGACTTGCCCAGGGTCACACAGCCACACACAGTAAGGCAAGGTTTGAAGTTAGGTCTTCTTGCCTCCAAGCCTAGAACTTTAGCTGCAGCACCACACAGCTGCCCTGATTCTTGGATTTAAAGTCCTTTCCCTGAAGTCAGTGCTAGTCCAGGTCACAGAACACTAGGAGGACAGCCGAAAGTAAAATGGACAATTTCCATTGATCAGCTGTTCGAAACCTCCTTGGTCGGTGTCAAGACTATGAGACTAACCCCTTTTTATCACTGTTCGTCTGCTGTAAGGAAAAGTCCATATATCTTCAGGGTGCTCAGAGCTCAGTGACAATGACTGGGCTCTAACTGCCTGGTAGGGTGGGTATGTGTGTGTGTGTGTGTGTGTGTGTGGAGCCAGCATGATGTAGCAGCTATAGTACTGGGCTTGGTGTCAGGAAAGATTAGTCATCTGACAATTAGTAACTATGAGCCTGAGCAAGATCCTTACCCTCTATGTGCCTCAAGCAATTTCCTGAAGTTTCTATTAATCTAAGGGTTGCAATCTACCTGGGTGAAGAGACTTCCCACATTGGGAGTTGCCTGCCCAGACAAAATCACGGATGCTTCATTATTTGCATATTGATCCATATCCAGAGATGAACAGTTGATGGGGATTGCCAGTTTTCTTTGTGTGAGACTGAAAAGGTTGACTCAGTCATCAGTGTGTCGCTCAGCTCTGTGAATACAGCCCCTGTATGTGGCATTTGACAGTGCTGGGCTCCTGTCTGATGAATTTGTCGTGAGAATCGTTATCTGATTGTCACACCCTAATCTAGACTGCTGGCAGCTGTGATTTCCCCACAGAATGAATTCGGCAGTGTCACTTCTTTTGAAATTGTCCTTCATTGTGTCTTTAAAGAATGGATCCAGCCCACCCACATCCAATGACCCCAGGTCAGTCCCCCAGGCAGCAGCTGTTGGGGCAGACTCTTGTCAGCCATTTTTCATAGATGTCTGGGCCAGTGTATTTCTGTTAGTTACATCGGGTGTTGCTGAGAAATTGGCTCCATTCCAGAACATTGTTGTTTGTGATATCCTACTGCCATGAAATGCAGATATAGCTGATAGATGCATGAGAAGACTTGTGATAGCATCCTAAATGATCTGCCTTTCCAGGCTCTCCCTTCTCATCCATCCTCCAGACAGCTGCCACATTTAGATCCCTACATCACCAATCTGCCCATGTCACTACTGTAATTAAAAATCTTTACTGGCTGCCCTGCTCTTGTAGGATCCAACACAAAATCCTCACATTGGCATTTAGACTTCCACAATATGGCTCCCATCTACCCCTCTAGACTCACTTCATCTAAGCCCTTTTCACCCACTCTCTGTCTCAGTCAAGCTGGTCCACTAGCTGTTCCCCATTAAGACTATCCCACCTCATGTCCAGAATTCCCCATGTCTTCATCTTTGAGTCACAGAATCCCTGACTTCCTTCCAAAAACAGCTCAGGTGACCTTCCTATGTAATATCTTTATACCCCCTATGCGCTAATGCTCTTTCCCTCCTAAAAATTATTTTTTATTCCTTTGCAAATGCTTTCTATTTACTTGTTCATGTCCATGTTAGGTTCTATTTTTACAATGTAAGATCCTTGAGATTCAAGGATGCTTTACTTTTTATGTCCTTGCTTCCCCAGCACCCAGCCCAGAGTCCCCTAGAAGGCCCTCCATGGTTATCTGCTGACTTGTTTAATCAAATAACTCCAGCAAGCCAGATATTACAGCCCTACACCAGATAAGGATGACATTCCTGCTAGCAGGAGGGGCAGGCAACCCCCAATGTGGGAAGTCTCTTCACTCAGGTAGATCGCAACCCTGCTATTAAGCACATAGTAAGTGCTTAATAAGGACTTGCCAATTAGTGACCTGACTGATTTTTTGTTCAGCACTCCAGTCAGATCTAGAATTTGAGGTCAAAGTGGTCCCATGACCGGGCTTTCAGTCTCTCAAAGGACACACAGGTCACTTGAAAGGAATTTTGTCTTTATTTGCCTTTGTAATTGAACTTGGCAATAGCATTAGAGATGAAGTCCATATTAGAGATGAGAATGTGTATAGTTATCCTATTTCTTTCCTTTTCTCTACTCGAGTTCTCACAAGTCCTGATTTCTATATCCTTGACACCAATTTAATCAGTCCTTTATAAGCCGACTTCCAGCCCCACCACTAGACTGCATCTGGGCCCCTCTAAGGCTTCAGTAACACCCTAATCACCCAGTCCAACAGCCTGACCTCATCAACATTGATTCCTCTGCAGAATCTGGCATGGCTAGCCACCTCTTCGTCCTTGGAACTCTTTGCTCTCTTGGTTTCAACCAAATGATACATCCTACTCATTCCCTTAGCTCTCTGTTCCTTCGCTGTATTCTCTTTTGTTTTTCACACAACTCCCTAAGTGGGGGACCACAAGGCTCAGCTCTCGGCCCTTGGTTTGCTGGAGATACCTCTCCCTAAGAAAGCTTATTCATGCTCATGTTCTCAGCTGGTAACTATCTGAAGATGACCCCCAAACTCCACGTCACCCATCTTCTTCTATGTCCTGAGCTTCAGTACCACAAATTGAACTTCCTGCCAGACATGTCCACCTGTACGTCCTATCATTACATCAAACTCTACATGTATGAAACCAAACTTACTTTCTTTAAATTGAATTGCTTTGCAAACTATAAGGTACTGTATATGTTTGAATTACTAATAACTAAAATAATTGAGACAGCTAGGTGGCAGAGTGGTTAGAGTGCCTGGCCTGGAGTCAGGAAGACCTGAGGTCAAATCTGGTCTCAAACACTTATTACCTGTGTGACCCTGGGCAAATCTCTTAACCCTGTTTGCCTCAGTCTATTGATCTGTAAAATGAACTGGAGAAGGAAAGGGCAAGCCACTTCAGTATCTTTATGAAGAAAACCCCAGATGGCATCACAGAGTCAGACACAACCAAAAAACTCAACAACAACATTTATACAGTGCTTTAAGTTGTTACCGAAAACACCCATAAAGATGTGACTTCAGCATTTCTTCAAGGAAAGGTTTTTCCACTTAACACAAATCTGAACCTCTCACAACATTCTTTGTGGGGTGCTGTGGACCAAAAACACTGTCACCCTGTGGCCAACCTAATGGTGAGACTGGTCCTTAGATAACAGGCATAATGTACAACTGGGCCTATAATGGAAGCCATTCTCCCTCAGTAGGACCCAGCTGAGCTTGCTCTCTGAGGGCATAGATTCTGAGAAGCCAAGGTCACCTTCAGGCCATGATGAGATATCAGAGAAGAACTTTCATGGAAGTAATTCAATCCCCAAACTCTTGTTTTAGAGATGATAAATGACCTTAATTTTCTGCTCCTTTAATAGAACCCAGGAAATTCTACTAACCACAGGGTACTCCACAATCAATATTTATCAGATCTTCTTATGTATGTCCATCAAAAAATGGGCAACAAAATAAAATGAGTGCCCCATCTGTTTTCTGCCTAGAGAGGTGAATTATTATAGTGAAAAGAGCCCTAGACTTAAGGTCTAGGAAGACCTGGGTTTGAATCTCACCTCTAATATTTACTAGCTGGGTGACTATGGGCCAGGTATTAAAAGTCTCTGAGCCTCAGTCCCCTCATCTGCAAAATGGGGTTCACAGGATCTGTAGCACCCTTCTCATATAGATTTTATGGGGAACAAATAAGATGGAAAGTTGTATTTCTGTCATCTTTATTAAGACTAAAGACTGCTTCCAAATTGATGTCGCTTCCTTGATCAGGAGTAAATTACATAAATCAAATCATGTTCCATGTATGTCCATTTCATTCCATTAATGATCAAATTAAGCATTTTGAAGTACCTACTGTGTGCAGGATGCTGCATTGGGCACTAGGGGAAGGGGTAAAGTTTTTATGTCACCATCCTTGGCGTTGTGGAGCTGACAATCAAGAGGGAGATATAGCATATATACAAATCCTAGAATTAGTGAATAAGTCCTTATTTAGCACCTGCTATGTGCCAGGGACAAAGCTAAGCATTGGAGATGCAAATACAAAAAGTAACACGGTCCCTGCTGTTAAGGATCTGATATCCTCATAATGGAAAATAATCCAGCATCACCGAATTTCAAAGTCGGCAATCCTAAGAAGACATTTGGAAAACCCACACCCAGAAAGGAATTCTCTCTGTGTCATATTAGATATAGCAGCCTTTGCTCAAAGACCTCCAGTGACAGAGAACCCCAAATCTCCTAAGGCAGCCCAGCTCCCTTTGGGAGATGGACAGATTTTGGGTGGCTGCAATCATTAGAAAACATTACCTCCCATCAAGCCATTCTCCATAGGGTTGCCCTTTTGTGCCAACTACGACCTTCTCTATCTGACAAGACCTAAAGTTAGAGATGGGGCCTCCCCAACCTTTCTCTTCTTCAAACCAAATAATCTCCACTGCCTTCAGCCCATCCTTTTGGAGCATAAACTCAAGGCCCTTAATCATCCTTTTTGGCCTCTTTTGAATGTTCTACAGTTTAGTAATGATCTCTCTAATATACATTGCCCAGAACTGAACACAGTCCCAGATGTGGTCTGACTGATGCAGAATATGGAGGGGCTATCACCTCACTAGTCCTTAATGCATGCCTGTTTTAATGTACGTAGGATTTCCTTCTCTTTTGTTGCTGTCATTATCATAGTATTGACTGACATGGAACTTGCAGTCCATTAAGACCTCCAGATCTTTGTCAGATCAGCAACTTTTGAGCCAAGTCTCCCTCATCTTTTCTTTAGGAAGTTGATTGTTTGAATCCATGTTAGACTTTACATTTATCCCAATTCAATTCCATGTTTTCAATATAGCACATAAGTGCCTAAGAGAGGTATGAAGGCAATAACCTTCAGTGTGTCAGGGCATCAAATGAATCAGGCAAGGTACCCTTCATTTTGTCACACTCACCCACAGTATCATGAAATAATAATAGTAGCCCACATTCCAATAGCACATTAAGGTTTACAAAGTTAACTAAGGTTAACACCATTTAAGGCGGGTAATACAGACAGTCTCACATACCTTCCCTCCCCATCTTCAGATTTCTACCTCTCTGGGAACAATAACCAAACCGATGCTACCATTGCTTCTGGAAAGGGCATGATGGTTGATGGCTCACAGGTTCCATTCTCATCCTGGAACTTCTAAAGCCGAAATGCCCTTTCCTGGTCCCCATTCCTTCATATTTGTTGTCTCCTCATATTAGTAGTGAAGCCACTTGTGGAAGCTCTTATTTTCTATGGTTATTCTCATCTACTAGATTGCTATTATCCCCAATGCTTGCACAATACTGGGCACACAGTAAAAACTTAATCAATGCCCTTTATTCATTCATTCATCCCTATTTTCTGAATGAAGAAACTGAGGTCAATCAAGGTGAAATTCATAAGCTGCTACAGATAGAAGTGAAAGGGAGCTTAGAGTCCAATGCCTTCCTTCCACAGATAAGGAAACTGAGTTCCAGAGAGGTTGTGACTTTCCCAGAGCCATGAGGCAGATCCAGGTCCTCCATTTCTAAGAGCAACATTCTTCACACCAAATCATGCTCATTCCAGTGAAAGAGACTTTGTCCCCTGGCTGACTTCTTCTGGGAGCCATGCTCTTTTAGCAGCTATCTCAGACCCATTCTTCAGGTGGACTTAGGAACCTTGGTGAGGTCAATGGCTGCATTGGGAGAATTGGGTTTTTCCTTCAATTCTTCTCTACTACATTTGAAGTAAATATTGGGACAACTCATCTGTCCCACTGTCCTAATGACCACTGTGTATAAGGGCTTGTCCAGAAAGTCTTGGGTCATCCCAGCAAGAGAATGCCATATGATGGGCTGATATGCTGCCACATAGCCCAAGAGTCTTCATTCCTTCATTGGAAGAAATGTAAACAAAATGCATCTCTGGGGCATCAGATAAAATTTCCTGGAGTTTTCATTGCCCTGTCTCTGGCTGCTGGTTTTGCAGGAGTAATTGGTAGCATATGGAATAGTGCACGGAGGGGAGCACGGCCTTCCTGCTGGGCCTGCTGCCACTTCACAGCTTTTGATAAATTTCAGCTTGCTTCAAGCCATGTGCTTATTTATAACATATGAGATTCTCCTAATTCAGTGGGACCAAAAGTGACTCAGAGAGAGTTTGCAGAAACCAAACATGTCTCTACTATGTAAAATAAA
>CM053626.1:13485621-13517021 GCA_028646595.1 Phalanger gymnotis | reverse complement strand
GGCCACAAAAAAAATAAGATGGCATAAATCATATTCACCACTCGAACTCCTGGGTCCACACAGGGGTCGGCTCTGCTTCGGATTTTTTCCGGCTATAGTTTTGTCGCCTCTCCTCGCAGCCAAGCCTCTGGCGTTCTCAAGTCAACGACTAGAGACCAGAGTCCAGAGACCCTTTGGTTCCTGAATTGGCCCCTTTTAAGTCTTTAATCTACGCCCACAGGGGTTTCACACCTGATAGGGCTTTGGGCCTGGGGCTTAGCGCTTAACAGGTGAAAGTACTTTCACCATAAACAAAAGCCAAACTCCTTAAGCACACCCGTTAAACTAAGCCCATTTTGCCTTACTGGCACAGTATATATACATATATAATAGCTGTTCCCTATATAGCACTTTAAGGTTTATAAAGCATTGAACAGATAGTATGTCATTAGATTTTTCACAACAGCCTTGGGAAGTAGGTGCTATTATTAGCTCCATTTTACAGGGTAACATACTAAGCATGTAAGGCAGGATTTGAACTCTGGTCCTCCTGACACCAAGTCCACTGTTCTTTCCACTAACTACCACCTAACTGTACCAAGACTTGTGATTTTATCCATACAAGGAAATCCCTGTGTGGTACAGCCCTCTACCAAATCTCACCCACAAATTATTTGTAATATAGGCTTAGAGTGACAGTGTGGTTAGGTAGGGGGTTGGGGCAGATGGGAGATGGGTAATGGGAGAAAGAGAAGAGAAGGGAGGTGAAGAGGTTGGCCGGGTTTTTAGCAGATACGCGGAAAGAACTTTGCTTTGTGGATACAGAAGCAGATGCTGAGAACATAAACCCAAAGAAATTTTGCCCAGCCTGCCATCACTTCCTCTCCTGTCCCCTAAAATTAAAGATGATAACAGCCACAGGACAAGAAGGTCTCAGTCTGTACTGCAGGATTTTCAGGCTTGCAAGGAGGTGGCATGCGGCATTGGAGCAGATGGAGGACACTATCAGAGAAAAGCAGTACATTATAAATGAAGCCAGAACATTGTTCCTGAAAAACAAAAATCTTACGGATTCAGAACTAATTAAACAATGTATAGATGAATGCACAGCCAGAATTGAAATCGGATTGCATTATCAGATCCCATATCCAAGGCCAACTCACCTGCCCTCACTCCCCTACAGAGTTATGGACTTCAAACCCAGAAGTTAAGGAAACTTTCCAAACCATTATATCTCAAGTCTCACAATGAAGTTTCTTAATCCAAGCAATAGGTTCTCTGTATAAATTGTGAGCCAGGCAGAGCCTCAGCACAAACTGGATAATGAATCTTTTCTCCTTGACTTAAGTCCAGTTAGAGAAAAGAAAGACAAAGACTATAGTGTTTGCTGTAATTTCACTTAAACAATCGAATACTTGGGTCCTTAATTTCAATAACACTCACTGAATGTCCTTGAATTTATCAGTATCAGTGTGTTCTGCTAGAGAGGAATGTGCTAACTCCTAAAGTTTATTCCTGATCATGATCTTAGTAACAGATTAGATGAAAGTCTGAACATAGCAAGAATTGGGTTTAAATTTAAATTTTAAAAATTATAATTGTTTGTGGAAATAATATAGCTGTATACATAGAGAAAGCTGCACAATAGAGTCATGGCAGTACCTCTTAATAGCTTTCTTGGAAGTTCTTAAAATTACTATGACAATCAGATACCAACCTCAGACCTGTAAATCTCCGTGGGCCTTATTTTGTTTTGTATTTAAGTTATGGATGTATTTAAAATAAGACCTTTTACGTTTTAATTCTCCAGATATACTTTTTTGACTGTCTTGACTCAAAGATAAACTTTTCACTAATATTCAAGTAGGCCAGTTTCTCCTTTACCACATTAGCAGAGTCCATCATATATACCCTATTCCCATCATCTCTCTAACTGTTAATGGAAGATATCATAGTATCTCAGGGAAATTTCAGGGAGGAAGGAAATATCCCAAATTTTCAGGAACTGATGTAGTGTATTTAATTCTATCCCTTAAATGCATACACTGTACAAACAATTTCTAAACACATGTGACTTATAATTCTAGCCTCAACGCCTCACTGCAAATTCATACTACAATAGGTAAAAGTAATCACTGTTTTTACTTGACAACAAAATGAGAATCTCACAAGCAGAAAGGTATACTGTGTAACTTATAAGGCTGATTTGAAATCATGTACAAATAGGAAAAGGAAAGTCCAGATCGAAAGGAGAAAGGACTGTGCCTTTGTGATAAGCCACTGAGAGTCACTGTGTATCAGCGTTTTGTTTTCAAAGATGATGAAAATCTTCAATAAAAATTGTTCATAAATGTTTGTCTATACTATTTCTACTCATTCCCACAGTTATTTTGCAGTAGGTTTATAGTCTGTTGATTTTAGTTGGGTAATAGAAAGTGCTACATTTGGAGCCAAGAAGTTTTCTGTTTGCGTAGGGCTGTCTGACTCCTATCACAGCGGACCTTCATTATCCTCATTTTGGGAATAAAAGAGTGTCCCCCCAGTGAGGATTATCATGAGACAGAAGTAGAAGGAGGAGAAGGAAGGAGAATAACAATTCATTCTCCAGTGCACTGAGGTGGCTGGTGACAGAGTGATGGAGCATTGGACCTGGAGTCAAGAAGACCTAAAGTTGAATCTCTCTCAGATGCTGACTGGCTGTGTGACCCTGGGCAGGTCGCTTAACCTCTTTGGAACTCATTTTCCTTATCTGTAAAATGAAGGGCTTAGGCATAGTGCCCTCGATGGTCTTTTCCAGCTCTAAATTCATGATCAGATAAATGGTCAAAGGATATGAGCAGGCAGTTTTCAGATAAAGAAATTAAAGCTATCTATAGTCATGAAAAAATATTGTAAATCACTATTGATTAGAGAAATGCAAATCAAAACAACTGTGAGGTACCACTTCACACCTATCAGATTAGCCAACACACAGAACAAGAAAATGATAAATGTTGGAGAAGATGCAAGAAAATTGGAACACAATGCACTGTTGGTGGAGTTGTGAACTGATTCAGCCATTCTGGAGAGCAATTTGGAACCATGCCAAAGGGCTATAAAATGGTACATACCCTCTGACCCAGCAATACCACTTCTAGGGCATATCCCAAAGAGATCATAAAAATGGGAAAAGGACCCACATGCACAAAAGTATTTTTGTAGTGGCCAAGAATTGGAAATTGAAGGGATGCCCATCAATTGGGGAATGGCTAAATAAGCTGTGATATATGAATGTAATGGAATATTATTGTGCTATAAGAATGATGAGCAGGCAGACTTCAGGAAAACCTGGAAAGACTTGTGTGAACTGATGCCAAAGGAGGTGAGCAGAACCAGGAGAATATTGTACATGACAACAGCCACTTTGTGCAATGACTTTGATGGACTTGGCTCTTCTCAGCAATGCATGGTTCTAAGACAGCTCCAAAAGGCTCCTGATGGGATATGCCGTCCACATCCAGAGAAAGAATTGTGGAGTCGGAATGCAGATTGAAGCAGACTCTTTGCTGTCTTTTTCTCTTTTGTTGTTTTGTTTCTTCTTTCTCATGGTTCTTCCCATTGGTCCTAGTACTTCTTTGCAACATGACTTGTATAAAAATAAAAAATAAATAAATTCAAAAAATATATATATAGACTTAGAGTGTTGCCTGAGGTCCTAAGATGCAACATGCCTAAGGTCACACAGCTATTCTACATGAGTAGTAGGACCTGGACTCAGGACTTTCTGAGTCTAAGGGTGGTCCTCTGTCCACCATGTCATGCTGCCCTCTGCCGCATTTATTCTTGTACATTTGATATAGCTGGTAGACAACCAATATCTTCATAGTGAGAGGCAATCTTCTGAGAGGCAATTGGGGTTAAGTGACTTGCTCAGAGTCACACAGCTAGTAAATATCTGAGGTCACATTTGAACTCAGGTCCTCCCAACGTCAAGGCTGGTGCTCTATTAACTGCCCCACCTAGCTGCCCCCATTCATTTTTTTTTAAAGTTATGAACTGTCCCATTGAAAAATGAAAAATATTTAGGCAAAACTAACTGACACAGTATCCAGTACTGGCAATACAGATCATCTTCCACATCCATAATGATGATCTATTTCTCATCCAAGACCGTCATGAGAAATCATTTGGTGATCATTGGCAGAGTGACCAGAACGTCCTGGGTTCAAGACCTGCCTCTTAAAAATAGAGGCTCTGGGATGCTGGGTGAATCATTAAACCTCCCAGTGCTCTCAAAGGCAGCCCTCTAAGACCACATTGCAGAGAAGGAGCCCACCTGCACCGGCAGAGGGAGTTTCTTCATCTGAGAGTCCCTTATGTCAATAAATCACGTCTTCTACTCTAGTCATTTCATTTGGAAATTAACGAGAGATAGATCCATTTTCTATAATGATCCTAATTCCCCCATCTGCCAGTTCTCCTGTCTCCATGTTCTGTTTAAATTAAATAAGAGATCACCTTGTTGTTTCTTGAGCAGGCATCCCATCAAGGTTTCTAAGACTGTTCAACCATTAGACTAGAAGTTGTTTAGGGTCTGGGGACAGAGGAAGGCTCTCCCTCATCCAGACTAACAGCATCACTTTTTCTGTTTCCTGGACTTTGTCAAACATTTCTGTATGATTTGGATCAGGTGAAGAGTTGAGTCTACAATGAAAATATCATTCCAGGTCACACAGAATTGAACCACACAGCTATCACCTTCCCTTTCTCCTTGTTCTTCTTCCCTCTCTCAACCCCCAGAAGAGTGTGAATGCCCTAAGTACATTGTCTAGTTTTTGAAAGCATCATTTATGATTGACATTTAGAATCATGCCTTGATTTTACCTCATTCATAAAAGCCATCATCAAATAAATGTCTAGCATTACTCTTTCTCCCTTTTTCTTATCTAATTGAAACCATTTGTCCAATTAAAGGACAGTTACTTATCCATCCCTTGGCTGCATTTTGAATTCCATTCTTTAAGTGATGTCAAAAAAAGAATGAAAAGGAGCATTGGCTAAAGCATTTGGGACATTTTCACTCAGTTAAGTGTCGAGAGAGTAAATGAAAACTATGGCTTTTTAATTTTTAGTCTAGACCTGCAATTGTATTAATGTAATGAACTCCCAGTGAGGAAAGTCCTTCTGCCAATGCAGATCCACAACTATTATACAATTTAGAGACTTAGGAAGGTGCTGAAAGGTACCACCGCCAGTATGGCTGGTCAGAACTTCAAACTGAGGCTTCTTGGCCAGCTCCATGCACTACTCCAGGATGCCAAGAGTCCCCTCATCATAGAACTTTGTACTTTAAGGAGACCTTGGAGATAATTTGTTCTAACTACCTCATTTTAGAGGGGAAAAAACCCCCAATTGGTTAAGTGACATGCCTTGAGTCATGTAGCTAGTTATTGGCAGATCTGGGTTGAGAATCTTGGTTCTTGAATTCCCTATTTCATGATTTTGCCTATCATCTCTTGTTGCCTCTTTTGCTTTTTGTTGTCTCTTGAAGCTAACTGCATGTAGTCTTTTTGTTTTCTTCATTAACACACTTAATGTTAGAAATATTTCTTTCCATATCTCTATAATGGGTGTTTTTATGTGTGACTTGTGCCTGTTTTATGTCTGTAAATGTTGGTGTAGGGTATTTGTGTGCACAGTAACATAGTTAGTTGAGAAATCTCAGGGGTGCTAACCAACTTGATTTGTTAGAGTGTCTATTAGGCAGGCAGAAGCTTTCTGAGCAGGGCTGATCTAAGGTGAGTTTGTTCGTTTGATAAAGATGAAACTTAGGGGCAGCTAGGTGGCTCAGTGGGTAGAGCACGGCCCCTGGAGTCAGGTGGATCTGAGTTCAAATCCAGCCTTAGACACTTGACACTTAGTAGTTGTGTGACCCTGGGCAAGTCACATCCCTAATTGCCTCTTCCTCAAAAAAAAAAAAAAGATGAAATTTAGTTCCTTTTCCAAAGATGAAATGAATTTGTTTTGT
Source organism: Phalanger gymnotis (assembly GCA_028646595.1). Taxonomy (NCBI): domain Eukaryota; kingdom Metazoa; phylum Chordata; class Mammalia; order Diprotodontia; family Phalangeridae; genus Phalanger; species Phalanger gymnotis. The sequence goes on along the minus strand of CM053626.1, from coordinate 13,511,035 downwards.
TTCTTCTCTGGCTGTGTAGACATTTAAAAAAAGAAACATTCTCCATTTTCATACTTAAAAGATCAAAGAAAATTTTTGGGTCTCACAAAAAGTAGTAACATATCAACCAACAAGCATGTATTAAGTTCTTACTGTGTACCAGACCCTCTGTTAGGCAAAGAATGAAAGAATGAGCCACTCACAATTTGCTTACGTTCTAACAAGTGAGAAAATATATGTAAATAGAGATAACCATAAAGTGAATAAATACAAACAGACACAAGGTAGTTAGGGAGAGCAGTAGCAACTGGAGGGAAATGAGAAAGGCTTCACGCAGAAGATGGCCCTTGAGCTGCATCTTACACTAAGACACTTAATGAAGCCAAATTGAGGAAGGAGTACATTCCAGGTAGGGATGGATATTGTGAAGGTATATCAGTTACCTTTATACCTTACATTATACTTTACCTCATTCCACAACTTTGCCATCATCCCTCCTAAATTCTGAACCTGGTTCAGAAGCCTAGTTCTTCCCTTTATGGCTTAATCGTACCCAACTATATACCCCTTATTATGAAGAATGATAAAAAACCCTTCCATGTGACACTTTAGTGAATGAAGAAAAGAGGTAAATTCTCCCACTCCAGTATAAACCTATTGGTTTCTCTCCTTGTATTTACAAAAGCTGAATATTCTGTCTACATGTTGTAGAATTATGTGAATGATGGAATAGTCATAAGCTCCATTGGTTCAAATGTCAGGCATTCCTGAAAATAGGCCATGGCACAAAAATCGAATCTCTTTTAAAATAAAATTTTATGTGTGCGTGAGGGAAGGTGCATGTAACACCAACTCTTTGATGGCCTCTTCCAAAAACTATAAATACCATTACTATACATTTAAAAGGTAAGAATGATTCTTCACAGTAACTGCCATCCAGTGAAGTGTCTGTGAGAAAACTATCAGTCATTCAGGAAAGACTATTAACTGAAATGGCTAAATAGAGGCAAGAGGAGGAAAGGACTAAAAGAAGTTATTTCCTGAGAGAATTGGATTTAATCCTTATCTTGAGCTGATGAGATCAGCAAGACAGATAATAAAGAAGAAGAAAAAAGAGAGCACAGGACAGAGTGCTGGGTGGGGGGAGGGGTGACAGTGAGAGTTAATGGCATGATATTATCAATATTAATCAAGAAAAATTTGACCTTGATAAAAAACTAGAGAGAAGAGGATATCTAGGGGGGGGAAGGTAATTAAGAGTGTCAAATGCTTCAGAGAGGTCAAGAATGATAAGACCTGTGGAAAGGTCATTAGATTTGGTCATTTAGAAATCATATTCACTTGCCATCATCACCCAATGTTCCTTCACTCAAACCCCACCTCTGACCAGTCAATTCTCCTAACAGCTCCCTTGGCTTCTGATTGAGAACCTTCATCATGTCTTATCTGGCACAGATCCCCACCCCGTAGATCCCCAGCCATCTCCACCCCGTGCCATACTGGTGTACTTTTCCAGTCCTGGCTCTGGAAGCAATAATCAAATCAATACTACCATTGCTGGAAATGACACTTTAATCAGTTACTCCCTAACTGACTTATCTTGCCTGTGATTTCCCCCATCAAAACACCTTTCCTTGGCCACCACTCCTATATGTATGTGTTGGCTTCCTCTAAACTGTATTTTTTCTATTTTTATTCTCAGTGCATAGTACGTAGCAAGAACTTAATATTCATTTCTTCCTTCAATGAGGACATGAATGTGACCCTCAGCCTTATGAGCTATAGTAGGCCCCTGTCCCTGTGGAAGAAAGCTAATTTCCTGATTATTTGTGAACTGTTCCACATAGACTTTGATGCTAGATAAGCAAACACTGAATATTCCTTTACAAGGTGTTAAATAGCTAAGCCCTGGAGAGCTGGCAAAGCTCTTGTCAGTTCCAAAAGCTTTGTCATTTCCAAGACAGGCCTCAATTAGTTGGTCAGTTGGGAGGTCATCAAGACTCAGAACAATTGTTGAGTGAGAACCCCTAGAGGAAGGGAAGGAAAGGACTTATGTCTTTGCCATGACATAAAGCAGTAGTAATTTGCCGAGAGAGAAAAATCTCATTTAGCACCGTGATGATTCATTGGTTCCAGAAAGATCAAGGCACAAATGAGGAAGCAGAAACATGCCCTACAAATAGGCATGGATAAAGAAAGGTCATCATTTGTGTCTAGAAGCAACTTTCTGGACTAGGAACTCAAACAGCAGTGAAGAGAGACTGCTATGGACTCAAAAAAGAGCTAACCAGCCTGGCATTTGAAACTTGAGCTGTGGAGAGGAGCAGACCATGGGAACCTAACTAAGCAACCTGCCCAACAAAGACACTGACTCCCAGGGGAGCTATGTGATGACTCCACAAAGAGAAAATCCAGCTAAACTCCACAGTACCCAGAGTTGTACATTGCTCTGGCCACGTGGGATGCCTGCATGTGATGCCTTATTACTGTTGTGCTCTAAACTGGTATCTTCCCATGGACAAGCCATGTATTTGTGGGATAGTGTGCCCCAGGTTTCTGTGTGTACATGTGTTAGGGAAAGGAAAATATTTTATAATTACTGAAATCTTAGTAAATGCTAATCTTAGAGCTAATAATTTCTCTTAAGTGATTCTTAATCTGAAGTACACTGGTAGGGGCTTATCAGCTGTAGTTGAACCCTACCCCTACAGAATAGAACAGGGATAGGGAACCTGCATCGTCAAAGCCACATGTGGCCCTCTAGGTCCTCAAGTGTGGCCCTTTGACTGAATCCAGACTTCACAGAACAAATTTGTTACCAAAAGGTTACCAAAATAAATCCGTATTTCTATTAATGTTCCATTACTTTCAGGAAAACAAACTCGGAAAAGCCCCAAAGAGGTCTATAACTCCCCAAAAAGTAGATAGATAGATTGGTGGTGGGTTTGTCTTTCATTCTTGAAGAGGACTGATGACATCATGAGGGTGACTTATGCATGAATTGGATTTAAATGAGGTTGTGGAAAAGGGCAGACCCTGGTATCGGTACTAAACTCCCTACCCATTAGAGACACTGCACCCTAGGGGAGACTGGAAGACTCTACGAAGAAAATGCTTCACAAATTGTAAAGCACTATATACATACTAAGTGTGATGATAAAGGGAATTATATTGATGGCAATGAAAAGGACTCCCAGACCCTCTAGTACTGAAAGCAGTGAGCTGCCTTGGCCACATCAGCACCCTCATTCCCTTTGTACTCCAAGTTCATATCCATTCTTCTCATGGGACTGTATGCATGTGTGGGAGAGCATAACTCAGGGTTATGTGGGGAGAGTATTGTCCAGCTACTCTTTTTACTGTGACATCTGAGTAAATGCCTTTGCTAAGAGGTAATAATGTCTATTGGCTGATTGTAAATGGGAAACACATTGGTGGGGATTCGTTAACTATCATCTTAGGAGTGCTGACCCAAACTACGCAGTAGGTGACCCCTGGAGATTCAATGTGTAAATATAATTCCAAGTTAGCGAGTGGTCAAAAAGAGGAACTAAAATCCTTTGCAAACTTTAATGCACTATAGAAATATGAGTTATCATCCACTACCCCAGGAGAATGTAAACTGCCTGAGGCCAAAGACTTCTATTTTTGTCTTTGTATCTATGCCCAGCACCTGGCTAAGTGCCTGGCAGGTGCTAATAAACAGGTATGATTGACCACCAAATGAGGGTGCATGTTCAGCCCCTCTTCATTTTTGTCTCTATCCCCAATGCCTTATACAAAGTAGGCACTTAATAAATGTTTGTGACATTGGTGATTATAATGGTTAGAAAGTTTTTCCTTAAAGGCAGCAAGAATACTTGTCCTGTCAATTACAAAACCTAACGGAGATGGTAAACTGCCCTCTTTTTCTTCCTTCCTTTCCTTTCTTTTTCTTTCTTTTTTCTTTTTTTCCCTTCTTTCTTTTCTCTACTTTTCTTTCTTCTTTTCCTTTCTTTTTTCTTTCTTTCTTTGTTTCTTTCTTTCCTTTAGACTGGCCTCTTTAAAAACAGCTCTGCTTAAAACCAGATGACACCAAATGAGCTGTCAGTCACTCCTTAGGTGACCTTGGGCAAGCCACTGAACCTTTCTACTTTAGTTTCCTTATCCATAAAAAGAGCCATTTAGACCCTATGATCCCTGAGGCAGCATCCAGCCTTAAGATCCTGTGGCCCATCCCATGATTTATCTCAGCATTAGCATCATAGCATTGCACATTTTGAAGCAGAGAGGGCATCTTGCTGAATCCATCCATGAGATGACCATGAAGCATTCCATGAGGAAGTGGCTCCTCATTAATTCTGTGTGTATTTGTTTGTAGATGCAGTTGGAAGTTGTGTGGCAAAGCTGTCCTTCAGCTGTACCTTGAAGGGTCATTACTGCCTATACAGTAAGTCCAGCTTTACCCTCATCAGCCGCCAGCCTCAGCTATGGATTCATATCATGTTTCTGTTTCAGCAGGTGTGTGCCATGCGCGTGAATAGCAGCACCTTATTAAGTAACCATATTTGGAGGTGGAGGGGAGGCAGAAAGGAGGCAGCTAGGTGGTAGGGTGGATGGAATGCTGGGCTTAGGGTCAGGAAGACATGGGTTCGAATTTTGTCTCAGACACTCATTAGCTACAAAACCCTGAGCAAGTCACCAACCACTTTGGGACTCAGTTTCCTCATCTACAAAATGAAGGAATTAGACCTGATAACTCTAAAGTCTCTTCCAGCTCTAAAGCTGCAATCCTGTGACCCTAAAAGCCTGTCAACATGTGGGCTATTTCAGCAAGTCATGGGCTGGTGTTCATATGGAGACATCAGTCAACAAGTTCATTGCCTAGTGCATATGAATAAATGGATGGATGGATCAGTGAATAAAAAAAGCATTTATTAAGCACTTATGGTGTACAAAGCACTGTGCCTTAAGTGTATATGTTTGTGTGCATATAGAATTGTGCACATATAGAAATACAAATGTATATGTACATATTTGTGCCCATATACATATATATCCCTGTAAACATGAGCATTAGTTTCAACATGGTGCTTTTTAAAATGATCCCTCAAAGGTGGGCTTTCTACCATATTGAGCACCATCTTCTACACAAAAGTCTCTTGGTTAATTACCAATGAGTCACAACAAGGCTTCTCATCTTCTCTGATCTTTTAAATATTAACTTCTTCGGTTTAACATTAGAGAATGAAGGAGGAAGGGGAAAAATAATTTGGAGTGGAATGGGATAGAAAATACCTATTAATAGCTTGCTGTGTGCCATCTACTGTGCTAAATGCTGGAGATGCTAATAGAAAATCAAAGCACTTCCCGGTCTCCCTGAGCTTTCATTATAATTAAGGGAGACAACCCACAAAGAAGAGATCATGTTTATATGTTCAGTTCACGGCATATAGAAAGACCAAGTATTGCTTGGGCAGAGACTATAGCAAGGACCTTGGGAAACAATGGCAGGGAAGATGGACCCCAATAAGTTGGTTCAAGGGTTAGAGGAGAGTGAAGCTCTGGTATCTTTCTAGCAGAGGTAGGGATCTCAGGGTTAGCATCCATCTGGCACTGGACATCCTGCATCTGATTGGAACTGGGCAGTAGAGCAAACAGAATAGAGTGAAACTAAGCTTCCTTCATGTGGAAATGACTTTGCTTCCTTTTGAGTTTCCTCACATGAGTTTTAATATTGCCATATTCTTTAATTTTGAGTCTATGTATGAATATATATGTATATACATATATATGTATATATATATATATGGAGAGAGAGAGAGAGAGAGAGAGAGAGAGAGAGAGAGAGAGAGAGAAGGATGGTGCATTTTACTAAGTCATACATATCTGGGACAAGATTTTATAAAAGAAATTATCAACCTAGCAATGAAAAATATCGAAAAACTGCTCACCCTTTTCTGTAAGGATCTTGCAAACATGGAGTACTTGGATTTGTCTTTGTCTTCTCAGCACCTAGTGCAGTGTCTGGCACAGACTAAATGCTTAATAAATGTTTTTTTATTGATTGACTCTATTATGTCCCAAAGAAGTTTTCCCAAAATGTGGCCAAAGGAGGGGCATGGTGCTTTGAATTCAGTAAGGATTAACCATTTGTTGATGGATGGATGGATGGATGGATGGATGGATGGATGGATGGATGGATGATTTGCTGGCCTTGAATTATAAAAAGAGAAACTTCAAAAAAAATTTAAACCTAGAAAGCTAGTCCAGAAACTGTATGCCATTGTAAAATAAGGCATTCTCTTAGCTTCTACCGAGATCATGTCTATGTCAACCAAATAAGATACTAAGTTAATTTTCAACTATGGGTCCAAATGCTAATGTTTCCCCAGTTTCTGCATGATGGCTTTGAGGTGGAAGTGTATCAACAGAGAAGGGACTCTGCAGGGTGCCTTAGTGCCACATTTTTTTCATAAAGCATTTAAGCAAGTACATAAAATGACATTGTGATAAGGACAACTCACATGTCAGTGTGATAGGTAAAGATTCTTTGGTCTGGACTCATTACTTCACTGGGAAAATAAACTGCCAGTGTCATGATTCCATCCTCTGATAAAGATCAGCCAATCCTCTGTAACTTGGCTTTAGAAAATTCTAGGGAAGCACTGAAGGAAGGGTTAAGTGACTTGCCCATGGTCACCCAGCTAGTTTATGTCCCAGGCAGGATGTGAATCCAGGTCATTCTGAATCCAAGGCTACCCTTCTGTACAAACTTCCTCTCAGGTTAAGTTCGCACCTAAGAAAAATACAACTTACCATTGATTTCCATCCCTTGCTTGCAATAACACTCTAGATTCTTCTTCCATTTAACTTGGGGTGTCTTTTTAACTTAAGCCCATCAGTAATTTTCTTTTGCTTCATCCATTCTTTGTTCTGTTCATTTGCCAGTTTTCTAAAAATTAACCATGAAAAATCCATTTTGATTCCTCCCAGCAATATTTCTTGCACGTGGTATGTGGTTTTGTTTTGTACTTTGAGCCCAGATAACAGAAAAGAGGCTACTTTTCCATTCTTTTCATTCCACCGTAATTTCTTCTTTGCTTACTTTTGGTCCTTCCTCATCTTCCTAATGATTGCTGTTTTTTATGAAAATAAAAATCAGAGCGTTGATTTCTCAATCCCAGGTCTTTAACAACCTCATAGGGTTGGTTTAGGCCTTTTACCCTTCTGTCTCCACTCCGCTGGTTTGCTCAAATGCACATGGCTCCTAGGCTTTGACTATCAGCGAATCATTCATTACACTCCACAGCCCAAGTACGCTCTTTGTGTTGTCTTGCATGTAGTTGATCCTTCAAGATTGCATTTTGAATTGAACTCTATGCGTCTCTAGCTTTTTCATTGACCTTTCCTATGCTAATTCACGGCACTAATGATGATGAAATCTAAAAACACACGTCTGACCAGCCTCTTTTCATAACAAGTGTAAAATTCAAGTTGGTCTCCATCCATGGTTTCCAAACGTTTTTGACTTGAGTTTCTCTTTCATGAGTCCAAGGATCCCAGAGACTCACTCTCATTTTCTACCACAAAAGGAGAAGAATGGTGCTGTCTTTGGTGATGTACCAATAAATTCATGCTGAGGTTTTATTAAATAACATAAAAGATCGTTTATGCTAGAGAAAAAAGTAGAGATATTGCAATATTATAGTCATATAATGATCCACCAACCACCACACAAATTTGCCTCCATGTCTTAGCTTTTGATATGAAAAACATGAATGTAACTGAAGGAGTAAATCCCAAGGCCATGCCCTGCTCATCATTCTTATCATTTTATAAAATCTCATGGTTTTATTCATGCATCAAAGCAAAACCTATAGCAGAATATGCATGCTAACTCACTCATTACACTTTGCTTTAATTCATAGTGAGTTAACATTTGTAAAAAAGTCTTTAAAGCTTGGTGAAATTAGGTTTATAAGTGAAAAGTTCATAAGCCATTTGATTTATCAATCAGTGGAGCATTCGTTTTATTGCTTACGATGCGCCTGCCTCTGTGTTTGAGGGGGTAGGTTTTTGTACTTATAAATAACACTAAGAGCAAGCATTTATATAGTATTTTAAGGTTTCAAGGTGTTTTATAGACATGATCTTACGGATCCTCAGAAACCTTGAAACAAGTTCTATGATGAGATAGGCACTATCGTTCCTCCATTTTGTAGATGAGAAAAGTTAAGGCTGAGAGAGCTTAAGCGAGTTGCTCACAGTTCCATAACTAGTAAATGTCTAAGGTAGGATTTGAACTCAGGTCTTTCTGGCTCTGGACCTGGCACTCTATCCACTACACCACCTAGCTGCCCTAAGTGATCTATAGCATTTCATAAAAAGAATGATCTCAAAGGATCTGGGCTAGTCATATTACAAGAATGAGGGGTGGCAGGTGGAAAGCCTTTACCCAGGTAGAGAATATTAAGAAACCTAGAGGAAGTCTGCGTCCCATTGGGTACCAGGGCTGGCATAATATGAAAAGGCATGGAGGGTTTGCAAACTGAGCATTGAAAGATGCGTCAGCACCAAGGAGCTCATTGATTGACTGAATTATTCGGAGTACTGAAGTGAAAGTTTGGGACTGGGAAGGAAATAGGATCCACACTGGATGGGAAGCACCCTGCGGACAGATTCTGTGCCTTTTTATCAGCCCCTTCAACTGCTAGGGACTTACTTAATGCACATTTGTCGGTTGAATGACATGTCCAAATGAGTGATACAAACAATTTACTTGTTTGTTGTTCAGTCGTGCTTGACTCTTGTGACCCCATTTGGGGTTTTCTTGGCAAAGACACTGAAATGCTTTGCCTTTTCCTTCTCCAACTCATTTTACAGATGAGGAAACTGAGGCAAACAGGGTTCAATGATTTGCCCAGGGTCACACAGCTAGTATCTGAGGCCAGATTTGAACCCAGGAAGATGAGTTTTCAGACTGACTTCAGACCTGGCACTCTATCCACTGTACCATACACTCATTGATTTGAGGGTCCCAGTTCCATTTATCATCTAGGAGCTTCTGTAAAGCCGGTAAGGCATAATGGGAAAAGTCCTGTATTTGGAGTCAAAGGACATGGGGTTCAAATCCCAGCTCTGCTACTTTCTTTGTATGTAATCTTGGACAAGTGGGGCGGGGAGTAGTGAGGAGAAGAAAAGGGTGGAAGGCAACAAGCATTTATATAGCACCTACTATGTGTCGGGCACTTTTTACAAATATTTCATTTGAGCCTCACAACAACCTTGTGAGATAATTACTGCTATTATAACCATTTTACAGTTGAGGAAACTGAGGCAAATCAAGGTTAAGAGACCCACCAAGGGTCACACAGCTAGTATGTGTCTGAGTCTGGATTTGAACTCAAATCTTCCTGATTCCAAGTCTTGCCCTCTATCTACTGTGCCACCTAGCTGCCTCATTCAATCATTCCAGTAAAGCTGCCCCCAGTCATTTAACTTCTCTGGGCCTCAATTTCCCCATCTGTAAAATGGAGTGGCAGGACTATATGGCATCTAAGGTCCCTCACAATTCTGCTTCTATGATCTTATACCTTTTAGAAGCATATGATCCAAAGACATGCTGTTTTTCACTCCCAATTTCCATGTGTGAACAATTATATTAAATTGTTCATTATTAACCTGATGCATTTAGGTTATGGCCATACTCTATATGAGGCTAGTTGATACTTATTTCACTGTGTCTCTTAATTTTCTGTCTTAATTGCCATGTTTTTGATGAAAGAAATAGAGATATTCTTTATGCCATGCTAATTCTTAACAAGACACAGTATTGGAAAATGAGTTGAGTGAATAAGGCATGACCAAGGTCAGGGATATTTATAAGGATTGCTGCTAATTGCACTGAAAATTCATTTAAATGGTTTTGATATTACTCTCTCAGTTCAAAAAAAGAGAAAAATGCCAAACATAAACTATATTTGACCTCTGCTACTGATGTCTTTATTTCATTTAAACCACATTTAAACTCAAGCTCCCTCTAAGGCCGAGAGCCAGTTGAATGTCACTGTTATCATGTCAAGAGATGGTTTTTACACTAATGGGACCTTGGTGAAATGTGTTCCATTTTTTATCATTAATTTTTCTCTTCAGGGATCATTTCCAGAGCCGCTGTCCACACAAAGCACGTCGGTGCGAGCTCTCAGATCCTTGTGGGCAAAGACACAGATAAAAGGAACTCATAGTTTTGAAACTGCAATGATACAATCTACATTTCCCCATAAGAAGGTAAGCATTTTTCTCAGGAAATACAATTTAAGTCATAACTATTTTGTTGCAATGGGTTTTATTTCTGCCTCTTACCTTTCTTTGTATTTCCAGAACCTAGCACCATACCCGGCACATTTTTGTTGTTCATTGGACATTTTCAGTCACGTCCGACTGTTTATGACCCTATTTGAAGTTTTCTTAGCCAAGACACTGGAGCAGTTTGCTATTTCCTTCTCCAGCTCATTTGACAGATGAGGAAATTGAGGCAAATGGGGTTAAATGACTTGCCCGGGCTCACACAGCTAGTAGTTATCTGGATTTGAACCCAGGGAGATGAGTCTTCCTGACTCCAGGCCTGCCACTCTATCCTCTGCACCACTACACATAGCAGGCAATTCATAAATATACATTGACTGATTGGATAATTAATAGCGTCATCCCTTGTTCTCTTCCATTCAGACCTACAACCAGGGCAGGGACATCAGGACCGTGCCAAGGTGCCAAAATTAGCAGAATGATGAGAGTATTTGCATTTATTTGCAGCATAGAAATTTGAGCTTAGCCCCTATCAAGACCTAATAATGAGGTAAAAAAAGAAGCCCACCAGATGGCAGGTTTGCTCTCCCTCTGTGAAGGCACCCGATGAGCTACTTTGTGACCCACCCCACCCTGCTGCCCCTCAGTCATTGTCAGGGTCAGAAATCCTGGCTGTGGTTGCATTTCCATTGTCTTTCAACATTGTGCTCGATGCTCATTCGCATGTGTTTGCATAGTAGACTAGACAGATTTGGAAAACGGGATGATCAATTCAGAGCTAGAAAGAACCTCAAAGTCCATCATATCAACCCTTTCATTTTCCAAATGAGAAAAAGAAGATAGATAGAAGGTAAGTGACCTATCCGAGGTCACACAGCTAAGTGATACAGTGGACTGGGCTTGGAGTCAGAAGGACCTGAATTCAAATCCTTTCTCATACCCTGACTAGCTATGTGTACCTGGGAAAGTCACTTACCCTGTCTGCCTCAGTTTCTTCATCTGTAAAATGGAGATAGTAATACCTACCTGCCAGGGTTGTTGTGAGGATCAAGTGAGATCATAATTTTAGCCCAGTACGTGGCATATAGTAAATGCTATTTAAATGTTAAACTGTTGGTGAGTTAGGGGGCCATCTACCCCAAACGCGTGAAGCTTCCCCATCAGAGTGGGTGGATGTAAACGGTTTCTTCCAATGGGACACGAAGGCAGTGGAAGCAGGCACTGTGGAGCGCTTAGAGCTTAGTCAGACATTGAAGATGCCAAGGTCATCCACTGCACCCAGACTATCTCCAGTCATCTTGACTTTTGTCCTGCCACTGGACTTTGATGACTCTGGAAGAGAGAGCGAGGCCAATGACTTTGTGCAGCTCTGCCTCCCTTAAATCCGATTCACTAGAGAGGCAAGGTGTCACCCAGTGCTGTCATTGGTCCTCTTCAAAAATGAAGGACAAACAACAGAAAGTAGCAAAACCAGATACTTTATTGTCAGTCGACAAGTCAACAAGCATTGATTAAGCGAGCTCTTAAAATGTACCGGGCACCGCCAGAGCTACTGTTAGGCATATTGCGGATTAGCAACTGAGAGGCACCATGTTGTAGTGGATACAGTACTGGCCTTGGAGCCAACATGATGCTAGTTCAAAGCCTATCTCCCAACACATCCCGGCTGTGAGGCTGGACCTGTGCCTCAACCTCCAAGTGCCTCAGGCAACTATCTGAGATTGATTCAGAGAAGGAACTGACTGGGATTGGGAAAGGGTTTTTTCTTCTTCTGGGCATTCCAATTACAAGTGAAATCACTGGTCCAGTCCCTAACCCCAATGTAGGAGAAGCAGTTTGGCATCACGGTTAAAGAGTGATGATCTGAGTCATGAAGACCTGGGTTCGATATCACTTCTGACTCCTACTGATTGTGTGACCCTACCAGAGTCCCTTGTACTCTCCGTGCCCCTAAGCACTGAGGTGGCATAACTTTCTCCAGTGTGCGTTGCTAAAAGGAGTTCTCTCACCTGCAATTCACTATACCAACCAAGTCAGAGGTCCAATCCAAAATGAGAAAAACAGAAAAGCAATTCTTCCCCCAAGAGAGTTAGCCTGCCGAGAAATACATGGATTCCTCTCAACCAGAAGGCACCTGGTTGACATGTAAGGCTCATCCTGAGAAGGATAGTTATTTTGTGCTTATGGGCCATTAACACCCATTTTCCTTCCTGAACATCTGTTGCTGTTGGCTACTACAAAAAGAGAGTGATGCTGTATTTACTTATAACTCGTGACCCACCTAGAGGAAGTGAGCCCCAAGCCAGGCTTAGATACCCACCTTAGCTGCATCTTCTGGCCAGTCTTCCTTTCCACAGCATCAGCTGACACTGTGAAAAGAGACAAATCCGGGATGGGGGTGGGAGGGATATTGCATTAATTCTCTTTTCTAATGGGCTGGGCCTCACCCCGTCAATGATACACACTTCTCAAGTGCCCCCATGTACAAAGACAAAATGAGCCAGACCCCAAAGAGATTATGTATATAAAACATGAGCTCCTCGAGGGCAGGGACTGTCCTTTGCTTTTCTTTGTACCCTCAGAACTTAGCACAGTGCCTGGCACAGTAGGTGCTTAATAAATGCTTTTTGATTGACTTTGTAAACCTTAGAGCATTAAGTAAATGGTATTATTTGTTATTTTATTGTTTATTTTCTGTAAAATATTTTCTATAAATTTGTTTATTTTCTATAAATCTTATTATTCTACTGATCAGCGAGGTAGTATGGCATAGTGGCTATATAGATTGGCACAGAGCCAACCCTAATAAATAATTAAGAGCATTTCTAGAGCTCTTTAATGTTTTCAAAGCATGCTATCTCATTTGACCCTGAAAAAAAACACTGGGAAATGGGGAGGGAAAGGAATAAACATTTAAATGCACCTACTATGTGCTAGGTACTGTGCTAAATGCTTTTTACAAATATTATCTCACTTGATCCTCACCACAACCCTGCAGTGTAAGTGCTATCATTATCCCCATTTTACAGTTGAAGAAACTTAGGCAAATAGAAGCCACACAGCTTACATATGAGAAAACCGAGGCAGAGGAGTTTAGTATTCTGACCAAGGGTCACATAGATACTAAGCAGCTGAGACAGAATTTGAATTCACATTTTCTTGCCTCCAAGTCTAACATTCCACCCCCTCTGCCATGTAGGGGCCCAGAAACCAGGAAAACCAAGGTTTGAGTCCTTCCTACCTACTGGCTCTCTGATCAAGCCTCTTGAACTCCTAGGGCTCTAGGCAGCTCTCCAAAGGTTTGAGTTGCTGAAAAGGTGCTGACCTTGGATTGGTGGAGAGCATTTTCTCACCTGGAAGTACCCAATGCCATTAAATCACAGGTCTAATCCCCGTTCTGATTCTAATAATGCAATGACCACAAACCTTTATGAAATACTAGCAGATGCCCATCCACACCTGGATGTGTGCTGCCATAAGTCCTCCTGGTCATACTTCTTTTGCCAGTGACTCCCCAAGCCCCTTTCTCCTCTCCCCATCTTAGAGTCTGTGACTCCTGTGTCTACTTGACACATGCCTCCTGCCCTCGTAGCATTGACAAGTCAGTGTTGCTGGGAATACCACGTGGTTTCCCTTTTTGTTCCTCCTTCCTTGTGGTCTATTCTCCTCCTCTCATCTCTGGAGCATCCTATCCCCGTGCCATTTGCGCCTGCTCCCCCTCACTAAACCAACAACATGGGAGCAAGTCCACGAGTGGACTAAGAATCATAATGGAGGCAGCCACCTCTGCCAAAGAGAAGCTTCCCACTGTACATCACGTCCTGTCCCGACAAAGACCCTGTAGTCTCCTTTGGAGCCGGAGCTTGCTCCCCGCTCTTTTTACCATGTTGGCCATCTGACTGGAACTGCCTCAGGAAGGAGATCCGCTGGTCTTCCAGCTCTTTCTCCCAGCCTCCTGACAGGAGAATCACCTTCACTCTAACCAGCAGTGTGTAAACGTTTCACGTGCTCCAGCCACATCCCTCTATTATCTGAAGCACCTTAAAGATCATTTCATGACCTTGAGCTCCAGGCTGCAAATTTCTCTTTTATGAATATCAACTTCCTTCCTAGGTCTTTACGCTTCATTATCCCACATTCTTTTATAAGTGACCTTATTTTTTTAAATGTCTTTTCTTCAGCAAAACATTGCCTTCCTTCTAGCTTTTCAAACAGAGGCAGGTGAGACTTAAAAGTTATTCTGCAACTTGTAGTATTTGTCTTTGTAATGTTGAAGCCTGATATGATAGACTGTAAACTCCTCTGTTTTGGATTGCCCGGCGTACCTTCCTCTAGGGCAGTGCTTCTTAACTTTCCATCTGTGAACTCATTTTTTAAAATATTTTGACAATTACATTTAACTGTTATTGACTTCTTTTGTAACCCTATGAATTTTATTTTATGCATTTAAAAATATGATTAGGAGGACGGGTTCATAGCTTTCACCACACTGACTGCAATTTCTACTGTTATTAGAAATATTATTTTTAATGCTGCTGTTAGTAGAAGGGATCCAGGACACACGCACAAAATATTAAGACACTGTTCAACGGACAGATCTAGGACTTGCCTTTTAAGTTCTTTCTGTTTTTTGGTAGGGCTATAAATAGGTGTCCACCAATGGAATCTCCTATTCTGTTGGGGGAAAGGGAAGAATATGCGTGTGCACATATATGTATTACATATACACATATGTACACACATGTGTATGTATCTAGATGTTCACATATATGAATGGATACATATTTGCATGTACCTGCATACATATGTGTCTACATGTGTAGTGTGCATATACGTGCATAAACATGTATACATGCGTATATACACACATGCATATACATGTGAGTTTCTTAATCATCAATTACTGCCCTGAGTACAGAAATCATCCACTGAGAAGGTAGGGGAGAGAACAGGGTATGGGCATGCAGAAGGGATATAGAAATGTCCTTACATGTACATAGGTTGTGGTTTGGTTACTGAAAGTCCATTGGTGTAAAGGGGTCAGAGTTGAGGACTGTTGAGCTACAATGAATGAAGGGAATGGTATAAATGTATGAGAGACAAACCCTTGATTGGTTACCATGGTGACCCATCTTCTCATCAATTGTCTGATCACACACTGATTGTCTATGGTGGTCCCTGTGGGGTGTCTAGCCCCCACATTGATGACCATTATTATAGACAGTTGACAATGAAGGTCTAGAGTTCAGAAAAGAAGTGAGGATGAGGCAATAGACTTGGGAATTGAGCACATGGACCCCGTAGTTGAAGCCAAGGGCATGAGTGAAATTGTCTAGGAAGTGATTGAGAGAGAAGATGAGAGGGTCAAGGACAAAATCTTCTGAAACCATGACCAGGAGCCAATGAAGGAAAGTCAGAAGAAGCAGAAAAGTAGGAAAGTGAAGACAATGCGTTGTCTCTAAGTAAGTAGCCAGGAAGAGGACGTGGGCAACAGAGAAGTCAAGGAGTAGGAAAACTAAGAAAAAGCCATTGAACTTGGAGGTTTGGGGGTTACTAGGGACCACTGAGGCAGCAGCTCCGGTGCAGTGGTGAAGGTGGAAACTGGAGTGGAAGAAGTTGTGAAATGGGGAGAAATTGGAGGCATGGGAGGGGGGAGTAACAGGGACGGTCAAGACAGAGCAATGGTGAGTTGGATAGGATCAAAGCAGTAAAGGAAGCTTTATTATCTTGGCTAACTCTGAGAGTGTTCAGAGAGAGATTGGCGAGAACAAGTGGAGAGGGAGAGATTAAAAATGTATAGATACTTCCTGGCTATCCTGGATTAAGAGGCCCTTGGCCCTTGATTTTATGGTCTAGTTGGGGATAGATACAAACACACATAAAATTAAGTAAGAACAAGGACCAGTTTGAATGGTTAAGCTCAAACTCTGACATTGGAGCCCTAGCTGAGCCCATGAGCTCTGGGGAGGGGAGGTAGACGATGCGGGTCAGGTCAGATTCATCATTGCTGCCCTGGTGAAGGGGAATCACTAAGAAAGCCATACTATGCCATTTTTTTAATTTGGCTTTTGTTTTTAAATGCTGACAAACCAGAAGTGTTCAAGACGAAGCCAAACCCACAGCTGAGTCATTGCGGAGTATAACTTCTGGCCCAGTTTCATTCTGACTTCAAATTGCCAAAGTTCCAGTTAAAGGCAGTCACATAATATTCCAGTGACTCTTCAATAGTTGTGAAATATGTTTGTTCTTTTAAACCACCCAGTTAAAACTTACAGGAACGTTTTTGATGCATGCTCATGAATATATTTATGACATCATTCATCCATTTTTAAACCAATGATTGCTTTACCTCAAAGAAGATTAATCACAAATTCTATTTTTGAAATGTGTTAAAAGTTCAACTCTATGAGAGTACCCTGGGTCACCATAGCTTAAGCATTCATCACCCGGATTATGGTTTGTCCTTCATTCTCGAAGAGGACCATGATATCAGGAAGATGATGCCATGACTTGCAAGTAAATTAGATTTAAGTGAAGGAAGGCTGTGCAAAGTCACCAGCCTCACATTCTCCTCCAGAGCCATCAGGATCCAGTGGTCAGACATAGGTCAGGAGAACTGGAGATGGCCCAGGATGGCCTTTTAAGCTAAGCTATTTCTGAGTTCTCACTTTGACTGAGGCGGTGCCCATTCAGTGATTAGGGCTGCTTACAAAGCAAGGCAAGTGATGGCCCTTTTAATAAAAAAAAAAATCAAACTGGGAGGGAAAGACCCTCAGGGTCGCTGGCCAAAAGAGAAACAATTACTATTTACATTCACTCTGCTGGCCAATCAATGAGAGCCAGCATGAATTGGGTTTAAGGTATGGTTTTTAAGAAAGAAATCTAGCCAGTAAACCAGTAGCAGCCCTGTGGATAATGAGCCTCTCTGTCTTTCATGCAACTGAACCTCAGACCCTCACCCACAGAGGTACACCATCTCATTTGAGCTTCATAACAAATGTAGGAGAGACAGTGTAGCCTAGTGAATAGGGAGCTAGCTTCAGAGTCACTAAAGACCTGAGTTCAGGTCCTACCTCTGACAAATATTGATTGTGTGACACTTAGACTCTCGGTGTTCCAGATAACTCTTCAAGTTACTATAAATTGTACCACAGTTGCTGAGCTGCATTGGTGGAGGGACTTCACTCATTTGGTAGCTCCCTACATAACTGAAACCATAGGTTGGGATAATTTTTTTAGTCACATTAGGTGGGTTAGGGGCCACTAGGGATGACACACTGGACCTGGAGTCAGTAAGACCTGAGTTTAAATCCACCCTCAGACACTTAGTACTGTGTGACCATGGGCAAGTCACTTACCCAAGTTTGCCTCAGTTTTCTCATCTGTAAAATGAGTCGGAGAAAGAAAGGGCAAACCACTCTAGTATCTTTGACAAGAAAACCCAAAAAGGGTCATGAAGAGCTGGATATGACTGAAACAAATGAACGACAACAAAAATTAAGCAGGTAATAGAAATATTCTTATCCTCATTTTACAGTTAAGAAAACTAAGATGTCCTACCTTCACTGGGACATTAAGTGCCCACCATCACATAACTACTCAGTGGCAGAGAGGAGATTCAAATCCAGGCCTTCTCAATTCCAGACCCAGCTCTCCAGCATATTGCTGCAGCCCTCCATGGAAGCCTTTCTAGCTTGCTAGAACCCCACCCACCCACCCAAAGCTATAGCTCCATTGGCACAGCCAATGAGAACCCAGGGGCACATGTACACTGGGGGAGTAATCAAGGTGAGGCTTATGTGACAGCTGGTGATACAATACCAAATGAAGGACTGCTAACCTGTGCAGTATGCGCCATGTAGCACAGTTATCCACTGAAATGTTCTCACACTTTTTCTCAAGAAATTTAGCTTAACATAGAAATGACTAAAAGATGTAATTGTGGGGATTCTTTTGCTATTGATTGACTCATGGGGTCAGAGACTTAGAGAGGAAAAGGACCCCAGAAGCCATCGAGGATATCCAATCCTCTCCTCTTACAGAGAAGGAAACTAAAGCTCAGGGTGCCCAAGTGACAGGCCCCAGGGAAGTGAGGCAGAAATAAGAATGCATTCCAGGCATGGGGAATGGCCCGTGCAAAGGCACCAAGATGGGAAATGGGGTGCTACATGTAAAGGAAGGCAAGGAGGCCAGTGTGGCTGTGCTGTAGTGAATTATGGGTAGTGATGGTGGAAAGATGGGATGGGAGTCAGATTGTAAAAAGCTGTGTGTGCCAGGCAGAGACGTTTGTATTTGATCCTCTCTCTTTAATTAGCACTAGTATCAGGAGAAAGAGGGCAGAAGTCCAAGATTCTTGAGAGCAATACTTTCCTGGATTAAAATTCAGTTTTTCAGTTTTCACAACTTGCAAAGTCATTGTTTCAAACTTATTAATTATGATCCCAACTGTTTCCCTAGAAGATTCATATTCTGAACTGACCTGAAGCTTGAGAATTAATTTTCCCATTTGAGGGACAATGCTAGTGGTCATGGTAAAGCAAACGAAAATAATCAACATGGACTTTCAATCGAGAGTTTCACTATTGGTTTTCGATGCACAACTAAGTCCACGTAATAGGGAAGGATTCTGAAGGGCAGAGTGATGAAAATGGAATAGAAATGGCTAGTAGAGGGGTGAGAATTTGAGAGAAAACTTTTGTTGTCAAGTCAACAAGCCTTTATTAAGTACCTGCTATGTGTCAGGCCCTGTGCTAAGTTCTGGGAATAAAAATACAAGCAAAAAAGACAGCTGCTGCCCTCAAGGAACTTACATCCTAAGGGGGAAGACAATAGTCAATCAATAAACATTTATTGAGTGCCTACTGTGTGCCAGGCACTGTGCTAAGTGTTGGGAATACAAAAAGAGGCAAAAGACAGTCCCTGCCCTCCAGGAACTTACAACATAAGGGGCAAAACGACATGCAAACAAATGTCTACAAAGCAAACTATATGCAGGTTAAGTAGGAAATAATTAACGGGGGAAGGCACTAGGAAAAAGAGGGGTTCCAGTAGATGATGGGATCTTAGTTGGGACTTAAAAGAAGCAAAGGAGGTCAATAGGCAGAGTAGAGGAGAGAGAGCATTCTGGGCACGATTAACAGTCTGAGAAAGTGCCCAGAGCCGAGAGATGGAGCGGCATGTTCATGGAACAGCCAAAAAGCCACTGTCACTGGATCAAAGAGCATGTACTGGGGAGTCAGGTGTAAGAAGACAGGAAAAGTCGGGCTAGGCTAGGTTATGAAGGGCTTTGAATGCCAAACAGAGTTCAGTATTCGAATGACTTATTCAAAGCCATGATACAAGGTGGTCAAGATAGGGAGCTTCCTACAGTACAAAAGGAGCCACTATTTACTATTACTTTTTTCATAAATGCACTTTTTAATATCAGAAAAATCCCACTTTCCATAGCATGTATATGTCATATTTGATATGTCAGGTTGCACTATGAAGGCTCAGTTCTTGGTGAATAATAAAAGCACACAGAAAATGCAGCTCTGAAATTCCATTTTCTACCTTTTTCAAACCTCTCTGGGTTTACACAAATGTTTTCTCCCGGTTTTTATCTCCATCTTTGATGAAGGTCAAAAACTCATATTACCCCACTACTCAAATAGCTCTAAGATGTGGATGGTCTCTCCAGTGATGCAGATCATAACCCATCCATGCCTCCACAAGGTCCTCATGGGGAAGAGATGAACAGGGTTCTCCAAAACCATGCCACCTATGCACAAGCTTTGGCAAGTCCTAGCTGGCTACAAAGACTTTGAGGACAGTCCCAGGAACAGAGAACTTTACCAGGACCAGGCTAACCGAATGGGAAGGGGCTCATTATCAGTAATGACAGCAATAATGATACATGGCATTGATAGACTTTGATATTGATAGATACAAGACATCGATAAGACAAACTTAAAGTTTGAAAAGCATTTAAAACACACTATCACATTGGAGCTTCACGATATATGGGGGGAAAATAATTCCACCTATTTCTTGACACAGTAACCTGTACTCACAATACCAGTATCCTCCCAGTGATTCTATGTGGCTACATATGATGAAAATCACAGTCTCAAAGTGACTAAACTGTAAGTAATCCAAAGATGAATGGAAAGATACACAGTAGGCACACATGACCTGTAGCTTATTGCCGACAATGACTTGTGCACAAAAGGTGGGATAACACAAAAACCCCTCCAGGAAATGGGTGCTGAGGAAAGGAGATGAACCAGCCAGGCATAAAGCAAAAGGAAGGCATATCAATTGGGCCCCCCAAGGGCACTACTTATGACCACGAAATGTTAAAAGACTTGGAGGGAGGCCTCCAGGCCATTGGGTAAAGCTTTTATGGGGCTTGAATGAAAGGAAGTGAGCAAGAATTTCAGAGAATGAGAAGGAATGAATGGCTCGTGACCTGCAGTGTGGGAGGGATTGCTCATATTGTTAAGAACACGGATCCCCTGAGGTATTAAGGAATATAAGATTGGGAACTGTTCTGAGGAATCCCCAGAGAGTTCAGGCTTTTCATTATTTATTATTCGGTTCAACACAGGTCTATTAGTTAGTGATTACTAGTATACTAATATCACGTTTCTTGATTAGACTAGGTTATTAGTACTATTAGATTACTAAAAGTATTGTGCAAGTAGTGATTATTAATAGTGATTACCTCCGTGAATGTCCTCCTCAGCCAGCTGATCGTGTCCTTGAGGTGACCCTGGCTTCTCAGCAGAGAACAAACTTGAATAGATCCTGCCATGTTGGAAAGGCTTCAGGAATGACCCCAACGACAGAGTATTGGCCAAACACAAATTTAGCTAAATGCAGAGTTCCTCACTGGAAGGTTGGCCACTAAGTAATGAACAAGTTGGTGTCATTTCAAATTATGAAATCCACTAATGTGACATAGAAGGGTTGTTAAGTGCATTGGCAGAAGTAGAAGCTACATCAATGAAATCAGATCTTTTAAAGTATTGACTTGTGAAGGACAAGAAGTATGCTTATTCTTTTTCCTGGCCCCATCAGGCAGGAAGTGGGATATTGGAGCAGAATAAGGCACCAGCTGCTAATCCCAATCCTTACGAGCATGTGCAGAGTGTCATGGATGCAATTTCCCAACTGGAAGAGGCTGGGGAGACTCTTGATTGGTCTGGAAGAAGGAACAAAAAAATTTTTTTTAAAAAAAGTATTGACTTGTGTGTTTAGGACTATGGGTGAATTAAAAAAAAAATAATATGGCCTCTGCCCTACAGGAGTTTGCAATCTAGCTGAGGAAATGAAGAAAACATATGTGAAATAGTTCAATACCAGTGAAAAGTTATATTGGGGTAAATGCCAGCATAAATGGTACAGATTTTAAGTGCAACAGGAGGACAGAATTAGGAGAGGTTGGTAGCAGTTGAGGAAAAGCTTTGCAGCAAAGGAAGCAGTTGAGCCAGGCATTGAAGGACAGCTCAAATTTGGAAAGGTGGAGAAAAAGAAGGAACAGATTCTATGCAGAGATAACAGGATGAACAGAGGTGGGAAGGAGCATGGAATGTTTATCCAGTAGTGAGATCTGCTGAGCTCGTCTGGAGGATATGTATTTGAAAAGAATAGAGGAGAAGGTTTGCTACGAAGGATAGAGCCAGATTATGGAAGGCCTTGAATCCATACTGATGAGTTTTTATTTTGCCCTGTGGACTATGATGAAATATTTTGGGGAGGTAGGAGGGGTAGGAAGGAAGAAACCAAAGGCAAAAGTGTTAGATGTGAAGAATAGCTGAAAAAGAAAGAGCAGTAACTGTGCTAAGATTATGAGCCTATGATAAGAGTGGAGTCATTGTCAGTATCAGAGAAGTTGAAGGAAGAGTGGCTAGCTTGGGGAACAGAGAAGTTTGGTTGAAGATCCGTGTTGAGTTTGAGAGGATACCAAAGCAAGAACATTGAGTGAGCAACTGGAAGCGAGTATGGACCAGAAATAAAGAATTGGCCCTGTGCAGAGACTAAATGCATGAGCTGAGTCTCATCAGCACCGTGCTTTCTAGATAAGATCTGGAATTCTAGATAGCATTAGGAATGTTGGGGGTTTGGGGTTTACAATATTCAAATTACATTATTTAAATGCAGGATTATTTTATTATTATTTACATAGAATCAAAAATCTCGCCCAACTCAGTGTATTCAAGTTGTATCTTCTGGGTTTGATTTAAGAGGAGAGGTTGAAAACTTTACCAGTCCCTCAGAGAATTGAGATAAGGCTGTCTCCTGCTTAAATGCTCCAACCCTCTAATGACTTTTTAGAAGTGTGATTTTGGGGGATATGTTAGCAGCATAAGCTTGGAGTCCCAGTTCATGTCTAAGCCCTCACCCCTGAATTCTGTCAGTAGTTTCATGTGGATTCAGTCGTTCTATTTCTTTTTCTTAGTAGTTACAAACAGTACTCATCCATCAGATGTGATATATGGTTTAACCCCATATAATTTGTTGAGTTCAGATGACTCGGGAAGCTTTTTGGACCTGACTAGACATGAGGTCCGATTAACCCTAAGAACAGGATTTGTTTTTTATGTTATAGGGACTCCTTGGTTTGCATTCATGGTTCTTGGATTCGCAATTGGGAAAAGAAAAAAAATTATTTTACATAGAACTAAAAGGCACTTATTAACATATTTTAGTACTTTATAAATGTAGCATTTTATTAAAATGATATAACTGACTCAATCCTACAAGCTTTGTGTGGACTACACACAAGTCACTGTGCTAGCCACTGGGAAAATACAAAGACAAAGAGGAAAGGTAATCCCTGCCCTCAAGAAGCTTAAGTTAGACTAGGCCAGATAAACAGAGAAATATTTTCTCAATTTTTCTCCAAGCTTGATACATCAAAAGAAATTGTGTTTTCTAAATATTTCTCAAACCCAGGCCATTCTCCAACGAAGCATGTCTATTTTACTACTGTTCTGTACATTCCACCATGACCATCCAGATGTTTCACATCAGCATGATACAGAAAAACACATTTATTCTGTAGTTTCAGAAAATAGTTGAAATTACTCTATTCCCCTAGGGGACAGAGGAATGGAATCATCCTGAAATGTTGTGAGGGTTTTTCCCCCTTAATCCAATAATGGTTTAGAATTCTTTTGTAAATAATAAATCATTGATACTTGTAAAAAATTTCAATCCTTCCATCGCAATTGCAATAATAATAGCTCACATTTATGGAACATTCTAGCTTTGCAAATTGCTCTATGTGTATTATGTGTCTAGATCCTCACTATAGCCCTATAAGGTAGGTGCTGTTATTACCCCCATTTTACAAGTGAGATGAGTAAGGCTCAGAGAGGTTAAATGACCTGCTTAGAGTCACGGACATGGTAATTGTCTGGGGCAGGAATTGAATCTATGTTTAGTGGTCTCTCTACAGGCCTCACTGAGAGTCTCAGGCTCGGCTCTGACGCTAGCTGTTTGACATTATATAAGTCACTTAGCCCATCTCAGCCTCAATATCTTCATCTGAAAAATGGACATGGCTCTCTTGCCTGTCTCACAGGAGAGGAGATAATATAGATTGAAGTGCTTTGAATGTAGTAAAGTGCTTTATCAATGAAAAATTACAATAGCTCTCACTTATGTGGCACTTTAAGATTTTCAAAGCACTTCATAAATGTTGTCTCATTTCAATCCTCACAATACTCCTGGGAGTATTATCTCCATTTTACAGATGAGAAAACTGAGGCAGGGTGAGGTGGAAACAAGCATTTATTGAGAACCTACTGTTTGCCAGGCGCTGTGCTGAGAGTCCCACAGGTAGTAAGTCATCTGAGACAGGATTCGAATTCCTGACTCCAGGTGTAGAGCTTGACAAACTGTGGCACAGATAGGCAGCCTAAAAAGAAGGGAAAGTGGGATTCTTCTTTAGTGAATACTCACAAAGAACTGGATACTCGACAGTGATCAGACATCAGAAGTCAGAGGTGAAATGCCTTGTCCAGGGTCATACAGTTAGTATAGTGTATGAGGCTAGATTTGAACTCAGGTCCTCCGGACTACAAGGCAAAGGGCAAGGAGAAATAAGAAACAGAGGAAAAGGAACATTGATTATGATCCAACAAAGAGACTGAGAAGCTTTCAGAGAGGTAGGAGAAGAACCAGGAAAAACAGTGTCATCTGAACTTGTGGGAGAAGGGAGGAAAGCCACAGACTTGCCTGAGCTCCAACCACCATGTCACCAGACAGCCTCGAAGGACTAAATGACCACTAGCAGTTGGGCAGTTTCATGTAGGAGGTGAGCTTGACAGGGATTGGAATAAGACATCTGTTCCAACAGGCTTTTTAAAAAATATGCATCAGAATGTCTTTGTAAACCAGTTCCCTGCAATTGCTTTGGGAGGCTTGACATTTATCCCAAAGAGGGATTCCATCCTCACTGCATTTGGGGGGACTCCTCTTTTGAAACTGTATTCAGAACAAGCATTATCCAACTGGAACTGGCCAGTTGGGTCCCCAGTGGGGCAGCTACTACTACTCACAGATTGTTGTTTGTCCCTCATTCTCAAAGAGGTTCAACGGCATCAGGAAGGTGATATCATAACTTGCAGGTGAGTTAGAATTAACAAACTCCTGAGCTATGCAAAAAGGCAGCTCCCTCGCTACACTGTCACAGATCACAATAGACCCCAAATGGTATTGTTCAGTTTGATCAGCCACCCCATTCACTAGCATGGCTTGAAATGATTGGGTCACTTTCTAAAAATCTAGTCGACCCTCAGAGGATAAATATTTACCACCAGAGAGGCTATTCAAAACTGCGTGTCTCCATTTCTAAAAATAATTCCCCAAACATTCCAATGCTGTTTTGAAGCATAACAATCTCATTGGAATAAGCTTATAGTTTCCCAAGGTGACTACTTTGAAGGGTCAATCCTCATTTGGCTAGATGTTCTGATATGTCTCCTTAAAAAGTCAGATTGGGAGGATAGTGGCTGGAAAGCAGGGACTAGCATGAGCTCCCCACCGAGTCCCTCCAAAAACCAATAAAAAATGGCTCTGAACCAATTCTAGAACTGCAGCACCCACAAATTAGCAGAGGAAAGAAGGACGCTAGCCCAGGACAGCCTAGATGGTCTCT
>CM053626.1:13461409-13485121 GCA_028646595.1 Phalanger gymnotis | reverse complement strand
ACTCCAAGCCCAGGGCTCCGTGCACTGAGCCACCTAGATGCCCTTTCTAGTGTTAAAGAATTGTTCCGGGCACTGTTGATAATCTCCATTTCCTTTCTTCCCAATTTCTTCTGAACTTTCTAAAGTCACCTTCCCAATCTCAGCATTCAATCCAAACTGCTGTCCACAAAGTTACTACTGATCTCTTACTGGCCAGATCAGAAAGTCTTTTCCCAAGCTTCATCCTTCTTGACCTCTCAGCAGTCTTTGCCATTGTCCATCATTCCTTTTCTCCCTGATATTCTCTTCTCTGTAGGTTTTCATGAACCTGCTCCTTCCTGGTTCTCCTCCCACCTGTCTGATTCCCTCCTCCCCCCCCACCCAGTCCCCTTTGCCAAATCTTCAGCCAGGTCATGCTCACCAACTATGGGTGACTATATGTGTGTGTGTGTGTGTGTGTGTGTGTGTGTGTGTGTGTGTGTGTGTGTATTACCTTAGTGGTCTCATCAGCTCCCATGGATTCAATCAGAATCCCTATGCTGATGATGGTCCATCTCCATCCAAAAAGCCTTGCTACCTCTTCCTCCCACCCCTCACTCTTATGCCTCGCTGACCCACCCCATCCCCAAAACTCTTTTCCCTCTTCCACCCCTCACCATAGGCACCCCCTGCCCCTGGTATCAGGGGTAGTCTATGATATTTCATTTTGCCCAAGATCCTCCAACAATAACTCTATGCCTCAAAAGTTTCATTGATCTTGAAAAGAGAAAAACTCCTCACTTGGGCTTTTTAGAGATCTCTGAATCTTCAAGCTTGTTGTTACCAGACATTGTTTCTTTATAGTGACTATGGGTGAAGTAGGTGATGCAAAGCGATCATAGACCCACACAAACAGCAGAGCACAGAGGTGTTTTGTCCACATGCCACCTTCAGGTATACCATTGATGGTACCACCTGCATTCACTTCATTCAATTGAACATTTTTTTTTCCGCATCTTCAAGATCATACATTATGACAGTAAGTCCTAATGTTCCTTGCCAAGATGTTAAGGCTGAGTTGGAAAAGTTTGTTTATTTCACCAGATGGAGCCAGGGTGAGTGGGTAAAGGAAAGGGGCCCATTAAAATGCATTACCCTATAGAGAAAGGAGCTGCCTGTATGAAGGAGCAATTAAGGACCCAAGCCCTTAGTGGAGCACAGATTGCTGGCTGATTAAGAAATCCAAATTGACCCAAGATTCAGTAGAGGGGAGGGGAGGAAGGAAAAGAAGAGTGTTTTAAAAGTAATTCAATAAAACCAAGAAGTTGAAGAAGGGAGTTTGCCTCCATTACAAAACTTTTTAATTAGTCATTATTTCCCCAACCAAAAAAGAAAAAGGCATAAAAGGAACTTGATTGGAGAGCGGAAGGGAAGTGAGGTGCTTATCATTGGGAGCTCAGAGAGGCCCTCAAGAGTGAGACTACCCAGTACAGTATGTGGAGCCTTTGGGTCATGAATATTCAACTGTAGCTGTCTGAGGATGCCCTTAGAACAGGCCCCAGAGAGCCAGCTAAGCCCACAAAGATTTCCTATTATAGCCGTTCTTTCTGAATGTGTTACCCAGCACTTCCAGACCCCATTTAATGTGCCCAGGCTTTCCTATTTGCATTCCCTCCCTTTGAGCTAAATATAGCCTGAGAACATACATAGGCTAAAAGTGCCAGTGGAGGCCAGGGACGTGGAAAGAGAACATAGTGAAACAAATGTTTGGCACCCAAAGTATCATTGAGTTTGAATTTCTCTACTCATTTCCTGCTCCCGTGTGAGTAATCTGTTTGGACAATGGGGAGAATCCCTGTTTTAACTGATGTTTCCAGCCATTAACCCTCAACTTTCCTAAAAGTTTGCATTAATTATTTGGTACTTTACACAATTGTATAAATTATATCAACATTTGTTAGAAATGGGCCCACTACTGTGACAGTAGACATTTTGCCTTAATGCACATTCCATTTTAAGCTTCAAATTTAAAGTACAATGGAGGAACATGGGGAACTATCTAGCTATCAATCAGGGATGGTTCATATGTGTGCTTTGTGACTTTATGATTTCAGCAAGATATAAAAATGAAAAATACAAGCAATGTTACATATAGTTTTGTTTCCTTTAGATAGCACCAGCAGTTGGTCAGTGAGTCATTCACACTCTTTACTAGGCATCAGGCACTGTGCTAAATGTTGTTGCTGTTGCCCCTGCTTCTGTTGCTCAGTCATTTGCAGTTGTGTCTGACTCTCCATAACCCCATTTGAGGTTTTCTTGGCAGAGATACTGAAATAGTTTGCCATTTCCTTCTCCAGTTTATTTTACAGATGAGAAAACAGAGGCAAACAGGGTGAAGTGACTTGCCTAGGGTCATACAGCTAGGAAGTATCTGAGGTCAAATTTGAACTCAGGCCCTCCTGACTTTAGGTGCAGCGCTCCCTCCACTGCAATGCCGCCTGGCTGCCCCCGCAGGGTTGTGTTAGTATCCTCGTGCTACAGATGGTTCCAGTTGTGGTTGCACATCTAGTGTAACAAATCAATCGAAGCCTGAGGATTCAGATAAACAATTGCTTTAATAGATATGTATACACATATACACGTATACATACATATATATGCACACACATGTGCATATATATTCAAGTACTTCCCAGGTAAAAATCAGTCATGCCCCAAAGCGGTTATAAAAAAAAAACCAGTTCATGGCAGAGTAAAAGCAAGGGCAAGCTTCCAACAAGAAAGTTAAGAGCCATAGACAAAGAAGATCCTAGGGTCTCAGGAGCCCCTGACCAGAATCTGAGAGCTGACTTTCTATCCTCCTTGCCCAAAAGGTTCACAGCTCGGTCCCTAATCAATCCACCAGGAGGCAAAGTTTATTCAAAGTGCCCCAGAGCTATACCAAAGCTTTGATCACAAGAGCCCCACATGGCGTTATGGGAATGTGGGACATTAACTCAAACTTTCCCTAGCCTGGCCCATAACACAGATGAATTCTTGTCAGGGATGATGGGTCTCATTTAGGAAACTCTGCAATGTCCCAGGGCTTTGTGCTGTCAGGAGGATGCCAATGTCCAAGGAGTCCTATTCAGATGTCTTATTGCTGTATCTAGGGGCACTTACATTCTCACAGGTTATGCCAGGTGAGCACAAGTTCTAACAGAGTTCTAGACTGAGCAACATTACATGTTGTGAAGTCTTCGAGATTTCAAATATCCTCTGATTTTGGGTCTTAATAGAGAATAGATCTCTGGACATGGAGTCAGGAATATCTTAGGTCAAATCTGTCTTCAGATATTCACTAGCTTTACATCGCTGGGCAAATGGCTTCATCACTCTCAGTCTCAGTTTCCCAATTTTACAAATGGGGATAAGAATGGCACCTGCCTCACAAGGTGGTTGTGAGAATCAAATAAGGCAATATTTTGAAAGTACCTTGCAAACCTGAAGCCACTGTATGTGTTAGCTATTATGATTATTAGGTATACTGTCAGCAAAAGTACACCATTACTTTCTGTAGACCAATCTAACTAAGTTTGGAGAGGCTTATAACCAGTAGTCCAGCCACTTGGTGATGAATTTGTTGCCAATGACAATGAATCCCTTGTCCGTTGCCCTACTGCTGCCATTTGTCCTTTTTCTAAACCCTCGATGACCTCCATCATCTACCTTCTCCAATGCTGTGCGTTTGCTGCTGAATGTCACTGGAATAAGACCCAAAATATTGCTGGCTGTCCACCATGAATCTGTTACTGAATCTTAGCTTGGTCCTCCCCACTGCACAGCAATCTTTTCATTCCTCCCTGATTGACTCCATATCACCCTGTCAACAAGATCGTCTCTAAACCTCTTCTTTCTTCAAACCAAGGGACTAAGCTCCCTTTTCCTGCCCCTTTCAACAGACAGATTTGTCTCATATTTTACTCATCATTCAGATCATCAAAAAAATTTAAGATCATCCATTTGGGCCATGAATTGGGGAGAAGGGGTAGCCTACCTATGGTCATAGTGGAGAAAGAAGTCCAGGAAGTCAGGAGCCTGAGAAATAAAAGACTGAGCATGACTGCTCTGGTCACTTCCCTTAAAATAAAGGTCCTAGAAAGAACTGAACAATCAGAGGAAGGGACCGAAGGGGAGTGATCTTTCCAGGGTGAGAAAATGGTGGAGAAAGAAGTGCAGAAAACCAGGAGCAGACCAAAGAGGAACGAAGGGCTGCCGACGGGGTGGGTGAGACCTTGTCCTCTGCTGCTGTAGCCTTGGCGAATGCAGGGAAGATCACTAGAAATACATCCCTTCTTGGTGGAAGGGGGCTATGGTCATTATGGAGCAATGGAATAGACTAAAGAAACTGGAGAGTCACAAGTGAGAGGATCCATGAACTAATAAAGAATGTTTCCTTTTTTGATGATAGCATGCTCTCTAGAAAAGTCAGAAAACTCAAGTTCAAATCCTACCACTGCTACTTCCTGTACATGTGACCTTGGACAATCATTTCACCTTCCTGGGCCTCCTCCTCTGTGATACGAAGGGACCGGGCTAGGGGTCTCTTAGGCCCCTTTCTTGATCTATGTTATTATGCTACTACAGTGAGTATATTTAAACTGGGGGTGCATAAGAAAATGATCATCTCCTTGCGTGGTGCATCTCCTTGCATGGTCCCCATTTTGTGGAAGCAGGGGACCTCTTGAAGTCCCTTTCAGCATTAGGCTTATATGACTCTTTGAACTCCAGGTCTTATTTGCATCTTCCCCTCCAAGTGAAGTACCCCAAGGCTTCAACATAGGGATTTCTCTAGGCTTCTGCCACTTTTCATTCTTGCCCAATTAGACTGAGACAAAGACAGAGGAAATACAACACTAGGAAGAGTAAGTTAGGACTCCACCATGATAAATAGATGAGGAAACTGAAATGGAAGATACTGAGCACATTGGAACCTTACCTTAAGAGATAACATTGGAAATTCCAAAGAAAATTACGCTCTCCAGCCAAAATATGTTGGAGAGTCACAAAGAAGCAAGTTGAAATTTCTCAAAATGTACTCCCTCTCCCCAGTGATTTATGCTGCCTGGATAACAGTATATTCTTTTCTCATTTAACATGTGGGAAATGATTACAGTAGAAGTTATTTTCAATGCTTCCAAATGCTGATTGCTTTTCCTTTAATCACATTTTAAGATACAATGTGGGTGATTGGAATAGCTATAAAATAAGCAAAGACCCCTCTGAGAATAGGCTAGGCTGGGAGTGTTTATTACTGACACTGTTAGCCCACAAGAATGAGGTCATTGAGAAATGGACTCAGCACAACTGAGATTCTTTCTGAAGAACAAGGCCAATTTCTTCTGTTCACGGCTCCCGAATGCTCCTACAGCGAATCAAGCCTGAAGGGTTAGTCAGCTGAATCATTTTGGAATGTGTCTGACTTTCTAGTTAGTCACTTTCAAAAAATTGTGGAGTCAGGGGCTTTCACTCTTTTTACCTAAAGTTACCTACGCTTTTACTCATCCTTAAGGCATCTGAAAGGCAAAAGGTTGGGCTTCCATTGCCTTCATCATCATATGAGAGATTCACAAGGGTGGGATTTATTCTCTTGGTCCTTAGGAAACATGATGTAAAAGATTTTGGGAAGGGGCTTTTAGGATTATGAGTTCTAAACTAGAGTCCCAACCTCCCTGCAAGCTTTAGTTTGTGAAGCACCTCCTATATGAAACCTTCCCTGCTTTTCTCTCCCAGTTGGTGCCTTCATTCACACACAATCACACTGGTATTAATGTGGCATTTATTTTATATTTATAATCTGTGTACATATGGCTCCCCTAGTAGAATATAAGCTCCTCTGGGGAAGGGACTGTTTTTGCAGGCCCCATTTCAGAGTTGTATAAGACCTCTGACTGCCTCCTCACGACCATGGCTAATAACAAATGCCCAGGGCAAAACACCAAACAGGAAGTAAGGCAGTGTTTGCTTGGAGACCTCCAGGGAAGGGGAGCCAACTATCTCCTAGAACAATTCATTCCACTTTTGGCTCTTTGTTAAGAAGTTTTTGTTTTTGCTTTTCCTGACGTCAAACCTAAAATGGCCTCTTTGCATCTTACACCTGTTAGTCCTGGCTGCCCTTTGGGGGGCATAATACCTGACACCTAGTAAACATTTAAATGTTTGTTGTTTAGTCAAGTAGGAGGAATATTTTTAGGTAACTTCATGTCTTTCTTTCTCTTTAGAGCTGAAAATTGTCTCTCTGGTTTCAAAAGCTTATGATTATCAGAACACACATAATATCTAGCATTAGGTTTACAAAGCACTGTACATAGGCTATGTCATTTGATCTTCATAACAACCCTGAGAGGTAGGTTCTGTCATTCCCATTTTATAAATGAGGAAACCAAAGCTGAGAGAGGTTGGAGTGACTTGCCCATCTAGTGAGTGCCTGAGGTGGGATTTGAATTCAGATCTTCCTACCTCCAAGCACCACCTACCATAATGATATCACAACAAGACAATTCTTATTTTTCCAAAGAGGCAGTTAGACTCTGCAGGGGATTCAAATGGAAGGTTGCAGACTCTCCATTTCTGTGCATTATTAAGATTAGGAAAGATAAGGCTTTACCTGGATGCATATGAAAATGGACTGGAGGTATAGACTGTTATTTGCTTTTTTCTGTTTCCTCAATGCTTAGCCCAATGTCTCATACATAGTAGGTACTTAATAAATGTTTCCTGACTGATTGGTTCTGACAAACTTTCCTTGTTCTGCAATTTCATAAAAATTTAAGTGTTGCCTTTGCCTGTGTATACCAATAACTAGCTTAATTTTTTTTAAAAAATAGGTAAAGGAGGGGCAGCGAGGTGGCGTAGCGAGTAGAGCACTGGTCTTGGAGTCAGGAGAACCTCAGTTCAAATCCAACCTCAGACACTTGACACACTTACTAGCTGTGTGACCTTGGGCAAGTCATTTAACCACAATTGCTCTGCCTTCCCCACTGAAAAAAAATTTTTTTTAAGAATAGTTAAAGGAGAGAAGAGAAAATCAATGGCTAGCCCATGTGCTCCACTATCGTACATGCAAAACATCTAGAGGATGTGTCCCTGGCACAATGGTTGGCCTCTTTATGGTGACAGGACATGGGCAGGATTCACAAAGGATGGGCAGGTTTGGGTGGGTTGCCATGTGCTTTATTGGAGAGAGTCCCCACATTGGTAAGGGCATAGATCCATCAAAGCCTCCAAAAAAAAGGATATACTGTGTGAATATCTAGGAATAACTTGGCCAAAAGAGTCTTATTTGCAACGTGCAGTAGTTTAAACTGTCTTTCTTCCATATACCCCTATGGTGTCTGGCCCTCTTTTAATAAAAGTCCATAAAATGACAGCGTGTATCAGTGTGCCGTCGATCATTTGTTGTTGTTGTTGAGTCATGTCAGCCATCTGGGGTTTTCTTTGCAAGGATACTGGAGTGGTTTGCTATTTGCTTCTCCAGCTTATTTTACAAATGAGGAAACTGAGGCAATCAGGGTTAAGGGTGACACAGCTAGTAAGTATTTGAGGCCAGACTTGAACTCATGAAGAGGAGTCTTTCTGATTCCCAAACCCAGTACTCTATCCACTGTGCCACCTAGCTGGCATCACTGATTATACAGAAGTAATTAGATCAAGGAGCAATACCTCCATTCTCTGGGCTATACATTTGTACTCTACTCCTAGGATTTGAGTATTTATTATTCCATTTTCCTTTGATTGAAAGTTGAGCAATAACTATTCAAAAGTAAGAGGGCTTTAATGGTGTAAAACTGCATTGACATACTTGGAACGTTCTGTGGACATTGTGGTGAAATGCAACAAATGAACAACATGGACGATGGTTTCCCGGACTCTGATCTCAGAATTCACAGGCTTGTAATTAAAGGATAATCAGGAACAGTTCTGGGGGGAGGGGGAAGAAACAGAATTCATTTTATAATGCACAGTCAAACATTAACGAAAGCATGATTTGATTTTTTCAGGGACTGAATTTTCATGGGGGAAAGCTTTGTTTTATGGCCACATTCATTATAAGCTGGGTAGCTTCAACACTTTGTGAAAAGAAACAAGATTTGTGAAAATCATATTAATATTTCACTGTACATACAAAAAAAGCTCGAGCATCATGAACTTGGGATCCAATAATTTATGAGCTTTAGTGAAAATCAAGATAAGATCAGTGCCCCAAAGCTCTCTGTGGTTAACTTTCATTTTCCTTTAGAGATCAATTTCCAATCCTAGCATATTTCTATATCAGACCACATGGTTTAAGGTAAAAAAAAAAATACTTGACATGCCTGTGACTTGCAGCATAGTAATTCTGAGGTTATCCACAAAGGAACTCATAAAAATGTGTTTGAAATATTGAACATATTCTGCATGAAGAGTACACTAAATCATACATCAGCATATTTGAGGGAAGCAGCATTTGTCTTTGCAATATTGAGCCAAAGTGAATAAATCAGTGTCCAATTACCCTTACACAGGTGTAAGAATTGAAAGGTGAAATCGCTTAGAAAATGTTGAGCCTACTTTTATGATTCAAGATACCAGGTAGTGACTAGATATGTGATATCACACATAGGAAACTCCCAGTGAGGAAAGCCCCTTTCTCAGTGTAGGGCAGCACTTTCTCTGCAGGTCAGTCTTAGAGAGCTGCTTAGAGAACTAAGAGGTTGAGTGACTTGCCCACGGTCACATGGCTTGACACTTTGTGACTCTGAAGACAGTCCTCTATCCACCCACTCCCCAGTGATTCTCACTTTATGACCCAGGAGTTAGAAAATTCGAATTTCAATTCAAAGCAGGCCAAAATCAGTAGATTAGGGGAATGTGATAGATATAATTTAGGTAGTCAAATATTTTCTAAGGAAAGCATGGGACGAATATTATTCTTGTTATTCATGTTATTCTTGGGAACAAGACGGAGAAGTGTTAAAGTCAATAATAATTCAGCTAAGTGGGATCAGAACTTGTTAAATGGCCAGACCCATAGACAAGCCATTAATGGTCCAATTGCAACCTGAAAGATCTATATTGTAGTGCCTTGGAAATCTCTGCTTTGCCTCATGCCTTTAAATATTTTCATCAGTGACTTGGATAAAGGCATGGATGGCATGTTTATCACATATTCAGGTGACACAAAGTTAGGAGGAATACAAGTACCAGGATCCAAAAAGATCCCAATGCGCTAGAGAATTGTGCCAGATCTAAAGATGAGATTTTGTAGGGATAACTGTGTAGCGTGTCTTACCCTTGGGTATTCCTAATCAATTTCATGATTACGAGATGGCAGCAGTATGGCTAGACTCTAGTCTGTTTTAAAAGATCTGAAGTTTTTAAGGTACGGAAAGCTTGATGTGATGAGGACTCAATGAAATTTTTGCATCTCTAGGATCTATCATAACACCTTACACACAGCAGGCTTGTTGCATTGAGTTCCGACTTAATTGCTATATATTCTGCTTGGTACTCTGGAGAATTTAGATGTGTACTAATATTTTAAAGACTGCTTGGTACTTTGGAGTATTTACACATGTAAGGTAATGACTAATGTTTTAAAGACAGAATTTTTATTCCAGATTGGGCGGGAAGGAGTTAGAAAAATTGGGGTATTTCGAGAGAACTGGTCAATCAGTTGAGAAGTTAGTCCATGCTTAGTAATCAGGTGTGTTTTAGATATATGCACAGAATTTGCAGACAAGAAGTCAGATCTACAAAATGTAACGTGGCAACCTCACTGCAGAAATTAAATAATGGAGGCACAGCACAACCCTGTACATTGTTCTTTAAAATGACTACTGTAATCCCTACAGAAAATTAGATCCTGCTTTGTAAATAAGGTGACTGTGACATCACAAGGGAATTATTTTCTTAGAAGAACAAGCTATAGTCATTGACATATTTTAAGAACAGCCATGTATTGCACCCATCTGGACAACTTAATTGCAAAGGAAACATGGGAAAGAAACTGGAAAAACAGTTCAAGTCATGCACCATTTTTGCCCTTTACAAATTATTTTAAATTAATCCAGCAGACACAAAGATCTTGGCTTTTACCAAATACATTGAGGTCAATACTGGTGTTAGGTCCCAGGGCTAGACTCCAGTTCTCCCAGGCTTTGTTCTTTCTCAAGATTCTTTCTCTCATTATCTTTTTCTTCATTCGTTTCTCATTTCATGCCTGAAAAGTTTTAGTCCGTGCTGAAAATTCTTGGTTTCCCTGCAACGGGTTGGAGGCCTCCATACTCCAGCTCTTTGTTAAGCCTCTGTTATCTTGTCTCAGGCCTCTTATCCTGGGTGTTCCCAGCTTGGGGACACTATATCTTTGTCCACATCATGTCTCTCTCATTTCTTTGAGCAATATCCTGTCGGGCCTTCCTTTGAGACTTTGTGACAAATACTCTTTGAATAAAACATTTTAGTCTGCACTGGTGGAGAACCTGCTGTGCCTAGTTGTCTATGTAATACTCAGAATGACTCTTGTAAAAGAGAGGACCAGAATTAGTCATGATTTCAAAAGATCTCAGATCCAGGATCTTTTTATTTTGCATAGCTTTTAGAGGTAAGTCTAGGATGATAGAGTTGATAAGTGCACCATTGTATTAAGAGGAAGATGCAGTTCAGAAATGAAAACTATGTCTAGAAAGCAGAGCGATTGCATTCCTCCAAATGAAATGGGTGGCTGGTCCACATTCGTGCATATGTGTTTCCATGTTAGAATTAAAAATCTCAGCACATAAAGCTGCTTTGATGTTTGCCAAACAGCAAAGTTAACATACACCATGAGGTCATAAGATCATGAGATTCTGAACCTGAAAGGGCTTTTGATGGAAAGTTCTAAATGAGGTTATTGCTTGATGTAAGAACCTAATACCAATATTCATCCAGGAGGCTTGAGACAAGTAACTGTGTGTGAGCTGATGGTGAGGACACCAAAGCAGAAATAAGAACAGACCTTACCCTCAAGTAGCTTATATTTTGCTAAAGGAAACAATACACACATGTGCACACACTCATGCACACATGCACACACAGAAATATAAAATGTATTCAAAGTATAGTCCCTCATCAGGGAGGCTCCTATTACTATCAACTCTTAACTAGTAGTACTAACTAAAAGAACGGAATATCTCAGAAACTGCCCTGAAGTGTCAATTCTTCCTCAACCAGATCCAGATTAATCAATCAACAAGCATTAATTAAGCAATCACTCTTTGTCAGGGATTATGCTGGCACTGCAGATAGGCAAAAACGAAATGGTCCCTGACCTCACAAAGTTTACATTCTACTAAGAGATCCAACATATACACATCTGAGTGTATCGAAAATGAATATAAGGTAATAGGAGAGGGAAGGGAGACATTAGCCATTCAGAGGAGGGGGGTGACTAAACAGCAGAGGCTGCATTTGAGCTGAGTTTGGAAGGAATCTAGAAATTCTAAGAATTCTATAGCCATGGTTAATGAGGATTTAACACGCACTATGTACCAGTCAACTGTGTTAAGAAAGCAATGAAGATGCAAAGAAAGGCAAAAGCCAGTCCCTACTCTAGAGACTGTATTCCCTACAGTCTAACGGAGAAACAACCTGCCAACAACTACATACAAACAAGATAGATAGAGAGATAGAGAAATGATAGCTAGATAGATAGATGATAAATATAGATATACATATATATATTTACATGTACATATATGTGTGTGTGTGTGTGTGTGCGTGGTCTCAGAGGGAAGACAATAGAATCAAAGGGGATCTAAAAAGGTTTCTCTAGGTAGCAGGACATTAGCCAATATTTGAAGGAAACCAGGGCAGCTAGAAAGTAGAGGGGAGGAGGCAGACTGTTCTGGGAATGGAAGACAGCCACCGAAAATGCCTGGAGTTGGGAGATAGAGATTATTATTCAAGGAACAGAAAAGAGGCCAGTGTCACTGGACCAAAGAGCATAGGGTGGGGAGGGGTAGGCAGGGAAGGCGAAGGGAGGGAATAAGGATTAAAAAGACTAGAAAAATAGAAGGGAGTAGGCTATAGCTTTCAAAGCTAACGGAGGATTTTTTATTTGAACCAGGAGATGATATGGAACCATTGGACTTTTTTGAGTGGAGGTGAAGTAAGGACAAGGTCAGACCTGAGCTTTGGGAATATCTTTAAGGAAGAGCTTTAAAAAGATGAGTGGAAGAAGGACTAGATTTGAGGTAGGGAGATGCACCAAAAGGCTACTGTAAATAGTTCTCCAACCATCCTCTACTTAATGACCTCCAGTGATAAAGAAGACATTAACTTATAGGGCAAGCTATTCCACTTTTGGATAGCTCCAATTTTTAGGAAACTTGTCCTTATATTGGGCTCATATCAGGCTCTGTAACTCCTACTCATTGCTTTTAGTTCTGCTCTGTGGGGTTTCAACAGAACAAATATAATCCCCCTTCTACATAAGAGACCTTCAAATACTTGAAGACAACTCTCAGGCTTGCTTCCCTCCCCCTGGCCAAAATCATCCCTTCTCCAAGCTAAAGCTTTCCTAGGACCTTCTACTGATCCAGTTTCCTCACCATCCTTGATGCTTTCTCTGCACTATGCTTCAGATTGTCAAAGTGTGCCCCAAAGGGTGGTATCTAGGACTGAACATAATACTCAGAATGTGGGCTAAGGCAGTATAGAGTATGACTGTCACCCTCCTTATTCTGGATGTTGTATTTTGATTAATGCTCCCTGATGAGCAGAGTGCATTCCAGAAGGAATGTGTGTAACAGCCAAGAGGCTAAATTGAGAATTAGTGAGGATGCAGATTGTATAAAGTGGAGTAATTTTTAATAAGCCTAGAAAAGTAGATTGGGGGCAAAATGCTAAATAGAGGCATGTGCGTGTGTGTATAATACATATATATACATACATGTATATACACACATACATGTATATACACACATACATGTATATTATACATACACACACATACACATATATTCATTCCTAAAAGTAATGGGAAGCTACTGGAATTTATTGAGTAAAGGTGTGACATAGTCAGTCTTGTGCTTTAGGAACATCACTTTGGTGGCTCTGTGGAGGATGAATTAGAGAAGAGACTGAAGGCAGGGAGGCCAAGGCCTCTCCTGCAATGGACCAGGTGAGAGGTGATGAGAACCTAACCTGGGGGCAGGGGGTTGACCATGTAAGTGAAGAGCAGGGTATTGATATGAGAGATGTTATAGCAATAGAGATATATAGAATTTGACAACTGATTGGATAGAAGGGCAAGGGAGAGTGAGGAGTCAAGGTTTACAAGCATGGGTGACCGGCACACAGTAAGAACTTAATAAATGCCTATTGACTGAATGACTGATTAAATAGAAAGATAATGATGTTCTCCACAGAAACCGAAAAGTTCAGAAAAAGGATGGGGCTTGGGGGACAGATAGTGAGCTCTGTTTTGGACATGTTGAGTTTCCATTTCAGCATCCTTCTTATCCCAGAAGATCCCTCAACCCCTTCAATTCTCCAATTGGTGAATTTTCCCTAAGCTCCCCATTTTGAGGAAGTGCGCAAGGCCAGCCATGCTGACTCCTAATTCCTCTCCTCATTCCACTCCTAACTCTTTGGACTTCATCACGTACCTTCTTTCTTCCTTCCTTCACCACTTTTTACCTCCTTTTTACATGTTCTCATACCCCATTAGAAAGTAAGCTTATTGAAGGCAGGGCCTGTCTTTATTTTTACTTCCATTTATATTCTGAGACCCTAGCACAGTACTTGGCACATGGTAAGTGCTTCATTGCTTGTTGTCTCGTTGCACAGCTAGAATTAGAAATGTAGATTACCATCTAGCATGGCAGAAGGGGTCCTATATTTAGTCATATAATCCTAGCTATAAAGTTACAAGGGACCTTAGAGGTGATCAAATTCAACACCTCCAGTTTACAATTGAGGGACCTGTAGCCCACACAGATTAAGAGACTTGTACTAGGTCACATGGATAGTAACTGATCAAACTAGTATTTGAACCCAGGTTCTCTGAAAAGAAGAGCCAGGCTCAAATCCTACCTCAGGTACTCACTAGCTGTGTCACCACAAGGGGCAAGTCACTTAACCTTCTTCTACCTCAGTTTCTTCATCTGTAAGACGGGGCAGATAACGACTGTACCTGAAGTGTCTACTTTACTTGTTGTGGAGAGGCTCAAATACATGGAAAAGTTTTGCAACTATCATTCTCTTCCCACCACATACCACTGCCCCCTCAAACCATGGAGGAATGAAGTGATAGACTTGAGATTGCATGAACAGACAGCCCTAGATTAGAGCTTTTAACCTCCTAAACATCGCATGCTAATTATCTCACTGAGTCAGATGACATTCCTTCCTCTCTTAAGAAATTCCCCCAAATAGCATAATCTGACACTTATACAAGTAGTGACTGATACAATGACTTCTTGTTTCTCTAACTGGCTGCAAAAGAGAGGGATTTGGTTTCTACAATGACTGTGGTGCCCAGAGAAATGCCAGCAGAAAGAATGATGGGCAAATTAGATCTATCTTTGAGTCCACAACCTCAGCAACAGGAAACCAAGTAATGCTAATGGGTGCCCACTTTGGAAAGAAGATTGGTTTGGGGAAATCTGCCCTCTTTTCCAGCTTTCTAAAAGGGTGGGGGTGGGGAGAGATTAAGGTTTCTAAGTATTTAAATTAAGCCCATCTTTAGGCTATTTTTTTCTGCCATGGGGTTTTCATTTGGCATAAAAAATTCCAAACAACAATTGGTCCAGAAATCAAAAACAGTGCATTAGTTGAGTAGAAAATGATGAAAGTTGAACATAAGATAGTATCTTCACATAGAGTGAGGCCCTGTTGTAATCCTGGTATGGAAGGAAGATAACACATAACATCCCTGCTGTGTTT
This sequence comes from Phalanger gymnotis, assembly GCA_028646595.1. Classification (NCBI taxonomy): domain Eukaryota; kingdom Metazoa; phylum Chordata; class Mammalia; order Diprotodontia; family Phalangeridae; genus Phalanger; species Phalanger gymnotis. The sequence goes on along the minus strand of CM053626.1, from coordinate 13,470,217 downwards.
GGGAGAAGAAAAAAAAAGCCCCACATGCTTTCGCCTGAATGATAATTGAATTTGTGAAATGTGAAAATTGTGCCAACACTTTCATTTTTAACATGGGTCAGTCATACATTAGGGAGGCCCCATAACATAGTAGATAGAGAACTGAACGCATATTCAGGAAGGACTAGATTCACATCCGTCCTATGATACTTATTACTGTGGAATCCTGGGTAAATCTTTGACCTAGCACCACTAGGTAAAAGCTGGAAATAATAGAAGCCTCTCTGATGAGGAGCAATTCTTTGTATATATCATGTATTTGTGTGTGTGTGTGTGTATATGTGTATGTGTGTATGTGTGTGTGTGTGTGTATGTGTTGGTTGGTTGGTTGTTTTCTTTAGTAAAATGAAAGCATCTTAAGGGCAAGGATTGTTTTCATTTCTGTTTTGAATGCCTATCACCTAGCCCAGAGTCTAATTCAACCCAAGCTCATTGAATGATAAATACTATATAAAGAAGGCATTTCTATATTATGCATGGGATTTCATTTTTTCCCCATCTAAGTAACCAGTTTCCTTACTTCAAAGTCATCTCCTCATTTATGACCACTCAGAATGACGATGTAATTCTATATATGGCAAATCAAATCGGAGTTGAATGTGTTGGCTTCAGTAGCTTCATTGTATAACGTGGGATGGGGGAGGGCATAGATGTACTTTGTCATACCCTACTGATCGTCTCTGAAAATGTTCTGAGTTACTGACCATTTAGAGTTTCATTCCCAAGCTGTGACTAGGTCGCAAATCATGGGCAGGCATCTTCTTTAAAATCCTTTACTAAAGGCACAGTATCAGTAACTTGGACTTAGGGTGCATAGAATAGTTTTGAGAAGGCTTTTAACTCTTTTCTAAATCAGTGTTTTTGCATCTGAAAGAATGGCAAACTGAAATTGATGCCCAGAAAATTAGCTGCCTCTCTGGGCCTCAAACCCTAAACTCGTAATTCCTATGATGTCATTTGAGACCAATACTGTTTTAGGCCCATAAAACAGCAATACCAACGAAGGGTTTTCAGAGCTTTCTTATAATCAGGTCTTAATTGTGGAGTTTGGGGGAGAAACTTAATTGTTTTCCTAATTTATGGGGCGACTCTCCAGATCTGTTTTATTGAATTTCAGGTTCACTGTACAGTGCTAAGACATTTGATTTCCTGTCAAAATGAATAAAGGGAAATGGACGTCTTGATAATCTTTTTTGTTTCCATCTTTCCCAGTTGTAAATCAAGATGGCCAACCTCTCATGGAAGGAAAACTGAAAGAGAAACAAGTTCGATGGAAGTTCATTAAAAGGTGGAAAACCCGTTATTTCACCCTGGCTGGTAATCAACTTCTGTTTAGGAAAGGAAAGTCTGTAAGTTTCTAAGCCTTTCATCATTTCTGCATGCTCACACTGACACTCTTCATACCATTGACCAGCAAGGCATTTTGTCTGGTGCAGAATCAAAACTGGTGCTTGTCTCTTCCCTGTCCAATAATTTAGTAATGTTCTTTTAATTATTTGTGCCTCTCTGGGACATTGGTGGGAGAGTGGATGACTTCCTTCTCCCGTCCTGATTAAGTCAAAAGACGTTTCTTAAGCTCTTGCTGTGTGTCAAGAGCTCCTATAGTCCATCTTTGTTACTTGTGTTCCTAGAGGAGTCATGATTGGAGGGGATGGGATAGCCCTACCCCAAAGATCACGATTCCTCTTCACCTAAGTGGATGGATGGCCTTTGAGAACTTCTGTGGTTAAGGAAAATTCACCACTTTGTGGTCGACCTGTTTGCCTCAGTTTCCTCAACTGTAAAATGGGAAAAAATGATAGCACCTGCCTAAAATATTTCATGTTTGAATAATCATGAATTCTGTGCTGGAATAGCTTGGATTAACACACCACAGTAAGATTAGCCTTTTAAAGGGAAGAAAGAGGCTATCTGATAGGCTTGGTCTGAACTCCTCAGCCTTCAGCCTTCTATGTTAGAAATTTTTCACAAGATTATATCTGAGTCCCTATTCTTATGTTCTAAAGATCCTTTTGGAGAGAAACCCTGATAGCAGCTTGAGTTGGGCTTTGGAGCTATCTTAGGAACTTTTTTTTAATGGGACATATCTGTTCATTGAAACATTTTTAAGAGCTTCTAAAATGCTCATCTGATAAATATGCAGTGTCCAGAAAAGCAAGAAGAAAGGAAACAAGCCTTTCTTAAGCACCTACCATGTGCTAGCCACTGTGCTAGGCACTTTAAAATTATTACCTCATATGGTCCTCACAACAACTGTGGGAGTGAGGCACCATTGTTATCCCCAGTTTACAGGTTAGGAAAATGAGAGAGAAGTAAATTAAGTGACTTGCCCGGAGTCATACAGCTAGAGGGTGTGGGAGGTCAAATTTGAACTCGTCTTCCTAAATCAGAACCTGGCATTCTGTGCACTGTGGTGCCCCCTAGTGGCCTCTGAACACAGAAGAACTTCTATGGATTGATGCAGAGTAAAGCAAGGAAAACCAGAAATACAATACACCAACGACTGCAGTAATGTAAATGGACTGGATCATAATAATTACAATCGAAACTCTGAGCGCCGCATAACTATGATGCCCAAACTTGGCCCCAGAAAAGCTGTGAGCCAGTGCGCCTTCCTCCCTTCTTTGCCGAGGTGGGCAACGTTCTCTCTGCTGTCAGGCTCCCTGGACCAGCTGGGTACTTTGGCTGAAATGCTTCTTTTCTCTTTCTTTTTTGATTCTTTGAGAAATTAAGGATGTCTGGGAGCAGGGAAAGGGAAGGGGAGCACCACAGACCTAGTGGAGGAAATGTCAAAACAAAAGGCAGTAGCCAAAAAAATTTTTTGTTAATAAAATGTCCATCTGAACATTAAAACTAAGTCAAATGCTATGCATCTACAAAGACTATTGTTTGGAAGAGAGACAGGGAAATTCACCTCCCTCCTTTCCTTGGAGCAGCAGGACTATAGGTGCAGAATGTTGTATATGTTAACCAACAGGTTATGCTTAATTGTGTTTTTTTTCCTTTGGTTATCAGGGACTCAGACATGGCAGTGGGGGGAGGGCTGTGAGGGAGGAAACAGAGCTTCAGAGTGTTCAGAAATGGCTGTGATGTAAAAGCAAAGGGAATCAGTAAAATTTTGTTTTTAAAAAATAAAAAGGCTGTCTGAAATCTTTGTTTGACTGAAGGAATCACTCATGAGGTTGTGATTCCTTATAGCCCTTAAAGAAAAATGAATTTAATTTATAAAAGTAATCTTTCTAATCTCTAACAAAGTCTAGAAAGTTCTTTTTTTTAATCTTCAATTGCTATTTTATGGATGACATTTTATAATTGGCTAATTAATGTTAAGCCTTATAGAATAATAGTTTGGCATTGCAATAATATAATACAACACATGGCTGATACTTTAGAAAATGATATTGGGTTACATAAGGACCCCAGCAAAATACTTCTACTCTCAAGTGGCCCCCTAATCTACCAACAATCAGCAAACCTAGTCTGGTTTTATTAGCGATATGAAAGACCCTTGTCTGTGATGGTGAAGAATGGTCGGGTCTGACAGAAAGCTGAAACTGGGGGCCAAAATGCCAACCTGAATAGCTGCTCAGCCATGTGATTCAGTCATTCTGATTAACCCTTTCTTTAAAAACTAGAGCAAGAATTTAGATCAGCTTTTATCTTGTCTCTTTTTTTCCCCCTTTTCTCTTCTTCCTCTTTCATTTTCTCTTAAACTTTCTCTCTGCATTAGCAAAGGCAAATCAAAATCCGAGAATATTTTCAAAGAAATGCAATTTTGTTACTTTTAGGTACATAATAAGATTGGTACATCGATTAAGTGTTGCCTAGCAGAGATACTAAAAGACTGCTTTAATGAACTGATAGGAATATGCTTATTGACATATGCATTACTTAGATTGAAATAGAAGGCACTAAAGTCCTTTGAGCCTTAAAAACAGAAGTCTCCCTGTTTATAGTAATATTTTCAGTAACATCCCTTTCTTATAAATAGTGCAAAAGAAAACTGCAGCCTAGCCTCATTTAGTTTGTGACAAATCCTCAAGTTATAGAATCTGACATAATGAGATTTTATTGTACTGAGCTATAGTGATGACATTTGACAACCAATATAAAATATTAGAGTCAGCATAGTGTCATAGTAAGAGACTGGCCTTGAAGCCAGGGCGCCCTGGGTTTGAATCTTACCTCTGACACCTAGTGGCTGTGTGACCTTAGGCAAGTCACTTAAAGTGGTCACAAGCCACTTAGTCTGTGGCCCTAGATAATTCTCTAAGACTAAGTTGTAGATAAGAGCTGTGTTGAAACAGATAAAGAGCATCTCCTCGGCCAACATCACAAGTCTAGTCCTTATCTTTACTCATGTCACATAGAAGTCAGCAGAAGACAGACTTTTCCTTCTATTTGTTCCTCAAAGTCTCCCATCCACTAGCTTTATAAATGCTCTCCTGCCCCATCTCTGCCATATTATTATAAAAAGCTAAGACCCAAGAACCAGGGAGCTAATGTAAAAGTTTTTCTCCCAATGGCACTATAAAATAATTGTCAAAAAGCTGCTCATTTTATTGACCTCCTTGCCCTGATAGGATACCGTGATGGAAGTCAGTGTGGTATAGAGGGGAGTGATAAGGATTTGGAGTCAGACGGCCTGGATTCAAATCTTGATTTTGCCCACTGATAGATGTGGCACCCTGGGCAAGTCACTTCCCTGGGCCTCAGAATCCCACTCTGTAAAATGAGAAAATTGGACTAGATCCCCTCCAAGGGCCCTTGTAGCAGGAAAGCTGTGATCTCATACCACCATGACAACTGTGGGGAAAGAGGAACATGCCAGACCTGCCTCTTCTCAAAATTAACCCCCACCCTGGAATCTCTGTTTATTTGGAAACTGCCTCATGCTCTTCTCTCCTGTCTATTTCAGAAAGACGATTCAGATGACTGCCCCATCGAACTGAGCAAAGTCCAGAGCGTCAAAATCGTGGCCAAGAAACGTAGGGACCGGAGTCTTCCCCGGGCCTTCGAGATTTTTACTGACAACAAGACCTATGTCTTCAAGGCCAAAGATGAGAAGAATGCTGAAGAGTGGCTTCAGTGCATTAATGTGGCAGTGGCTCAGGCCAAAGAAAGGGAAAGCAGAGAAGCCACCACTTACCTGTAGCCAACATTGCGTGGGATAGCTCATCACATCTTCTGACAAACAACCTGAAGGGGACAGCCCCTCCCATCTTGGTAGTTCATTGCTAAATACTAGAGGGTCTATTTTTTGTAAGAAGCAGGCCCCCAAAGCTGGAATCTTTAACCATGGCTGTCTAGTGGCCCCAAGGGAAAGGGAGCTTTGAAATAAACTCTTGGTTGGTGTAGGGACATAAAAAGGCAGTGATAGGAGTTCCAAGGACCTTTTGGACAATGTTGGATTCTTAAGAAAATACACCAAAAGTGGACTTCAGTTTATTATCATCAATTCAATTCTACAAATAATTCTGCAAACTACAATGTGCCTGGCGCTGTTCTATGCACTAAGGATGATAAGAATGAAAACTAACTCAATTTGAGCCCCAGTAAATTTACAATCTATGTGGGGATGGTGTTGGGGTGGGGGCGGCATGTAACATGAACATGGATATAAGTACAACACAGTTGGAATCCTTGCTGCCCTTTAGAGATTAGCTTAAGCTCCTTTTCCTAGGAGGTCTTTTCTGATCTCTGCAGTTGTTAAGTGTGCTCTTCGATGGCCCCTCCCTCAAATTATTCTGTATTTACTTGCTAGACTATATAGTTTATATTTACTTATCTAGCTATATGGTGGTCCCGCATCATTAGAAAGTAATTTCCTTGAGGACAGAAATTATTTGGGTTTTGTCTTTGTATTCATGGTGCCTAGCATAGTGCTGGCACATAGGAGGCATCTAATATACGTTTTTTTTTAATAGAGCTCTTGAATACAAAGTAGACCACGAAAGAAACAAAGTAAAGCTTGAGGAAAATTCAAAAGAGGCAGAGATTGCTTTCTGACAGACATTATTTTGTTAGCTCTTGTTTATAGCTCTCCTATCACAGGAAAGAACTAACGAAGGCCACCTTCTAATTATCAACTGTTCAAGAAAATGATCTTGAGAAACAGAATTAGTGGACCCTAGAGGAAAAATATCACTTAGAACATTATTTCTGAGTTTATTGATGTTCCTTCTCTCTTAGAGCCAACGTGGCTAATGTAGTATTAAACAGTCATCACACTAAAGCAGTTATATGATCAAACATCCGTCATTCAGAGACTCTCTCCAATTGCTTTAAGTTTATACAATACAGGCAATAGTTATGGGATTGAATTTATTTTCTTGCTAAAGCGGTAATTGGACTCAACAAGGTCTGACCATATCACCCCTACTGAACAAATTCAATGGCTCCCAATTTCGATTAAAAACAAACACAAAATCCTCTGTTTAGATTTTTAAGCCCCTTTCAGCCTTTTCAGGCTTCTGACACTTTATTCTCTTCCACATCCATGATGATCCAATGACTCTGGCTTTCTTGTAGTTCCTTGCACAGGACACTCCATCTTTTGACTCTACTCATTTTCAGTTACCATTCCCCAAGCCTAGAATCCTTTGTCCCCTCACCTAGGTTCTCCAGATTCCTTTAAGACTCAGATTAAACCCCACCTTCTGCATATAGCTTTTCTCAGTCTAGATCCTTACCCTGAATATTACCATCCATTTACCTTGCATGTACTATTTTTATCATGTTATCTCCTAACAGAATGTGGACCACTTGAGGGCAGTGACCTTTTTGCCTTTCTTTATATCTCAGTGCCCGAAATGTAAGGAAGTGTTTAACCAACACTTGTTGACTGACTATCCCATAGTATGTACAAAGCACAGAGAGTACAAGAAAGTATACCCACAGTAACTCCAATGGTCCCCATTCTCCATAGAGATGCTATCTAATTAAAAATGTCCAGTTTTGAGGAATCCTTTACTCCCCTACTTTTATCATCTTCTTTTGCCCATGAAACTGTAGAAACCTGAGCCAATACCCATCCATTTTTAAGATAATTTGTGGTTTCTGTATTATAAAGAATCCTTCCATGAAAAGCACAAAGATCTTTGGGGTTTTATTTGGAAATCTATGAAATTAAAGATGTTAGAACTGCTTAGCAAAACCAGGATCATAACAAATATTAAGAAGGTATTAAGTGACATTGCATGCATTATTTATAATTCCAGTGCCAACAGAATGCCCAGACTTTGACAAGGCAAAAAAAAAAAATAGCAATGAAATCCTAGCAATGTACTGATACACACACACACACAAACTCACACACACACACACACACACACACACACACACACATCTTGCCAATTGAGACCACTAGAGAAAGAATTCTTTCTGTGACTTATTACCAAGTATGTGTGATTTCATTACCCTGCTGCCTCCATATTTGGGGCCAACAACTAATCTCCTTGCCTTTAAGCCAGATCTAGTGAGGAGTACATGGGCAAAGTCTAAATGAGTGAGAGTTCTGGTTTCACTCTGATAGGCAGCATTTCCAAGGATCGGCTGCCTCCCCAGACTCCAGAATCATACTGTGGATCTCCAAATAATCAGTTCCCCTGTGGTATTTATTACTGGAATTCCTACTGCTGGAGCTGGCCAGGCTCAACTTGAGATCGGTCTACGTCCCAAGAGGAGGTTGCCATTCCTGATCCGGATCTGGGCAGAGACAGCTTTTGTAAATACTTCTGAACCTTAAAACAAAATGTTGGTTTGAATTAAGTTAGAACAGAGATTCGAGTGGTTCTTATTTTTATTCTCATTTTGAATTTTTTTCATAGAAAGCCTGGGGCAACTTGCTTTATGTAAGTGAGGACCTGAGTGCCAACTCCCTTCAAAGCTAGATTCAAGCATCTGATCTATGACACTCTTCCTGATCCTCCCCCATCATTTCCCCCACTGCTCCCCAAAGTTATCTTCTATTCCCTTCTCTGTGTGTACATATTGTGTCCTTTCCCCAATAAAATGTAATTTTTGATGGCAGAAATTATTGAAGGCAGTGCTCTCCACTGCACCCCCAACTTACTTTGTAATTCCTTATCTGTGTCCATATTGCCACACTTCAATATTCTTACCATGAGAATATCATTGAGTATACTTATGTTCAATGCAGGCTTTCCTTAGATGGGAACATGATGGCTGGTTCCACAGATGGAGACAGAAAGAAAGACACATGGGGAACACTAGATTAAGCTGATTTTCTGGTGCAAGGTCCCACAATGTAACCAGTAACTCATTACCAATGCCCTAAGCTCTCAGGAACCAAGGTCAGCCTTGGAAATCTCTCACTAAGTTATTCTTTTAACTCCTGCCCCTTCCCCTGGCTCTCCTCCAGGAATGACAGAATTGGAGCCATCACTAAAGAAAAAAGAGCCCACACTCCCTATTCAAGCACACAGGGTAACATAATATTAACAATAGGACAGATTTCATTGTTCCTGGCAATAAAAGCAAAGGAATCATGCTAGAACTTATAAATAGTCAAAGTAACTCTCCATTGCTGAGTGTCCCCTTACCCAGATGCCTATGTGTTGTTAAGCAAAATTGTCTCATTAGCATGGCTTTTGTTTCTTTTGAGTGGTAGTACTTTCAGCTGTTAAGTGCTAAGCCCCAGGCCCAGGGCCCTGTCAGGTGTGAAACCTGTGTGGGTGTGGATTGGTGACTTAGGAGGGGCCAGCTCGGGAACCAATGGTCTCTGGTCATTGAGGCGGGGCTTGAGAA
>CM053626.1:13416615-13460909 GCA_028646595.1 Phalanger gymnotis | reverse complement strand
GCCACACCAGCACTCCTCCTTCCCCAAGAACCCCCAACCTGTACTGGACTTAGATCTTCAGCAGACTCTTCACTGCTGCTCTGATCTGCCACTTAATTCCTCCCACCAGGTGGGCCTGGGGCCAGAAGCAACTGCAGCTGTAGTTCTGTAGCTGCCCCACTTCTGCTGCCCCCGGGACGGTGGCTGAACCACAAACTCCCTGTCCCCAGCAGCTTTTCCCACTAACCTACTCTGTTGTCTTTGGTGTTTGTGGGTTGAGAAGTCTGGTAACTGCCACAGCTCACTGATTCAGGGTGCTAGGGCACTCTCCGCCCAGCTCCTGGTCTGGCCCACGCTGGGCTCTGCTCTGCTCCCGGCTCCGTGCAGGATAGACCTTACCCAGAGACCATCCAGGCTGTCCTGGGCTGGAGCCCTGCTTCCCTCTGCTGTTTTGTGTGTTCTGCAGTTCTAGGATTGGTTCAGAGCCATTTTTTATAGGTTTTTGGAGGGACTTGGCCAGGAGCTCACGCTAGTCCCTGCTTTCCAGCTGCCATCTTGGCTCCACCCCCTAAATCAGTCCTTTCTAATAAGAGAGGTTAGGCTTTTTTCTTAAACCCTTCCTACTATGTCCCAGCAACAATTTTACTTATATGTCTTGGGTTATGGCTGATGTCTAGAGCTTCTCCAAAAAGGGTAAGTTGAAAAAGTACACAATATGGATGAGCACATTTTTAGGGTTGAGATTGTACACAACATGAATGAAATATGGATAGATAATTTATTCCTACACACAGAAGAAATGCTAACCAAGAAATATCCACAGCATTCATTAAAAGAATTGCTCAAAAACAGAATTCAGCAATTTAATTTATAACTGCCATTGCAATCTGTTTGGAGGTTCATACTCAAACTTCATAGTAACATAAAATGATTTTCAGAAGTTCCTTACCAAAATGAATCACACAGCCAAGTGGGGAGAAGAGGAAGAAGGCACCACTATGCTACTGAAGCAGCTAGGTGGGGCAGTGGATAGAGCTCTGGACCTAGAGTCAAGAAGACCTGAGTTCAAATTCAGCCTCAAACACTAGCTATGTGACCTTGGGCAAGTTACTTAATCTCTGCATGCCTCAGTTTCCCCAACTGTAAAATGAAGATAATAATAGTACCTATCTGCCAGCGTTGTGAGAATAGAACAATGTGATATTTGTAAAGCACACTACAAACCTTAAAGTGCTATATAAATGCTAGGTATTACAGCGGGGATACAAAGGCAAAAATGAAACAGCCCCTGCCCTGAAGGAGCTTACATTCTACCTGGGGGAAGGTGTAGAATGTACTCTCTCTCTCTCTCTCCCTCTCTCTCTCTCTCTCTCTCTCTCTCTCTGTGTGTGTGTGTGTGTGTGTGTGTGTCTCTCTCTCTCCCTCTCTCTCCCTCTCTCTCTCTCTCTCCCTTTTTTCTCTCTCTGTCTGTCTCTGTCTCTGTCTCTCTTTCTTTCTCTCTGTCTCTCTCTCTTTCTCTCTTTCTTTCTCTCTGTCTCTCTCTCTTTCTCTCTCTCTCTCTTTCTCTCTCTCTCTCTCTGTCTCTCTCTCTCTCTCTCTTCAGACCAGGACCTGTGGTTTTATTTGCCCAAGAAACTCCAGGGGAGTTCTCTACTAAGGAAAATAATGACTGTTCTACAATTTATGGTCTTTAGAGAGTTGCCCATATCACCAAGAGATAAGTGACTCTCTTACGGTCATACAACCATAAGGTGTTAGAGGCTGGACTTGAATTCAGGTCTTCTGACCGTCAGAATGAATTTTAGTCTTTCTATTTACTACACTAGACACGTCAAACACATGGTCCCTGGGAGCTGTATATGATCCCCAATGCAGCCTGAACCTGATTAAAATGTAATTGGGAAATACTAAACAAAATAAATAAAAATACAAAAAAAAAAACATAGGTAGTATTAATATGTGGTTTTCTAAGCCAATATGTGGCCTGACCAGATCCTTATGTATAATCAGCCTCTTTCTACTTGAGTTTGACACCACTGTTCTATACTGTAGTACAGACAGAAAATCTTCGGATTGTTTCCTTAGTCTTTAATATTTATTAATATAGCTATCTAAAACTTCTACTTAGATCTGAGAATAAAAATTAAACAAATGATGCTAATTGAAAAAAATTGACAATTCCTTAAATGTTAAGTATTTTCCCAGTAAATCTCTCTCCAAGGCTATGCAAGATTAGAGCAAAATTTCTAAGTGGTTTCCCAGACAAAACCTTAGCAACTGAAAGGATCAAACCCTTTGTGGACTTCAGAGTTATCACAGTTCGACAGTAGCAGTGAAACCAAGTTCATCCATAGTGAAAAACGCCCCTACTCTGGTTTCCTACTGCTGCTCACAATAGATGCTCTCATAATGGCTGGTCAAAACCCAAACATTTGAGCTCAAGGTCTTTCACTAAATGGCAAATGAAGAAATAAATGTAAGAAAGCCAATGACAAACGGCTTGACAATGAGCCCCTTGAAGTCTGCCCAAAGAATGAATAAGATCAAACTACTCACTGCAAAATCATGAGAGGGGATGTCAGGAAGCTTTCCTGGTGTGAAGGAAATGAGTGTCCTGGAGAGGGATAAAGACTCGGATTTAACCAGTCACCTGAAGAACAGGGCAAAAAAAGGAGGGGGAGAGGGAGATGGAAACACAGCCCCCACCCATTGCAAAAATGGAGCCTAGCCATAGTCAACAAGAAATTACAAAAGAGCCTTTTGAAGTTATTTCAGCACTGAGGCTCTGACCTTTAGATAAACAAGGTTTGTCTTGAAGATTTCCCTGCTCTTTCTCAGTAACACCCTAACCCGCTTTGGTGGTACTGCCAAGGACACACGGGCTGCCTGCTATGGGTGTCCCAGTGGGATCTGTTCTTGCAGAGTACCCCATGCTGTAAACCTTTCATTGCCCTGCCTCTCCCCACCAAAGCTTACCTGGCCCATGTCCCACTTCCTGAAATAGACGATAGGTTAATTTAGTAAATTAATTCCAAGATATTAATGCAAGAAAATGTGTTAGTATTTTATCCCTCTCAGATAACAGATGTAAACTTTAACAGGGACCCTCAGAGCCTGAACCCATAGCAATGGCTAATGGCAGGAATCAAAGGAGCCACAGTAACCAAACAGGAGAGGAGAAGACCACTATTCAATTTCTAGCAGCCAGGCTCATAAACTTTAGATTCGGTAGGCTAGATGAGATGGCCTCTGAGTCCCCTTCTCATGTCAAATCCTGTGATCTATGATATGATATCCCAGGAATCACACCAGCAGGCAGCTCTCTAATCTGTTAGCATCCTATCACTATCTGAAAACAAGCCGCAGAACATAACTTTCAACACAGTATCCAAAATCAAAGAACAACGCCAAAGAGATAGCCTAACATAGGAGAAGGGTGCTTGGACTAGAGTCAGAGGACCTGGGTCCAAATCCCTGCACCACTATTTACCACCTCTATGACCTTGGGCAAATCTCTTAGCTTCTCTGGGCCTCAGTTTCCCTCATTGGGTAAAGGTATAATGGAGTTTTGAGGTGGGGGTGAGGAGAAGAAATTGACCTCTATGTATTCAGTAAAGTAGGAAGCCAGGATATCTCACCCAATTCAAAAGGAAGAGGTTGGTCCCAATGACTTCCATCACCCTTTTTACTTTCAACCCGATGATACCTGGATTCAAACCCTGTTTCAGACACTTGGCGGCTGTGACCTTAAATGAACTACTTAATGTCAGTTTTCTCATTTGAAAAAGTGATGATAATCCTAACACACCAGAGGGTTCTTATGAGGAATAAGTGAACTACAATCTGTGATTCATTTTACAAACCCTAGAGTGCTGCATACGTGCGCTGTCTTAGTTATTATGCTGTGATATAATTCTGTTCAAATGTTCTTTATGTAACAATAACTCACACTTAGATGATGCTTTAAGGTTTACAATGTACTTTCCTCCTCATAGACCTGTGAGATGAGTATTGCAAGTGTTATTTGCCCCATTTTGCAGATGAAGAAATAGAGGCAGTGATGGGTTGTATGATGCAATCAGGATTTCACAGTTAGTGTTAGAGGCAAGATTTGAATCCGGTTCTTCTGACTCCAGTTAAAGCATTCTCTTCACTATTCTACTTTGTCTTTCAGTGGTATCAGATGGCAGAGAAGTTAATTTAACAAATTCGAATTTAATAAGCATTAAGGAGTACTCACCATGTCCAAGAGGTTATGTTCGGCGCCATGACGCTTCCCAGAATTGAATAACAGCAGTCATATCACGATGGCCCACATGAGAGGGGATGATGGCCTGATCTAGGGTAGTGCCCATGGGAGTGGACAGAAGGAGATGTGTTTGAGAGATGTAAAGACAGAAATAACAAGACAGGACAACTAGGTTGGGCAGTGGAAATGGATAGATCAGAGCCAAAGGATCGAGGTTCTAATTCTAGCTCAATCATTTCCTCTCTGTATGACTTTGGGTAAGTCGTTAAGGTCTGCAGACCAATCTCTTCCTCCACAAAATGAGTGGATTGGACAAGAGAATCCCTCAAGACCCTCCTACTTACCACTTTATGATCCTATGACGTGCTGGTGTCAGTTTCCTATAGCCATATATTAGCTGCACCATTGCTGGCTGTCCAGTGACTCCGGTGCTTGTCTACCTGGGAGGTACAAATCTGTGGACCTGTTCCATATCCACACAAAGCCCGATGCTCACAAATTCTTTTCCACTAAGCCCCTTTGCAGCTGGCTTGCCCCCTTAATGCCACTGCAGCAAGTATCAAGTTCTACAGATTAATGACAAGATGCTACGGAGATCCATTGAAGAGATTTGAGCAGAGTAATGCCGTTCATTAGTATTTTAGAAAATAATCCTGACTACTGTGTGTCACATGGATTGGAGCAGGGGAAGTCCAGAGGTAGATGGAGCAGTTAGGAGGCTACTCTAATAAGCTAGGCATGAATAGATGACAAATGTCAGTAGGGTTGGCAATAAAGAGGATAAGTGCCAGAGACTTGGAGGCTTACTGGTGATGGTGCCTTGCATATAAGTTTGTTGCTTTGTTCAGTTAGGTATAGGACACAAGGTAGAAGGAAGATTCCAAGATGACAGAAGTTTTGAGTTAGAGTATCTGGCATGATGGTGCTGCTAGTGAAAGACATAGAAAAGTTACAGGGAGGGGACCATTTAAGGGTGGTGTGAAGGAGAGATGAAAAGTGTGGTATTAACTATATTGCGTTTGGGGGATGGCAGACAGCACATCCAAATGGGAGTGTCTGGGCAGGCAGGGAGGCAGAAATATGTAATTCAGCAAAGAAACTGCAGATTCCTTTCTCCCTGCAGTGACCAGTGTGATTCTTCTTCCCCTGATGACCTTGCCCCCTTTGTCTTACTGCTATTTATACCCTGTCAATTCTCTGGATTGATCCCTACTACCAAAACCAACCTCACCACCATCTCTTGCCTTCTCCAGAGCAGCTGAACACTATTGGAAGAACCATCTAAGTCCACTAACAATTTATTTCATCAGATCCCAGCAGGGTCCTCATTGTAGAATGGCAAAAGTGTTATTCTTCTTTAATCAATGCTCTAGTCCACTCCCCTTGGTGGGCAATCCATATCTTCTCTGTTGAAACCCCCAATACCTCCTCCTCTCTCCTCTCTCTCAACAGATATCCTGGCCTCCTACTTTACTGAATACATAGAGGTCAATTTCTTCTCCTCACCCCCTACCTCAAAACCCCACTATATATTTACCCATCTTCTCCTCCTCCCCTTTTCCTGGGGAAAATGTGGTCCTTCTTAACCAAATGAATCCCCCCTCCTCAATCCCAACCCCTCTCATATTCTCCAAGAGCCTGGTCATTGATGATTCCCTCTCTCCTCTTCAGTTGTCTCCTGTCTACCAGCCTTCCTCAGAGTCAACAAATACAAGTTTAACTCATTCTTTAAAATTTTTTTTAATGAATCCTGCCTTCCTAAGATTGTTGCCCTAAGTCTTTCCTCCCTTTTACTACTAAAGTCCCAGAAAAAAAAATTATACTCACTGCCTCCACTGCCTCATTATCCATTCACTTCTCGGTCCTTAGCAATCTTCTAATCCCACCATACAACTGACATTGCTCTGTCCAAGGTTGCCAGTGATCTCAACTGCTATCTTGAGTGGTCTCATCCCTGACTTCTCTATAACCTAGGAAACCATTGACTTCTCTCCTTTGTACATACTCCTCAGCCACTCCAACATAGCTCTCCTCCTATGTTCTCTTACCACTTCTCAGTCTCCTTTGCTAGAGAAGTATCCAGCTTCTGTTTCTTCAGTATGAATGTTCCCTATGACTCTGGCCCAGACTCTGCTCTCCTTTTTCTAGTCCTTCTCTTGGAGACTTCATTAGCCCCGATGAGTTCAAATATCATCCCTATAGAAACATATCTAGCCTCGATTCTTCTCCTGAATGACAGTCTCATCATCAACTGTCTGCTAGATCTCCCCTCATGGATCTCCTTTGGGCAATTTCAACTCAATATGTCTAAAACATAACTCACCTGCCTCCACAAAGGTTCTTTCATCTCCCACTCTGGTGCATCCATATTTAATCAGTTGCTAAATCCTGCAGCTACTGCCTTTTTCTCAGTTCTGGCTCCCATCACCTCTTGTCTAGTTTACAATAACATCTGGAGCAGTGCTTCTAGTCTCTGTGCTCTCCAATCCATCCTCCAAATAGCAGCCAAAATAATCCTTCTAAGGCATAGGTATGACCATGTTCAATGGGTTACAGATATGATCAATTCACTCTGGAGCTCCTAGATTGGACATAGGTCCCTGTCCTCCTAGCACAGAGTGAACGTAAATAGTAACTGTTTCTCTCTTTTCACCAGGAATATTGAGGGTCTTCTCCTCCTGGTTTGATTTTTTTGTTTTTAGTTTTGATTAGAGGGGCCATCCCTTAATTAACTTCTTAAAGAGGCCTATTCACTGAATGGGCGTTACCTCACTGAAAGTGAGAACCTGAAAAGATCTTAGCCTAAAAGGGCCAGGGTCTCCTAATTCATCCTGGGCCATCTCCAGTGGTCCTGATGAATATCAGGTCATCAGACCCAGATGGCTCTGGAGGAGATAGTGAGGCTGGTGACCCTGCGCAACCCTCCCTCACTCAAATCAAAGTCAACTACAAGTCACGTCATCATTTCCCTGATGTCATGGTCCTCTTCAAGAATGAAGGACAAACACACATGACCATATTACACTCTGCTTTTAAAAAATCATCGATGGCTCCCTATTGCTGCCCAAATAATATATAGACCCATTAGCTTGAAGTTTTAAAAATAATAGCAAGCATTTATTAAGCTTCTAACATATTCAAGACTATGCTAAGTGCTAAGGATACAGAAGCATAAACAAAAGTCTCTGAATTCTATTGGCTGTCTGTTGGGGGAATATGGCATTTGTGAAGAAGAAAAAAGAAGATGAGGAGGAGAAAGAAGAGGAGGAGGAGGAGGAGGAGGAGGAGGAGAAGAAGAAGAAGAAGAAGAAGAAGAAGAAGAAGAAGAAGAAGAAGAAACAACAAAGTAAGCCAGAAGGATATTTCTGCACAGATAAAGATCCCCTGAAGTAGAAAGGAGGGTAAATGCAGGAACTCATGCCAATAGCAGCCTCAGCCTGTCTCATACTTGGGTTTTAATGTTTTTTTTTAAATTTAATTGAAACTGTCAGCAAAGCCAAAGGTGTGACCACGTACAGAAAGTGATGGAAGAAAGACAGGTAAGGTCTGGAGCTTAAGGGGAAAATAATAGGTTCTGATGAGCTCCTATGGTAGGGGGAGGGGGAAGGGAAGAACAAGGACCTGGCTGAAATTAGACAGTAGGAATGTGCCATGGGCCAGGTGTGCACCATATTGCCTATTCCAGAGCCTATAGGCTTGAGATCACAGGATTCTGACTCCCCCAATTCAACTGAAGGTTTCTCAATGCTTTGGCCAAAAATATAATAAAAATCCACTTGTACTCAGAAATGTGCTGATACAGTTAAACAACTTGTCCAACCTCACTGCCGTTTCAAGACAGTGGAAGCCAGAAGTCCTGAGCCTTACAACTCAAACCCCTCCAAAGAAAACAGTAAGAAAACTGGCTCAAAACCAGGCTGGAGAAATGCACAAAAGTAGAGACTAGCCTAATTTTCTCTTTGTCATAAGAATGTATATTTTTTTATTTTTTAAATATTATATATATATATATAGGACAATGTTCCTTTTCCTTTGTAAGTCTCTTATGAATTTCCAAAGGATCTTAGTGTTCTTCAAGTTTTTAGACAAATCCAAATTAATTGCTCAAGTCCAGACTTCATTAAAGCTTTTACAGGACTATTTCAGGATGTCCTTTCCACACTTTCTCTCCCTGATGTTCACAGTGTTATTGCTATTTCTCTTCCTTCTGCATTTACAACCTAAACATCCTTCTGATTCTTTTTCTACACTGCAGTTGTATGGACTACAAGCAGGAAATATTAGCTATGCCTAGTATTTAATACTCACAAGTAATGACCCACTATGAAAAAAAATTAGATTTGTATGTTACTATTTTAATCTATCAAATCAAATTTGGAAAATAAAGATTATATTAGTGATAAAGACTAAAGAAAAACCCCAGTTCCATATAATGTACCCAAAGTAGACCTGATTAAAGAGGCTCATTTGGGGAAGCAGGTCTTAAGATAATGTGTCAGAAACAAGCTTAAAAGGGAGTGAGCACCTAGTTTACAGGATTAAACATGGATCTAACTGTCAAAATTGTAAAGAAATGCAGCGGAAGTTATCATAAAGAGCAACACTTGGAAATGCTCTGGTTTGGGGGCGTCCATATTGCTTTCACTTATATTGAAAAGCTTGGACCCACTCGGATTTTCACAGGCTGTCAGTTTCCTAATGAATCCTAGCCAGTTTAACTCTGAGCTGCTTAAATGAAAAGAAAACTTAGCTTTCTCTCATGATCCCTTTGGTAAAGGAAACCTTCGTGAATTATGTCAAGTCTGCGAATTCACTTTCCAATAGTTACATTCCTGATGGTGAGAAAAGGAATTGGAAGAGAGCAGGCATTGATGAAGGGCTTACTATGTGCCAGGCATTGTGCTAAGTACTTTACAGATATTATCTCACTTGATACTCATAAGAAACCTGTGAGGTAGGTGCTACTAGGAACCCCATTCTACAGATGAGGAAACTGAGGCAGACAGTGGTTAAGGGACTCACCCAAGGTCACACAGCTAGTATCTGAGAACAGATTTGAACAGACTTCCTGATTCTATCCACTGTACCACCTATACCTCTATAAGAAAAGTGTTCTTTTCTCATGCTAATCTCACAATCCATGTTTTCCAGCTTATCCTCCCACACATACTCTCCTGGGATTCTTCTTTCCTTCAGTTATTTCCCACTTTCTTCTTCTCCCTTTTTCTCACCTACATTTTCTCTCTATACGGCCTCTCCTTTTTTGTTGCCTACAAATGCTGTTTAACCTTAGAACAAAAGGCATGTGAGGCTTCTTTACCTCCCTAAGACTTCATTATCAGTGAAATGAGAGAGTGGGGCCAGTTGATGCCTGAAGTCCCTTCTGGCACTAAATCTATGATACACAGGTTCTCCCTTTCTTGAACAATGATAACTACAGCAAAAAAACAAAAAAAAAAACTTTGTTTGATCCCGTTACGCTCTCTAGTTAATACCCTATGTCTTATCAACCTTTTACTGACATCTTTCTCAAATGAGAGGTCTGCACCAATGCCTCACCAAGCCATCTGGTACCTCTTCCTGCCAATCTACTAAAATGATGAACTAAAGAAATCCATCTGGTACCTATCCCTAACAATCTAGTAAAAACAATCTACTTACTCATGTCTGAGTCTTTCTCCTTGATCTTGGTATAACATTTAACACTATTAATTGTATAAAGTTTTTGCTGCTCATGTAAAGTATGTCTGTCCACACTGGATATCTAAATACATAGACAAGTGACTCAAGGGGAAGTATTGAGAGCTATTTCTGGATTGTTACCCCACCCTTCTCCAAGGGAAAATGAAGTTCCTTCCTTGAAGGCAGCAGGTGATGGGGCCACAAGGCTGGCCATTCTGTTGTCCTCTGAGAGAGGGATACTCTCCAGATTAAACATATCTATCTGTCCCCCTAAAATTGCTGATCTAATGACATGATTGGTTTGGAAAAAAAAGTTTCTAGCTTCCCTGGTCAGTATCTCTTGAAAAGGAAAGGGTAACCCAAGCTTACACCCACTGACTTGTCCCCTTCCCACCAAAAGCTAATTACACAAAAGACCATGACAAATAACAAATAATAAGTAAACCCATTTACTCAAGAAAACAGAAATAGGAGTTATACGGATTAGAATAATACAGAAAAAATATATCAGTGAATGAACTCTTTAAATGAGACTGCAATGAGATCTTACTCAACTAAGAGACCTTAATCTTACCCAAGGGAAATTCTCCAACATCTCTAGGGAGGCAAGCTAAAAATCACAAAAATGTTGAGGAGCCAGATTCCCCTACATGTCAGCAAGATAGACTTTGTCTTTCTCCTTTCTGGAGTTCATCTTCAAGAGAGGTTGGAATCAGGAGCATCTCTTTCAAAGAAGGAACAAAAAATATCTCTCCTCTCCAAAGCCCTCACACCAACTCTATCCCTTCACGGGCACATAGCATCCATCAGCATTCTCTCCCCCAGTCAGGAGAGTCTCATGTAAAATGTTCCAGGCTTGGCTGGAACCCACTTGTTACCTCCTTCTTTCAAAATCTCTCTTTTCTTGCTTTCAATGAAATTATATTCTATTATTATATAAATTATATTTCTCATCCCATCCATCTCATCCCATTTCTGTTAATCCCACATCTCTCCTCTGCTTGCTTCTCTTCCAATTCTCCTCTCTTCCCTAAATGTAGCAGATAAAGTTATTGTTCCCTACACCAAATGTCCCCAGTCTGCTGTGCTAACAAAGAAGATGAAGAAAATCATATGTTTTCTGTAACTCAGTCTTTTCCCTCTACTGTTCTCACTTTTCACTGCAGCCATTGTGTTCAACTCCTTATTTCTGGGTGTGGATGTACAAATGGCTGCACCCCATCTCAGGAGCTAAGTTCTCGGACTTTATGATTTGTCCCAAGAGAGGCTTCCTTCTCTTGTCAACTTCTGGACCTATGACTGTGTTCAGGATGACTGACTGCTAGAAGTCTGATCCTGAGATAAGTGGGATGCTAATATATTATCATTGCACCTTGTATGAGGCATCTCCCCAAAACCAATTCAAAATGCTCTAGGTTATAAAGAACATTAAATCGCAAGCCAAGGATTCTGGCTTTAGAAAATTAAAGTACAACTAACTTTGATAGACTTGGCTATTCTCAGCAATACAAGGTTCAAAGACAGCTCCAAAAGACTCATGATGGAAAAAGCTATCCACATCCAGAGAAAGAATTATGGAGTCTGAATGCAGATTGAGGCAAACTATTTGCTCTCTTTTATTTCTTTTTTCCTTCTTTTTTGGTTTTGTTTCTTCTTTCCCATGATTCATTCTATTGGTTATAATTCTTCTTTACAACTTGACTGTCGTGTAAATAAGTTTAATGCGAAGGTATATGTAGAAGCTATATAGGATTATACAACGTCTTGCGGGGTAAAGGGGAGGAGAAGGAGGAGGAGAAAATTTGGAACTCAATAACCTGTGGAACTGAGTGTTGTAAACTAAAAAAAAAAATAAATTTAAAAATAAACTTGCATTTCAATCAAGGGAAAAAATCAAAGTAACAAAGGGTTGTTTTGATAGCAACCAACATATAAAGATTATATTGCTATCTTTCCCATGGAGAATTTCTACACGCTCTCAAGCAAGCATCAGAGATATTGTGACGCACTACAAGCATACCTTGCCTCAGGATAGCACTTCAGGCTTTTTAAAGGCTCACAGGAACCAGTTCCTCAGGAAGGGCTAGAACAGAGGACAAAGCCATTTGCATTTGTGTTTGACTTTTGTGATGTCAGTTTAGAATCGCAACGTCTTAGATTAGGAGGGAACCTTAGCTACCCATACTTTGGGTAGACACCACCCTAACTCACCAACAGATTTGCGACTTCCTGGTTACCCTTAACCTGATTTAGCCCATCTGCCAAGATGGCTTCACCAGGGTGAGGCCACTGTGCACGCTACAGCTTCTTGGAGCCACAGGCAAGAGTTGAGTGCTAGGTGGGCACCAAAGGTGGAGGAGCAGCCCTGAAAAGGGCTCAGCAAGCCCTCACACTAGAGGTGCTAGTCTTCCCTGAACACCCCATACACTCCATAAGCATCAGTGGGCATTGAAGTCATCTCTGTATTACAGGATAAATATGATCCTTAATAATGATAACCTGAGTCATCAGAAGGAGATGAAAGGGTGTCCAGCATATTTTGAAGAAAATAAAAAACTTTGTCATTTTGTATTTGTGGGAGATAGATATCCAAATGATTACTAGAGTATTTCAACATTGCAATGAAACCATGACCTCACTGATAGGAATATTTCAAGTATTTCCTCCATTGGTTACAACCCACCTACATCTCCCCATCTTTGTCTACACTCTCCTTTGGTGCCTCTACACTGGCCCTACCTATTGTTCCCAACTGAATCTAAATAACTCCTTTTTAAAAGTGCAAAATGCAACAAAGCCTCAGCTGATAATAATGATACTGCCTGACATTTATACGGCGCTCTTAAGGTTTGCAATGTGTTTCAGTTACATGATCGCCTTTGATGCAGCTATGTGGAACACTTCATTCTCTGACAGTTTCAGAGATTCAGAGGTTTATCGTATTTGATTTTTACTGCTCTGAGAGCCAGGAAAAGTGAATTATTCCCAACAAGACCGTAAAGATCCCACCAACTTAACCAGGTGAGATAGACAGGCTGCTCAGGATCACTGACATTTTCCTCAAGACCATCTAGATCTTTATTAGCTATAGACAAATTCCATCCATGTGATCTATGGTGCAAAGCCTACTTGGTGACTTTCTCTTCTCTCCTAAAAGTTGTTTGCAGAAATTGTTGAAATGGAAAAAAAATCCTGCCTTTTTTTTCTAAAAGAGCAGAAAAGAATTTCTTTCCTATCCAGGCTACCCCTGTCCTGCTCAACTTTAGTATCATATGTGACCTCGAAGCACAAGGCAGTGAGCTTCCACACACTCGTGACTCACCCACAGGGAGACATTTTCCCTAAAGTCACAGAATCCATGCAAGCCCAGAATTCATAGGATCATAGATTTAGAGCTGGGAGGAATCTTGTAGATCAGCTGGTCAAAAGCCTTCCTTTTACAAAGGAGGCCACTGAAGTCCAGCGAGGCTAAGGAATTTGCCCACGGTATCATGGGTAGCAAGGGTCCAAGCTGAGATTCTAACAGAACTCCTTCCAAGTTATCATATTAGGAGAACATGGTGAACCCTTTCATCTCTTCAGGGCGACAATACTGGTCCAAATGCTGGCATCTCCATTTCCTATTTCCATCCTACTCCCAATTGTGCTACTGCTATCAAATCCTCTCAAGATTCTGGCATCTTAATGTCTTTCTCAAGAGGACCTCTGAGAGCTGACATTCTCAATGTTTCTCAAGACTGTAATTTTTGATGTTGGGCACACAGTTTGCTCAGTTTATTTCTGTTGAATCTTTTCCTTTGGTGGTGTTTACTATTTTGATTCCTGGGAACTTTCTTTAAGATATGTTTATTGCCTAAAAAAAACTGCCTTGTAAAACAAAGGCAAAAAAAATCTTCATTTGAAGGGACTACAACATCAAGTGGGCAGCCAAGTAGAACAGTGGAACCCCAATTCAAGAAGAGTTAGAAGAGTTCAAATACAGCCACAGACACTTACTAGACACTTGCAACCATAAGCAAGTCATGTAACCTTGTTTTCCTCAGTTTCCTCATATGTAAAATGAGCTAGAGAAGGAAATGGCAGAGCACTCCAGTATCTTTGCCAAGAAAACCCCAAAAGGGGTCACAAAGAGTCTGATGCAACTGAAAAGTAAATAAACAAACAACATTAAGCATTCAGTGAAGTGTCAGGGTCTTTATTTTTCCATAGTGTCATGTAGTCTGTAGAAATATTTAATTTATTTGAAATTAGTCCTTCCATAATATTTTCTCTTCCTAATGCAAAACACTCCCTCCACTGATCCATGAATTTATATGACCAAAAACTCAAGAATCCTGGTTTAGATTAAGTTTGTCGTTCTTCCGCATCAGCATCAGTGATGATGCTGAGCCTGGATAAATAGATCAACTACAGGGCCAGTCAGGCCATCTTGAGATGATTTCCATAGAAAACATGTGCTCGATAATGCAGCATTTTCTTTTCCTATGTTGAGAAAGAAGAAGAAATCCTTCTAGTTCAACATTCTACCATGGACATAACTAGACTGGTTGCAGGTCTTTACATCTGATCATGGTTCTAGAGCAAAAAGGAACCATAGAAGCCTCCTAGTCCAATCCCTTCATTTTACGGACAAGGAAACTGAGTCCCAGGAGGTTGGGACTTGCCCAGGATCACACAGGTAGTAAATGTCTGAGGTAGTATTTGAACCCAGGTCCTCTGACCCCAGAGCCACATAAAAAAAAGAAAAATGTAATGTACAAGCCAACATGGAACATCTGTATAAGCTGCTAGATGACGAGCTCCCCAGACAGCACAATGCCCTTTTCCAGTTTTCCCTTCTACCCTAATCCATTCGTCATTGCTGAGACATAATGAGAAATGGGCTTGATCTCTTTAGTTGTAAGGGGGTTTTTCAATGTAAGTAAATTCTCCCAGGTCTTGTCTGTCTTTGAAGTAAATAATATTTTCAGACAAAACGGTTTGTGATTTTGAGGTCCAATCCTAGTTTTTTCATTGATGATGACCCCAAGAGGCAATTTCCATGAGTAAGCCTATGCCTAAATTCCCTTAGGGCTCCCCCACTCCAGGGTATCAGGTGAACATCCCACCACAATATTCTCTCCACTAAAAAACATTGCTCCATATTGATAGTATCAGCTTTAAGATGCAAGGCTTTAAGATGTAGGCAGAAGCCATGAATACAATTAATTCTTACATTACTCTCTGAAAACAGGGCAATAAACCAGGTGAATGTCACCGTATTTTTTTTCCATTTGCGCAGATCATTTAGTGACTATCATCTTAAAAGGAATGGCAATATAACAATATAAATGCATGCGTTCAGAGGATTTAAAATTAGAAGGAGCGATAAAAAGCCCAACACGTTCACTTTACAGATGAAGGAAGTGAGGGGCCAGAGAAGGAAAGTGATTTACCTAACATCACACAGCTTTGAGTTGCATTAGTAATAATGATTAAAAAGCAGTTAGATGATTTACGGTGCAGAGAAATATAACCAAATCACAGGACCAAGCCTGCAAAGTTACAAAATGGAGCAATCAGCACCCTCTGTCCTTTCAGCTCTGGGAGTTTTCCAATTTGTCCTCACCGACAGCCGTCAGCTTGGTTTTAATCCTCTTTTTCATCCCAAATGTATCTGAACAGGGCGGAAGGCATCAATGGCATAAGTACACATCTTTAAGTAACGATGCTTTCACCCTATGCCAAAAAAAAAAGAAAGAAAGATAACTCAGATCAGCCTGTATTGCACTAGAATAAGGAAGCAAAACATCCAATGTCATCTTATTCTTTATGTCTTTCCAGATGGAAACAATGCAAAGAGCCTCAAAGCTTTATGACATGTGGAGTACATAAAGTATTATGAATTCCTTCATTCTTTTATTGGGAAATTTGAAATCATCTTCAGTGTTCTTTGAATTGGACCCATTTGGGGATATTGTGTAAGGTGACATAGATGACAAGATGACAAAACACGATTGACAGCATTTAGAGAAAACTTTAAGGTTTGCAAAGTGCTTTGCCCGTATGATCTCATTTAATCCTCATGTCAACTTTGCAAAGTACTGTCTTCATCCGCATTTTACAAATGAGGAAACTGAGTCTGAGAAAAATAAGTGGATTCCTCAGCTTAGTTAGTATCTGAGGCAGAATGCAAACTCAGGTCTTCCTGACTCCAAGTTCAGCCTTCTATTGACTTTACCACCTAGAGGCTTCCCTACATGAAGGTGCATGTCTGCATTCTTTTATTGGTATGCTCCTCCACAAATATCCCCTTCAGATGTTTTATTGTGACCTGGAGGTCCTTCTGAGATCTGGGAGGCTGCACTAGCACCCCGAACATATTATAGGAGGTCCAGCCACATGGGAAAACTTTGAATATGGGCCCAACACGAGGCTGTTCCAGCATGCAGGGCAAAGGTATTACCAAGAGGGAGAGACAGAGAGAAGAAGGAAGGAAGGAAGGAAGGAAGGAAGGAAGGAAGGAAGGAAGGAAGGAAGGAAGGAAGGAAGGAAGGAAGGAAGGAAGGAAGGAAGGAAGAGAAAGAAAGAAAGAAAGAAAGAAAGAAAGAAAGAAAGAAAGAAAGAAAGAGAAAGAAAGAAAGAAAGAAAGGAAGAAAAAGAAAAAGAAAGGAAGAAATAATATAAATAGATCAAAACTGTGCATCCTTCTGAGACCAATATGTCTTTCTTTTTCTCTTCCTAATTCCCTGACCTTTCCTCCATCTTCCAAAAGAATCCCAGATGTCATATCCTAACCCAATAAAATCGTTCTTGTAAAAATATTTTGGTGACTTATTGGTTTGTTCAAGTTTTGCTATTATCTTTTCTTTCTAATTTGAAGATCTTGGTGCCCAAATTTGAAGTCAGAAAACATGGGTTAAAATTTTGTTCTGTTTGTCGTTCAGGCATTTTTTCAGCTGTGTCCAGCCCTTCATGACCCCACTTGGGGTTTTCTTGGCAGAGATACTGAAGCGGTTTGTCATTTCCTTCTACAGGTCCTTTTACAGATGAGGCAAACAGGGTTAAATGATTTTGTCAGGGTCACACAGCTAGTTAAGTGACTGATGCCAAACTTGAACTCAGGAAGAAGTTTTCCTGACTCCAGGCTCAGCACTCTACGCACTACGGCCCACTTAGCGGCTCTTTGTTCTGTTACCTTGTAAACTTGGGCAAATCCATTGACGATTCAATTTTCTCTCATGAAGAAAACTTGGTACTCAGTTTACTTACCTGTAAAAAGGAAGGAGTTGGGATTGGACCAAAGTGTCTTAAACTTTTTAGCGTTCTGGATCCCTTTGGCAGTCAGTGTGGCGAATTCTAGAGATACCTTTTCAGAATCATGTTTTAAATATATAAAATAAAATACTCAGGATTACAAAGGAAAGTAATTATATCGAAATATAGTTACTAAAATATTAAAACATACCCACCCCTACACATCCATGGAGCCTAGATTTAAAACCTCATGCTAAATTATCACCAAGCTCCCTTTCCTTTCTGGATCTGATGATTCCACGTATTTATTATCGATGCTAACAAAGGTGAAAAAGTATATTTAATTATTTGGTCACTAGATAATTAATATTCATAAAGTTCACCCCCATTGTCCTTAGAGTATTGTGTAAGAATTAATTACATGCATTGTCTCCACCTTCAAGTACTAGACATCCTCAAACAGACAATAGGATGGAGTAGAATGTTTCTCCTCCCACCTGGGGCATATGGTGCTGGGGGGACTTCCTCCTGATCCTTTGGTGTTTAGGTGTCCTGGAGGTGATTAACTACAGGCTTATTAGTACAAACTCTTTCTTGGTGTCTACAGATTAATTACAATCATGAGATCATAGATTTAGAAGTCAATTAATCCAATTCCTGTATTTTACCAATGGGAAAAAGTTCCAGAGAATATGAGTTACTGAGGATAGGGCCATCGATTTGGAGCTGAAATCATTCAATAAAATTGGTTTGTTTGGTTGTTGTCTTTTGTGCTAGAAGAGGACCAAAATGACGTCACTATGTTGGGGTCAAGGTTCAGTGTGTCCGTCTATGGCTGTCCAGACCACTATGAGCTCAGACGGCTCTACCACAGATCAGGCACAAATAGTCAATATGAACATTTGGAGTGGAGATGTCTAAATTTGCACATCTCACATTTCTTTGAGCTACTGCAAGTCTGCTTTGCTCACAGAGCACAGTTCCTTCTTTGATGCAGACATGCCATGGTGGGTGGTCCTCTGCCAGTGTTTCTCATGTCTCACAATCGATTCCAAAGTTCTTCAGAGAGACCTTGAGAGTGCCCTTGTGCTGCTTCTTCTGACCTCCATGCAAGCAATTGCCCTATGTGAGCTCTCTGCAAAATAGTCTTTTAGGCAAATGTACGTTCGGCATTCGAACATCGTGGCCACCCATCAGAGGTGTGCTCTCTGCATTGGTTTGAATGCTTGGCAAATCAGCTGGGGAAAAGACTTCAGTACCTGGTACCTTATCTTGTCAGGTGATCTTCAGAATCTTCGTAAGAAAATTGAAAGCGAAACAATTCAATTTCCTAGCATGATACTGGTATACTGTCCAGGTTTCACAGGCATACAACAATGGGGTCAGTATGACAGCTTTGTAGACCTTCAGTTTGGTGAACAGCCTAATAACTCTTCTCTCCCACACTTTTCCTCAGAGCTTTCCAAACACTGAACCTAGCTCTGGCAATGCATGCTTCAACCTCATCATCTGTGTGTGCATCCCTGGAAAATATACTGCAAAGTAAGGGAACTTATCCATAGTATTCAAAATTTCTCCTTTTGCTATAAATGATGGTTCTACATATGGATGGTATGATGCTGACTAGTGGGGAACCTGTGGTTTTTGGGGGGTTTTTGGTGTTGTCAGGCCAGAATTAGCGGAAATAGCAAAGAATCAATCCATACTTTGTTGCATCTCAGATTCAGAGGCTTCATTGAGTGCACAATCATCTGTGAACACAAAAGTCATGTACCAACTCTTCCTCCACTTTAGTCTTAGCTGGTAGCCTTTTCCAATTAAATAGTTCTCCGTCAATGCGGTAGGTGACCTTGATGTCATTTTTGTCCTCTTGGAAGGCATCTGACAACATTGCTGAAAAAGCATGGAAGCAAGCACACAGCCCTGCTTTGCTCCATTGGAGACTGGGGAAACTGAGAGAACTTAATTGTTTTAATTAGTGTGTAATAATGAGAATCCTTATAATAATACCACCTCATTTCTGGAGCAGTAGGGTAGAATGGATGAATGGCAGACTTCAGAATTAGGAGCACTTGGGTTCAGTGCCTGCCTGGGGCACATTCTGCCTGTGTGACTCTGGTCCAATCACTTCTCCTGATGCTCCTGGCAGTCTCAGTGCCCATCTGCATCTGGATCAGTAGGGGGAATTTCTTACACTATTGAAATCACAGATCTGGTCTAGAAAAAAAAATGAAGTGGAAGAGTCAACATAGAGAGGAGGTTTTGGCTCCAAGTCAGAAAGAAAAGTCCAGAGTCCTTAGAAGCAGACACAAAACTGATGGTCATGCATCTTCCTTAATGTCATTTCCATTGATGAAGCTGTATCTATTTCTGGTTTTGAGCCATTGGATGGGGCCAAGGTCACCGATGGTGTGAAGTTCCTTTTCTGGGTCTTCCACTTCTGTGGTTGTTGAGGAGGTGGGGGCGCCAAAGGCAGTTGTCAAGTCCAGTCTCCACAAAGGTTGATCTCCTGGGTGATGGCTGGGCCAGCATGTGTGTGTGTGTGTGCATGTGTGTATTTGTGTGTGTGTGTGCTACTGCTATCCTATTAACACTAGTTTTAGTTGGGTTTTCTGACTATGATAACCATGGGGCCTGGACAGTTCTCTATAGGTATAGATCAGCAGGAGAAACACAAGTTAATTCGTAAGATAAAGTATGGGGCAGAGGAAAGAGGGCTAGATCTGTAGTTCTGGGTTTGATTCTCAGCTCTACCACGTAAAATCTGTGGGACATTAGACAAGGAACCTAATGTCGGCAAGCCTCAGTTTCCTCATCTCTACTATTAGAGGGCTGTCTAGATATGCTCCAAGGTCTTTTCCAGTTCCAAACCTTTTGTTTTTTATTTAGTTGTTATTATTTAGTTGTTTTAGTCATGTCTGACTCTTCATGACCCCACTGGTGTTTTCTTGGCAAAGATACTAGAGTGGTTTGCCATTTCCTTCTCCAGCTAATTTTACAGATAAGGAAACTGAGGCAAATAGGGTTAAGTGACTTGCTCAGGGTCCCACAGTAAGTATCTGAGTATCCCAACTCCAGGCCTGGCAACCTGTGCGCTATGGCACCCCCTAGCTGCCCTGTTCCAAACCTACGATTCCATAAAAACCAAATGCGATAAAGACCAAAATGGTGTGGTAGAAAAAACATGCAGATACAAGTTGGGAGACCTTCACCCTAGTCTCACTCCTGCTGCTAACTTGCCGTGTAATCTTGTCAAAGTCATGCATATTCTCTGGGCCTGAATTTTCTCCTCTGACAAATGGAAATAATATTTATCTTAATTAATTTAAGGGTTTCTGTGGGTATAACGCAATAGTAGATGTAAAAGTTCTTTTAAGAAGCATATGAGAGGCAGCTAGGTGGCGCAGTGAGTAGAGCACCGGCCCTGGAGTCAGGAGGACCTGAGTTCAAATCCAAACTCAGACACTTGACACATATACTAGCTGTGTGACCTTGGGCAAGTCACTTAACCCCAATTGCCCTGCCCAAAAAACCCCAAAAAAACAAGAAGTATAAGGGAGGTAGTGCTCTCTGTCATGTATCACTGGTGGTTTAGTAGGAAGGAAGAAAACAAGAATTTATTAAGCACCTACTGTGTTTCCAGGCACTGTGCTAACCATCTTACAAAATATCTTATTTGATCCTTACAACAACCCTGGGAGGTAGGTACTAGTGTTATCCCATTTTACACTTGGGAAAATGGAAGCAGAGAGAAACTAAGTGACTTGGTCAGGGTCACATAGCTAAGGTGATGATAGATTTGAACTCAAGTCTTCCTGACTCCAAGCCCAAGGTTCAACCCATGGCACCACCTAGCTGAATAAGCAGGACACGGAGCAGGATTTAAAGAAAATCAGTTCTTTTTCCCCAAATCAGAACATTTCCTCTTTCAACCTTGAATGAATTGAATAAACTGGCCATTGAGTGTTGATTTCGCAGACCAAATGGAAGACTAGCGATGAGTAGAAAGGCTAGTTTGCACCAAGGAGGAGTCTTACACAAATGGACTTCAGCTGGACTCCATGCCTGCCCCTTCCCACTCCTGGAGGAGGCTGCTTTACTTCCCTGGGCCTGTCTCCTCCCATGTAAGATGAAGCATTTGGCCTAGATGAACTCTCGGGTCCTTCTCAACCCTAAACTGCACCATTCTAAGAAACAAAATGCAGCCATTTCTGGGAATAGGAAACATGAGAACACCGGCAGTACTACATCTTGGCCATGTTAGTTAATCCATCTTTCACTTCATGTCTACCTTTCACAAGTAATACCCAAGATACTATTTAAATGAAATGCTCAAAGCTGTTGCTCCCCAGGATCTCTGCTGCTGGGAGTTTCTGGCATGTTATAAACAATGTGGTAAAGTCATTTATGGCCCTTCTAGCAGTTTTCGGGACTAAGTGCCATGGTGAGGTTCCCCCCAACCTGGCTAGATTGACTCACACATCTTAGGTGTTGTGAGTTGGCAAACTGACCCCGGTGCGGGGGATGGGGCGCTTTCTCTCTTGTGGCCTTAGCTGAGAATAAAAGCATTGGTGTTTTGCTTCCAAAACTAGGGGAGGCCCGGGGGCAGGGGAAAGAATAGTTTCTATCATGTGCAGGCATATGCCCAGAAAAGAGACTGATGGAAGTAGATAAGAGTGAATTACTGTGTTTGCTAGAATATTAATGAATCACTATATTCTCAAAATAGAGAACCAACAGTCATAAAATAACTTCTAGATCAGAGAGAGAATTCCAAGAGACATCTCAATATATTGTAATGAAGACACAGGCCTTTGGATTATAAAACAAACTACGAAGATCCCCTGTGGAGTTGAATACTTGTGAACTTAAATATTTTAAAAGGAAAATATGGTTTTGATTTTAAAACCCCTGCTGATGATACCTATAAGCAGTTAACAGAAATTCATATCTAACTAGCTTCCACTAGAAAAAAGTAAGGGTTGTTTTAAATGATGCCCTTTATAGGAAATATGACATTTTAATCAAAAATAATACCCTTAAATCCAGCCTTCCTGAAAAGCCCCGAGAGCCATTGCTGAGATTCCAGGTATAGGAATCCGACTCCCTTGTTAAAACCTAATACGGAATATTTTTATAGAATCTGTCCTTTGGAAAAGGGATGCAGACAGTACGGTTTGTACAGACTGAAATCCCAAAACTCAGCATAAATATTACTGATCACCCACAAACTTTCCAGTAAGTTTTATTTCACTCTCTTTCTTAGAATCATAAACCATAGGGTCAAGAGTGAAACTAGTAGCCTAGAATACTCATAAAGTTGTGAAATATTCTAAGTAATTGGGGTAACCCAGATTTCAATAAAGCCCCCTCTGAGGTACACCTTCCAAGTCACACTCACGGGTTAGGTCCCCTCAGGGGTGACCACTTCAGGTTCAAAGTACTCTATGGGTCTACGCTGCTAAAACTGCACAGCTTCCAGGCCCCCACAAGTTAGCTTACTTGTAATAGTCATCCAGTAGACCCAAGTAACTTAAAGGCATTTACCAAGATGAATAGTAAGAGTAGTAACTGCAAAGCATTCCCCATGTAGACCTGAGATGCGTTGTCCCACAGATGCCCACAGTGTCACTGGACAGAGTGGGCGTAAATGTAGACTTGTGCTAATATAGTGAGTACATACAGAGAGATCCCATGGGCAAAGCACCTCATGGACCCAGTATTGTGCTAAACTGTTTATATTCCTGTGCTGTTCGTGTTATTTGATTGTTTTTTCAGTCATGTTCAACTCTTCATGGCCCCAGTTGGGTTTTCTTGGCAGATACTGGAGCAGTTTGCCATGTCCTTCTCTGGGATCCAGTACTAAAACAGGCCAGTTTCCTTTCTCTTCCGGTATCCTCATGCTGTGCCCCTCTGCATTTAGTATCTCTGCTGGGTGGGTCTCTGAGCTGAGGATCCTGGGGCTTCTCCTTTCCATAGCCCATTCCCAAATGCCAGGACTAATTCTGTTTTGAATTCACAGGTGGCTCTCTTCTCTGCTACCAGGGTTCATACTTCTTGGTGTAGCCTCCACTCTCAACTCTTTCTCAGATTCAAGAAATGGCAAGTTGACTTTAAAAGACACAGAGAGAGAGAAAGGGAGGGAGGGAGGGATGGAGAGAGAAAGAGAAAGAGAGACAGACAGATAGAGGGGGAGGAAGAGAGAGAGAGGGAGGGAGGGAGGGAGAGAAAGAGAAAGAGGGAGTGAAAGAGGGAGAGAGAGAGAAAGAGAGAGAGAGAGAGAGAGAGAGAGAGAGAGAGAGAGAGAGATAGGAGAGAGGAGAGAGAGAGAGGGAGGGAGAGAAGGAGAAAGAGAGAGAGATTTACTTCAAAGCTATAGAATACACAAAGAACAGATAAAATGTACAAGTATTTCTCTCGAAACCTCTGGATTCCCCCAGATGATAACAAAGCAGAGAATACAAGCTGACTTCACAGTGGGTCTGAAGTTGAAGTCTTTCCCTTCAGCCTTATTGATTTAGTGGCATGTTGATTGCTATTTGGTGTGGGCACCAAAATTGCTGGTTATGGCTCTTCTGGGAAGGATAGAATAAAATTGGTTAGGAGAGATGGGGCCCAAACCCAAAATAAGGGAGAAAATAGTAATAGGGGATTTCAATGAATCCAGGTCATCAGATAATGAGTCAACTATTTCTTAGTATACTGAAAGAATTATCAAATCTTAGAAGGAAAAAGGATCTGAGGAGCCATCCAGCCCAACCTAGTCAAGTAGTGGTAGATGGTACTTAGTAGCAGTAGGTGTGATAACAATCAGGCCAGGAATGATCTCTGAATACTCTTGGGGAATAGGAGAGCTTCCACAGGGTAGGAGAAGGGCAAATATCCCCATCTTTACACCTGCCGCTTCTTTAGATTTTTCAATCATTGGTGAGTTTCTCCTTTTTCTTCACAAATTATTGTAGAGATGTCAAACTCACAGCCCTTGAGTGTTAAGAGGCCTGCAAAAGTTTCCGGTGGGGAAGAATCAGATTAAAATGTAATCAGGAAAAGTTTAACAAAATGAATAAAAATACAACATAGATAAGGTTCATTTGTGGCCAATACACGGCAACAGGGGATCTTTTTCTACTTGAGTTTGACACGGCAGATCTATAGGATCATAGATTGAGAGATTAGAAGGGCTCTGAAAGCTCATTTAGCCCAAGGAAGTTGTAGCCAGAGAGTTAGTGATTTGTCCAAGGTTACATAGTCAGTAAGTGGCAGAGCCAAGATTCAGATCCAGATCTTTTGAGTCCAAATCTTGCCGCTGCACCAAAAGAAAGTTCTAGATTTTAGCTAATTACCTACTTTCTACAGTCATGACCCATACGAGGCTTCTGGGTGGTCTCAATTTTGAACTTTATTTTTTTTTTTTTGCAGAGCTGGACTTTGGTGCCCAAAATGTCAAGTTGCTATCACATGAAAACATGCCGGGTAAAGAGGTGTTGGGCACCTACTTTAATATAAAGTTTCAATATTGAATATATGAGCTAATGATTTGCTGAAAATTCTCAGCTGCCACATTTGCATTGTCACCCCAGGAGACTTCCAGGGCCATTGTTCAATTATGTCTAAGACCACCATTTTAGGAAGGACCCCAGCCGGACTTAGCCTTACTCTGGCCTTGACATTCTCCAGATTCCACTGCCTTTTATCATCTGTAGCATTCCCCCTCAAGTATTCTCACTCCCTTCTTGTTTCCTTCATTAAAATGTAAGTTTGGTGATGTCAGGGATTATTTTATTTACTGTATCTGTATCTGCAGCAGTTAGCACAGTGCCTGGGACATCATAGTAAATAATAAACAAACAAACAAATAAATGAATGAATGAATGAATCATGGTAAATAATAAATAAATAAAAATAAATGCTCACTCTACTTATCTATCCATCTATATAAGTAGGAAAGGACGGCAGAAAAATAGGATCCTCCACATTATTAACTGATGTAACCCCCAAACTCTGTGGTGACAAAATGTCACAAAATAATGAGATCACCTCTATATTTTCCCTCTACCTACCTACTTCCCAGACCAAAGCGTCTTTGTTTCAGTGTCTTGTAAGCCATACACTTTTGAAATCATCTTTCTTCAGCAATTCTTACTAATCTGTTAGAAACAGATTCCTGATCACAAAATTAGAGAGAGGGACCGAATCCTTACTGGCTCCTGGCTCATTTCTCAGTGTCTGATGCCAGAAAGAAGGGGGATACCAGGCTTGTTTCCCCATCACAATAAAAAGTCATTCCCAGTATAGAGGGATGAGCTGCCCTCTTGTAGAGGTGGCCAGGACTCAGGTGCCCTACATTTTTACTAGAAGGGCTGATGATGAGCTCAGAAAAGCTGAGTATGCCAAGTTCGATGTGAGCATCTCTAAAGAGCCGTCACTGATTCCCCAACTTCCTCCCCTGCTGTCACAGCCTTAAGACCAGCACAAGTCAGGCTCTAATGATGGAGTCCTCCAGCAACTGAAGTCCAGCTGTGGCCTTTGCCCTAAATCCTTATTTTTTTTTTTGTGGTTCCTTTTCCTCCCTGGAAATTTCAGTTTAGACCTTGGATCTTTCCACAAAGGATTATTACTTTACCCATTTTGGCCTGCCTGGTTCTTTGTGAAAACCTTTGAGTCCTGGAAGAAACTGAAACACTAAACAAGCAGAAAAAGCAGCTAGTTGACTTTGTCAACTTTTAGCATTTGAAACACAGAAGAAGATGGAGTTGCAAGGACCATGTAGAGAGAGTAACAACTGGGCCATCTTCCATCTCTACAATGTCTGTATCTATCATCTCTGATCTCCCCCATCTACATGTCCCTGGATACTCTCTGAATATTTCAGATCCACCCCCCTCCCCCGGCCTTTTTTTAGCATACTACAACGGGGTCTGTCTGTGAGAAAGACAAGGGAAAGCCAAAGTTACCAAAACCATGACTGATGTTGGCATCTTTCGGGCAGCCCAGTGACAAAATGGGGCGATAGATCTGGAATCAGAAAGACCTGAGTTCAAATCTGGCCTCCAAACACTCGCCAGCTCTGTGACCCTGGGCAAGTAATTTCCCTTTGTCTGCTTCAGTTTTCTCATCTGTAAAATGGGGACAATAATAGCACCTACCCCCCAGGGTTGTTGTTAGGATCAAATGAGATATTTTATGTATGTGTGTGTATATATGTCATATATATTATATATGCACACACATATACAGACACACATACATATGTACACACATATAGACAAATTTAAAGCACTATAGAAATGCTACCTATTATTATCATATGATTGATTTTTAACATCACAAATTTTCACAAATTGCAACATTTATGACCAATTTGCTTTTTTGTTTCCTTAAATAAATTTGTATTGATAGCCTTTGATTTTTACCTCACCAGAATTTCTCCTATTATCTCTTCCCTTTCCCTTTCCAGAGAGTCATCCCATACAACAAATATCTTTTAGAGAAAAAAGTGAAAGCAATCAATATAGAAAAAGTCAGAAACTATATGCCACATGCTACACCCACGAACCACCCACCTTGGCAAAGCAGTCGAATGCTTTCTTATTTCTCTTCTTTGAAGCCATGCTTGTTCTTGTAATTTTGTAATATTCGTTACAATGGTTTTGTGATTCTTGTTATTTACGTTGTTATGGTCATCATGTCTGTTGTTTTCTTGGCTCTCCTTTCTTCTCTCTGCATCTAGTTGTATAAATCTTCCCAGGCTTCTCTATATACATCACATTCATCATTTCTTACAGTACAATAATATTCCATTGTACTCATGTGCCATAAATTTCTTTAACTATTCCCCAATCCATGAGCATCTACTTTGTTTCCAATTCTTTGCTATCACAAAAAATGCTACAATAAATATTTTATCATATATGAAGACTCTCTTATCAATGGTCTCCTTAGAGTATAAGCCTAACAGTAGAATCTAGGTCAAAGCATATGGAAATTTTATGCACTTTATTTACATCATTCCCAACTGCTTTCCAGAATGGTTCTACTGATTCATAGCTACAGCCACAATGCCCTCATCTTCCCACAATCCTTCCATCATCGACTATTCCTAACCTTTGTCATCTTTACCAATTTGCTGGGTATGCAGTGAAACCTAAAGGTTGTTTTGATTTGTATTTCTCTTATTATTAGTGATTTGAAACATTCTTTCAGATAGTTGTTAACGGCTTGTAATGTTTCTTTTGAGAACTGTTTGATCGTATCTTTGACCGCTTATTTATTGGGTAGTGGCGTTTGTATACACATACACATGCACATACATGTGGGTATGTGTATACATATGTACATATGTACACATGTATATGTTAGATATCTAGACACGCCAATGTTGCTTAATCATGTTGATTACATCAAACCATTAGTCACTTCTGTACTCTCTAATGTAATGAAAAGACCGCCATTTAGCTATTCGATTAAGTTGTCAATTGGAAAAAGCCAAGAGAAATGGAGATAAGCGAAATGGCAACGTATCATGTTTTTCAGGATAAGGCGTCTTTCATGAGTCTTAGGGCACATGGAATGTAGGATGCATGTGGGCTGAGCACATCCCTATTACGTTTGATTTTCTGGATTCAAATACAACTGATGCATCATCAGAGTCTTCAAATCTGTGCACCTGTCTGCCTTTTCTACATTCTCCTCCACACCTCACCTTTTTTCATTTTATTTCACAGAGCACATATCTGGTCCTCTCTGTCACGAATGGAGTAGTGATTAATGAGACCATGGATAGGCAGGAAATAAATGCCTGGAATTTGAGAATTAAAGCACATCTCCCAGATCAACCTCCTTTCATTTTTGGACAAGAAAATTAATGAGAGGAAATAAAGCAAGAAACAAAGGAATTTAAACAAAGAAGATAAGCGTTTAGAGAAAATGCACCTTTGTGGTACTAATATTCTCAGGCTAATGGCTCAATAAGCATTGTTAACTAAATGAAACATGGTATGGGGGGTGGGTTGGAGATTAACTATTACCCTTCCTTCTAATATAACCACTTCTATGTTTCAGTTATAGTAGTTACTCCTGACATGATGGCTAGAAGAGCTTTTCTTAAGGCTATGTCAATACACACAAAGGAAACCGAGATGGTTATCAGATTAATTCAACCCAGAGACTTTACTTCTGCATCACTTTTATGAATTTCCTGGATGAAAACAACTGTCATCTTGCACCATCTGGAGTAACCTCTATTCTTCACTTTGTACTGAATATGTAGGCATAGCTCTAAACATAGTTTAGTCTTTTTTTCCTATCTTTGTTAATATACATACATATACACACATACATGTACATACATTTACCAGGAATCTTAGCATGTTGTTTAGTGTTATCCACAGAATCAATTTTTCATCACGGCCTTGATTTAGACTCTGAAAAGGCACATGTAATTTTGTGACTGATGTTTTGAGTATTGAAATGCACATGTTCTTCCCAAATGCAACAGGGTTTAGAATATGAAGACTGAACACATAGACAGATAAAACATAGGGAGAAAACAGAAAGTAGAGTTGTTTCTACTGAGAAGTTGTTATCAGTCCACCCAGAAATTTGGAAATCTTTCTACAAATCTTCGAGTTATATAGAAAGTTATAACCCTTTCTGAGAAACTGAGAATCCCACTAAAGAACAATAAACACACATGGAAATCTGGAACTGTGGCTAAAAACCCAACAGTATATTTAGGACCCTTCCTATAGGGCTAGAAATTTGGAAGTCTAGCTCAAAACCACAAAAACAGCAGGCAAGGGACAAATAAAATTAGACCACTAGATCACTGCCAAGAAATCTATGAAGATACCTAGAATACTACTTCCACACCCTCCCACCAAATGGGTCACAGAGTCTGTGCTGACCAAGAATTTTATGTATTAAATTAGAAACCATTTTTGAAAAAGGTGACCCTTATTTGTCAAGCAAAGTTGAAATAATTTCTGTATAGTAAAAGCCCCCTCTACATAAAATGGCCAAATTACTATTACCTTCCTTTCCATATACTCTTAATAGTATAGAATTTTCCCATTGTCTTAACAAATCACTAAAAATTCCCAGTTTGGTTCTCATGGCCAAATGAAATGCTCACCCTTTTTTTTTTTTTTTTGGTAAATTATGTCTCTTTAAGGAAATAGTTTACCAAATTCAAAGTCTAAGATGGACTTGAAGTTTTTGGTTAAAATAAACAAACATGATTGAGTAAAACTTTATTTCAAGATAAAGTGAAAATATTAAGTCTTTTAGGGTAAACAATAGTTGTGATCGATGATACATGTAGCATGAACTATTGGACTGAGTGCTAGAAGTAAGGAAGGTCTGAGTTCAAATGCTACCTTTCAGTCTTGCTAGTGGCCTAATACTGGGTAGAGAACCATTTTGAGCCAGCTGCTTTAAGGGCTTGTTATGAGGATCAAATGAGATTATATTAATAAAGCATTTTATGAGCTATTAATGCAAGCTATTATATTAATGTGTAGAATAATGTCTCCATTAATAACTCAAATATTTATTGTTTCCTTACCTTTACTCCTAATTCTATGTTCAGTTTATATTTTAATCACATTCCTTGCTCTAAAAACACATTTGCTATTTGGGCATTACATATAGTGTCTCTATATAAAATTGTCAACCTGACTATGCTTTGCTTTTTTTTTCTTTAATATCAAGGAATTTTTACTCTAATTTGGTTTGTTTGGGCTTTGTTTTGTTTTGGGGGGTCAGGTTTGGGTTTTTGTTGTTGTTAGGTAGTATACATCATTTTTTAAAATAAATTGATAATCTTTGTTGGTTAAAGTTATTTTGCAAGACACAATTTTTTAATAGTAAAATGTTGCCTCCTTCTGGATGGGTTGTGCCAAAGCATGACAGGCTTAGGAAAGTCCATTAGCATATGCTCTTAGGAGAAGAGGGTGAATATCCCTGTGCATGTGTATGTATGTATGTATATATATATACATATATATATACATATGCTACATATATACATATCTAGTGTGTTCTCTGTCTGTGTGTGTGTGTATATACATATGTATGTGATATGTATGTTTATTTGGTTTTTTTCTGTGAATAGAATCCAGTGGCTACAAAGGATTTTCAAGTGTCATCCAGTTCCTGTTTTGGGGTAACTTGGTCATACAGTGTCCTCCGCATTCACACACTTATCCTCTCCAAAGAGCATGTTAATTTGGAATCAGGTGAGAAAAGTCAGGAAACTATTCCTAACCTTTCATTTAGTGGTTCCACTACTAGGAACATGCCCCAGGAGTGTCGAAGATAGAAAGAAAAAAAAAAGATCGTATATTTACCAAAATACACATAAGAGCACTTTTTGTGGTAAGGAAACCTGAAATCCAAATGGGCGCTCGTCCACCAGGGAGTAGCTGAACAAATTGGGGCACATGAATGGAAGGGAATAAGGTTTGCCCTTTAAGAGATGAAGAATATGAGAAACCCAGAGAAACCTGGAAATCAGGACAGAACCAAGGACAGATAACCAAATATGCACAGCGACCACGACAATCAAAACAATAACACTGTTCCAAGGCAGCCTGACTCTGACTGGTTGACTTGCCCACTTGATCCTGGAGAACAGATGATGAAGCATATTTTCCCTGGACTTAAGTCAGGAGACATGAGCTCGAATCCAGCCTCAGGTAGCTAGCAGCTGGGTTACCCTGGGAAAGCCAACCTTACTTCTGCCAGTCTTAGTTTCTTTCTTTGTAAAATGGGAATAATTGCATTTACCTCCCGTGGCTGTTGTTTATATCTAATGAGGTAATACCTGCAAAGAAAGTGCTTCCCAAATTTTAAAGTGCTGTGTAAATATTAGCTATTATTGTTGTTGTGGCTTTTATTTCAGTTACTGTTCTTTCATCTCACTTCTAGGTTAGGCTACTGCATAAAGTTAGGCACAGCCACTGGATTCTGCTTAACTGCTTTTCTTTATTATAAGAGAGACTTCAATGGGAGCAGAGCCAGTTACAACATCTTAATGCAGTTTTAAACTATCAAAGCTTATTTGGATGTGACTAGAATTTGGATAGGAAAAACAGTAGACATCAGTCATTTTTGAAGGCATGTTAAGAGTTAATGAGATGAAGAGAAAACAGACAATCTCCAGGGTGGGGGGGGTCAGGCACAATTTCTACATCATTTCCCCTAGTTAAAAGATTAACTTGTCATTAACTTGGGACTAAATACATACTTCAAAGGTGGAGAATTTTAAAAATGAATCAGTAGGTTAAACATGAATTTGCCTGAAATGGCAGAGACTAGGGAGCACTTATAACTGACAAAAAGCAAAATGCAAGTAACGATTTTCTCCCTTGCAGGATGACAAATGGTTTTGTTATAATAAAATCCCTTTGTCTATTATTATTATCATTATTATTGGTGTCATGTTCATTAGTGACAATATTGATAAATGGCATAATGCTTTGTTTAATAAAGTAGCAACCGTTGTTTTCATAATGATAAAAATTTAATATATTTTATGATTTCTAACTAATAGTTGGTTAATATTTTATTCTTAAAATAATTTTAAAATAAAATTTAATACTAGCTTTTATTTATAAAGCATTTTAAGGTTTGCAAAGCATTTTACATTTAGCATTTCATTTTATCCTCACAACAACCCTGGGAGGCAGATGCTGTTATTGTCCTCATTTTACATATGAAGAAATTGAGGCAGGCAGTGGTTTAGTGACTTTCCCAGAGTCACATAGTTAGTACTCACCAATGGTCCCGTTTGAACTCAGGTCTTCCTGACTCCACACCCAGCACTCTACTCACCATGCCACCCGCCTTTAGCTGCCTCTAAATAAAGCATTTTACAGAGAGTAGCTCTTTGGAACCTCACAACCACAATCCATTTAGGACGGTTGGTTGACATCAGGACTGACATTGGGAGGCTGTGTAACTTGATGAAAATCATATATTTAGTACATGGCAGACCTGGAACTGGAAACCGGGCCTTTGGGTTTCAAATCCTGTGGTCTTTACACATTCATTTGACAATAATTTCTTTAAAGCATCCATGATAGACAAAAGGAAAACACCACAATAAAGTACATCTCTACCACCAAGAAGCTTCCGGTCTAGTAAATCCTACAAAAACTAAAATATTATTCGAGCCCCTCACATGCTGGAAGACTTGTGGTTTGGGGGAATACAGAAATGACATTGTTGTAACACATTACTTAGACTCTCAAAATGTTGCTGAGAGCCTGAGAGATGGTGGCTTGTCACTGGTCACACAGCCACCATGGGCTTGAGGCTTCATCTTCCTGACTCCAAGTGGGGCTCCTTAGTCCCTCCATCACTGATGTTTGTCAGGAGAATTGTTAAAGGGGTGAAATATTGACTGATAAGAGGGAGGAGACTCTAGTCCTCCCTGTAAATACCAAAGTCTCTCTGTCTTTATACTATATGGGAAATATCCAGCTCTTTGCCATCATTACCAAAGGCATAATAAGAGGAAATGGGCTTCAATTTCCATAAAAAGGCAAAACCTGAAGATGATAAATTTTGTGGGGGCACTAATTTAAATGGAAGGAGACCACATGCATTTTCCACTCACCAATTAGTAAATATTTAAGAACAGAATAAGAATCATCTCTCTGTGACAATGTGAGTGCAATATTCCCAGAGGGAGACAAGAATGTGTGAGTTAATTCCTTTGAGTTTTTATTCTGGAATTCGAACATCGTCACTCTTAAGGTCCACTCCTATGGTCTAGTGAGGCTAAATCCATATTGGCCACTAGGTGGCAGACAATGCCAGGCAAAAGTAAATCAAGAACTTTCTAATCTGTTGGAGTTTATTCATTAGATTGTTCCAATTAACAATAAAATAAACTGTATTTTCTCATTCATATAGTTGAAAAAGTTGTTTTTAAGGAGACAATCATCAACTGATCCTCTAAAATAAAGACACATTACTAATCAGATTATAATAATAGCTAATGTTTACTCTGTGCCAGGCACTACATACAATTATTATTATTTAAAATCATATGATGTATGGACATAAGTATGTGTAAATAATGTATTGTGTATCATAGGCACATTTTATATGGTACATACAATATAATATACAATGTTATGTTATATGTAATAGTATATAATATTATATGTGATCACGCATAATACATAGATATAATTATCTCATGTGATCCTCACAACGACCCTGGTAAATGCTATTGCTATCCTGATTTTACAGATGAGGAAACTGAGGCAAACAGAGGTTAAGTGGCTTGCCCAGGGTCACTAGCTAGTAAAAGTACAAGGTCTAATTTGAACTCAAGTCTTCCTGACTCCAGGCCCAGCCCTCTGTCCACCTTGCCACCTAGCTACTGATTATTCCTATCAAATGATCCCACTTCATTTTAAAATTGTTCTTACAAGAAATCCTTGGCCCTTATTCTACCATACATTTCCACAGCCAACAAAGCAATCTCTAAATGTTAAATTTCAGAAAACATCCGAATCAGAAAGCAATACAAAGAAAAAGATACAGAGCAGGACTTGCCATTAAGTCAGAGACCATCTCTAGCCT
Organism: Phalanger gymnotis; assembly: GCA_028646595.1. Classification (NCBI taxonomy): domain Eukaryota; kingdom Metazoa; phylum Chordata; class Mammalia; order Diprotodontia; family Phalangeridae; genus Phalanger; species Phalanger gymnotis. Next base: position 13,427,164 of record CM053626.1, on the reverse strand, counting down.
GCCTCCAAGCTGATTCAGTAGGATTTCACCGTGTTCCAAGAAAACTCCAGAATTTCAGAGTTGGAAATGTAATCAAAGGTCATCCAATCCAAGCCAAAATTGTTCAAGAATTTCCTCCCTGTAACATAGGTAATATTCAGCCATTCGGCCTCCGCTAGAAGGAATCTGATGATGAGAAGCCTGGTGATCTGGTTCACTTCAGAATAGTTCTAGTTATTAAAAAATGGTTCCCTATAGCAAGCCAAAATCTGCCTCATTTAACATCAGGAAAGCATTTTGGAGCAATGGATAGAGCTAGACTTAGAGGCAGGAAAACCTGCATTCAAATCCTGCTTTAGAAAATTATACGGTATGCGAACAGGGGAAAATCAGTTCATCTCCCTGAGACTGAGCTTCCTCCTCTGCAAAATGGTATAAAATCATACTTGTGGTATCTGTCTCTGTGGGTTTTGTGACATTCAAACGAGAAATGGTTATGTGAAACCCTTCGAAAACTTTACAATCTATATAAATGTTAGTTACTGTTATTAACACTTTCATTAATACATCATAACCATTTTCATTATAATGGCTCATCCTATACATAGGCAATTGATAGTTTTCCAACTATTTAGGTCTGTCTTTATTCCTGTAAACACTTATTCATGGTTGTATTTATATACCACATTTCCCCATGTATAAGATGCACCCTTTTCTGAAAAATTTGGGGTCTAAAAACTGGGTGCGTCTTACACAGTGGTTATAGATTTTTTTTACTTGCATTTCCTGCTTTTTCGCTCTTGTTTTTGTGCTCATTGCTGTAGTTTTTGTGTTTTTTTTTTTACTTGCATTGCCTGCTTTTTTGTGCTTGTTGTCTTTGTGCTCATTGTTTCGTGTTTGTTACCGGTATGTTTTGCCACATTCTGCCCAGAAATGGCTCAGAAAAGATTTTCGTACAGTGTTGAATTAAAGTTAAAAGTGATTCAGTTTGCAAAAGTGAATGGAAACCGTGCTGCTGAACGGAAGTTTGGTCTTCCTCCAACTGAGAAAACAATTCGAGACTGGCTATGGGAAGAAGAAACCCCACTGAAAACGCCATGGCAGAAGAAGGCCATGAGAGGCAAGTCAGCAAAATGGGCTGATTTAGAGAGGGAATTGAAGATGTGGATTGAAGAGCAAAGGGCAATTGGAATTCCTGTGTCCACAAAGGTGGTTCAACATGAGGCAAGAAGAATTGCTGATGAAAAAGAAGTTACTGATTTCAAAGGAGGATACAATTGGTGCTTCAGGTTCATAAAACAGAATGCACTAAGCATGCGTACACGCACCAGACTTGCCCAAAAGACACCTGAAAGCTATGAGCAGATGAATAAAACTTGAGGTCAATAACTTTATGTAATACATGTTTTTTTTCAAATTTCGGGCCCCAAAATTAAGGTGCGTCTTATACATAGGGAAATACGGTAGTTCTTATGCATATCCTGAAAAGTAAATTCCCATATATTTTATAGTAATTTTAAATGACATTACTCTATCTCTTCTTCTTTATTGGTATTTTATAGAAATGCTGATGACTTTTGTGGATTTATTTTATATCCTGCATGTTCGTCGAAGTTATTGTTTCAATTTATTTTGGGGTTTGTTAGGGTTCTTTGAGTACCTTTTGTTTACGTCACATCTGCAAAAAGTGATTTCATTTTTTTTACATATAGGTATTCCCTCAACTTCTTCTTTACCTTATTGCTATAACTGGGATTTTTTTAAGAACTATATCCAAAAGAAGTGGTCATCTTTGTTTCACCCCTGAATTTACGGGAAAGGATTCTAGCTTGTCTCTGTTACAAACAATAGCTTAATGAATTTACTTATTAAATGCCAACAAAACTACCAAAGAACTACTTTACAGAATTAAAAAGTTATAATAACAAAATTCATATGGTAGAAGAAAAGAATCCCAAAAGAAATAATAACAAAGGGGATCTAGCAGTGCCAAATCTCAAACCAGATAGATCCATCAGTGGAACAGATTAGGTACACAACATATTGGAACAAATGCAGCTAAGGTCAGCTAGGTGGCACCATAGCACATGGAGTGCTGGTCCTGGAGTCAGGAAGAGTCATCTTCCAGAGTTCAAATCTGGCCTCAAATCCTACCAAGGTGGGGAAGCCATTGTCCTCTACTCAGGTTTGGGTGGGGATAGATTCTTTGAATAGATTGCCTAAGTCTGGGAGTAAATTAGATATAAATGACATAATCAAAATTCAGGTCTAGCTCCTTTCTTATTAATTGCTAACCAATCAGATTTGATTGCCACAAGCTGTGAACCTGTCTGCCATGATTGTCTTTGGTCTAAGAGACAGCCAAATAACTATCCTTTTATTAATAAGAATGCTGGCATTGCTAATAAAAATGATTAAATTACCCAGAAATTCCCACAATATAAAAGATCACATCACAAGCAAATTGGAAAATATGGAAAAGAAAATCACCTGTCAGACCTATAGATAGAAGAAAAGTTCATGACAAACAAAGAGTAGAGAGAACCACAGAAGTAAAACGGAGAATTTTGATTACATAAAGTTTAAAAGGTTTTATACAAAACAAATCTAATAAATTAATATTAAAAGAGAAACAATTAACTGGGAAAAAAGTCATTGCAGCAAGTTTCACTGAAAAAGATCTCTTTCCCAAAATACATAAGGAACTGATTCAATTTTATTTTTTTTAAAACGAGCCATTCCCCAATTGATAAATGCTCTAAAGATATGAAGACACCATTTGCAAGGAAGAAACCCAGACTATCTCAACTATGTTGGGGGGAAGGGGGGGAGGGGGGCGGGGGGGGGGATGCTCCAAATCATTACTAAAGTGAAGAAGTACACATTAAAGCAATTCGTAGTTTTTACCTCACATCCTTCAGAGTGGAAAAAATGACCAAAAAATAAAAAAGATAAATGTTGGAGGAGCTATGGTAACCAGGGCATATTGATGAGCTGTTAAGGGACCTGTGTATAGGTATAACCACTCTGGAAAGCAATTTGGAATTCGGTATACAGACTGTTGTTGTTGTGTGTCCTTCATTCTGGAAGAGGACCAATGACATCAGGAGGGTGAAGTCTTGACCTGTAAGTGAACTGGGTTTCAGTGAGTCAGAGTTATGCAAAGTCATCAGCCCCACTATCTCCTCTAGAGTCATCAGAGTCCAGCAGCAAGACATAGGTCATGATGACTAGGGGTGGCCTAAATGCAGTACAAGACCTTGGTCTTTTTAAGCTAGGTCTTTCTCAGGTCTCAATTTGTCTGAGGCAACAATAATTAAAAGCTACATAAGAATAGAGGCAAAAAATGACAAGAGAATCAGCCTGGGAGGGGAAGACCCTTGGAGTTTCTGGCCAGAAAAGAAACAATTGCTATTTACACTCACTCTGAGCCATCAAAAGCTAGAGAATAAGCAAGCAAGGCTTGGGCTCATTGGCCAATCAGTGAGAGCCAGAGTGATTTGGGTTTAAAGGCATGGTCAAGTAGCTCAATTTGTGTCATAATGGGCTTTATCAAAACCTGGTTTTCCAAAGCTAAATTTCAAGAAATCATAAGTGAAAGCTACATGACACAAAAGAGTTAACTGTCCCAGCTTTTTTGGGGGGGCGGGGGGCAGTGAGGAATGGGAAGCAAAAAAAATCTAGCCCACAAACACCATAATACTTTGAGAAGTGAAGAGGAGGAGGACCACCTAGACAGAAGAAATAGATGAGAGTTCAGAAAACAGAGTCTATGCCTGACACAGAGGCATGATAAAACAGTGATGGAGAACTTCAGTTATCCAGATATTTTCTAGGGCACTCTATGCATATCAAAAGCAAAGCCATTAATAACATTTTTACTTAACTTAATGATACCTTTATCCTTCAAAAGGTGGAAGAACTGACAAGAGGAAATTTTATTCTATATCTGATTCTCAGCCACAGGGAGAATAAGTTGCTAGAACAGAAAGGATGGGTATCTAGAATCGACACTCCCTCTAGAGTTTGTGCTGAAGATGGAAAAGAAAACTGGTCATGGTCTAACATTCACCCTAGCATTGGGGGAAATGAATTTTGAAAGAGTGATAAGAAATATAGGTAGGATCCCATGAACTGAAATTCTAGAAAGGAATTCATCCCAGGAGCAATGAGAAATGCTTTAAAATAAAATTCTGAAGATACAAAAATGAAAGAATTATAATATGGGGGAATAGAAGTCTGAGTAGATTAATGTGGTTATGATGGGGTGCTTGGACCACAGCCCTAGAACCATCTCTCTCCCCAGCCCAAAGACTCTATCTCTGGCAGTAACTCATGAGTGGGCCCCAGTAAGGCAAACTATCTCTCCCTGTTACAGGAACAAGCTGACCTCTGTAGAATTTCCCTTGTATTGAACAGTACTATCTTGTACCAGCAGAATTATCATGTACTGATTCCCACAGTTACAGTATATAATCCAGAGGTCAAGCTATAGATGTCAATAGATGTAACAGACCAAAAACACACCCCTCAAGAATCCACCCACCCACCCACCCCCACCCAGGCCATGCCAGTAGTGAATGAACCCTGCACCGAGGTACAGAAGCTGTGTGTTCCTTCCCACCCCACTCTACCTAATTAGCATACTTGGCACACCACTCACTGAACTTTTTCTATATAAGCTTTAGCATCACCCCCATTAAGTTACAAGTTCCCTAAGGAGTTCTGCCCAATATATTAGTATAATAATAAACTTTTTGCCACTTGACCAGAAGACTGCTTGAGTCTGCAAGTTCGTTCCAGATGACCCCGCCCTGTGCCTCAATATTTTTGGGGTCCCTGCATCCCTAAAACCACATCAGATACACAGATAACTCATCTCAATTTTACTTTTTTTTAAGATACATAAAAAAGATGGGCACGAGGAAAAGTTACAAAGGCTAAATCCAGAAGAAAGGCCCAGTACTGTGAGGATGGTTCAGGGAGTGGTGATATTCAGAAAGAGCTGAGACTGACAGAGAAGCTAAGAAAAAAAAAGATTTCTTTTAGCTATATTAGATGAAGGAGAAAGACTAAAGAAAGCTTAGAACTGCTGTTTCAGACTGAGTGCTACAATGATCATTGATAATAGATAGAAGGCAGAGCTGTTCAGTTCTTCTGTGTTCGGACCAGGGAAAACGACCTTTGGATAGGAAAGGGCAGAACAAAATGACTCATAGGGAGTTAATACCCAAGATAAATAAGGACATTGCATAACAAAGAGCTACCTGGCCTTCATGAATTCAAATCGCCAGGCTCCATTGCACTAAATTTTCATGTAATGAGACTCAGGGAGGACAGAAGGTTTCTGGGAGGAGCAATTTCTGATAGAGCAAATCTGTACTAATAACACCTCTTAGATGAGGGATTTTTGACCTTTCGATGTCATGGATACTTTTTATTAGTCCAGTGAAAACTATCAACCCCCTCTGAGAATAATGTTTTTAACCAATTGAAGGAAATGATAAATTTCTGTTACAGGTTACAGAAAATAGAGATGTAATTTTTGGATCCAAATTCATGTTGCCTCTCCTGAATTCTATCCATGGACCTCCAAAGGTTCCATGGACCCTGGGGTAAGAATCTCTGCATTATGGCAAAGAATTAGAAACTGAGGGGGTGCCGATCAATTGGGAAATGGCTGAACAAGGTATGATATATGAATGTGATGATGGAATACTATTGTGCTGTCAGAAATGATGAAAGGGATGGCTTTATAGAATCTTAAAAAGACTTGTATGAACTGATATGAAAATGGAGTGAGCAGAACCAGAAGAATTTGTGCAATAACAAAATTATAAAGACAGATAACTTTGAAAGACTTAGGAAATCTGATTAAAAGAAAAATTAAGCAAAATTCCAGGCGACTTTGATGAAACATGCTACTACTCACCTCCAGTTGGACTCAGAAATTTATGACTGATGCATATGTGTGTGTGTGTGTGTGTGTGTGTGTTTAGTCATTTCAGTCATGTCTGACCCCATTTGGGAGTTTTCTTGGAGTGGTTTGCCATTTCCTTCTCCAGCTCATTTTACAGATGAGGACCTGAGGCAAACAGGGTTAAGGGTCAAATAGTAAGTGTCAGAAGCCAGATTTGAACTCAAGCCCTCCTGACTCCAGGGCCAGCACTCCATCTACTACACCATCTAGCTGTATATATGTGTACATGTGTACATAAAGGCATGTATACCCACAATATATACATATAGGAATGTATAAATACACATATTAATACATGAGCATGTCCATGTACTATATACACCTATATGTGATGTACACATACACACATATCTAATATACATGGATGTGGCTAATGTGGACATTTGTTTTGCTTAACTACACAGATTTTGTAACAGGTTTTGTTTTCCTTGATTTCTCAATGAGGGGAAGGGGAAGTGGAAGGGAGAGAATTAAGAACTGAAAATAAATTAAAATTGAATTTCAAAAGGATTAAGGAGATGAACACAGAGGGGCAGGGAGATGCAGAGCTGGAGGACTGGATGCTGCTCACCCTCTGAGAAGCATAGAGAACTTGTGGCTTTTCACTCCCTCCAGGGCCAGGGCTGGAGGATATAAAAGCACCAGGCTGAGTAGGATTTGCCCAGCACCTGGCCCTTCATCTTGAATAGGACCAAATTAGTTCGTGATGCCACCTGGTGGTTAAATATAGTATAATCTCTTCTTATTAAGTGTCAGCACAAAGGTCCTATGATTCTATAACATAATCTCTTCCTGATTTTTAATAGAGCAAAGTTTAGTTTGTAATAGATCAAAATTAAAGCAAGCTAGACTCTGAATACTCACTTGATTCAAAACCAAATTATAACCCTGATTGTAGGAATAAGAAATCATTTAAGGAAATGTGGGGAAAATGATGAAAGTAAGCAAATTTTAAGAGCTTACATTTAAATAACATTGATAGTCACAAATCTGTTTTACATGCTTTAAAAATGAAAGCACTATTTTTTAAATGAAAGAGGAAAATAGCTTAAATTATCTGTCCCAGAAGGGAGGAAAGGAGGAGGGGGGACCTGACTGGATTCAATGGAGTCAAGATTATAACATCAGCTACAGCATCATGATGCCCTTGCCAAATCTGGTTCATTCATTGGGTCACCCACTGGGCACCAGAGAGGGTCAGGTAGGAGTCTCAGGCACTAGCCATCTTTTGTTCACTCTAGCTTGAAGTCCTCCTCCAAAATTTGTCTAAATCCTTCCCCCACCGGACCCCACTGAAAGGAACAAGGAAGTCCAAGCAGTATTCTTTATCACCTCATTCACATTATCAACCTTGAATTCAAGCCCTCAACACCTCCCCCTTGAATTACTGCAACAGCCTCTTAAGTATAATAGACTACCTTAATTCTCTCCCCTTCTACGAATCATCCTCCCCACAGCTGGCCAAAGTGATATTTCTAAAGACTAGAGCTGAGCATACCACTCCCTTTCTCAATAAAACTTGATGCCTCCAAGGTCAAATACAAACTCCTGTGCTTGGCATTTAAAGCCATTCAAAACCTGGCCCCAAGTGCCTTTCCAGACTTTCCTATCCATTACTTCTCTTCATGAACTTTATTGTTCATACTCTCTATGTGCACCTGGACGTTTGGGGCTGTGTGTTTTGCAGTTGGATTTCTTCTTGGACAGTATCTCTGGAATCACAGAGACTCCTCTTGCTAGTCCTCTGAAATTCTGTCTCTTATTTTCTACAGTGCCAGGTTTGCCGAATCTCTGTAGACAACTTTCTCCCTATTCTCTCCTTCTCTGTAAATCCTTATTCATCACATACACAATAATCCAAGCAAATATAGTCTTATCAGCACTTCCAGGTGAATTCTATCCCTAGATAAAAGCCCATCATCCCTACGTTTTAAGCCACAATCCAGGAATCCAAGTCCAGTCCTTAGAAACAAATTTAGCCAGTGTTCTCTTACCAAATCTGCCTCTCTTCCAAATATCCCACGTTCAATTAGCAATAGTGAGGAAAATAGCAACTGTTTCCTTAAAGTCTATTCTATTTTTGCCCATGATTTTGCAATCCTAAGCAACACTTTCTAGGTTTTCTGGAAGTTCCCACATGAATCACCAGGAGTTGATAGTTGTTGCAAGTGTTGACAAATCTCAAAAGGGTTTGTAACATCCTGGATATGTAAACCAGGAAGAAAGCCAATGGTTCTATTGTTTGTGTCAAGCTAACAAACAGTCTCCCTGGTAACCCCTCAGCAGGGAGTCACCAACCACAGTGGGATCTTGTATTCTTTATACTTTCCTATTTGTGTGATTGTGAAAATGGGATCTGTTGTTTAAAAAAAAATTTGTACAAACCTGCCTTCCTCTCATATCTTCATCAAACATACATCTGATATATACATAAATAATTCTAATACTAACATTTTAATATATGGAACATTTTATACTATTTTATATCATTTTTAATTTCAACCAAACCCAGAGCCTGAACTAACGAGTAACTGGAAGAAGATCCAGGACCTGGGCTTCTTTGTTCTCTAGAGTTTGCTCAGGCAATACCCTTACCACTGTCAACAAGGCCAGATCAGACTGACCTAAGGACATTCTTACCCCTGTTAGCCATTAAAGGATGAGACCTAACCCCAAGGGAGAATATTAACTGACCTTTGTCAACATTCTTTACAACCCTATTCCATTAAGGAAAATCCTCTTCTTGTATCATGGTTAAACATATATGGGGGTCATAAAAAAATGAGGTAACACAGGCTTGCTGGGTCTGCTAAAATAACGTATATAAGTTTTCTCATTCCTTTGTTCAGGAGCCAGAGCTTATGCTCTGACTCCTTGTACGTACAAGTAAGCTAGCTTAGCTATGCTTTAAGGGAAAATAATAAACAACGTGGATTTTTCTATCACCTAGGTTGTTTGCTTCCTTCAACCAAACTTTCAGGTTTAACAAATAACATAGTATTAATAATAATTTCATTTTATTGCAATGAAAACATGGGGGGTTGGCTAGCTGCTCACCTCAATTGTCTAGTTTTGTTGTTAATAATATTCTTGATTTTTTTTCAATTATGTTGATTTTGTTGACCTGAAAGTTTGTTTAAAGGAGGCAAACAGGCTAGGTAATATCTATTTTAATATTATTTATTTCCTTAAAGCTAGCAGAATACATATGTGTATGGAGCCAGATGAAATGTGACTGTCTGAACAAAAGAACGAGATGGCATAAATGCATTTTAGAACAGTCCCAACTCGGCAAGTCTATGTCACTCAAATTTAGGATCTCCAAGCATGTTTAACCATGATACAAGAAAAGGACTTTTCTTAATTGAATAGGTTATAAAAACAATAAGATAAGAGAGTTGACAGAGTGTCAATTGAAATTACAACCCAGGATCTCTGTGTTTAATTTCCCATTAATGTAGTAACATAATATATGTCCATAAAATACTAAGATAAGAAAAAGTCCCATTATTCAAGATAGTATCTTGGGTTAAGGATCTCATTCTTAATGGCCATAGACAGAGGAAAGAATGTTCTTAAGTTAGTCCTCTCTGGGCTTGTTGACATAAGAAGAGATATTCTCTGAGTTTACTCAGAGAACAAAGGCTGTTAGGTCTAGGCCCTTCTTCTGGTAGATTAGTTCAGGCTCTGGCCCTTATTGAGGTTATTAAATTGATATTAAGTGATTAGCATTACCTCCTCTCTTTGAAATGGCTTGAAAATGCTCATAACTCCATCAAGTCTTCCTCGAATGCTTCACTATGCTAAGGACATGATCATGGGTCCTCCAAGGCAATGGCAGCAGAGCATAAGCTCTGATACATAGTGTGATGCTGTAAAGATTCTGAGTGTGGTCCTAGCAATAGACAGAGGCTGCTATGTGAGGACTGGATTTCATAGCATCTATAAATGTTATTATAAGAATGTCAAGATGAACAGGATTCAGGTTATCCAGAAATATGTCCAGGAAATTCAAGTTTCTTGGAGATCTAAAAACTGTAGGATTCTGAGTATTCTCTGCCCTTTGCCCACTTCTCTGATACCCTCACTTAGAAGTATAAGGGGTCACCCAGATCTCAGGGATCGTTTTCTTATTGTAAAAATGCAGAGAAGATTGAGCTAGACTAATTTCAAGAAATTACAGAATACTTTTATCAGCCACAAGGTTGTCCAAACAGCAAAGCCTCAACTTTTCAATGCAAACATTTTACCTATGATGCCGCATGACCAAGAGATCTAGAATATAGCCACCTCTGAAGAACTAAATATGAGTATCACACAAATGAAAATGGAAAGACACATGGTGGGGATGAGCAGGCTGCAAGGTATGCAACCAATAAGGAATTCCAAAGAAGAACAGAATTAAAATGTGACTGCAATTGGGTAATCAAAAGACAAAGATGAGTGATGACAAGTTGTGTTGTTAAGCAAAATTGTCTCATTAGCATGGCTTTTGTTTCTTTTGAGTGGAAGTACTTTCAGCTGTTAAGTGCTAAGCCCCAGGGCCCTGTCAGGTGTGAAACCTGTGTGGGTGTGGATTGGTGACTTAGG
>CM053626.1:13395194-13416115 GCA_028646595.1 Phalanger gymnotis | reverse complement strand
TGGGCTTTCTGGGCCTGGAGTCTTTTTGTCAAGATGTTGGAATGGGGAGGCTGGTTCAAGTTTTTGCTGCGGTGGGGCCTAAATAAATTTCTTGTTGTTTTCTCCTTAGAGAATCTCTCATACCTTGCGATTTCGGACCATTCAAACATATACATGATTATATTTGAGATCATAAATTCGGCCTTCCTACTACACAAGTATAGAGCCAGAGGGCTCTTTCTGTACCCTTGTGATATCAGGCAAAAGCAAGGAAGGCCCTTAACAGGTTGGCCCCCTCTATAGCAGCTTTTGGGGAAGATGCGAACAAGTGTCACTCAGGATGGATAGGCATGGATGGGTGATGACCTGTATTCATCTTCTTTTGTCTCCAAGCTGCACCGCTGGCTCTCTGGACTTTCTTTACCAGGCCATGGAAACTTTTCTACCGTGGAAGCTCACTCCATCCCTGTATTAAGAATTTATGATTTCAAAGAGAATCATATATAGGTCTGAACGGTTTAGAACTGCAGGATATAAGGAATTCTCTAAGCAGAAGGCAGAAGAATTAAAGCATTTATTCAGGCTCCAAAGTAACAGGCCCATGAACCAGCCTCCCCATTTTGATATTTTGATCAAAAGCTTCCAGGCCCAATAAGTCCACCTCACAAGAGTAACCAGGAGGCCACAGAAAAACATGATGGTATTAAACCAAATCATATTCATGTTTCCTCTCTCCAGTAAGAAGATTACCCACTGGCCTCAAGTCCTTGCTGGGCACTCCTCAGTCCACACACGGGTCAGCCCTGCTTCCAGGTCGGCTCTGCTTCCGCATCTCCTGCTTAGGCTTCGGCTTTATCTTCAGCTTCGGCTGTAGCTGTCTCTTGGCTTGCCTCTGCTCACAGCCTCCAACCCCTACCCAGCAGTTGAGCGCCAGGAGCTCGCCTTCAGCGCCTCCTTGCCTCCTCCTTGGGTCCCAGGTCTACGAAAGGCTGCTAGAGGCCAAGGCACTAGTGGGGGGAAGTTTGCGCCCTCACTTTGTTCCAAGACCACACTCCGCTTCGTGGCTGCAGCGGTGGCTACGGTGCTGAGATGCCCTCCTCCGAGCCGAGCCCCTGGCGGCATGCCTGAATGACCAGAGCCCATTGGTTCCCGAGTTTGCCCCTCCCCCTAGGACCCTGGGAGGTTCACATCCACATAGACTAGGTCAACACCCAACAGGGCATGGCTCTGGAGTTAACACCTCCCCTTAGCCAGCCCCACCTTAGGCCCCACCTCAGTCATCAATCCACACCCACATAGGTTTTATACCTGATAGGGCTTTGGGCCTGGGGCTTAGCACTTAGCAAGATTCAATGAAATAGCTGAATCACTCAAAGCAAACAAAAGCCAAACTCCTCAAGGGCACCTGTTGAACTAAGTGCTAAGGAGCCCATTTTGCTTACCAACACAATACTGGGACTTCACACATTGGAAGTACCCTCTGTCTTGCAGCCTCTCCTCCCACTTCATCCACAGGTTGAGGAGTTCCTTCTGAAACCTCCATTTTGAGGAAACCCCAAGCCAACCATCCTTCATTCCTTTCCAGTCAAAGGCCTCAGACTTTACCAAAGGCCTTGCCCACCACTCTTCAGCTCCCTTTGAAGTGTTCTCTTGCCCAATTAAAATGTAAGCTCCTTAAGGACAAGGACTGTCTATTTTCTTGTATTCATATTCTCAAAACTTAGCAAAGGAGGCACACTTAGGACTGGCTTTCAAATGCTTATTGGCTTGACTTTGGAGGCAATTCTCAATTCAGTGAGATCACAGATCTGTTTAAGTTTTAACTCTATGAGGAGTACTGTCAATGTGAGATTTTTATCTAATAATAAGTGAATTAACATACTTTTGGAAGAGCTGAACAACATCATACTGACATTCATGAAGCAAAATCAGAATACCAAAGTAGTTGCAGTTAAGTGTAAGGATGGCTCATATAATCTCTTTGGACAGAGAAGTTGAAGCAGTTGGTTTCACTGTGTACAAGTTTATCATATGCCACATAGAAATGACCACCTGGTCTCATGGACTTTTATCGAAGTCCAGGAGGCTCCCTTACCTGTGGAGGACAGGATAAGAGACCCACCCAATGGTCTGGATACATTCCTCACTTTCCAGATAAATATTCTTTGAGGATTTGGACTGGGAACAAACTGTAATCTTACATTTAGGACTTCAGGTTCTCAAAGAGAACCGTCACACAAGGGAGATGATGACATGATTTATATTTGACTTTGACTTGAGTGAGGCAGGGCTGTGTAAGTCACCAGCCTCACTTTCTCCTCCAGAGCCATCTGAGTCCAGTGGCCAGATATTCCTCAGGATGACTGGAGATGGCCCAGGATACAATGGTAGATCCTGGCACTTTTAGGCTAAGGTCTTTTCAGGTTCTCGTTTGGAATGAGGTAACCCCTATTCAGTGAATAGGCCTCTTTAAGAAGTGAGGCAAGGGATAGGACCTTTAACGTAAAAAAAAAAAAATCAAACTAGGAGGGGAAGACCCTCAGGATTGCTGGCCAAAAGAGAAACAGTTACTATTTACATTCACTCTGAGCCAGGAGGGCCCAAAAAACAGCCATTAAGTTGTGCTTGGGCAGGGACCTATTGTTGTTCAATCTATGAGTTTCAGAGTGAAATGGGTTTAAGGTTTAGTCTTTGAGAAAAAGTTAGCCAGTAAATCCAAAGTTAACTAGGCAGCTTTCTACCATCAAAACTTACCGAGGGAAAGGGAGAGGGGGAGGGGGAGGGGGAGGAGGAGGGGGAGGGAGAAAAGAGACAAACACAACCTATAAGTAGTCCAAGCTGCTTGAATGGGGACCCAGCCAGTTAAGGTAACTCAGCTCAGTCTTCAGATATAATAAAAAGAAAAAGAAAGTGCCATTGGGTCTGCTCATGCCCCAAGTGGCTTAACTCTCAAATCCCTCAATCAGTCTCTAAACTTTAAAGCATGCTACATAATTTTAGTATATAGTTTAACATCGATTCAGGATTTTGTTCAGTACTTCATATATCGAGAATATTCTGTTTATGACATAGATCAGCAAGCAAACAGAAGATCATACCAGCCTAGGTTCAGAGAGGATCCATAAGAACCAAGTAAGATGTCAGTGGACTCTAGGAGAGGCCTGTGAGCCATCCAAAGCTATCCACAGAAACAAAATGCTAACATCCATTAGAAGGTATTTGTGAGAGCTAAGGTTTTGAGAAACTGTGTTTGATGAGTTTAAAAATGGAGAATACGATGCTTGCTTCAATTTTTGTCCACTTTTCTCTGGTTCAGGATGGCTCTAAAGAGAAACCACGTGGACAGAGTCCGGCCCTTGTAAAGACACCCATGTGAAGTTCTACTTTCTTATAGTTATGCTTCAAGTCCTTCTACCCCTTTTTGTTTCAAATAATAAAATCATCTTGCCAAGAACTGTGTCCCACAAAATCAACAAGTATTTCTTTACCATCTACAATGTGCCAGGGACTGTGCTATACAAAAAAAAAATTGGGATGGGAAAGACAACTTGTAGAAATGGGCCTTCAGCTGAAATTTGAAGTCTGGGAAGCTAGGAGGTAGAGATGAAGAAGAAAGGAATACTAGGAATATGTAGACTAGGGAAATGTAATGTCTTCTTCAAGCAGCATCAAGGAGGCCATTGTCACTGTACCACAGAGTATATGTGTGGAGTTGGAGGAGTAATGTTTAAGAAGTTAGAAAGGGATCAACTTCCATGAGAGAATGGAAGGGTTTCAAGACAACAGAGAAAAAAAAAAGACCATGGAAGTGCAGAGGGAAATTCTAACTCATAGAAGAGTTTGGAGAATATGGCCCTGGGAGAAGAAAGGGAAGTGGGATGTCTAAGGAACATTTTCATAGATATGAGGCTTGTACTTTCAAGAGGAAGCCTGCGCCTTCCAAAGAGGAAGCATCTTCTTATGCTCCCAGGTATGGGAATGTGGATTCCCAGGTGACTTCAGGGGAAAAGTCAACTACTACTGGTTGGAGGAAGAAGGGAGTGTCTGGTGAGTCATTTCTAAGGAAGGCCAGGAAGAGCTTGTCAACCTGCTATTAAGAATAGCCTAGGAAGTCTTTCTCCCTGCAGCAAGTATCTGGGTGAGAAACACTCCTGAGATGTGTCATGCCTGAAAACTATGTCTCACTCCTGATTATTCATATGTGTACAAATGAGAGTGCTCAAAAAAGTCTAGAGAGGATCACCCAGATGGACCAGGTCAATGGACTGGCCATCCACCTATACTCACAAAGCAGGCCATGCATTCTCTCATCCATTTGGCTTTTTTCCTCTGGAGATTACTAGTTCTGGTCATTTGAGTGGCTCTCCGTTCAGACTTTCTTGCTGCCAGGGGCTATGGTGCCGAAATGGCTGGAGATGGCCGAATGCCGCAGAGAGTGAAAAGAAAAACACAGGCCAGGCAGAGGAGTAAAGAACAGCTCCATTTATTTAACTGAGGGATAGGGCTTATATACCTTTTAGGCAAGCAGAATCAACAAATCTGAGTGGAAGGCATTTGCATAATGCAGGACTTCCTCACGCTTTTGTTCCCCTTTTGCCGTAAATGATATTGTGTTAATAGCCCACAGGTGGTATTTAGCACATGTGTGCTGTGGGGGTTTTTGAGAGAGAGAGAGCACGTGTGTGTACTGAGGAGGCTTGAAGAGCCTTCATCCTGAGCAGCACGTGCATGCCCAGGGAGGGATGGAGAGCCCACGTGCCAAGTTATCAGCCCAAGGGCAAGAACAGGCCTCTGGCCTGTATCTTATCCCAGAATGGACTTTCTCAGAGCTGGCCCTCTACACTTTCTGCTTGACATGAGCAGTGAGTGTGTGTGTGTGTGTGTGTGAACACAACAGTTGCATCTGTGCCATACCTATCAGGGAAACTTATGTAATTTTAACATTTGCATGAATCTTGAAGGAAATCTTTAATGCAGTATCTTACAATACTGAGTCCAATGCTTGTGTATAGACAGACCATTCTATTCTGGCAGCCTACTAGTACATGCAGACACACACACACACACACACACACACACACACACACACACACACATAATTTCATTTGAGCCTTACAGCAAAATTGAGAGATAAGAATACTGGGCATTGTTGTCATTGTTCAGTCATTTCTTCTGTTGTGTCTAACTCTTCATGACCCCATTTATGGTTTTCTTGGCAAAGATACTGAAATAGTTTGCTATTTCCTTCTCCAGCTCATTTTACAGGATGAGGAAACTGAGGCAAACTGGAATAAGTGAATTGCCCGGGGTTACATAGCTAATAAGTGTCTGAGGCCAGATTTTAATTCAGCTCCTCCTGACTCCAGGCCTGGCACTCTATCCACTGCACCATGGAGCTGCTCAAATATTAAATGCTCTGCTTTGGGAAATTGTAGATTTTCAACCTTAGAAGTCTTCAAAGGGAGGCCAGAGAGTGGAGTGGGGCATAGTTTTGCTGAAGTCAGTTGAAGACTGTAACAACGATGATACTTGCTGCTACCGTGGCTGTGTAAGGCCAATAACACCAACACACAGGAGGGCTACTAGCACAGGTTCTTTGATCTGTTTTTCTAAGGAAAGCAACTTTAAGGAGATAGCAATTTTACTTTAATTAAACATACATATATCATTCACTTAGTTCAGGGGGAAAAGTTAGTACTCTGAACTTCAGAGAAAACACAAACAGAAATTATATAAACAGAGCAAAATAACACAAATCAACAGACAGGCTTCTAGCTGTCTGACCAAGACATCACATACATAGTTACCAGAGAGAGAGAGAAGCACCAACATCTGGATTTTTCAAGGGAGTGGAGGGAGCTCCTTTACGGCTACCCAGTCTTGTCTGGTCAAATCGCATGACACTTCCAGTGAGTGAGCCCCTGAGCAAAATGCTAACCTCAGAATATATATACACTTCTTCAGAGTCAAAGGGTGTCACAACTAAGCAATTCAAATGCATGTGACCTAGGCCTTCCCATGACTTAAGACTCCCAATTCAATCAAAGATTCTTGATTGAAACAAAGGCAAGACTCAAAGGCACTTGATTGCCTTAGTGCTGAGAAGCACTCCAAAACAAAAGACAACAGAAAAGTCCCACTTTGCTTGCCATTGCAAAGACTAAGATGATCTCTAAGGTCACTTGATATTATAGGACTCAGTGAAGTCTTTCCTTTCATTTAAATTAGCACCAGTGGCTAGAACTATTTGAATATTTTTCATTAAAGTCGCCATACTTAAATTTTAACATTTGAAGATAATTTGTCATAGACACATGGAATATGACAAAGTTTGGGAACAACTTTATTCTTTTGAACTTATCAAGCAGAAATAACTATACTTAACTCCCCAAAATAATAGTAATTACTATTTTCTTGTTGTTAAATTATCTCAGTCTTGACTGACTCTTTGTGACCCTGTTTGGGATTTTCTTGGCTGAGATACTAGAGTGCTTTGCTATTTTCTTCTCCAGCTCATTTTACAGATGAGGAAACTGAGGCAAAAAGGTAAAGTGATTTGCCCAGGGTCACACAGCTTGAAAGTGTCTGAGGCCAGATTTGAACTCAGGAAGAGGAATCTTCCTGACCCCAGGCCTGGCACTCCAGCCACTGCACTATCTAGTCACCTACTCTGGGTATTACCATCTCCATTTTACAAATGAGGGTCTAGGTTTGTCTGAGACAATGCCCATTCGGTGATTAAGGGCTAGGTAAGAAAAGAAACAAAAGTTGGCTTAGTTTGTCATCACAAAAGAATCAATGTGGGAGGGGAAGACCTTCCAAGTTTCTGACCAGAACAGAAAACAACTACTATTTACACTCGCTCTGAGCCATCAAAATCTAAACAATGAGGCAGGCTTGGACCAGGACCTATTATTGGCCATTCAATGTAAGTCAGAGTGACTTGGGTTTAAAGGTGTAGCCAAGTGGCTCCATTTGAATCACAATGGGTTTTTTCAAAGCCTGTTTTTTTCAGAGCTATATTTCAAGAAATCATAAATGAGAACTGCACAAGACAAAGAGTTATTCATCCTAGGTTTTAGGGGGAAAATAATGATAAATTAAATAAATAGGAAATTTTTAAAAATCTAGCTCCCAAGCCCCAAGATAGCTTACAAAATATAAGCCACCAAAAATTATATTCCTTTGGACGGAGCACCCACATGTAAAGGAATGACTCCCTACACGGAGAGAGGGACCACATGTCATGAAGGAAGAAGGTGGAAGAGGACAAGGAAGAAGAATAAGATGAGGAGACAGAGAAAAAGGAAGAGGAGGAGGAAGACAAAAATGGCAGCATTGCCCAACTCAAACTAGTTGGGTCCCCAGAGGGCAGCTACTACTACTGCTCATAGATTGTTATTTCATCTTGACTTGCCAGTGAATTGGATTTAAGTGGGGCAGAGCTTCAAAAAGTCATCAGCCTCCCTCTCTCCATTGGAGTCCAGTGGCAAGACAAAAGTCAAAATGACTAGCTATGGCCCGGGGTAGTAAGTGTCCTGGAAGTGGCTGGAAGGCCAGGACACTCCAGAGAAAATATAGACATGGGGGAAGGAAGCCCAGGAATGTCTTGCTCTAGTTGCCATAGGGTTAGGTTCACCCCTATGACCTACTCCCAAGTATCTCTGGCCTGCCCAAGGAGTCTTACTTCCTATACTTATCCAGCTAATTGATTAGGACTCTGCACCTGAAACAAAGGCTACAATTATTAGCAGGCCCCGGGGCTCTCTTGTCTGACAACCTGTAATAATAAGAATTAATTTAACACTTTTAAGGTTTGAAAAACACTTCCAGTTTTTACTTTAAAAATATCATCTCATGTGAGTTTTATAACTACCTTGTGGGCTAAGAGCTATTCCTATTTTTATTCCCTTTTTAGAGATGAAGAAACTGAAGCACACAGAGATTTAGTGACTTGCCCAATATCCCCCCTAGGAAGCATCTAAGGGCATTTTTGAACTCAGAACTTTCTGACTCCAGACCCAGTGGTCTATCCACTGTACCATCTAGCTGCCTCCTTTTAGTCCTGAACTTTTGATCTTTCAGGCAGTAATTTTGTTGTCTAAGCATTTTTTAGGCTTGCCAGGTTATTAGAGAAAGGTGCCTTCCTAAACCAATCTTGAAACAACTCATTTAAGCACACTAACTATGTTGAATATTAGAGAGCAAAGCCCACTTCTAACTTTGCTTCCTAGCACCAAAATGACTTTCAGCTGGTGAAATTTATTTATAAGCAGGTGCATATCCTGTAGGGTAAAGAGCATGGGCTTTGGAGGTAGAAGCCCTGACTCACACTTCAGGCATGTATGAGACATGGGACTTTAGACCATTCAACACTGCTCTTGATCTCAGTTTCCCCATTTGTTAAAAGCCCCTGCCAGCATTTCATTAGTTTATCTTTACATATACAGTGGTTGGCTTTATCAGTAGCCAGGCAGACACTCCTGCCACACCCAAATTTAAGCTAGAACCTCCTGAGATTCCTTCCATTGTTCAAACAGCTTCTGGATAAGCTCTCTGGACAGTTATGGAAGTAAACGCATTACTCTCAGGGTCACCAGGACACTGACTGCCAGGTCCTATGACCTTTGATCCAGGCATACCCAAAAGAATAAGGAAAGGCTCCAAAGGTTTTGTCAAAAGTCAATTTTCCCTGACCTTGTGAAATAAAATCAGTATTGCTCAGCCTTTTGGTGTCTTCTTTGCCTAAAATTTCAAGCATCTTATACCCTAGTTCAATGAATAGCTCATCTCCTGATGACCTACACAACAGAGAATGAAAGCCCCCTGGAAATCAGACTATCCAATACCACACTGCTCCATTGAAGAGGTCTTACCCGCTTCTCTTGCTTACCCACATTCCGACAAACTTTAAAATAATAAGGGCAAGTTAAGAACACGTGGACCTCACTGAGTTTTCCCTACTTTCCTAAGGAATCTACAAGCAGCTTCAGAATCTGAGAAATGCCCTTGGGAGGGCTTTTGAAAGCAGCTCCGCCCTTCTGTTCCAACAGCTCTGCTTTGGATCCTATCTAAGCAACAAGTGGTCCATTGAAATATTCTGTAACTGAGGGTTCTCTTACTTCCCAGAAGCAGACAGCTCTAATTGTCTAGCATTCTTTTTCTTACATTCAGGTAAATCTTCCCCCTAGAAATTTGTCTCCATTGTCAATACAAGTTTTGCCCTCTGGAGTCAAGGCAAACAAATCTAATGTCTTCCCTGGCCTGCACTTCTGGCTCTTACCCACACCATAAGTCATGGAATAGATAGACGGCCATCCGCATATGTCTCCCTCATCTTGTATTGGTGACATTGATTTTTTTTCCTACCCAAGCATAATAATTCTCCCTGTTGAATTGTATCTTATTAGATTCAGCTCAATCCTCTAACACACAGGTTCTTCTTCTCCCATTAGTGAGTTCCTCAATTTTATGGTGAGGTCCTGACTAGCCACAAAATGGAAGCTGTATGAGGAATTCACCAATGGGAGAAGAGGGGTGGGTCTGGCAGAGGGATATTCCATGGTGAGCAGTCTGCAACAGTGGTGGGATGTTCAGGGTGAGAAGGCCCCATGTGATGAGGGAAAATTCAGGATGAAACAATAGGAGAGGCATGGTTTGAAAGTTCAGAACAGGGCCAAGAAAGAGGTTGAGAAACCTTAGTCTAGCCTGGTCAAGGTCACTTTGGAGTCTTGGAATACTCCTCTTCTATAGGCTAGACATTTCCAGTTTCTACAAATGATCCTACTATGACCTGATTTTGAGTTCCTTCTCTAGCCCCATCCCCATCTTTTGGACATGCTCCTGTAAATTTCCTTCCTAGAATGTGGCAACCAGAATTGAGCAAAACGCCCTGAGGGTGGTCTGACCTGGAAGCAATCAGTCCTATTCACTCCCTCATTCTGGACACTTTGACTTTATGGAAACGGCCTCATTGACTGTTCTGGCTGCCATATCACACTGTTGACTTCATATTGAGCTTCTAAGTCCCCTAACCCTCCCATGTCATAGGAGGGTACTTTTCTGAGCACCAATGCTGCCCAAACACCATTTTGATCTATTTCTCCTAAATAAAGGATGCCCTTTAATTAAATGGAAATTGAAATGGAAATTCTTTCTTTCAAAGGCAGCAATGAGTAGCTAGATGGTTCAGTGGATGGAGCACTGGGCCTGGAGTCAGGAAGACTCATCTTCCTGAGTTCAAATCTGGCCTTAGTGACCCCGGGCAAGTCATTTAACCCTGCTTGCCTTAGTTTCCTTGTCTGTAAAATGAGCTGGAGAATGAAATAGCAAACTACACCAGTATCTTTGCCAAGAAAACCCCAAATAGGGTCACAAAGAATGACTTGGGCATGACTGAACAACTTCAATTATATCACACCCCACAAAGCCCCATAGAATTTAGAAGTAGAATCTACAGATCACCAAATCCAATACTATTGTGTAGAGGAAAGTTAACTGAGGCCGAGAGAAGTCAGGTGACTTGCCCATGGTCGCAAGAAATAAATGGCAGAACTAGCCAGTTCATCTTCAGTGGTTTTTTTTTTCCCCCGTCATACCCTGCTATATCTCTTTGGATATTTATGATATTGTACATTCACCTCCTTACAATCAACAGCTCTAGTTCATTTGGTCTATTACTTTGAACATATGTATACAAACATCTGAATTTCTGAGTTCTGCTGAGGTTTCTCCTCGCCTCGCACACCTCAGGGTGCTATGCCCAAAGGAAGATACATTTCTCCTTGGTTAAAGTTTGGTTCACTGGCTAGATTTCCTTCTCAAATACCAAGTCTTAAACCCAATTTACTCTGGAGCTCCTAGATTGTACAATAGGTCCCTGCCCTCTTAACACAGAGTGAATGTAAATAGTAACTGTTTCTCTTTGGCCAGGAACCCTGAGGGTCATCTCTTCCCAGTTTGATTTTTTTTTTAATTAAAGGGACCATCCCTTGATTAACTTCTTAAAGAGGCCTATTCACTGAATGGGCATTACCTCACTCAAAATGAGAACCTAAAAGACCTTAGCCTAAGTGGGTCAGGGTCTCCCATTGCATCCTGGGTCATCTCCTGTCATCCTGATGAATATCTGGCCACTGGACCCAGATGGCTCTGGAGAAAGTGAGGCTGGTAACCTTGCACAGCCCTCCCTCCCTCAAATGGAAGTCAACTGCAAGTCATGTCATCATTTCCCCAATGTCACGATCCTCTTCAAGAATGAAGAACAAACACAATTGTCTCCTGTGAATACCTGGGTAATTCTGCCAATAAACTTCTTCCTGTTATGGCTATTGCTCTCTGTGGCATCTGTCTTATTAGTTGTAAATAGGCAACATCTGAACAATGAGCTCCCTGATTTTCTAACTGTCCATTGAGGGTGTGTGATACAGTAGAGTACCAGATTGGAAATCTAGAAGATCTGGGTTTGAGTCCTGCTCTAGACACTAAAAGCATGGCCCTGGAAACTCACTGAAGTCTCAGCTTCATGATCTGTAAAATGAGAAGGGTGGACTATCTAGGGTTCTGATCTTATGACTCTTCCTCTTATGCCACTACTCTCCTTTCCCTTTCTAAGCCAATTACAGGTGCTGCTTCCTTTTCTCTCCCTTACCTAAAAGGACAGTATATCTATAGGTCTTGTGAAAAAGCAGGCTTCTTATTTTTATTTTCCCCATAGACTCAAAAACTGTTAGTGCTGGAAGCAACCTCAAGGATAACATGGCCATAGAATCATAGAGAAAAAGCTGGAAGGGAGCTTAGGGTCCATCAATTACAAGTCCGTCATTTTACGGATAAGTCTGAGGCCTAGGTATCCACAGGCAGAAAAGAGCAGAGAGCTAGGAGTCCAGCCTAAAGTCCTCTGACTTAATCTAGCTCTCTTTCCTCTACACAGTCAATGCTGCCCAACGCTTTCCTCTTACAGATGTTCCATTTTTCTACATTATTTTTTATATGGGTGGAAACATCTGGCCAATATGCTTATTTCTTTTGTGGTCAGGAGGAAATTATTTTTGCTTGTGTTTTTCCATTTTTTTCTTTTGTTTATGGTTACTAAGTTGAAAAATTAGAAAAAAAGTAAATGTTTCCTTTGAATGTTTGTCTCTATTAATGGTTACCAAGTTTAGAAATTAGAAGTGTTTCTTTCTTGCTCTTATTTGTGTATATGAATTTTTACTGGTGTTACTATTGATAGTAACTATGCTTGGGCTTTTTAAAAGAAGACCATGTCTCAGATAAAATCAACCATGCTAAGAAGCCTCTTTTTGCAAAATCTTCACCTACTCTCCACAGCACTTACTTAGTTCCACATTATGGACTCTCACCTTGGACTTCATCATTAAAAAGAAGCAGTTTTTCTTTTTGTCTAGACCTCTGATTTCATCCATATAGGGGACACTCTCTAAGGTGCTGTCTTAGGGGCCCATTGACATAAAAGGCCCAGTTTTCAAAAAGGCTTATTGCTTGAACATTTTTACAGTAGATAGGGTGGTTTGATGAAATGTAACTGTCCATTTTTTTAATATATGCAAGAATTTCTTATTGAGTCTCCTTATAACCCAGATGGAATATTTGAGTGCCAATGATGCAAAGAAAACACTGGGGCCACATACAAGGACAAAGCAATTATTTTTGAGAGACAAGACTCAATTTATCTGATTTTTATGTTGGTAACAAAGGACATGAAACTTAAATAGATGTTCAAACAGCAAAAACTTTAAATACATTTCAATTTTATATTCCATTCAATTAAAGACAAAAGGAGGGGAGAGAGGGAAAAGGCACAGAGGGGGAAATGCAGAAATATAGACAGATAGGGTGGGTGAAGAGACAGGAAATAAAATACAGATAAAGCTAAAGGCTCTGGTGAAGAAGAGGAAGATAGACACAGAGAGAGTCAAAAGGAGGAAGAGAAACACCAAGTAGAGGAAAGAGGGGTAAGTGGGGGGGAAGAGAGAGAGAGAGAGAGACAGACACAGACAGACAAGAGATAGAGACAGAGAGGCTACTTTCTGAGACGAACCTTAAGGAATGCCCCCAATAGTCCTTGTCCGACCACAGCACCACAGAACGGTCACAGGCTAGACTTGGAGCCAGGAACTTTCGTCCTACTCCGAGGTCAGCCGGCTGACCAGCCTGGCCACGTAAATTCTAACTCAGACAAGCCACATAAACAGTTTTATCTTCAGTTTCCCCATCTGTAAAATGCAGATAATTGCTAAGGCTCCTTCCAGATTAAAATTTAAAAGTTCAATTCTAGTCCCTCGATTTTTCCTTTGCTTCAGCCAGAACTTCGACACTCTCGTGGACCCCTGAACAAAGGCTCTCGCGTTTTCAGGGTGTTTTCCTGGCCCACATGCAGACGTCCTCCTCTGCTGGAGGGGCGCAGAGTGAGCGGTGTTTGCGGGGCACAGAGGGGGCATAGGGTGACGTCACTCTTTCCAGGCTTTATCGCTGGGGAGACAGGGCCATGATTTTATCAGTATCGAGACCTCCCAGGGGGGTCACTGACCCAGAAGCAGGGAACCCGGAGGAGGGGGGATGGGTGACCGGCCCCCAGGTCCGCGGTCAGTGGGCTTCTGAGGCCGCAGACCCCAGCTCTGGCCCCCTCTCCAAGTGCCGGGCCCAGGAGCTGTGGCGCCCGCCCTCGGTCACGTACCGGGGCCCAGAGACAGCTGGGCTTTGACTTTGACTTCGCCTTTATTAAGCGCTTACTGTATGCCACGTTTCATCTTCGGAGTGGGCTTTGAAAGGCTTCCCCTTCCTTCCACCCGGGTGGAGGGGGGTGTTATAAAAAGGGAAGTCAAGGCCTCAGCCTCCCCGGGCCTCAGTATCCTGCACAGTCTGTATGGGTGGAAAGGGTGTCGTAGATCTGGACGCCCCCAGCCCCCAAGCATTCGACCCTCGGCTCGTCCTCTGTGACTGAAGCCCAACAGCCAATCAGCGCGCCCCGTCCCGGATGAAAAGGTCGGTTCTGCTTGCTGCGTCACGAGCAGCTGGAAAAGACCGCGAGCCCCCGGGCGCGGAGAGCGGGGAACTTCCGGAGCGGGAAGGGAAGGGGGAGGGGAGGAGGAAGGAAGCTAGTGCCGGCGGCGAAACTGCCCGGCGGAGGGAGACGCCGCCGTCGCCTCTGACGTTTCATTACGCAGTGGGGGCGGGGCCTTGCGCAGGAACCAGGGACTTTCTGGACTGGGAGGCACGCCCGCTCAGGGCGGAGGCAGGGGGAGGTATCTCCAACTCCACTCCTGGAACGGAAACGTACCGCACCGCGCCGCGCCGCGCCGCGCCGCCGCCGCCGCCGCCGCCGCCGCCTGTCGGATCGTGCTGCCCACACCAACCGCGAACGACAGTCCTTCCGCTCGGCCTCAACTGAGGCCGCTTGTGCGCTCGGACTCTGCGCCTGCGCGCTAGCTCGTGTGGCCTCTACGGCTTCCGTAGCAGAACTGTGCGCGGACGGGGGAAGAGGGCCTGGAGTCCAGACCTCCTGAGCTGGCGAAAGTGGGATAACGCAGATCATAGGGGAGGGGCTGGGAAGTCTGAGGAAGAAGCCGGGGTGCCCGGGGCGGAGAGTGGCCCAAGTGGGTGGCGACCTCCACAAGTGACCAGGCCTCAAAGCCGGCCATCCCGCTTTTCTGTTGTTTGTAGTCTTTGATACGAACTGCGCTTTGGCCTCAAGTGCCCGAGACTAGGGTGCTCCCAGAGTTAAGTTGGGGGGTTCGCTTGACCAAGGCACCGGGGCCGCCCGGCTCTGCAAAAGCTCGTGCTCCAAACGGGGCCAGAAAAAAACATTTCACCGTAGTCTCCCTTCCCCTCTTCTCTATCTCTGTCTTCATCTAGCAGAGCTGCTGGGTTACATAATTATGTGTTGTTTTTTTTTTAATCTTTTGCAAAATAAACACTATATTCCATAGTTGCATGTAGTAGGTACTCGTTATGGTATCCGGTAATATGTTCTACTTTTCTAAAAATAGAATTCCATTTCATGAATGTACACCAAAACAGTTTATTACCTAACATTTTATTTTCTGATTCTTAGTTTTATCAATAAGTTTTTGGGGCATATTCTTGGATTGATTTCCTGAATTGTGAAATGTCAAAAAGCCTTGTATGGTAGCTCTAAAGTGTGTGCCGAATCAACAACATTCCTGTTGCACGAGTTTACGAACTATTAGGGAACATTTCCGTGAGGGAACATCATAATAGTTCATAGGTCCTTGAACTTGTTGAAAGATGTTTTTTAACAATATGCAGATGAATCTAAACATTGTGGGGCATAATAGTAAAGTGTCAGTTTTATTGGATTTGTAAAGTACTCTTTTCCTTTGTTGGGATTATATCTCTTATAGGGAATATTATTTTTAAAGTGTGGAAAGAGTACAAATTAGTTTCTCTTATTTGTTTCAAGTTTCTCCTGCACTTAGGGAAAGCTATGATAAAGTAGCCACTTAGGAAAACTTTTTAAAAAGTATGTTATAAAATACATATGTTTATGTATAGAGATAGCTATATATGAATATGTATGTAGCTTTCATATCTGATATATGATGAACATATTTTAGAACCAGATCTATGATTTGACAGATATTGCATGTGCTTTTTTTTTTCTCTCAAGGGCTTAAATGTGGGTTCTACTTGTAATATAAGTTTTAAAATGCTGTAAATTAGGTATAAGACATTGCTTCTGTTCATGCAGAAGAACTGACTGGGTTCAAAGTTCTACTCTGAGTAGTATGAAGAGCAACATGTGTTTAAGTTTAGTCTGGAAAAGAGAAACACAAAGAATCCCTGCTAGTCTAATAGCTCAAAGTCGAGTTACTTTTTATCAAATTAGTATTAGTAGGAGTAATAAATTACAGTATTGTTAGGATTATTTTGGTAACCATTGTCTCTACATAGCAATGAAAAATCCCTGACCTAAACCCAGACCCCTGAATTAAACCAATTTGGAACCTTCTTTCATTAGGACTGTATTAGAATCACTACATTAGATAACCCCTCAAAAAACAAAGTTAAGATAAACTTCAGTATCCAAAAATAAGGATTTCTGTTTTGAATTCCCATGTGGTTATCATAGTCCCTAATGTGACCCACTCTGAAGTGATGGGTGTTTAATGGACCCTTTCTAGACAAATCCAAAGAATGTCTTTAGTACTGGGGATTTGGGGGCTAGTCCCTAAACTTTGGCAGGTTGGTGCCTTGGGCAGAGAAGTGCCTTTCAATTCCCTAAATTAGTCACATCAGGCCTGTTATTTCTGCATATAGGATTCAAGCTCAAAAGTAGATTGTTTTAGACTTAGATTTTCAGGCCATCTATACTGACCAAATTGCCTGAATGATTGTCAAGTCTTCACAGTGCTATAAGAACACATTCTATGAATCTGCTACCTGGGCAAGGTTTCCATTGAAGCGGTTCTGAGCTAGTGCCAGGGCCTAAATAGATAAATTACAAAGTAGGCAAAGTTAAGCTAACCCAGAAATCCCAACTTCCAAAGCCCTGCCAACTCGAGGGAGTGATTCCTATCCTACCCAATGGTTCACACTAGACCACCTAAAAATTGTGAAAACTAAATTTAGTTTGTTTATCTACAACTGCTCCAATAAAGTTGCTTGAGTTCACTAGCCTTCCTTGTTCTCTACAGCAACTCCCTCACAAACACTGTCTGTGAGTTCATGAATAGGTCCAAATTTAGCTGGCTAGTCCTGACACCAAATATTATTAAACATAGTATAAAGTAGCTCAGGCAATAGTTTGGTTGAACCACACTAATTGTGTCAAATCAACAAATATTCATTATCTTTTGGACTAAGTAAACTCTAAAAAAATCTGTAATTCTTTTTTTTTTTCCTATGATGCAGCCTGTTAGCTTTCTATAATAAGCCTTACTCAGTCAATATACATACCACTCATATCCTAGCCACTCCTCCAGAAACTACACCCAGACACCACACACAGATATAGATTATGGTGGTCTACCCTGCCCCACCTACCACTTATCTGGTCATAACAACTGTTTCAATGTGATGTTTGCTGTCCTAGACACACCCTACCTATGTGGATCAGAAAATGGGGCATTCAGCCAGTACCTACCATTTTAAGAAATAAATAGAATAAAACAGTGGTGGCAATGTTGTCTGTCTTCTAGAAAGGAGAGTGGCCCGAGAAGCCTTATTGAAAGCATCATACTTGAGCATATTTGTTGTGAGAGAAGATAGGAAGGGTTGGATGTACCAGCTATGCTGCTAAACTAGAGAAGAATGAAGTTTATGTAACAAGTTGATATTGAAAGTCACAGGACAGAGGTGATATAACTGGGAAATGGATTCTGTACCTTGGAGTTTATAACCTACTTTAGAAGACTAGATGTACATACGTGAAACAGTTATGTGATCATGTGAAGTAATATTTGCCTAAGTGCCAAATGAGCGATACAAACGTAATCCAAAACAGCAGTAGAGATGAGAAAAAACTTGAGAGTCACCAGGTCCAACCTGTACCTGAACGGGGCCTTCCTGTTTACAACATGCCCCAGAAATCATCCAACCTTTGCTTAAAGGATTCCATAGTAACAGGATCCGCAACCTGAAATAAAGCAGAGTGCTGAGCTCCACAGTATCTGACTCTGGACAACTCACCTATCTTCAGCCTAGGTCTCCTAATCAGTAACAGAAGGTCTTCACCCACAGGGTGGTTGCCAGGATCAGATGAGATAAGACACAGAAGGCGCTTCCTGAGCTAAATAAATACCAGCTGTTACTGGTACCTCCTGAGGCTGCCCAAAGTTCCTTTCACATCAAAGCTAAACATACCTCCTTGCAACTCACATCTATTGCTCCTAATTCTGTCCTCGTAAGCCAAGAAGAACAAATCTGAGGGTTCCTCTTTTAAGTGACAAGCTTGAGGACAACAGTCCTGCCACCCCAAATCTTTTCCAAACCCACACTGTTTCTTTAACCACTTCCCAAATGACATTATTCTCTCTAGGCCCTTCACCAGGAATCCTGTCCTCCACTACTCCATAATGAGGGGTGAGAATATGCTCCTATCACTTCCCTAGGCCTGGATATTAGACCTCACTTAAAGCAACCATTTGGATGCCATATTATAACCTTTACTAAGATTAGAACTTACAAAGTCCAGTAGAACCCAAGATCTTTTGCGGATGATCCGCTATCCATGCTTTTTCAATCTTGTGCTTAAGAAAGTACTGTTTTGAATCCAAGGTAAAACTTACTATTTATGCATATTAAGTTTCAATTATTAGTCATACCAATGTTTGTTCTAGCATGCTGAGATCTTTTTTTTCCCCAAACCTAATTGTGTCATCCAACATATTACCTATCCCTCCTAGCTTTGTTCCATCTGCAAATTTGATAAGCATGCCATGTATATCTTTATCTAAATTAAGCAACACAGGACAGGGCCAAGTGTAGATCCTCTGGTGCACTTCACTAGAAATATTTCTCCAAGTTGGCTGACATACAACCACTGAGAAAAAACTACTCCAGGTACAATCATTCAATAACTTTTACCTTAATGTGTCCACAAGAATAGTATATGAGACACTATCAAGCACTTTGCTAAAATATAGGGAAAGATATCAATGTCACCTAATTTAGTTAACTGTCCAAAAAAGAACAAGAAATAAAGTTAGGCGGGCATGAACCGTTTTCTATGGAGGGTGTTTTGTTTTTGTTTTGGGGGCTTTCCTTCCTAATCACTATCCCGTACTTTTAGAGTATTTTAGAATTTTTTTTTTTTTGAGGGGGAAGCTCGCTGAGTTTGTGAACTCCACACATTTTGGGGGGGGGGAAATGGGTACATTTGCGCTCCTCTGATCCTTGCATGGTCTCTCAAAAATCGCTGACGTGAGCATAATCTCTTGGATCTTGCAAAAATCATCAATGATGATTCTGAAATCACATCTTCTCTTAAGCAGCTGCGTGAATGGAAAGGTGGATGAATGTGAGATGTCGCGGAGGCAGAACGGGCAGGTGTCGAGACCGGGATGCTGCCGAGGCTCACTTACGGGGCTGCAGCCGCGGTAATGCCCGGCCATAGAGCTGGGTGAGCCGGTAGGGCTGGGCCGGGGGTGGAGGTTGGAGGCGCAGAATGAGTCCTGACACTGAATTGGAGATGGGTCCCCTGGGCAGTCGGGGACAGGGCAGACAAAGGCGAGGCCGGAAGCGTGTGGCTGTTTTAACCAGGAAAGGGACAAGATGAAAATGACCAGCAGGGTTTGGGGGAAGCCGAAGCAGCGAGCGAGGGGCGAGGGTGAGCCTCGGGAGGGATGGCCGGAGACCCTGTGGCTGCGAGGGGCCCAGGACCCCAGCCCTAAATGCGCGGGGCGGGGGGCCGCTCTTCGCTGCTCCAACGCGGGTCTGGGGCGCGGTCAAGAGGAGAACCGCATCCTAAGGGAACTCTCCGGGGCACCGACAGGAAGACGACCCCCAAGAAGCGGCCAGAGGCGGGGAGAACCTCCACAGTCAGGCAGATGCGGTTGATCGGGGACTACTTTTCCGCGGTGCGTGGTGACGTCACGGCGGAGGCGGCTGCGGGGCGTTATGAGACCGGCGCCTGGCAGCGGCGGGA
Source organism: Phalanger gymnotis (assembly GCA_028646595.1). Classification (NCBI taxonomy): domain Eukaryota; kingdom Metazoa; phylum Chordata; class Mammalia; order Diprotodontia; family Phalangeridae; genus Phalanger; species Phalanger gymnotis. Next base: position 13,396,509 of record CM053626.1, on the reverse strand, counting down.
GGAGCCGGAGCGGCCGCCGAGAACTCTGGTTATTCTCGTCGCGGGTTCCGGCTGCGTTGGGCGTGCGCGGACCTAGCTGCGACGATGGCGTCCGGGCCTCACCCGATCCCGGCCGCGGCCTCGGCCTCCTCCTCCTCGGCCCCCGCGTCCTCCTCCTCGGTCGCCTCCTCGTCTGCCCCCGCGGCGGCGGCGGCGGGCTCGGGGGGCCCGGTCTCGGCGGCCTCCGGCGGCGGCCCCGCGGCCGGGATCCTCATCGGCGACAGGCTCTACTCGGAGGTGTCGCTGACCATCGACCATTCTCTGATACCGGAGGAGCGGCTGTCGCCCACGCCGTCCATGCAAGACGGCCTCGACCTGCCCAGCGAGACGGACCTGCGCATCCTGGGCTGCGAGCTCATCCAGGCCGCCGGCATTCTGCTCCGGCTGCCCCAGGTAGGGCCCCGGGGCCGGAGGGGGGTCCTGGGGGAGAGGCGCGCCCGCCCGGGCCGCACAAAATGGCGGCGGCGCTGAGGCCGGGCTCGTGGCTGACCCCCGCGCTTCCTGTTTTTCTCGACTGCAGGTGGCGATGGCGACAGGGCAGGTGCTGTTCCACCGCTTTTTCTACTCCAAGTCCTTCGTCAAACACAGCTTTGAGGTAAGGGCGCCCCCGCCCCCACCCTGCCCGAACTTAACGAGCCCGGGGTTAAACAGCACGGGCAGACCTCGGGCTTCCGGACGGGGGGGCGGGCCAGAGGGCGTCCGGTCCTGAGAAACGGGGCCCGAGAGACTCAGGGATTGTTCAAGGTCACACAGGTAGCTGGGGAAGAGCTGGAAACAAGACCCAGGTCCTCGGTCTACCCTAGCTGCTCCTCGGAGGAGAGTCTCCAAAGCCCCCCACCCCCACCCCAGCTGAGTTTAAGCCAGCTGACTTGAATGTAAGATTGTGTTTAAGGGAAGGACCCAAACTTTTTAGCTCGGACTAAGAGTTTTTATTCTTTACCTTTTACTCTGTTTCCGACGTGTGTCAGTCCGAGTGATGGCCACGGATCCCTATTCACATTGATTTTAGACGTGTAAAATAAAATTTGTAGGCGTACAAAAGAAACCGAAGTTAGCAGTCTAATCCAAGTTCAGATTAATCTGTACGTACCACTTCCTGGACTCCAGGTTAGGAACCCTTGACTTAAATAATAGAAAAATTGGTATAGTGAGTTAACGTTTGGCGTATAAGATAGAAACAGCCCTGTTATTTTTGCTCTATCAAAGATGGGTGGCCAGTTTTACTTTGTGAAATTTAGGGGAAAAGTTGGCCAGGTTTGGGTTACTCCTCTTCTTT
>CM053626.1:13353766-13394694 GCA_028646595.1 Phalanger gymnotis | reverse complement strand
GGCAGGGGGGAGGTTCTATTATCCTCATTTCACAGATGAGAAAACTGAGGCAAACAGGGTTAAGTGACTTGCCCAGGCTTACACAGCTGGTAAGTATCTGAGGCTGGATTTGAACTCAGATCTTCCTGACTTTAGGCCCAGGGCACCCCCTAACTCTCAGGTGCTGGGATGAAAGACACACCTCCGCTCTCGAGGGCTTACAATCTAAAGATTCCAATGCTTAGCTTGATTCCTGACTTGGCTAGTTTCAAAAATGAAATCCAGCCTCCAAGATTTGTTTTAATTCTGTCAGGGTTCTAAATGAGGGGTACACAAGTACATTATGGGGCAACAATTTCTGCTCAATTTGCTCCTTGTGATGCTTAGTGTAACTCTTAATTTCCTAATCAATTAGTCCCTCTTTTGTGACTTGGGCAAGCTTCTTTACATTGCTGGCTCTCAGTTTCCTCACCTACAAAACGAGGAGTTCAAGCTAGATGACTTTGTTGGCCTTTCCAACCTTGTGGGCTAGGTGGGCACCAACTCTTATGAAGAAAATGCAGGGCTTTTTGATAGCTGTTTGCTGCTCAGGAGAGAGATCAGGGAAGTCTTCATGGAGCAATACATAAAATAACACTGGGCAGCACGTGGGTTGGAGCCAGAACACAGAGGGCCACGCGTATCAAAGATCAGGCCATGTTTGTTTGTTTTTACCTTAGAGGCGGGTGGGAGCTACTGAAGACTTCTGAGCAGGCAAGTGACAGACCTACCTGTGCCTTTTTTTGGCAGCAGAGTGAGGTGACGGGAGCAGTTGGAAGTGGGGAGTCCAAGATTGAGGCTATGGTCACAGTCTAGGTGACCATATAGGTATTGAAGGCCTGGAGCGGGGACGGGGGCAGACGTGTGGAGAGATGGGGACAGGGGAGAGGTGCTGTGGAAGGATAATCCAGAACATTCCCACTGATTGGAGAGGGGGCGTGGGCGACAGGGGAGAGTAAAAGATGCCTGAGGTTATGAAACTTTCATTCTTTTTTTTTCTTCCAAATTTTTGATATTTTTATATCATGTTAATTTTGAGGTCTCTCTCTCTCTCCTCCTCTACCCTAGTAAGGCAGCCCTTACACAAAGAAGAAAGGAGGGGAAAAAAGCAGTTTAACAAGCTATGCCCTACTTCATACCCATAGTCCCCTACCTCCGCAAAGAAGGGAGTGAGGTATATTTCCTCACCTCTCCTCCATGGCCATACTTAGTTATTATTACAATACAGAGGTCAATTTCTCTTTTTCCTCCCCAAACATTTTCATTTTCAGAGAACGTTAAATATGTTAGTAGACCCTGGAAGGGAGAAAGCCTTGCTTGCTAATAAGCAATCAGTAAGAATGGGTCATGTCAGAATAAACCCAGTCTATTTTGGACAGGCTTCCTAGACTGGTTAAGCTGCCTCTTGATACAGTGAGAGCTCCACTTCGATTCATCAAAAGCATTTGACAAAGTCACACTTTCTGCGTGAACAAGATGCAGGTCAAGGGGCTTCCGTAGGTTTTTAGTAAGATGGCATCAGAGGTGTTTGAATGACCAGCCCCCCTCACCCAAAAGGAGTCCAAGGTGAGTGGTTCCTCCTCAGGGAACAGCTCTGGGCTATTCAGCTTTAAAAAAAAAATCAGTGAAGGTACAGAAACCATCATGTCAAATTTGGATAACTCTCTATGTGTGAGGCTGCAGTATGGCAGCCCTAAACGCTAATGAGAGTGGCCCACATTGGGAGGCCTGATATCTAGCATGAAGGCCTAGATAGGCCCTCTGTCCTCTGCCCTGATCAGACCTCACCTGGAGTCCTGGGATCCATTCTGGGAGCTGCATTTTAGGAGAGACTTTGAAAAGCAAGTGTGCCTAGACCAGAACAGCCCAGACAGCAAATGGTAGAGAGACTACGGGAGGGTTCTCTAAGGAACTGGGGACGTCTACTCTGGAGGAGACAGAGCTCAAGGGGAGCTCAAATATTTGAAGATTGTGGAAGAGAGTTTAGGCTTGTTCTCCTTGGGCACCAAAAATGCCCAAGAAGGAGGCAGATTTTGGCTCACTGCAAGAAGAAATTCATTATCCTAGCATCTGAATGGGAATGGCTGCCTTGTGGGAGTTGGTCAGCTCCCCTCCTTGTAATACTCAATGCCCTTAGCCACTCTAGGATCCTCTGAGAAATCCTCTGAAATGGAAGTCGCCTCCCCCACAAAGCCCACAATGCCCACTGTGGCTGTCGGGAGTCAGTGGAGGGACCAGTGATCTGGGCTGCTGCCCCTAGTCCAATGTGGTCCCCTATTGCACCCTTACTCTGACTAGTATTTCCTGTGCTATCAGTCTTGTCAACAAGTAATTATCGAAGCATCTAGTGCGTATCAGGTGCTGCTGGGGCTAGGGACAGAAAGACAAAGAGAGAAAGACCCAACAGCCACTGCAAAGCCGGCCCCTTGTTCTGAGGAAATTATCTCCCCTTGCAATTCTGAATAAAGTCCTTTCTCCTGTATCAGGCGAGCCACTCACTACTAAGGAGAGAGAGAGAGAGAGAGAGAGAGAGAGAGAGAGAGAGAGAGAGAGAGAGAGAGAGAGAGAGAGAGAGAGAAGGAAAGAGAAGCACATAGTTATTTTGTATCTATTCTGCATATACTCTATATCTTCCTGTATGTGTATAGGGTGTTTTCCCTGAGACAATGTAACCTCCAAGGGCAGTGCTAGGAATCTCCAAGGGCCAGGAATTCTCATTTCTGTACAGGTTCACCTGGTTGGCCTCCGAAGTCCCTTTGTAACTCGTTTTGAGATTCTGTGTATCTGAGACTGTCTGATTTTGCCTGGTTCCTTCACAGCTCTGTCGTTGGGCTCTGTGATGTGATAGAATACTTGGAAGAAAGGTGGGAAGGGCTATTAATGGCTAATGTGTTTGTGTCTTAACTTTGTCTTCAATTCTTTTTCTTACACAATGGTGAGGACTCCAGGCAGCAGGGACTATGGGCCAGGAGGTATGGGTTAGGGGGTGGCTCATGCCCTCTGAGGTCCATGGTTCCATGTGAGGGCCTGCCTTTGGGCTCAAGGTTCTAGCTGCATCTGAAGGCCTGCTCCAAGGGGCCCTCCTGTTGCTGCACTTTTAAAATAAATTATAATCCCCGTATGTAACAAGTGGAAGAAACCACTGGGGGTCACTCTTGTTACATTGGACAGGCTGGAAATTAACCACAGTCACTCATGAGAATTCTACCATGCCTTCTACACTGAGACCAACTCAGTGCCCAGAAATCTCGAGTGTCTCTCCTAAAAGAAAGACGTAGAGGCAGATCTGATCTTGGTTAAAGAAACACTCACAAACACACATATACGTATAGAGGCAAGCTGAATATATACATATTCTGAAAACACACACAATCCACATGAGCTTTGGAGACTCAGGTCAGATTTTTGCATTTGAAAACTAACAATCTTAGATGCTAGAGTACACACACACATACCTATATGAGATAGAATATATATACCCACATGACATGTGCACGTATGAATCTTTACCCAATTATATTTCAAAAAGACTATCCTTTGAAACTTTCACGCCTGGATTCATTCTTCCACCTTGATTGGCTTCTTCTTTTTCCAAGTCATGGGACTGTAGCCACCCTTGGCCTAACCCATAGCTCCTGTCCCACTGACACTGGTGCCATATATGTATAATGAAAGTCATATTTTTTTTTATGATTTCCAAGATTTTAATTATCAAGTGAAAGACCCTTGTGGGTGGGGGACTTTTTATTTATAAGTCTTTCAAAACAGTTCCTGAAAGATCAATTTTACAAAAAAAAAAAACAGCTGTACAGTATGTTCCTTAGAATAAAAAATTTCAAAATCTTAACATAAGTCAACATTTCTCAATATTCTAGGAACACAGAAAATATTTTTAGAATAATGCAATCACTTTTCAGAGAAGGGCTATTTACTCCAAGTACCAAAAAAGAAAGATAAAAAAGAATAAATCTTTAGCTTCATACAATAAGTTAAATTTTTGGCACTGAAAATCACGATGGTTTGTTAAATGTCATTAATGCAGGTCATAAAAATGATTAACATCAAAGACATTGAACTACCAGAATTCAGGCACCTTTGTCAACCATATAATGAAATGATCAACATTAAGTATCTCTCTTTATATCTATTATTGCATACTCTGATAGCCCTTCTGAGAAAAGAGGCTGAAACACCCTCTCACTTTGCATTTAAAAAAAAATACTTAGAAATAAACACCATTCTTGTTATACAATAATGGATTAACTTGCCCAGGGTCCCGGAGCCAGTATGTGTTCAAGGTGGAACTTGAACCCAGGCCTTCCTGAGTCCAAAGCCAAATCTCTATCCATTGCGCTATAGTGCCTTTGATGAGTTCAGGAGGCATCCAAGAATGTTTGGGTGCCGCTTGAAACGATGAGGAATAGACATCTTATTGTCCTGAAAGAATTCGCTCCAGTAGTCTGTGGCTCCAAGAAGCTGTAGCAGGCTCAGTGGCCACATATCATAGGGGCTGAACCAAATTGAGCATAATTGACAGGCCTCGAACCCATCAGTGAGTTAGGCATGTGTCTACCCTAAATATGTGAAGACTTCCTTGGGCAGAATGGGTAAATGAGAACCATTTGTTCCAATGGCCATTAAAGTAGCTTAAGTAAGCACTGTGGAGCACTTCAAGTTTGGTCAGACATCTAAAACACCAAAGTCATCCACTGCTTTGGGGCCATCGCCAGACATCCTCGCTTTTGTGTTGCCGTTGGACATCAATGACTCCTGGGAGGAGCATCTTGTTCTTTGGAGTTGAAACCAGGCAGAGCTGTAGATGCAAAGCAGCCTTGTCAGAAATGGCCAATGTGTTGACTTATTTTTCTAATGTGTATTTCTTTGTTACAAGGAAGGTTAATCTGCTGCATATTGAGAGTTTAACTGCATGACTGAACAAAGGTGAATACTTCCAGGGAGAGCGATGGTAAATTATAAACAACTGGCTCTCAATTGCAGAGGCTGGCTGGCTTCTTACCTTTTACTACCTTGACCGTCTCACTTTCCCCTCTTCCCACAGCAGCCTGGGGGGCTGGGGGGGGGGGCTGGTGAGCAGGGTGCACTGAACCTGGGTGACACTTTCAGGCTTTCATGAAAGGTATATTTTATTGAATCAAAATGACAAGTATTTTGAAAGAGTGTCGTGATTTTAGTACAATGTATGCACTCATCAGATGATTTTTTTATTCATTTATTTCTTCATGGCCTTGACTTTTGGGCCACTAACTAACATATTTATTAGAGCCTTAACCAGGAGAGTCCTGCTCACAGTGGGTCAAAAGAGAGTGGCCCATTGATGCAGGCCAATTAGATCAAGGCTCTTCCACCCTGAAGAGAAGGGGAACAGCTAGAGTGAGGAACGGATCCGTGAATGTAGCCCTTGAAACCAAGAGAATTCCACTAACACCTTATCTGCTTACCATAGATCAGTCATTTATGAAAAGCTTTAGCTTTCTCCAGGTGTGCCTGCCTCCAAAACTACATAGCTTCCAACATCTGTTGTTGATAATACCCATGGGCCATCCATAAACGTTTGGCTGCCTGGGCTGAACTAATTTCCTGGGATTCCATTCCCTAACCCTGGGTGATTTTTGCATTCCCAAATCAGGCCAAAGTTTCAAGCTGGACATGGCAATGGGTTGTGGAATCAGGAAAGCCTGGGTTCAAGTCCTCCTTCTTCCTCATGCTGTGGGACTCTAGGCACATTGATACCCTTCTCCCAGCCCTAGATCAGTCTCCAAGGTGCAGGTCAGCAGCCTAGCAGCAGTGGAGGGAGTTTCCATGGTGGGTGTTCCCTACACTGATAATCTTGTAAGTCTAGACAAAAAATCCAAATGGATTTTGCCAGTGGCTTATGACTTACATGCTATTTATTACCTAATAAACCTCACGGTTCATTTATAGTGAGTGTGACTACATCTCTGTTCCTTGAATTTCCCTAATTTGAAGAGCCTCCTCATTTGGCTATAACCCTAAGTACAGGAGCATCAGGGCAGGTTCAGGGACCAGTCAATCATGGCATATGAGCTTAGGCATCTGCGGGGTAGGCTTCCCTAGAATAGCTCCAGGAAGCTGATGAGGCTCCTTTGAAGGCTGACTTGATGCTTCCTGGCTCCTGCCTGGAAAGCCTTTCACAGAATGATGGAATATTGGAACTAGAAGGGAACTCGGAGGAACAGGCCCATCCCTGGAGGCTGGAGGCTGGAGGCTGGGGTTCAAATACTAGCTGTATGGTGTTGGGTAAGTCACAACCTCTCAGGCTCAGACACTTCTCTATAAACATAGGGTCCTAGCTTTAGAGCTGGAAGGGATTGGAGCTCTTTCATTTACAGATGCAGACAATGAGGCAAGAGGTTAAATGATTGTCCAGGGTCGTAGGGCTGGGTTGGAATCTGGGTCCTCAGACTCTAGCTACAGCATTCCTCCCACCAGACCCCACCAGCCACCTTCTCATCTCTGACCTATTTACTAATGTATAGAGGGTCAGATCTGTGCTGAGGGAGGGCATATTCATGCTAAGAGGTTCTCAGGGCTCTGGAGAAATTACAGGTACTCCCCCCCCCACCCCCGAATCATGCTTATATTTTAAACATGTTAATACAGAGACCAGGCATGGTGGTGCTTGCCTGTAAGTCCTGCTCTGGGGAGGCTTGAGGTTGAGGGCTGTGTGATCTCCAGAGTTCTGAGCTGCAGTGAGCAGAGCTTATTGGGTGTCTACACTAAACCTTAACGAGAGGCCAAGTTGGCCCAGCTGGGAAAAGCTCCTGGGCCAGTCAGGAGTGGGTAAGAGATAGAGAGACCCAGTTGATAGATGAGATAAGATAGATACATATATGCATACATAGATGATAGATACTTAGATATCTAGATGACAGATATATTGACATACAGATATATATCTGTATATATGTATATCTTATGTGTATATATACATTATGTATCTATGTATATATTATATATCTACACTATATACATATATGCATATATAATGTGTGTATATCTATCTAGCTATCTATACACACACACACATATACACACGTATATATATACATGCAGACAGAGACAGACAGATGAGGGGGGCAGGCAGGCAGAGCAGCAGTGGTTTGAAATCTAGTCTTGGAGCTGAGAATCCCTAGGTTCTAATACTAAAGGCAGCTAGGTGGCACAGTGGATATGGTCCTGGGTTTGGAGTCAGGAAGACCTGAGTTCAAATTCAGCCTCAGACACCTGCTAGCTATGTGACCCTGGGCAAGTCACTTAACCTCTGCCTCAATCCACTGGAGGAGGAAATGGCAAAGCAGCCCAGTGATCCATGGAGCAATGAAGAGTCCAACACAGCTGAACAACAAAGGTTCCAGCTCTCCTCCTCCTACTAACTATAATTTCTAATAAGTCTCTTAAATCCTCATTGCCTCCAGCAGCTAAGACTGTAAGTGAATGACAAGTTGTTGATATCAATCGATCAAACCAACAGCCATTGATTAAGCACCCACTATGGATGTGCTGGGGATTGTACTAGGTGATGAAATGTGCATTGGGTGGAGGGAGTTTCCACACTGGGAGCAGCACAAACTGATGGAATCATGAGTCCAAAGATAAATAAAATAATCATTTATTGGGCACCAGGAATACAGTACAAGCCTGATAACAATTCCCACTTGACAGCACTTTAGCACTGACCAAGCACTTTCTTCTCAATGGTCTTGTGAGATTGGCAGTGTGATCATTCTGTCCATTTTGTAGATGATGAATCTGAGGCCCAGAGAGGGCAGGGGGTTTGTTTGGGGGCCCTGACCCAGGCAGGGTGGACCCACCCAGGATTGGAACAGCTCTCCTGCTACCAAGCTCTGAGCCTTTTGCCCTCTCCCCAGCCCCACTGTCCAGGCCCCTGCCTGTGGTGGGTGCTGCCCACCCAGGGGTGGATGTGATGAAGGGGAAGGATGGTAATCAGTGCTCAGTGCCATTGTCAAAAGAGTTCCTTGTCTTCCCAGGGAAGAGCTGCTCTGTGGAGGTGGCCTACTTCGTTGTGTCTAGGACAGAAGGGAACAGCACAACCAATTCTCCGGCTCCAAGCCTCCCCTGGAGAGAGTGTGGTATTCGGTGCCCAGGTCTCAGTGAACCCTTACAAACATTACATGCTGTTCCAGGTTAGTCATTAATGCAGAGTTTATATTCTCCCCTTCTTGGAAGCTGGAGCCTTGATAGGGAGAGGGGAGGGAAGGTGCCATCTTTAAGGCTTGCTAACCACTAGGTGACACTACTAACCCAAAAATCTCCTAGGGAAAAAAAAAAGACCATGGCTCCTAGAGGAAACACAGCAAGACAATAGGTTCAGGGAAGGCCCTGGATCAGCTATGGAAGGGCTATCTTGGCAGAAGAGCCAGCATGGGGTAGTGGGAAGGTGCCTGGACCTGCAGTCAGGAGATGCCTGTGTTTGAATCTTGATTCTGACCCTTGCTAGCTGTGTGCCTAAAAGGAAGCCGTCTCCTGGAGCCATAGAATCTTTCTCTACTAATATCAGAATCATAAAGCCCATGACATCCTCCTTTTAGAGTTGTTATGAAGATAAAATGAAATTACATGTCTAAAAACATGAAATGTCAACTCATTATTAAGAAAGGTTTTCCAGGGCTGTGATAATAATTCTCCCCTATAGGGCATTTTAGGGGTAACTATCTACCGTCTATATATTTTCTCAGTAGATCCCCATTTTTACAAATGCAGAAACTGAGGCTCAGAGAGTTTGAATGGCTTGACCGGTGAGCTCAAATGTTCCTTCCTTTGTCATTCAAAGATTTATTGAGCATGAACCATGAATCAGAGCCCACACTTGGTCCAAAAGCAGCATTTTTAGAGGGGCGGGCATCCACCAGCATGCGTTTAAGGTGTGATTTGCACCTAGGCTGGTCCTGACTCCAAGTCCAGGGCTCTGTCTCCCACCCATGCTGGGTGAGCATTTATTCTTGGGTGGGGTAGATGAGAGAGTGGGAAAAAATGAAAACCACTTGTTAAAGTCACAAGTTGCTGCAAGTCATGTCTTCCTCCACCTCTCAGCCTCATTGAAGGCAGTGAACCGGGTAATCCGAACATTCTCTGAAAGCCTGTGTACCAATTACAGAATTGCTAGATATTAGGAAAGCCTTTGGCCCTTCATCTGGGGTGGAAAGAGTTTATGTTAGATTTATTAAAACTCACTTTTTAACAGCTAGAAGGAAGGTCGAGACTATTCTCACTTTGTGAACTGAGGTGGACTGCAGGCCTGACTTTAGGGTAAACATACCACCTTTACTCTTGGGGGTGAAAATGTCTATTGATTGCACAGGGTGGCCCAAAAGGAGATCGAGATCCCTTGAAATCTCCCTTTGAAATCCCATCCATTTCTCCTGGAAGGCGAAGACTGGGTTTGTTCCCAGCACCTCCATAATGCTTGGCTCACAGTAGGACTCTTACAAATTCTTGTTGAATTGAATTGACATCCTTGGCAGGACACAGACAAAAGAGGTCCATCCAGCTGGTTCCAAGCCATGAAAATCATAGCAAGACTGTCCTCACCTTTCCTGGCATGTACACAGAGAAGGAGCTTTTGGCGGTGATTTTCAGGCCTGCCATAATATGGTTCCAACCTACCTGGAAAGGGTCATCCTTTTGTGGGCTCTTCCATACCCATTTTGACCCAACTCTCTCTGTCTCAGGGTCTTGCTTATCATGTTATCCATTTCTGGAATGGACTCTGTTCCCTGTCCCTCCTTTCCCCTTTCCATCTGTTGAAATGCTTTCCCTACTTCAAGGTCCAACTTGAAATTTCACTTCTAATTCTGCCTGTAACCTTGGACAAGTCATTAACCTCTATGGGCCTCAGTTTCCCAGCTCAAAAATGTGCGACTTGGACTAGACGGCCTCTGAGTTCCTTTTTCCATTCTAACCAAATAAGCCTATTGATTTTGCCTGAACTATTGGTATAACCACAGGTCTCCTAAAGCATGTATCTGAGGCACTAAGGAAAAGCGGGAAGAAAATTCAGAGAGGAGTCCAGTGGCCCATCTGGCCAAAGGGCCCTGGGATCGTCGCAGGCAGCTCAGCCTGCTTGTTGTGGCCAGTGTAGACAAGATCTTGGCCTGTGTGGTCTTAATAATTAGGAACAAAGGGATCTCTGTAAGCAAATGATGCATTTGCAGCCGTGTGTGAACTGGGTGGCTGACTGAACAGAAGTCTTGGAGACCTTCCATCTCTGGCCTGGGTGAGCTCTGAAGCTACAAAGAGAACTTGCTGTTTTCTAAAGAAAACTTTCCATTTGCCAGTGGTGAACTCAGCCCGGAGTTTGGGGGTGGAGCAGAGCCAACCTGAATGGGGCTGAGGGGCTGGGGAAATTAAATGATGCATCCCTCTCCCCTCTCCTGACGTGTACAGCCATGACATTTTTAGGTCACATATGAAACCTTGCTGAAAGGGACATCAGAGGAAAGATTTAAGGGGAAAAGCCAGTGAGACTGCAGCCAGAAGGGAATTCTAGGAAAGGAGAAGCAAGATGGCCCTGGGAATCACAGTACTATAAACTTAGAGGGAAAGGACATCAGATGGCGTCTCATCTAACCTCTTCATTTGCCAAAAAAGGAAACTGAGGTACCCAGAAGTTAATGGCCAGCATAGGTTCTCACAGGTAGAAAGTTGCTGAGCCAAGTCTTGAATCTAGGGCCAGGATCCAAATTTGTCCCCTCTTCTACTGCACCATTTTGAGGGTTCCTACCTAACCCCTCAGCTGACTTATGTTGGTGATACTGTCATCTGTTTTATCACTACTTTGTTGTTCTTCCCTCCCTACCTCTATTGGCTTGAAGTCTTTCCTCACAATTATTCCCTTCCCACAGTGGCCTCCAGGAAGCTTTGGGGTGGACTCCAGTAAGATGAGCCATAGGAAGGACCATAGAACTATAGGTCTAAAGCTGGAAGTGGCCCCGGAGGCCAGTCAGTCCCATGTTTTACAGATGGGGAAGACAAGGCCAAGAGATGATCTATTGCCCCATCACTTTGGGGGGTATTCAGGTGCGGGTCTGAGATAAACAAGCAGGCTTGCTCACCTCACCCCTGTCACAGGAAAATTCCTGTTATTCTTAAGCTTTCTTTTGCATGTGGCTTGTGTAGCCCCAGGCTTCACATGAAAGGTCTTTCTAGGGGTTGTGGGGGCAACCTCTCCTTGCATCACATGAGCAAATGGCTCTTTTCAACCCCTACTGATGGAACATGATTCATTATTATTTGTCTCCTCTCTCTTCAGGGTCTGGGCAATGTGGCTTCTGCTCATGTCAGCACATCTTGAAAAGAATTGGGAGTCAGACAGACAGAGACAGACAAGCAGACAGAGACATGAAGAGAAATAGAAGGACAAAGACACAGAGATACAGAGAAACATAAAGAAAGGTGTGTAATCAGTGCTATGAAAAGACATGTTCCTCCCCTTAGCTCAGAGAAGAAATACTATGGCTAACATTTCCTCTCTTGGCCCCTCTAGTGCCCCTCACCCCCACCCCAGAATCTGAATGGTTTCTACTAGAAAACCATAGAGTTGGTTCAAGTTGCTTCATGAACTCCACTGGAGGCACTATCCTTGACCTATCCAATTTATTCCCTCTCTGAGGACAAATCTAGAAGAGGTACCCTTAGACATGTGACCCATGTTCACTTCAGCAAAATCTTAGGTAAAAACTTCTGTTTCTCTGCTAAATAGAGAGTTCAAATAATCTGTGCTTATTATGTACGGATCAGCACTGCACATGGAGTCTAAAGCCTTGAGTTCAAAACACACCTTTCCTAGGTGGGTGCTAGCTCTACTGGGTAGATGACCTGAGGCAAGCGACAACCTCTCTTGACCTCAGTTTCTTTACCTGTATGTAGTGAGAAGATCCTTCCCCCTCGGTGGCCTAAGCAGAGGTACTTTCTTAAGGAGAGGGGAGAATGGAATGAATCTGCTCTTTTCTCTCATATAGTTAAGGTGGGTTTTTTGAGAAGCAGTTGAGTATGAATGATAAGAAGACAGGACAAGGTATTAAAAAGACAGGGAACTTGGAACCAGAGAGGCCACTGAAAGAACCAGCACGTGGAGTAGAAGCAACTACCATTGATGGAGAGTCAGAAGAGCTGAAGAGCAACATGATGAGGGACCAGTGGGTGGGCAGAACATCTCCATGGAAGATTGCCTCTGAGGTGTCTTGAAAGGTAGTAGTCACCTATGACTATGAGTCACCAAGACTGTACATGTCCCTTGGGGAGGCTGGAGATAGAACCAAGAAAATAGGGCAAAAACTTCCCTGATTTTCCGTGGGCTTGGATTGAAGTTCATTTTGTGTTCTTAATGAATAAATTAAACTTATTCTATGTTTTCAAGCCTTAGGATCCTGAGTGCTTGTAAGGGGAACTTATTGACTCTGCTTTATGAAAGGTAAATAATGAAGTAAATTCTTGGGTTTCATGTAATTGGGAGCCAAGTAAAGAAAGAAGGAAACTTATTTAGTACCAACTGTGTTCCACAGACACTGTGCTAAGCACTTTATGAATATTATCTAATTTAATCCTCATAACTCTGGAATATGATTATTCCCATTTTACAATCGGAGAAACAGAGGCAGATAGCAGTTAAGTGATTCAGCAGTGATTTGCCCAGCCACCAAATATCTAATTCTGGATTTGAACCAAGGTCTTCCTGACTCCTGGTCTAGGGCTCTATTCAATGTGGTGCTCCCTCGTGGCCACAGACTACACTTGAGCTTTTTGTGTCTGGAGTTAGCCCCTTAATATTGGAGTAGATGTTCGGAGATCCCATAATTCTATGGGATGCCATTGTAAGGGCTGACTCTGCCTCCAGCTCCTGACTCCATCCCTCCTGGCCCTGATCACGAAAGCCAGGTCACTACTGTAGGATCTCCGTGGCTTTCTTTGTGTGTCCGGCCCAGTTGTCTGTGTAGTTATTGGGTAACTAGCTGAGATAATAAAATGCTGATTGACAGATAAGGTTGTCTGTCTATGCCTAGCCTGTGAGAAAGAGAGCTAGCTACATTATCATTTCACTCAGGTCCCCAGATGACATCAGGACTTAGAAGAAGCCCCTTTGGCTACTTTCTTGGTAAAGGAGTATGCTTTATTTCAGTGACATGTGACTACAATACAGTGGCAAGGCGGGGCTAAATCTGGAGCCCAAAAACCTGGGTTAGAATTCCACCTCTGCCACTAACCACCTACGTGCCCTTGGACAAATCACGTCAAAACTCTCTGGGTCTCATCTCCTCTTCTGTAAGTGAGATGAAGGAGCATTGAACCAGGGGACTTTGATGTTTCCCAGACACCTCTCAAGCTGTGATCCTATGAGGAAATCTCAGTTGGGAAACTCAGACCACAAGAAAGCAGCTTTAGGCTTGGTTTGTCAGGATTCTGAGACCTCCTAGCCTGCCCTTGCCACAGTTCAGATCAGACCAGTCTCACTCCAGTGTCATTCGCACTGATTTCATCAAAGCAGAGGCAATACTTGGCAGCCAACAGAAGTCACTATTCCCCAAACAGTGGAAAGACCAGATTAACAGGCATCTCTGAATGCTGATTTGTACCAGCCCTAGGAGGGTGGGAGAACCCCAAGAAACAAGAGGGAGAGGCAACACAAATGGGAGGAAAGACTCAGAAGACCAGCTGTGGCTTCCATCACTCTGACTCCAAGAAGGGAGGGAAGTGGGTGGGGTGCAATTCATGCAGTAATTCGAAACTCCTGAAGTGGATGGAAAGGGGCACTTGGGGGAGGGGCCCCTTAATCAGATGATGTTCTTTTTTGTTTGTTCAGTATTTTATTTTTCCCAATTACATGTAAAAACAAATTTTAACACTCGTTTTTAAAACTTCGAGTTTCAAATTCTCTCCCTTCCTCCATCCCTACCTCCCCTCATCGAGAAAGCAAGCAATTCAATATAGGTTATACATGTGTAGTCATGCAAAACATATTTCCATAGTAGTCATGTTGTGGAAGAAAACACAGACCAAAAAAAATAAAGAAAAATAAAGAAAGTTATAAATAAAGAAAGTCTGCTTCAATCTGTCTTCAGACACCATCAGTTCTTTGTCTGGGGATGGAGAGCACAAGTCCTTCAGAGTTGTCGTAGATCATTGTATTGCTGAGAATAACTAAGTCATTCACAGATGATTTTCTTATAGTATTGTTACATTGTACCCTGTACATTTCACTTTGCAACAGTTCACGTAAGTCTTTCCCGGTTTTTCTGAGAGCATCCTGCTCATCATTTCTTACAGCACAATAGCATTCCATCACAATCGCACAGCACAATTTGTTTAGCCATTCCCCAATTGATGGCATCCCTTCAATTTCCTGTTCTTTGCCACTAGAAAAGAGATGATATAAATATTTTTGTACGTATAGATCCTTTTCTTTTTTCTGTTTTTTTTAAATCTTTTTTTGGATATAGGCCCAGTAGTGGTATTGCTAGATCAAAGGGTTCACATGGTTTTATAGCCCTTTAGGCATAGTTCCAAATTGCTCTACAGAATGATTGAATCAGTTCACAACTCTACCAACAATGCATTAATGTCTAATTTTTCCCATGTCCCTCCAACATTTGCCATTTTCCTTTTCTGTACTTATTAACCAATCTAACAGGTATGAGGTAGTACCTCATAATTGTTCTAATTTGCATTTGTCCAATCAATGGTGATTTAGAGCATGTTTTCTTGACAATAGATAGCTTTGATTACTTCATTTGAAAACTGTTCATATCTTTTGATCATTTATCAATTGAGGAATGACTCTTATTTTTATAAATTT
Source organism: Phalanger gymnotis (assembly GCA_028646595.1). NCBI lineage: Eukaryota > Metazoa > Chordata > Mammalia > Diprotodontia > Phalangeridae > Phalanger > Phalanger gymnotis. The sequence continues at coordinate 13,379,825 of CM053626.1, read as the reverse complement.
GACTCAGTTCTCTATATATCTGAGAAATGACACCTTTATCAGAGAAGCTTGCTTCAAAATTTTTTTCATCCATCCTATCCCCCCACTCCTCATTTATTCTATTTTCTCTCTCCTTTTACCCTCTCACTCCTCAAAAGTATTTTGCTTTTGACTACTGCATCCCTTGATCTGCCCTCCCTTCTATCACCCCGCCCCACCCCACACTTCTCTTATCTCTTTCCCCTCTGTAACGGCAAGCACACTGGCATACCCAGTTTAGCTGCTAGTGCAAGTTCTTAGATCTGTTTTACTAAGGAAAGCAACTCAAAAGGGGTCAATGATCTTCTTTAATTACATAAAAAAATACAAAGAGAAATAAAGACCAACAGACAGGGCACTACTGCCTGAATCAAAGCTTTACATCTGCCCCTGAATCGGGAGAGCCTTTACCTCTGAGGAGTTGGAGAGCTCTGAACATATAGTCTCTCAGAGTCTCCACCAGGGAGTCACAACATCTTTCTCGTAAGCGAGCCCCCACAGCAAAAACTCACCTTTCAGAATATACTCTTTAGACTCAGTGCCTAATTAGATATTAACAAAAGGTGTGTAAGCCTTCCTACAAGCAAGCAAGCTTCCCTTGATGGGCTCCACGTGAGGCCTATTGATGAGTGGGGAAGATCTTATTCCCCATTAACCTTAGACCCTCCTATTTTCCTATAGGGTAAGATAGATTTCTATACCCAAATGAGTGTGTATGCTATTTCCTCCTTGATCCAATTCTGATGAGAGTAAGGTTCACTTACTTCCCTCCCCCATCTTCCCCTCCACGGTAAAAGCTCTTTCTTGACTCTTTTATGCGAGATAATTTACCCCATTCTACTCCTCCCTTTCCCTTTCTCCTAATGCATTTTTCTTTGTCACTCCTTAATTTTATTTTTTTAGATATCATTCCTTCATATTCAATTCACACCTGTGCCTTCTGTCTGTATATACTCTTTCTAATTGCTCTAATAATGAGAAAGTTTTTATGAGTTACAAGGATCATCTTCCCATATAGTAATGTAAACAGTTTAATCTTATGAAGTCTCTTATAATAGCCCTCCCTCACTCAAATCAAAGTCAACTGCAAGCCATGTCATCATTTCCCTGATGTCATGGTCCTCTTCAAAAACAAAGGACAAACACAACAACCCTTTCCTGTTTACCTTTTTATGCTTCTCTTGAGTCATCTTTGAAAGTCAAATTTTCTATTCAGCTCTGATCTTTTCATCAAGAATACTTGAAAGTCCTCCATTTCATTGTATATCCACATTGTTCCCTGAAAGTTAGGCTCAGTTTTGCTGGGGAGGTGATTCTTGGTTGGAATCCTAGCTCCTTTGCCCCCGAGAATATCATATTCCAAGCCCTCTGATCCTTTAATGTAGAAACTGCTAAATCTTGTGTTATTCTGACTATGGTTCCAAGATACTTGAATGTTTCTTTCTGGATGCTTGCAATATTCTCTCCTTGACCTGAGAGCTCTGGAATTCGGCTATAGTATTTCTGTGAGTTTTCATATTGGGATCTCTTTTAGGAAGTGATCAGTGGATTCTTTCAATTTCTATTTTACCTCCTGGTTCTAGAATCTCAGAGCATTTTTCCTTGATAATTTCTTGAAAACTAATATCTAGGCTTTTTTTTAAAATCATGGCTAGTTCAATAATTTTAAAATTATTTCTCCTGGATCTATTTTCCAGGTCAGTTATTTTCCAATGAGATATTTCATGTCTTCTATTTTTTTTTATTCTTTTGGTTTTGTTTTATTATTTCTTGATTTCTCATAGTCATTAGCTTCCATTCTCTCAATTTTAATTTATAATGAATTATTTTCTTCAGTGAGCTTTTGGACTTCCTTTTCCATTTGGCCAATTCTAATTTTTAAGTTTTTTCTTCAGTGAATTTTTGTGCCTCTTTTTCCATTTAGCTAATTCTGCTTTTCAAGGCATTCTTCTCATTGTCTTTATATATATATATATATATATATATATATACCTCTTTTACCATTTGACCTATTCTAGTTGTTCTTTTTTAATATTTTGTTTTTTAAGGTGTTATTTTCTTCAGTATTTTTTGTTTCCTTTACCAAGCTGTTTACTATTTTTTCATAATTTTCTTGCATTGCTCTCATATCTCTTCCCAATTTTTCTTCTGCCTCTCTTATTTGATTTTCGAAATCTTTTTTGAACTATTTCATGGCCTGAGACCAACTCATATTAGTCTTAGAGGATTTGGATGTTGGAGCTTTGACTTTCTTATCTTCTTCTGAGTGTGTTTTGATCTTCCTTGTCACCATAGTAACTTTCCGTGGTCAGAATTTTTTTCCTGTTCTTTGCTCATTGTTCTAGTCTATTTCTTATCTTTTAACTCTTTGTTAAAGTGGGGCTCTGCTTCCAGGGTGGAGAGCTCACTGTTCCAAGCTTCAGGGGTTTTGTGCAGCTGTTTCCTGAGATGCTTCTAGGGACTTGTAAGCTTTAAATTCTTCCAAGGTGGTATGATCTAAGGAAAGGTATGTTTACTACTTTCCTGGCCTGTGCTCTGGTCTGGGAGTGACCGATCACAAGCACTCTTTTCTGCCCTGGAACTGTGATGAGGATCCCTGGTTCACTGCAGCTGCAAACTCTGATATGCTAGGGCTCCTCCTCACCCTGGGATTGTCATCCAAGACTGCACGCTGGATCTGAATATGGGCAAAGCAACAGAATCCTGCCCCAGTGCCAGTAAAGAGACACCTATAATCTCCTTCTGATCAGTTGTTCGACCCTGTACCATCTGTGGGCTGTGAGTTCCAGAAGTAGCCACTGTTACCACTGATTCAGTGGCTCCTAAGGCCTGCTCCTGGTTTGTTGGGGCCTGGTCTGCCCTAGCATGGCCTGCACTGGACTGTGTGCTCTACTCTTACCCCAGTATGAAAGTTCTTTCCTGCTGACCTTCTAATTTTTCTTTGACTGGAAAATTATTTCACCTCATCCTTTTATGGATCCTGCCACGTCAGAAATCGTTTTACGGCATTATTTAAAGGTATTTGGAGGGGTTTGGGAGAGAAGTCAGGCAAGTTGCTACCCTTTCTCTGTCATCTTGGTTCCACCTCCTCAGATGATATTCTTAATGCTGTTGCTGCTGCTGTTTGTTGTTATTCAGAAGCAGCAGGGCACAAGGATAGAAAGTGGTACCTAAAGTCAGGAAGAACTGGCTTAAAATTCTGCTCCAACACATACTGTGTGACCCTGGGCAAGTCATTTAACCATCTAGTGCCCACCACCCACTTTCTAAGGTGATCGATTGTAGAATAGGACCTACTCTGCATTAGTAGGAGTTTTCTTATCAGACATTTCCTAAACCAATGGAAACCTAGGTTTGTACTGCCGTGTATATATATATATATATATATATATATATATATATATATACACTCACATGTCCAGTGACCCAATATCCCATATCCAATTTTTTGCCAAGGCCTGTCAACTTTCCCTCTGCAGCATCTCTTTTCAGTTTCCCTGCAACATCTCTTGTAGTTTCACCTCTGCAACATCTTTTGTAGGGTTCACCTTTGTAGCATCTCTTGTCAATTTTACCTCTGTACCATCTCTTGTAGGTTTCACCTTGGTAGTATCTCTTATTGATTTCACCTCTGTAGCATCTCTTGTCACTTTCACCTCTGTCACATCTCTTGTAGATTTCACCTCCGTAATATCCCTTGTAGGTTTCACCTTTGTAGCATCTCTTGTGGATTTTACCTTTGCAGCATTTCTTTTCAATTTCTCCTCCATAACATCTCTTGTAGGTTTCACCTTTGCAGCATCTCTCCTATGACACTGCCCCCACCCATTGTAGATCCTCATCATCTCGTGTCTGGACTTTTTCAATAGTTGCTGCAGGGCAGGGTGGGAGGATGGGGTCCTGCCTACCTCATATCTTTCCACACTTCAATCCATATTCCATTCAGCCACTAAAGTGATTTTCCTAAAGCCCAAATCTGGCCATGTTACCTACCTACTTAATAAACTTAAGTAGCTCCCTGTGGGTCTCCAGGATCAAATAGAAAAAATCTGCTTGGCATTCAAAGCTCTTTACAACCTAACCCCCTCCTACCTTTGTAGTATTTTCATACCTTACTCCCCTGCATGTACCCTTTGATTCGGTGATATTGGCCTCCTGGCTATTCCACAAAGAAGACACTCCATTTCTCAGCTCTAGGCCCGGAATGTTCTTCCTCCTTATCTCCACTTACTTCTTCCCTAGGTTACTTCAAGTTGCAACTAAAATTCTACATTTTACAGGAAGCCTTTTCCAACTCCTCTTATTCCAGTGCCTTCCCTCTGTTGATTATCTCTTATTTATCCTGTATGTATTTTCTGTACATATTTGTTTGCACATTTTCTCCCCCTTTAGATTATAAGTTCTTTAAGGGCAGGAACTGCCTTCTGCCTCTTTTCATATCCCCAGTGCTTAGCACAGTGCCCAGCATATAGTGAGCATTTAATAAATGTTTATTGACTGACTGCGTATATTTATACAATACATACATATGTATGTGTATATGCACATATACGTATATATTTATATATGTGTGTGTCTATAATGGTTAACATTTATATAGTGCTTTAATGTTTACAAAATGCTTTACAAATATCTCATTTTTTCCCTTACAACAACAGTGGGAGGAAAGTGCTATTATAATCTCCATTTTACAGTTTGGGAAACTGAGGCAGACAGAAGTAAAGTGACTTGTCCAGGGTCACATAAGTAGTCAGTGTCTGAGCCAGACTTGAACTTATGTCTTCCTGATGCAAGTTCAGACGCAAGTGTCTACTGTGACATCTACACGCACACACACACACACACACACACGTACATACACAGAGCTCCTACTCTGTATGTATATATACACAAATATATATATACAAATATATATATATATAATATACACATATAGTATATATGTATATTTTATATATAGAGAGAGAGCCCCCTTCCTATAGGAAAGCTGGAGAAGCCAACCAAAATGTTCTCTAAATAGTCAGGCAGGCTCATTTTACTTCTTGGGGAGGATGAAGCTTGATATTTCCCAAGGTGAGGTGTAATTTCAAAAAATAAATAAAAGGAAAAAAAAGCTGTTGAGTCTTTTCAGAGTTTCTTGCATGCAGAAAGTGCTTGATCAGAGCTCTGTGAAGTGACTTGGATGTCACCAAAAGCTACCATCCAAACCACGAAGAGATGGCTTGAAATGGCCTCTGTGGTGAAAGGTGAATCTAGTAAACTAAAAAATATTCCTTTCCCCTCCACCCCAGTTCATGAGGGGATATTTAGGGAACCCCAAATTCCTAGTACTAGGACACTGCAGTGAGGATGAATCTGTAACCATCCATTGGAGGACATATGGTGAAAGACAGTTATGTTTTGAAACAGAAAGGAGGTGGTCAACAAGTATCTAGTTAGCTCTAGTATATGCCACGGACAGTGTTTAGCGCTACAGAAAGAAAGGAAGGCACGAACACAGGCCCTGCTCTCGAGGAGTTCACATCCTTGTGGAGGAGATTAGCATACAAGTAACAGGTAATCTGGTAGGGGAAGACACAAGCAGGGGAAGGGGACAAGGAAAGGCTTCCTTTTAAGAGGAGTATGGAAGGGAGCCAGTGAAACTAACAGGCAGAGAGGCTAGGGGGTAGAGCAGTCTAGGCATGAGGGACTGCCAATGCAAAGGCCCTGAGGTGGGAGGTGGAATATCGGTGTGAGGAGCTGCAGGGCACCCAGGGTAGCCAGATTGTAGATTATGTGTAGGGAAATAAAGTGTAAGAAGATTGTGCAGGTGGGAAGGGGCCCGGTTGGAAAGAGATTTAAACGGCGGATTTGGTCCTGGAGCTCTTCGAGCAAGAGGATAGCTACGTTAGACCTAGGCTTTAGAAAAATCCCCTTTGCTGCTCAGTGCTGCTCAAGATGGCAGAGAAAGGGTAGCAACTTGCCTGACTTCTCTCCCAAACCCCTCCAAATACCCTTAAATAAGCAGCAAGTGGAGCAGGGAGAAAGAGGAAGGGTCCTGGGTTAAGGTTTGAATAGATGCCCAGCAATGAAGAGCCCAAACAGACCAGGGGTGGTATGAGGATGAGAAGCTTGGGAAAGGGAGCAAGGAGAAGGTGCTGGAATAGATAGAAATGAGAGGCAAAGGGCTTATCTGCCATCTCAAATGTGTGCAATGCCCCGCTTTGCAAAAGACTTGCACAGACTGTCTCCTATTTACTGCTCACTCCTTACTACCACCTGAAAATCCACAAGTCCAACTTCAGCAGCAGTGGTTGCTCTCCTCCATGGCTCTCACATAGGCCGGAAAGTCGATCCCAAGGTCAATGGAAGGAAGAGAGGAAGCCAACCCTGGACATGCAACATGTAGATCTTGTCCCTTCTCTTCTAGTGTGTGACCTTTTTTTTTTTCATCCAAGACCTCTAGAGATGGGGGGAGGAGCATCCACTCATCTGTGGAAGACAGGATCATTAGAAACCACTTTACCAGACCCTCTTATTCTCCAAATCATTATCACTTCAGGCCTGGAGGAAAATAAGAATTCAGAGAGACAAAGGTATACATTATATGGAAAGTCCTGTGAGTGTTTTGCCCAGGACATGGGCATAGATTACATGTAAAATGATTTTTCAAGTCCTTCTAAGTCTAAATCTCTAATCCTTTTGATTGCACACACACACACACACACACACACACACACACACACACACATTATATATTTTTAAGACCAGAGAGTTGCAGAATCAAGGGACTTTTGAGATGGGAGGAACTATAGCCATCACTCAAACTAACCCCTCATTAAAACCTGAGGAAAAATATGCTCACCCACGTCCCTCGAGTTGGGAGGGGAAAGATCAAAGGCTCCCAGGAGGCATTTCACTAAGAACCCTAAGTGGTACAGGGAGAACCCAGAGCTGAGTGCGTCAAGTCCTCAGGCCAGAAAGAACAGGAAAGCAACAGAGACACAAACCAAGCAAAACAAGACAAATTAGGGAATGGACTGATCTGTGAAAAGAGACTTTTCTAGCTCTCTGATGGAACACAGAGATTTGTTGCCCCTAGCAAAGTGTACCAGGGACATCAGCCTGAGCAGGCCTCCCTGTCCCGGAGAAATGAAGGACATAGAAGTTAAACTTTAAGAGGAAAAGATGTCTTCTTAATGAGGCTGAGCTAGAGCTGCAGGGAGAGAAATGAGGGAAGAAAAGGAAGAGTTGACCCCACACCTCCCAAAATGACTGTACGATTAGCCTCCAGATGGGGCATGGGGCAGCAAAGTGATACAGTGGATAGAGTGCCAGGCCTGAAGTACACTCTTCTTCATGAGTACAAATCCAGTCTCAGATATTTACTAGTTGTGTGACCCTGGGCAAGTCACTCAACCGTGTTTGACTCAGTTTCCTCATCTGTAAAACGAGCTAGAGAAGGAAATGGCAAACTACTCTAGAATCTCTGCCAAGAAAACTCCAAATGCAGTCATGAAGAGTCAGACATGACTCATATTTAAGTCTAAAAAAGGTAATGAAGTTATAATGGAAGAAGAGAGGAGTCAGGAGACCTGAATTCAAATCCTGGTACTCACACCTCTCAGCTCAATTTCACCTGTAAAATGGAACTAATATGAGAGACAGGTGTTAAAACTCTTCTATTTTTTTTCGTCATTGAATTCAAACTTTTTGAGAACAGGGTTTTTTTTATTTTGTTTTTGTATCCCCAGGATCCAGATCCATGCCTGGCATTTAGTAGGTACTTACTGAATACTTGTAGTTGGTTGATTGTTGGATTATTGGAAAAGGGATCAGGACCAATAGGTATGGAATGGTTTCCATGTTGTCAGACAAAGTCTCCAGGTTGGTAGGATCTATGAACCGTTCTTTGTTGGAGACAGAGCAGGAAATAATCATGGTTAAAAAAAAAGACATTGGTACAACTTTTTTTAAAATGTAAAGGACCACAAAATGAAACACAGCTCACAATATTTGCCCTATGTATTCCCCCCTCCCCCAACTGTTGGTTGGAAAACCATTAAAGAAATAGGCTTTGATTGAGGAAAAAAACCAGCCGCACAAATAAGCCCTCTTCTCCTTTATTAGATGGCTGAGAACCAATGAATCCTGTTTTCTCTCAGGATTTTTAAGTCTTCAAAATCACAAAGCCGGCACATTCCCCAGCATGATGTGGGGTCAGACAAATTCAAAAATATCTCATTGTGGCATGGAGGTACCTCTGAGTTCTCTGTCAAAGCAAAAGCCCGACCGTCTCCTGACAAGCTGAAAAGGAGTCCCAAGTCACAGCCCAGTGATAGACCACATGTCCATCATACAAGAAGTAACTGCTCAGTCTCCCAGGTTCCCAACCTCAGTGTTATTCTTTACTCGTCACTCACTCACCCCATGTGCCCAGTTATTCAGCATTTCTACCTTTAAACCTCTCTGAGAGCTTTTTACTGCTCACTCAACCGTTGCCATATTTCAGGCCCTTGTTACCTCTTGCCTGGACTCTTGAATTAGCCTCCTAACAGGTTTCCCTGCCTGGCTCTCTCCACTCCAATCTATCCTCCTCACAGCTGCCAATGATTTGTCCAGAGCACAAATCTGACTGTGTCACCTCCCCACGCCCACTCATGAAGATCCAGAGCTTCCCTGAGATTGCACATAGGATTCCATGGAGATGCCTCTGGTGGCTTCTGGTGGCTCACAACTTGTCTCCCCTCACATATTGTTCCCCTCCTCATACCCTGGTCCAACTAAACTGATTTTCTCGCTGTTAGTCACACATGATGTTCCATGTCCTCCTGCTCCTTTGAATTTTTGCTGGTCCTCCATACCTGCAATGTTCTCCTTCCTCAACTGTGCCTTGGGGAATTCCCTATTTCCTTCAAGAACACCCAGATTCTACCTTCTATGTCAGGGTTTCTTAACCTACAGACCATGAATTTGTTTCAAAAAATATTTTGATAATTATTTTAATATAATTGATTTCCTTTATAATTTTATGTTACATGAATTGAAAAAAATATTTTGATATTATTTACAACTTGCTATTCCTTTTAAATACAAAATAAAGTTATCATGTAACTTTCAAAAAAAAGAAAAAAATATTTTCAGAAGGAGCTCATAGGCTTCTCAGGCTGTTAAAGAGGGATACTTGACACAACAGAGGTTAAGAACCTCTGTTGAATATGACACTTTTCCTGATTCGCCCCACCCCAGCTATTGGTGGGCTTCTCCAAATGATCTTTTAAAATTTCCATTTATTTTTATGTATTTATATTTGTACATGTCTTGACTATAAAATGTAATATCTGTGCAGTCAGGGATGGCTTCACTTTTGTCTGTATTCCCAATGCTATTTCTAACCCTAACCTGGCATATAATTGGTGATTAATAAATGCTTTTTAACTGACTGAGAGTCTTCTGGCCACAGCCACTCAAGAAGACACAGATGCTGCATCAGTAGAGTGTGCACAGGGACAAAATTAGTGAGCTTGTGCGCATTGGAGTGGCTCCCGAGCCCACCCATAGCTGGGTCAAAGAACATGAGGGCCTTAAGGATTGAGTGCAGGCCATTCATCTGACTGATGAGGACACTCAGGCCCAGAGAAAAAATGTCTCACCCCAGGTCACATGTGTCTGGACAAGAACCTGATGTCTCATCTTCTTGCTGGCACAGTTGCTTCCCACACAGTAGGATGCAGAGATGAACTGAAGGCTTCATCTGGGACCTCTGGCCAGTTCCCAGATCACTGAGCAGAGCAAAATGTGCTCAGTTTTTGGCCCTGCTTGGATTCCCCTTCCTCCCCCACTCCTTTTTTTTTAACCTTTCCTACAAAGAGTTCTTCTAACCCTTCCCTTGGCTCCTCCTCAGACCCTGATCCTTAACCCATGCCTCCTGCTTCCCCTATGGACAGCCCTTTGTGGCACTTTACACCCTGCCCCCCATCCAGTATTGCTTGCTGCTGACTGGTTTGCCAAAAGCAACTCTCAGCTCTTGACCCTCCTTAGATGAGTTTCCAGCTAGTTCGACTTAATCTCATGGGTCTGAGTCTTGGGAGGCCCCTGCCACTGCCCTGAAAGATTGTCGCTCACGTTATGGGTCCTACCCTTGGCTCTCTCACTAAGTGGGGTCAGGTGCAGTAAAACACCCAGGAAAGCTGCCGCTCTGCTGCAAAAGGGCATTTTCAGTGTACCAAGAGTGTGAAAATCAAGGACAGGATCGAAATGACACAGAAGGCACAATCTGTGTAATTATTTGCACAATGAATAACAGTCCAAAGTTATAAGCAAATGCCTAAGATAAACTCTCTTGAATCCTTGTTCCCCAAAGACAGTATTCCCCAAGATCTAAGAGAACAGGAAGAAGAATTCCAGATAGACAGGAAAAAAGGATCAAATCGGCGACTTTTCCCTCAATCTTCAGGACACAGCCACCATATTGGATGATATTTGGGGCTGGAATATGAGAAGTGGAGGAAGGAGCACTGATTTTGGAGTCACTACTTTGATGACTTTGGAACAAGTCATTTCACTTGTCTGGGCCTCACTTTCCTCATGAACAAAAGGGTTACTTGAGAAGGTCTTTAAGAACTCTGCCCATTCTGAGTCCTAGGATCCTAAGACCTTTGGTTGGAAACTCCTGGACGTAATTGCAATGGTGCTTGCTATGGGGCAAGGCTCACCTTTCGACACTACTCTCCTCTCTGGCCTCCTGACCTAGGTTGCTGTGCTTTCCCCAAGCTGGTCAGGGTTTGCCTTTAGAGACTCTTCTTAGACAAGGGTTCCCAAGCCCTGCCTTTCAGCCGTGACTCAGAAGCAGAACCTGAGAAAACAGGAGCGTTTTCTAGTGGGAGGGAAGGAAGCACAGTGGTTAGACTGTTTGCCCAATGATAACGTTAAAAGGCACTTGGTACACTTCAAATTAAGGAAACATCTGGATCTTTCATGAAAATAAAAAGCGATTAGTGGGGAAAACGTAGGATCACAAATGAGTGAGTGAATAAGGCTTAAATGCTTACTGTGTGCAAAATGTTAGGGACGCTAATAAAAACTAAGACAGTCTCTGATTTTAAGGAGCTTATGTTCTAATGGAGGGAGACACGTTTGGAAAATTTTAGCCATACCTCAGATGGAAACTCCTATGATCCTTAGGGTGTGAAGGCAAAGCAGATGCTACTGCCTCTTCTATAATGTCATTCCCACTGATAAAATCCTACCATTTTCTGATATTGAACTATTTGAAAGGGCCAAGGACTTTGGTTCTAAGACCTTTCTTTTCTGGGTCTTTAGTAGCTGTGGCCATAGCCTTTGCTACAATTGCCAGGCATCATATCCTCAGAGGCGGCTTGCCAGGATGATGGCTGGGGTTCCTGGGCTGGATGCCTGGCTATTCCCAAGGCTCTTGAGTTCAGGGTCCTGGGCAGCCTCCATCAAGGTCTGAAAGGAGGTGGCCAAAGATGGTAATGCTAGTTTGCCCTACCTGGCACACACTGCCCTGCTGCTTCAGCTAGGCTTACTTGCCTGCTCTGTGGGTGGGAGGTGGTAGGAATGGTGGCCTCTTCTCCACAGGAGTTGTTTTCCCATGTGATTGCTATGAGAGCTGGAAAGGATTAGGAATGGTGGTCTGGAGAAGATAGGGTATGGCTTTTCCCAAGACTCTTCCCAGGTGCTTATCTGCCTGTTGGTGGCAGTTGGTCAGCATTCATTGCTGGTGGTGATGAGGAAGCCTGGATGAAGCCTTGGAGAACATTTATGCCACCCTACCCCCCACTTTGCAAATGATGAAACTGAGGACAAGAAAGGTGAAATGACACACCACACAGGACGTGTCTTAGTCTAGAGATTCATAAAGCAGATTTTGTGAGGTGCATCAAAGCAATCATAACTTCCCTGGCCTGCGGCTGGTTATTTTTGCAACTTCTGGAAGTATTTTTAGACATGAAAATTCTTTGACAGCCTCATTTAACAATTCCCAATCAGCGGGACAGCAAATTCATGTTTACTTATGGCATCTAAAAGGCAAGCTGAGGGAAGACAGAGAATAGAATCTGAGCATGTTGCAGAGGAAAGAAGAAGAGGAAAGGAACATGCATTTATTAAGCACCTACTATGTGCCAGGCATTGTGCTAAGAGCTTTACAAAAATCTCATTTCATCCTCACACAACTTGAGACAGAGGTTGAGTGATTTGCTCAAAACAGCTAGTAAGTATCTGAGGCAGGATTAGAACTCAGGTCTTCCTGACTCCAGGCCCAGTGCTCTATCCACCAAAGGAGAAGCTCAATTTGTAGTTTAAAAAAACAAAACCAATAAACCTTGAGTTTATTTAAAAGCTCTGCTAACTTATTGTATTGTCCAAATCACTTCATATTTCTGAGCCTATAAAATAAAGGAATTGGATTAGATGATGCTTAAGTCTCCTGTGGCCCTAAATACTCTGGCCTAGGATGGTCTTCACTAGAAGCAAGTTTTAGTGGGGAAAGTGTCAGATTCAGAGTCAGGGAAGATCTGAGGTCAGTCACGTCCTGCCTGGGGGGGGGCCTCAAAGACTTCCTCTGTAAATGAAGGGGATTGGACTTATAACCTCTATCGTTTCTTCCATCTTTAAAGCTATAATCCCACACTATCTACTCAGCTACTTGGAAGAGAGAATGTGGAGGTGAAAGTCACCAGCGGAAAGTCTAGAAAACCTTGATTTGGGTCTCAGTTCTAGGTATAAAGGAACGTGTAGAAATGAACAATGGCTTATGTTTCATCATATGACATCATGTCCTACAGCTAGGGTCCCTCAAAAATCATTAAGCCCAAACCCCTTCCTTTTACAGATTAGGACACTGAGGCGCAAGGATGTCAGGTACTTTGCCCATGGTCTTGCAGAGTAAGCAGCGATTGTCCCCTTCTCTGATCAGTTTGTAAGTAGAAACAAAGGAAAGGATAAATAGAAGGTAACCCTTTTTGTCTTCTGTCTCCCAGCGCCTGGCCCAGAGTAGTCATTCAATAGATGCTTTTTGGTTCCTTGCTTTTGAATTTCCTAAAAGGGCAGGTGAGACTTCAGGGAAGAAGTCTCCCCTCCCTCGGGTACGTGCCATGTCAGTGTGTGTCCAGGGTCCAGGGGGTTTTTCAAGACTCAGAGTTCCTCTGTCAGTCTTGGAAGGGTATTCAAGCTCATTCTCATCTGGAAAATTCCTCCGTTGGTCTCAGGTTTTAGCTTGAAAGCCCCATCGGTCCTGGGGGGAGTTTTAGGCCGGGAGTTTCTTTCTTTCTCTTCCATATCCCTCTGCAAACGTATAAAACTGAACCAGACCCTAGAGAAGAGTTGAGGAAATGTACCCCCTCTCTTCTTTGCAAGGCGAGTGACTCTGGGTTAGGAACTTTGCATATACTGTAAGACATGGTGGACTTACTGCTTGGTTTTGATGAATACCTCTGCCCACCCCTACCCCTACCCCACCCCCTTCACTTTCCCTCTCTTTTTTTATTGCTATGGAGGGCTCACTGGGTATGGTACAGGGGAGAACCATATTTTTAAATAAAAGTGACATCAAAATAAAATATATTAATTTTAAAAAGCCATGACCTAGAGGCAGATTGAGCTGTTAGCCTGATCTCCAGGCTCTCACAGCCTAGAGGAATCCTTGGACCAGCTTTGGCTTGAGGAAGAAGAGCCTGCTATCTGTTGGACCTCAGGGCTCAATTTATAAAACAGATGAAAAAACATCCAAAAAGGCAGGAGAATACTTGTGTGAGGGGCATGCTGCAATTTACATATCCAGTGTGGAAGAGGAGGAAAAAGCCAGGAAAATTACACCATCCTTAGAGCCAGCCTGAACAGAGTTCCTTTAGCCATCCAGTTTGTGAATGGGATGGCGCATCTGGCTTTCTTTCTTCCAGTTGCATGTTCAGACTAGAGGGGAAAAAAGAACTCCCTCTCTCCCTCCCTCCCTTCCTTCTCATCTTCCCTCTCACTTTCCTCCCTTTCTTCCTCTTTCCTTCTTTCCCTCCCTCTCTCCCTCCTTCCTTCCTTGCTGCCTTCCTTCCTTCCTTCCTTCCTTCCTTCCTTCCTTCCTTCCTTCCTTCCTTCCTTCCTTCCTTCCTTCCTTCCTGCCTTCCTGCCTTCCTGCCTTCCTGCCTTCCTGCCTTCCTGCCTTCCTGCCTTCCTGCCTTCCTTCCTGTTTTTCAAAGAGGCGGTATGATATAGAAGCTAGCATGACGCACCAAGTCAGGAAAACCTGGATTCAAATTTTTGGGGAGGAAAGGGGAAGTGATTCACTTCCTTAGTAAGTTCCATTTGTAAGCAGGATGCAGATGGAGACCCCCTACCCCACCCCACCTCCTTTACCTTCCCCCATCTGACTCAGGCCTTGAGTCTGAATTTCCTGGCTAGATCTGGGAGACCAAAAAAGACAAAGGAAATAGTGGTCCTCTCCACTGTAACTACCAAGGTCTGGGATTAATCTCTGGCTGTTCCTTCCCTCCCACCTTCCCTTGTTCCCCATTCTCATTTGGCATCCCGAGAATTCCAGAGACAAGCACTCGCTCATCCTGCAGTGAGGAGGGAGGCCAGAGAAACAAGTGTCAGAGGGCAGACTGGCCCCTGGATTGGCCTGTAAAGCCTTGTCGTGACCCCTCTTTGTTCCGACACATTCCCCAGCGTGCCTCCCACTCCATCCACATCCTTGGGCACAGCATGACCTTAGCTCTCTCCCAGAGGGCAGCTCATTCCAAACATAGCCAGCAGGGAGGAATAAAGGCGAAGCATTCATGACATGCAGGCAGGGGGACCTGCCCTGCATCCTAGAGAACTGTCCCATTCTCATAGTCCAAACAGCTCTGAAATCTTCCTTCAGCTCCACAGATTCATTACCAACAACACCCTTATAATACACATCTTCCCTTGAGCAATGGTAGGGTTTTTGTTGTTCACTTCCCCTCCCCGCCCCCTTTTTTCTCATCTTCTGGTTCACTTAGTTTGTCATTTACTCATTTTCTATTGTTTTGTTGAATTTGATTATGGGTGCCATCAGAGAGGGCTAAAGAGGAGTGGACGCCTCTTCATATTTCACAAATATATCAGCTAGGACCTCCCCACTTGCTTGATGGTCAAAAAGGCTACCTGAGGGCCGATCTTATGAGCCATTTTATCCTCTAGGATTCATAGGGGAGTCCCAAAGAACAGGCTTTGAAGGAACCTGAGGGTCGACTGGTCTTTCATTTGTATTAGTTGTAGTCACATGGTCTGGCTGCCCAGGTGGTCTGGCCTTGAGACTAGGCGCCTCCTCTACCCACAGTCTGAGCTGAAGGGAGGGACCTAGAGGAGACAGTCCTTTCCCTGCCAGCCCAGAGGGAGAGATGGAGAAGCTGGATGGTTTTGCTGGGGTGGGGGGGCAATAGTGAGACAGATACAGATTCGCCAGCAACATCTAAGGACTAAAAAGCATACGCAAAATGCATGTAAGGAGAATGAATAAAGCCACCTCAAAGTGGATAACGGCGAGGACGTTTGGGAGGAAGAGCCCTAGTGGAAGAGGGAATAACAACGATAATAATGGTGTAATAATAATGAATAACATTTATGCAGTGCTTATTATGTGCCCACTGCTTTATAATTATCATCTCATTCGGTCCCCACGATCCTGGAAAGCAGGTACTATTATTATCCTGAGGCACACAGGAATTAAGTGACGCCCAGGTCACATAGCAAGTAAGTATCTGAGGCTGGATTTGAACTCAGGTCTTCCTGATTTACCTCTATCCACTGAGCTGGAGAGGAAAGGCTTCACGGAGAAGCCAGTGTCTGAGCTGCATCTTAAAAGAAAAGGAGGTGAAAGTGAGGAGGGAGGGCATTCTAGGCATGGGGAACAGCCGGGACAAAGGTATGGGGATGCGAGATGGAGGGTCACATGTGAGGAACTGAGGGAAGGCCGATGTGGCTGGATCACAAAGATTGGGAAGGGGGAATCCCACCAAGTGGGGCAGGAACAGTAGGTTGGGGCCAGGCTGTGAGGGGATTTAAAAGCTAAACAGAGGAGTTTGTCATGGTTTCTAGAATAAATAAATAGGAAATCCCTGAAATTGATTGAGTAGAAGACTGAGTAGGATAGATCTTGGCAAGTCACCTCATCCCTCTGGGCCTCAGTTTCCTCATCTGTAAAAATAAAGGGATTGGATAATAAGATTCTTCCCTTGCAGCTTTGAATCTATGCTCCTGGGAATCTTGTAAGGTAACTACTTTGGGTATTATTATCCCCATTATATGGAAGATGAAACTGAGGTTAAGCTGGAATACATCCAAGGAACCCCAGGCTCTGCAGAGTCCACATCCCAGTGTCTTTCCTATTAGACCACATTGTGTGATGTGCTTTCAAGCACCCTCCATTCATTGGTTGACCAAACACTTATCAAATATCCACTACGCGCCTGGTGTTACGCAAAGGTGCAGCAGTGGTCATTGAAGATGTAGAAAACAACAGCCTTGGCCTCAGGCAGCTTACAGCCTAGCTGGAGAGACAAGACACACATATGCTAAATAACTCTGGGAACTGTTCCAGGCAGCACCAATGCTCGGGTGAGCTCAGTTTCATTGGTAAATGAGTCATGCTAGAAACAGATAGGAACATTTGCGGAGTGAGAGACCCGAGGATTGGGGACTTTTAAAACTCTATTTGCCATTCTATTATCTCTTTTTACTGGCAGGTTTTAATCTTGAATCCTGGCCATTTTAGTCTCAGATCACAAAACAGTAAAGGAAGTAGCTTCAGGCTAAACAAACTTTGGGCAATTCCCTGACAGTAGAGAAAAAACTTCTTCCTGGTATTTGTGCTAAGTCACTATGGCCTGGCCTGGTTTCCTACAGTCTTTATAAGGCCATACTCTTGTTCATAGCCTCCTTTGGGCAATGAGGCACTGGGGACAGCTGTGTATCTGAAATACAAAGAGATCACTGCATACACATGGTCACGTAGGAAGTGTGGTCAGACAGCTTTGGAATGGGACCTGGCTCCCGGGCAGCTGGGGTGGCCGGTGGTGAGCTGTGAGTCATTGTCCTTGGCCCCTTTGGAAACTTTGGGGATGGATGGATGCTTGGGCTCCAATCAACCTAATTCCATGCACAAAACTGCTTCCTTTCCCTGTTTGTATGTGTCACTTCCTTCAAGGGCAGAAACCAATTAACCAATCGATACGCATTTATTAAGAACACACCATGTTACTGCATGCTTGTTATGGGCCAGGCCCTGGACTAAGCCCTGGCAATACACTGAAACAGCCCAAATGGTACCTATTGTTAGAAAGCTAACATTCTAAGGTTGGAAATAACATAAATAACATTCTCTCTCTCTCTCTCTCTCTCTCTCTCTCTCTCCTCTCAACCCCTCCCCTCTTTCCCCCTCCCCTTTCTCTCTCCCTCTTCACACACATACATATACGCATATACATGTGTGGCTGTATGTATAGATACACACATGCAAATATCCACATATACAGAGTAAATGGGAAGTAATTTTAGGAAGGAGAGTAGGTACAGTGAAGGGGAACTGCAGAAGTTGGCATTTGAGCTGAGTATGGGAGGGAGGGAGGGAAAACATTCTGGGACAGTCAGTACAACATGGGATTGGGAGGTGGAGGTGAAGTCCCATGATCATGGAACATTGAGGAGACAGAAAAACAAAGGAAAAGCAGCCCCAATGTCTCCTAACTCAAATATTCACACACACACACACACACGCCCTCTCATGTGTCCAATGACAAAGCTGTTTGGAATATATGGAGAGGACCAGTTTATTGTCCAGAAAAGTCTTTAAATGCTCTCGATCTCTCTAAGAGTGAGAGATATTAGCACGGTTTTGCCTCAGCTTGTTTCTTCATATGAAAGGCCAGAAGGAATGATCCTTAAAGTTTCTTTTAGTACTAGACCATGTGAATCAGTCCATTCACCCTCATTTATGAACGTGCCTGGCACTGTGGTAAGTGCTGAAAGTACAAAGAAAAAGCAAAAACAAGCCCCTTCCCCCAGTGAAGCTCATATCTTAATGGGTTCAAATTCTAACATCTATGGACACTTACTAGCATTGTGACCCTGGACAAGTCACTTACTTTGTCTCAGACTCAATTTCCTCATTCTTGGGTAGTGGATGGACTGGCCAAGCCACAAAATACCTGCATGAATTGAGTCAGAGCCCTCCCATTCAGTGTCATCTATCACACACCTCTGGAAGCAGGCCCATCAAATTCTTCCCCCAAATTCTATCCTCCCCCCCCCAAAGATTAGCAGCAGGGAGAGCCCTTTTCACTTATTCCCAGCATCTGGCCCTCTTTGGCTAGCCCCACCCTCTACCCTAATACATTTAAAATGGGGTTGATAATGGCACCTGGCTCATTGGGGCTTTGGAAGATCAAAGCATTTTGGGAAGCTTAAAGGCCTGTGTAACTGCTAGCTATTGGCCATTATGATCCCAAAATGGCCTATTCCACCCCACTCCCAACATGATGCAGAAAAATTGAGTGCAAATTGAATTTTTAAAAATCAAATCCTATTTCTTTTTTCAAAAATTAATTTAGTTTTTCTTCCCCCCCCACTTAATAGTATTTTATTTTTTCAATTACATATAAAGTTGTTTTCAACATTCGCTTTTATAAGATTTTGAGTTCCAAATTTTTTTTTCCCTCCTCTCTCCTGCCCAATCCTATTTCGGGATGAACAAAATGCTAACTACTTAGAGAAAACTTGACCTGAGCCCTTGGCTGTGAGTAATCCTCTCAAGCTTTCCTGATTTTTCCTATTTTCTGTTACTTTTTGTGTTGGCTTCCCCAAACTGAGGCTCACTTGAAAGGCTGTAAACTCTATTCTGGGTAGAAACACTGACTTAGCATGACCTGGGGCTTGGAAAAATGACTTTTACTTATAGGAAACAAATTTTCTTTTTCTTAATCTTTAAAAAAATTTAAACTTGAGTTTTTTTTTTTTTTATAAAAATCTATTTTCTCTCTAACACACCTCTTTCCCCCACTGGGGGAAAAAAGAAGTGGTGGCCTTGTAAGGCATAATAAGGTAATAAGGTGCCATAATAAGGTAAAACAAATTCTCCCACTGACCATGTCCAAAAACATGTCTCATCCGGCCCCTAAGTCAATTACTTTTTGGTAGAGGTGGCTAGTATGATTGTGAAGCTCGTTTTCAAATAAAATAGAGTATCTAAATATATGTAAAGCTCTTTGTAAATCATAAGTCCCTATGTAGATGGTAGTTTTGATTCTTTTCATCATTTCTAAAATTGAACCCTAATTTCATTTCTAACTGTGCCTTTAACTTTATTTCTAACCCTACTCCTGGCCTGCTTCAAGTCAGCTAAAATCCTATCCCACAGGAAGCCTTCCCCATCTCTCTAGTGACTTCCCTTTTTTGATCATGTATTACTTGTCCGGTACAGCTTGTTTGTACATAGGGGTTTGTAAGTTGTCTCCTTGCCCCTCCCCAGACTGTGAATTCCTTGGGGGCAGGAGATGTCTTTTGCCTTTCTTGTATCCCTATATCTTAGCACAATGCCTGGTGAGCACATAGGAGGTACTTATTTGATAAATGCTTATTGGCTGACTCAAGACGTGGGTGTGCATTGAACTAACATCTGTGTCACTGGCCCTAATCCTAGCTCTCCCCTGGTCCCTCCTATGAGGGACTATCTCGTCTTTGTATCCCCAAGCACCTACCTCAGGGCCTTACAAATAAGGGGTATTTAATACATGCTTTTGGCTAGGATTGGCAAGGACCAACCAAGAGGCCTAGAAAGTGCTTACAAGATAGTATTATTCATTCCATAAATATTTCTTTAGGCAGCCTAAGGCCCAAAGAGTTTATTGACTGGCCCAAGGTCCCATGGGTAGTGAGCACCAGGGTTAAGACTGGAAGGCATGTCCTAGATCTGAGCTCTAGTGATGGAAGGAAACCCAGAAGCCTCTGACCCAGCCTCCTTATTTTATAGATGGGGAGGCTGTGGCCCAGGGAGCATATGAATGAATGAATATTAAGTACATAATGAATGAATGAATATTAAGTGCCCACTATTGCCAGGTACCTGTGCTAAGTGCTTAGTTTAAGGTCAGTGGAGAGCTGGGTTTAAAACTCAGGTCCTCTGACTTAGGAGCAAGGGCCCTTCCAACAATATCATGCCAATCCTGTCACTTATTCCTCCCAGGCATGACATTGGGTTAGTCACTTAAGTGCTCTAGGTCTCAGTTTCTTCACCTGAAAACTGAGAGGATTATATGAGATGACCTCTCACAACTCTTCTCTTTCTAAACCCATGGTCCTATGAACTTGGCAGCAAAGTAAGTCCCATGAAAGAGGGAACCCCAGCAAACATATGACTTAATCACTGCCTTCATGGACCCACCATTGGTATCTCTTTATTAAAGATGAATTCACAAAAGCCTACCTATGCATACATGGGAGGCATTCTAGCACACCCAGCCAATGGCTAATTTTAGACAAGTGAGAACCCAGAAGAGAAAGGTATGTCAGTAAATAATACTATCTAGGGTAAGTCAGGCATGCCAGATGAACTGGCAACAGTGGCTGGGGATTAGCACCCTCTGCCTCCAGAATGGACCAGCTCTGCTCTGATTAAACCTCTCAAAGAGGATTTACAGTGTTTCTCCCCAACCACTGGCTGGCACTCACCCCCACCCTGAGCCAGAGCTGGGAAGGGCTGAATACCCAGTTTTACAGCAGACATAGATGGGGCCAGACCAAGTGACCAAAGAAGGCAGAGAAGAAAAAAGTCTTTTGAAGAATGTTTTTGCTTCCCATTGAGTGATCTTTCTCCCAGGGTGTTTATGGCACCAAACCTTCTGTCTTGTGGCTCCAGGAGGCCGTCTCCCTGTCCTCAGTCAGACAGATGCACAGTGTGTGTGTCCCGAAGACAGGATTTCATTTCACACTTACCAATTTCCCCTGGCCAAGCCCCCCGACTCTGTGGGGCACACCCTAGAAGCTTAAGCCAAAGGTAGCCTTTCCTCCACTTCCTTCTGATATTTTATAATAACCCGAGTCAGAGCATCTTCATCTGTTACTCTGATGAGAGTACCCCACTGCCAGACAGAAGGGCAGGGATAACAGACGTCTTAGGGAGTCTGGGTCCAAGGAGAACTACCTCGGGCATGGAGGTAGTAAACAGTGAGTGCCCTTCATTTGTCATTTGGATTGTTAACTCCTTAAAGACAGGGATTGTAGTTTATAGAGCAAGCCTCACTTTTCTCATATCTTGAATAGGCTCAATCTCTAGGGTCATTTCCAGTTCCAACATTTTATGATTCTTTGTCCATTAATCCATTTTTTTGTTCCTGGCACCTGGCATAGTGCCCTATACTTTTTCTAATGAAACTGTGATTTCATTGCTATTACATTTCCCCTACTAAGAAGAATCCTCTAATAATATGAAATTTGGAGTCTTAGAGAGCTGCCTTGGGTTTTGAGGGGTCAGAGGACTTTCTGAGGCTCTCACAACCAAGGTCAAAAGCAGGATTGAAAGCTAAATATTCCTGATTCCTTAAGTGTATCTCTATCCTTGAGACTGCACTCTCTCCCCTATAGTCTACACATGCTTCATAGATACTTAATAAATAACTCAAGCGTCATTGACTTGAGATCTTCCTTTGCTGTCCAACTCTGGGAAAAGAGAGGGAGGAAGTATGGTGGCCAAGCAGACAAAAGCAAGTGAAGGCAGTAGTCCTGGCTAGGAAGGTGATAGTTCTTTCACACTCTGCCCCAGTCAGACCACATTTGAAGAATTGTATTCAGCTGTAGGTTTCACAGTTAAGGAAAAAATCCTGCTTCAGACACTTCCTAGTTGTGTTGAGGGTTAGGGGCACCGAGACTCTGAAATAGCCACACACAGGTCCTACCTGAATGAATTTGCCCGGAGCCTTCTTGCAGTCAAAGAAAAACAAGGTTTATTAAAAATCTGCCATATTGGCCAGACTCTTAAGGAATCTAAGCATTTGTATCGCTAATGCAAGTGAACAAGATTGGATCTGAGCACCTTAATAGATATTATATACAAAAAGACCGTGGGAGGGATCTAGGAGTGGCCAAGTAGTCTGGGATGGCTGGAGGAGGGGTCTAGGGAGGATCTTGATGGGAATGGCCAGTAGTCTGGGGTAGTCAGGTTAACAGAATGGGAAGATCGTCCCCATCCATTAAAAGGCTTCACTCTGGAGCCCATTAAGGGAAGCTTAATTGGGGGAAGCTTATTTGTAGTAAGGTTCACACTTTTTGCTAATTTCTAATTACACAGTGGGTCACTAGGTTTGTGATGCCCTCTGGCTCTGAGAAGGGTATATATACTCTGAGGTGAGGTTTTGCTTAGGGGGTCACTCATTAGAAGAGTGTTTGTGTGATTTGGCCAGACAAGACTCTAGGTAGCTGTTAAGCCATTAAGGAGCCCCTCTACTGCAACCCCTCTTTGAAAATCGCTCTGGTAACTATGTATGTATTGCCTTGGTCAGATGGTTGGATTTGTCCGTCGATCTGTACTACTTTCTCTGCTTGTCATTTCTGCTTGTAATCTCTGCTTGTATTTTCTCTGAAGTTCAGGGTGCTGACTTTTCCATTGAACTAAGTGAATGCTATATATGTTTAATTAAAGTAAGACTGTCGACCCCTTTAAAGTTGCTTTCCTTAGAAAAGCAAATCAAAAAGATTGTGCTAGCAGCTCTCCTGAGTATGTAGTGTGGTTGCTGTTACAGGTGGTGGCTGGAGGCTGAACACCTAGACAAAGAGAATGGAGTCTAAGTAGGATCCAGGTTGGAAAGTAGCCAGGTGACAGGAAGTGACTGACAATGAAGGGCTGGGCTAGGTCAGGGGTAACAGAAAATTAGGACATTGGGCTTCAACAGTTGAGAGGATCATAGCCTCAGGTGAAAGCCAGAGACTCGATCAAGTAGGAAAATTCAAGGAGAGTTCAAGGGGGTTTCCAGAGCCTACACGTCCTCTGTCAGTTGTGGAATGTCTTGAAGCCTCAGGTTCTTCATCTGTAAGATGAGAATAATAATGGCACCTACCTTAAAGGGTTGTTGTAAGGCTCAAATGAGTAATACATGGAAAGTGCTTTACAAACATTAATGTGCCACATAAGTTCTAGTTACTGTTATGATTATTCTAATTATTAGACTGTTTACTCCCAATACAGACCTCACTCTACATGCCTCCCCAGCCCTAGTTTGTATTGGAGGAAAATATGTCCCAAAGTTGGGTTATTTTTCAATTCATGCCTCTCATTTTATTCTTTCAAACAGATCTCATTTTAGGGTCAATACTCAGGAGTGGGCTCGGGTGGGGCTGGCCTGCTGTGCTTTAGAAGCAGCCTGTTCCAGAATCTTGCTCATAGGAGATAATAAATGTCTTTTGATTGATTGATCTCAGAATGTCTTACTGTATATTGTTGGGTCATTTCTCTGGAAAGAGGCCACTGCACTGGGGAGTCTGCGGGAGCGAGGGAAAAGCTTACACCACAAAAGGTCATCGTTTTTCCAAGGAACAAAACAGCTAAGCCCCAAGGCTTGGTTATTTACTGGCACCCACGAGTAAAGGGATAAGAGCCCAGATGAGGCCAAGGTTGTGGAGAGGGGAGAGCTAAAAGCCCCTCCTGACTTCTTTTTGCTGCTGAAAACCAACCTGAATTGGGATTAGTTAGCACAGACCATTTCTTGGAAATTATTGATTTGCTGTCCCTGAACAGATCTCGAAATGGATCTCCCAACAGCTTGGTGGGCAATGAAGAACCTTTTGCATATGTCTTACCCATTAAAGAAAACATCTTTGCTTTTAGAGACAAAGCTATAGAAAGCACCATGGGGCTTCCTGCAGGGACCAGGTCACACTTGGGCCAGGTCACACTGCTGGTCCCTCATAACAACATTTTTGCCTGTCTTTTTGCCTTTTTGCCTGTCTTCCTGTCTGCCTACCTTCCTGCCTGCCTACCTTCCCGCCTGCCTGCCTTCTTTGCCTTCCTTGCCCCTCCCTTCCTTTCTTCCACCTCTCCTTTCTTCCACCTCTCCTTTTTTTCCTCCTCTCCTTTTTTTCCTCCTCTCCTTTTTTTCCTCCTCTCCTTTTTTTCCTCCTCTCCTTTTTTCCCTCCCTTCCTTTTTTCCCTCTCTTCCTTTTTTTCCTCCCTTTTTTCTTCTCTTCCTCCCTTCCTCTTCGTTCCTTCCTTTTTTCCTCTTCTCTTTACCTTGCTTCCTTTCTTCTTCCTCTCCTTTTTTTCCTCCCTTTCTGCCTTCTTTCTTCCCTCTCTCTCTGCTTCCCTCCATTCCTTCCCTCCTTCCCCTTTCTTCTTTCCTTCCACAAACATTAGCCTGAGTGTGATTCCTGTCACTGTGATGATTTGTCAGGGATATTGATCCATGCTTCTGGTTGGGGTTGGATTAGATGTCCTCTGAGGCCCCTTCCAACTCTGTGACTCTGTGATTCTACCCAAAGATTTAGAAATCAAATCCAGGGTTGAATTCAGAGGTTTTTTTTTTCCTTTTTCAGCACTCCAAGTATACAACAGGTAACCAACTCTCTTGAGAAATGCGCACCTTCCATTCTTTTAAGCTTCCTTTCTTCATCCCCAATCTGATCCTACAGTTACATATCCACAACATTTCATAATTTCCTTCCCCCTATCTCACCTTTTTATTTGACAAGTGAATAACCAGTTGCAAATGCTTAGCAAGATGGATGCTTGCCTGAGAAAACAGGACAAAAATGGAGATTTCACTAAGACCCAAAGGAACAGGGAAGAATTATCTGCACATTCATTCATTAGGTTCCTAGATATAATTCTGTTCTGAAAGCAAGAGAGTATGCATAGCAGACAGTGTGTGGACTTGGCATTTTTGTTGTTGCATTCAGTCGTGTCTGGCTCTTTGGGACCCCATTTGGGATTTTCTTGGCAAAGATACTGGAGCGTTTGCCACTTCCTTCTCCACAGATTTGGCATTAGGAAGATCTAGATTTGAATCCCACCCAAGGGACTTAGGAGCTGTGGGACTGATCCCAGGCAAGTCATTTAGCTATTCTCAGGTTTGCTTTCCTCATCTGTAAAATGGGAGTATTTATAATAACTTTAATGTATTGCAAACCTCAAAGCAATAAGCAATTGTCCATTATTATGAAAATTTCACTGCCTGTAGGATCTTGAACAAATCCTTGCCCCTCTCTGGGCCTCAGTGAAAGGAGAGGGTTGGACTGGATACTGGCTCTCTTTTTTGCAGCTTTAACAGTCTATGAGGCTGTGTAAATCAATGCTGTTAAGTGTTAGCATGTGTTCCACAATCTGGCTAGCAGCTTCTGTGGGGGTGCAAGATCCACCAACAACCAGCACCCAGAAAGCTGCCAGCACCCGCCAAAGCACAGGTTCTTTTGATCTGCCTTAATAAGGAAAGCAAGGTGAAGGGGTTGGCAAGCTTACTTTAATTCAGCACACAAATATCATTCACTTAGTTCAGGGAAAAAAGCCAGCACCCTGAACTTCAGAGCAAATTACAAACAAAGTACAAACATCAACAGACAGACCCAATACAATTCATAGTTACCAACATCTAGGTTCAGTCCAGGAGCTCAGAACAAGGGCTGGCCCAGAGTCACACACACCACCACTGCCGCAGGAATGAGCTCCAAGCAACAGGGGGCCGACCCCTGGTATTTATGTCTTTGTCAGCGTCAGGGGTGAGGCACACATGCGACTCACCCACATGACCTAAAATCGTCACAAAGAGGAGGACTTAAACCCGTGGTCTAAGAGCCTCTGCTGTCCCAGACATGTAAACTAGGCCCTCCCTGGAGTTAGCCCCACCTTGGGCCCCACCTTAGTTGCCAATCCACACCCACATAGGTTTTATACCTAATAGGGGTTTGGGCCTGGGGCTTAGCACTTAGTAAGATTCAATGAAATAGCTGAATTACTCAAAGCAAACAAAAGCCAAACTCTTCAAGGACACTTGTTGAACTAAGTGCTAAGGAGCCCATTTTGCTTACCAACACAGCATGTGGAAGC
>CM053626.1:13338179-13353266 GCA_028646595.1 Phalanger gymnotis | reverse complement strand
ACGTGGTCTAAGAGCCTCTGCTGTCCCAGACATGTAAACTAGGCCCTCCCTGGAGTTAGCCCCACCTTGGGCCCCACCTTAGTTGCCAATCCACACCCACACAGGTTTTATACCTAATAGGGGTTTGGGCCTGGGGCTTAGCACTTAGTAAGATTCAATGAAATAGCTGAATTACTCAAAGCAAACAAAAGCCAAACTCTTCAAGGACACTTGTTGAACTAAGTGCTAAGGAGCCCATTTTGCTTACCAACACAGCATGTGGAAGCAGCAATCCCTGAGCCTGTTGGGAAATGCAAAGGAGAGCTCAGGGTGGGGGAAGAAGGCAAACTAATTAGCATTAATAATTCTACAATACAAGGATCCTTATTCAATCCAACTTAGCATATGTTTCTTTAGAAGCACACTCCATCTGCCAGACAGGAGGCTAGGCACTGGGGATTCATAGATCAAACAAAACCATTTTTACTCTCAAGAAGCTTATAGTCTACTGAGAGAATTCAAACAAACCCATAGGGGCCTATGCTCATAAAGCCATAGCTGGAAGGGACCATTTAGCTCAACCCCTCCATTTGACAGATGAGGAAACAGAGGGGAACTCAAGGCCAACTTAAGTGACTTGCCCACGGTCTAGGTAGGATGATTAAGGACCTAGAGGGCCTCCAGACTCCCTGGCTGCTAATTATTTTCTGGCTTTCCTCTTGACCATTCATCTTTGTTCAAGAGATGCAGCCTGCACACACACACAAATGCCATCAATGCTGTTTATGGAATGGGTCTGATTTCTCCTAAGAAAGCCAATCTAATTATGGAGTCTTAGCAAGGAACAGCTGACCACAAGACCCCATGGCTGGAAGGCAGTCTTCTCGAAGCATCTGACTGCTGGTCTCCAGTGCCCTCCCTACTCCCCTTAGACAACCCCCAGTCCAAATTCCAGGGGGAAAATCACACTTTAAGTCACTAAGCTATCTGAAGAGAAAACAACCTCACCGAGGGAAACACAAATTCTGCTTTGTAAATGTCACCCGGAGGGTGGCAGAGTGGTGGAAACCAAAGTATCTCTCCACCCTTGACACCCTCCCAGCAGAGCTGAGTCCACCCTCTCCACCTTCTCCTTGTCAGTGCTGATATAAAACACCGCCTCTCAATCGCAGCCTCTCCTGCCTCTGCTTGCAGGCCCTCCTCCCTCCAAGTCATTTCCAGGCCTGACAGCTGAATTCTGAACCACATCCTGGCAGAAGCTTGGCATCCTCCTTCCAGGGGAGGGCTCGAGGAGATGCCGGGAGGCAATCTCTTAACACCTGATAAAGGTGGCGCCAGAGGGTGGGCGCCCAGACTTGGGGGGGGGATGGGATGGGGGGGTAGCTCCCCCAGCAAGGTGCCAGAGCAGTCTCTTAGATAACACTGAGACTGTCCTCTGACCTGGGTTGACATGAAAGAAAATATTTGCTTGATTTAAAGAGCAAACCCTTTGAAGGGGAAAGGGTTGGGGAGGGAGGTGAGGAATAAAGCCTGCTGAGGCATTTAAACATATAAGGGAGAAAGCCAGATTTAGGTTGATAGCCTTGGCCTGAGAAATGTCTGGGGGGAGGAAAGAGAGGGGCAATTTGCCCAGGAGTCCTCCCATCGTCCCTTGCCCACCCGGCTTTCTTACTGAGTCCCAGGACTCTCTGTCTGGCCCTACCTTTTATATTTCGAGTCTGAAAGGAGGAGAAGCTGATACGTATTTCACAGGAACTGACAGTTATCAAAGGCTTCCTATAGGATTTTAGTGAATTCTCTCATTTTATGGATAAGGAAACTGAGTCCTGGAGAAGTGAGGTGATTTCCCCCAATGTTACACCAGGGGAGAACATCAGAGGCAGGGTTTGTACTTGGGTCCACTCGTCACTGGACCATACTTGCTGCCGGTGAAGAAGGCAGAGAATTACTTCCTTTGAGTAGCTTAGAGACCAGTAGGGACAGACAAGACAGGGACTCAATAAATGCAAGCACATGCTGCTGAAGTTACCCGAGTCGCCTTTTGGATATCTCCAGTGCCACTTACTACGAGACCTTTCCTGACCCTGACAAGAGAATTTTTCCCTGAAATTGTCTCGTCAGTCAGCCTGTTAGTCCGTCAAAGCAGCATTTGTTAAGCTCCCTCTCTGTGCTAAGCGCTGGGTTAATTTTATATCTGTTTTGTATATATTTATATATGTGCAAACTGTCTCCCCCTTTGGAATATGAGCTCCTTGAGGGCAGGAATGTCTCATTTATGTCTCTGTTTCCTCAGCACTGGCATAGTGTCAGCACTCAATAAGTACTTGTTAACTGGCTAGGTCTGGAAAGCTTGTCATCAGGTGAAGAAGCATTAGAGGGGAGCCCTTAGTTCCATAGTTTGGGGGGAGTGTTCCTGGCAGGCCACAGTTCAGACCTGGCAAGGACAAAGAAAAGGGAGATGCCTTATTCATACTACTCTGTGTCTATGGTACCCTAGGAGCATCATGGGAAGTGTAGTCCCTAAAACATCCTTGGCAACCCCAAGAAGGGAGGAAGGAGGGTAATGTGAGCTCCCCAGGGACTCTGGTTACAAAGGCAATCATTCCTCGTGATTCCCTGGGGGATGGCCCAGCACATTTTCTGATTGGCTTGAGCATTAAAGGAAGGGATTGCCATTCCTAGCTGACAGCAGGACTTGGCTCTGTTCTGTTAGGGTTTTGTCACAGTGTCCTAATGTCTGGGTGTTGGATCTCCTGTATCAGAGCCTGCCTGTTTAATACAAATGGATGTGATACAAAATACAAAAGGAATGTGATATATTTACAGGCATGGGGCTTGGAGAGAAGATGGTGAGGAGAGCCCAGGTCGGTTTGAAGGGATAAAAAGGCTTATGGAAGACAGATCATCTGAGGTAGGCTTTGAAGGTAGGATTTCAGCAGGGAAGACCAGGTCAGAGAAGGGGGCAGTGTCTTCCAGGCCCAGAGAGAAGGTCAGATGGGCGCTTTTAGTGTTCATTAGGCCACCGTGTGGATGATGGATTAGAGAGGGGAGAAGAGGGGTGGGGGATCGATCCAGTTGTAGGAGGCTATTACAATGCTGGAGAAGGTAAACTGATGAGGATCTGTACCAGGGTCATGGGTGCCCGAGTATTTGTACCGTGAGGACTCCTGGAGCTGGGGACAGAGGACTCTCACTAAGTACATGTACGATCCCAAGCAAGCCATTTTGCCTTCATGTGCCTCAGTTCCCTCATCTGCAAAACGATGGACTAGATGGTCCCTTACAAGTCTAAATCTCTAACCTGATGACAAATAGAACCAAAAGAACTTTGCACCTAGACATGAGGGTTGAGGGAAAGGGAAGAGCCATTGTAGCTCCAGTTTACTCTTGTATAAATATTATCTTCCATCACCCCTTACTGATATCTGCTCATTTCCTGGGCTAGTAAGAATGCTCTGCAGGGGAACTATCCAGGTGTGCAAGATGATCCAAAGTCCCCATTGTTTGTGATGAGGGAGAGCCTCGCTAACAATCACAGTAGATCACTGGATCACATAATGTTTTTTATGCCCCATCTCTCCACAGGAGGCCCACTGGTGGTAAAATAAATAGGGCCAATCACCCTTTCTACTTACTTGACACACACAGAATTGCCACATTCTGGATACAAGTAGGCTCTGAGGGTGGTGGATGCTCAACAAATGTTGGCTAAATAAGCGATGTTGTAATTATTTCTAAGCCCCCCTCAGACGGCAACAAGCCAAGAGATCACGTATTTTTTCATCTCCGTGTTGACCAAAGGAATGTTTATTTCTCCAGCTGTAACCTTGAGCCATCTCCAGAATGCCTTTTAGATTACAGACCGTAGGAGTCACTGGTTATTGTAGTCTGTCTCAGCAAAGGAGATTTCATAGGCTCACAGGATGTTAGCAGTGGACATGACCTCAGAGGAAGGAAACAAACATTTAAGCAGAACCTATTATGTGCCAAGCGCTGTGCTAAGCACAAAGATTATCTTCTTTGATTTTTCCCTACAACCATGGGAGGTAGGTGTTATGTAGACCATGGGTGCTGAACCTGGTTTGTGTCGTTGACCCCTTTGGCAGTTGCATGAAGCATATGGACCCCTTCTAGGAAGAAGCACATTTTTTAAATGCACAAAATAAAATCCATAGGTTTACAAAGAAAACCAATCATATTGAGATACAGTTACCAAAATATATATTTAAAAAGTTAATGGCACCCCAAGTTCTCATCAAAAAAATAACACCCCCTGATTTTGAGTCCAACCTGCCCCAAAGCAGAAATCCCACCTAGATCATCCCCAACAAGTAGCTTTCCACGTGGAATGTCTATGACATGTTTTTCTTTCCTTCTCTCTTATTGCTTGGTGGCTCTGTCTAGGACCTAGTGGTGTGAAGCTAATGTGTTTGGAACTGGCCATCTCAGCAGTCTTACCAGTCAGGATCATCTGAGTGATACCAAGGAGAAACCTGGGTGGGGGCAAGAGAGAGAGAGGGGGCACTTCATCACATAGCTAGAGGAAAGACCAATGTGGGAAGGTTGTCCTCTCCTTGGAGGCCAGGGTGGTTGCCTATGTTATGAAATTCCCCTTTGGGCTACTTATATGGGATTATTTAAAGAAACTACAGCACTTTCTAGACCAATATACAATACTAATGATAAGAATTTTATCCTGATAGATCAGGAGACAGTTGTGGTGCGATGAAAGGGGTTTGGAATCAGGACTTGTCGTGGGCTCAAATCCCCTTCTGTCACTTGCCACTTACATGGCCTTGGGTCCTTCACTTCTGAGTCTCAGTCTCCTCTGTAAGATGGGAGGAGGTAGACTGGATCCCTTGCAGCTCTAAATCTGTGATGCTTTGATTTCAGATATTAGCTTTGTTGCTAGGAACGTCTAAATAGAGGGAAATCCTCTAAGAGAAGCTCTTCCTTTCCATGACTTATCCTTTCCCGAGGAATGGGACAGGTCAATTTTGAAAGGCCTTAGGGGAAAAGAATGAAGAATGGATGGAGCTCTTCCCAGTTGTGGGGTGGGGGGCAGGAGTTATTAGGGCTGGGGAGGGTATCAAAGAGCTCACAAGCACCTATGTGGGAAAGCATAGAAGACAGTCTTGACCAACCTCCCACATTTTCCCTAGCTTTGTGTTCTGAGTCAGGCCTTAGCCAGGATGGTTCAGGTCCAGGAGTGGAATGAAAGGAGATTCTTGTAGATATCTACACTTAACAAAAGGACTTTACTTAGCAATAGCACAGAAAAGATATTTGGCAAGAAAACATCATCGATTTGGGGAAAATATCTGCTCCCCTGGCCTTCACGCGGATTGTAGAAAAGTTAGAAGAGTGTGTTGATTCACCCAACAGTAGGAACCCATCATGCCTCAGGAGCCATGTTACCTCGTGTCCTGGTCTTAGTCAAATAGGAGATTATGCCAATAGTTTGACCCTTAGTCCCCTGGACTAAATCAGTCTTGAGTTTGTTATCATTGTCTTTTTAGGGAAAAATTAGTCTAGCCCACATGGACTAGATCTTGCTCTCCTCACTTAATGCCTCTTTGTGGCAAGGTTCTAAAAGTCTTCTAGGGGAATTTCTACCACTTACATGTCCTTTAAGCTGTTCTGGACACCGTGCCATTCTGACCAAAGGGAATGTGAGAAATTTGTAGACAAAGCTTAGTGAACGGTGGGAGGGGTGGAGTGGGGACAAAGAAAGAAAAGATAATAAACAATCCTCGCTGCAAAAGCACAGTTCTATGGTGACCCCCTATGGAGGAAAGAAAGCACCTGAAATCCCAGGCTTTACCTCCCTTTTCTGACAGAGCTTAACGATCTGTTCCATGTGGTAGGTGATATCAGGGGAAATTCATAGTGAATCTCCTGATACGAAGTGTGACAATGAACAGAAACAGCCCAGGAACATAAAGGCCTCAGCACAGATGTTGACCTTTCTGGCTCAGTCACTGATTCTTATCATGGGTCGGGGTCATCTGCAGTTAGGTAACTAGTCGGTAATTGACCTCTTACATGCAACCTGTCTTGGGGCCAGGACCCATGCCAAGACTTATTCTCTACCACCATCCACTCAGTGTTCCTTGGCCCACCAGCTAGAACCTCCTGCTCCCCTGGGAGCCCCACGGAGGGATGGGGGTGCCAAATCTTTGCCCTTTCAAGGGGCCCCTTCTTCTGAAAGACCGGCAGTTATGTCAAGATGGTTTCACCTTCCTGTGCCACATTTGCCTTCTGGGGTCATCCTAAATCAATAAGCTACCTTCTATGACTTGGGGCAACCCTCTAAGGACTCATGTTCTGGGAATTACCACTTCTACAATTAGTCCTGAGCTTAGATCTAAAAGAACTTGTGCCTAAACTCTCCCAATTTACTCGCTGCGTGACCTTCCTTGGGTAAATAGTTTAATCTCTATGAGTTGGAGTTTGCCTCACTTGTGTAACAGTTTCTGGGAGTTTATGGACAATATCTCCTTTCCTGTTACTCCCAGATTTAAGAAATGTTCATTGGATCTGCCCCCACCCGCAGCAAGCCTTTGCTTCCTCTTAGATTTAACTGTTAACAAGTCACCTAATCTTCCTGTCAGGGGCAAAGAGCAGGAACATTTTACTTAAAATAGCAAGAAATGTGATATTCCCCAAATCCTTAGGAGCCAGCTCTGTTGGAACAAACCATCTCAACTTCTCCCACCTTCCCAAGAATGGAATCCAGCCCAGTCCCAGACCCATACCCCAGCCCTGACTCCAAACCCTACCCCTGACTCTGCACTCCAGACCTGACTCCACATCCCAGGCTTGGTCCCAAACCTCCAAGCCTGACCCCACATCCCAGCCCTGACTCCAAACTCTACTCTGACCCCTAACCCCAAGTCTGACCCCACACCCCAGCCCTGACCCCAAACCTTACCTCTGACTCCACACCCCAGACCTGACCCCATACCCCAGCCCTGGTCCCAAACCTCCAAGCCTGACCTCATAATCTGGCCTTGACTCCAAACTCTACGCCGACCTCCAACCCCAAGCCTGACTCCACACCTCAGCCCTGACTCCAAACTCTACCCTGACTCACAACCCCAAGCCTGACCTCACACCCTAGCCCTGGTCCCACACCCCAGCCCTGGCCCAATCTCCAATAAGTGAAGCTGGAAACATTGTGCTAAAAATGTTCTCATCGCCATATATGACTTTGCTTGCCTCAATGGCTAGGAGAAAAGATCTAAAAAGATCTAAACTGAATGCTGTTTCTCAACTAAGGTATAGTGGAAATCAGATTGAATTTGGAGTCAGGATTTGGGTTTGAATCCTGACTTTGTCACTTATTTCCTGTGTGACCAGGGGAAAGTCACCTGAACTTTCTGGGGCTCTATTCCCTCATCTTTAAAATGAGGAGATTGGATGGTCTTTCAGGTTCCTTCAAGCTCTAAAAACCCATCATTTAAGTCTGGGGGAGACCAGTTGTTTCCAAATTCCTTAAAGAGAGGTGAGTTTGGGCCACCGTTGGGTCCCATCCGTGTTCTCGGCTCGAGCTCTTCATTGGGACAATAATGCCGAGCTTCCCCCGTTCGAGGGGTCCGGGGCTCCCGCCAGCACACAGCTACAGCCCCCATTACTCCTCATGCAGACCTCCACCAAGCCTTTCTTTTTTCTACCTTGATTCCAAGCCTAAACTTTCCCCTTTGCACCCCCTGCTCCCACTTCTGCACTCTGGAGACAAACTGATCAAGTCTGAGCTGGCTTCCACATGTCAACACTTGACAACACTTACCCTGTCTCCCTTGAGCCTTATCTTCTCCAGGATGATCATTCTTGGTTCCTTGGACTGCTCCTCCCAGGCCAGGAACCTGTCAAAAACCCTTGTCTGTTATTTGTGTCTCCAAATATAAAACAAATATCTCCAGATTTGTAGATCATCTCAGGGAACACAAAGGTTAATAACAGAGTCCTTGCTCCCCAGGAGGCTCATAGAATCTGCAATGTAGACCAGGAAATGCTAGATGTTTATGGAGAAATACACAGAGACTAATGATGTTTTATCACAGGCCTGAGCTTGCAGTAGGTACAAAATCAAATATTGTCAGTTAGGCCTTATTCTTGTCATGGCTTGTAGGTGGGGTCACTTTTCAAAGAAAGTCAGGGACACATGTCATGATTTCTACGTATATGAAGAAACTCCCACTAGGAGATTATGTGCTATAGTGTTGAGTCTCTGTAGGAAAACTTTTGTTTGAGGTCTCTCTTCATTCCACCAAGCCACCTTCCAAGGCATGATATGAAATCCAAAAATATATTTGTTCCTCCAATAAACAGGTTTTTTGAGGGCAGAGAAAGGTTCAGTTTTGTCTTAATACCCCAAATGCCTAGTACATGACAGAAATTTAATAAATGTCTGTTGAATGAATGAATGAACCCCAGAGCTTTCTCTCAAGGGAAATCAGTATTATCTTAAATCTAGCAGCCAGTCACAGAATCAGACCCCAGTGTCCACGATGTTGCTGAAATCGGACTACAGTTATCCCTTCCACATTGAGGGGGTTAAGGATGCAGAGCCCCCATGATCAGGAAATCCACATAAATTTTTTTGCCCCCCTTCATATCAGAGAAGAAATATGAATTATTATGGCATTAAAAGATAAAATATGTTGACATTATGTAATACTATACATATATTTTATGCATTTCTGAGTTTTGAAACTTTTTCTGTGCTGCCTACTGGCCTTCGTGTGTCATCTGCGGCTTCTGCAAAACTCCCCCAAAATTCCCATTTAGTTTCTTATGCTGATCTATGATATATTGAAACCATGATGGGGAAAGTCATGATATTGAAAAGATAACTGTACTTGGAACCAGTGAGAGAGGCTTTTGATGCCACATTGGTCACTAAGCCAGAAACTTCGTAGTTTACGTGTGAGCATGCACATACATAGATAGTACATACATACATATATACATAATGACCTTGATCCACTCACTTGGATGAATTTTCATTCATCCATTCAACAAACATTTATCAAGGGTCTCTGACGTGCCAGGCATTGGGAATACACATTTAAAAAACGAAGCCAACCTTGCTGATGTTTGGTCGAGAGCCACCACTCTCCATGGACCTGTGCTTCAGAGCCTCAGAACGTGGAGGAACTGATGGCTGGGGTATTTCTCAGCTGAGCGACCAATGGAGGGAGGCCTGCCAACCCGCTACAGCCCCAGCTTGGAAAGGCTTTGATGGAAACATACAATGTCTCAAGTTCATTGTCACGACCTTTAGCAAAGTGATAGTTGTGCAATGGAATCTTCGTGTGCATGGAACAGACATGACAGCAGAAGCAGGAAGCCACTCTTTGCCAGGCTGTTGAAAGATTGGGCAACTTGCTTGTGTATGATACATCCCCAGAGAAGGTAGAAGCTCCCAAAAGACAAAAAATATATCTCAACCATCTCTGGCTTTCTAGATAATTCATGAGACATCCTGGTAAGAAGAAGGAAAGGAGTAATTGACAGTTAACCCTATAGACTCTAAGAAAAATGGTCCCCAGTTTCTGAGAGACAACCTGAGTCTCACAATAGCTCAAATCACTCTGCTGTAGATGAGGAAGGATGTGAATGTTGGTGACCTTGCTGTGGTTGACTAGGTCACTAGGGGGCACAGTGGAGAAAGCACTGGGCATGGGGTCCGGAAGACTCGAGTTCAAATGCTGCCTCAGACACTTACTAGTTGTGTGACCCTGGGTTAGTCACTTAATTCTGTTTGCTTTCGTTTCCTCATCTGTGAAATGAGCTGAGGAGGTAAATGGCAAACCCAAGAATGGGGTCATGGAGAGTCAGATGTGACTGAAATGAGTCTGCAACCACAAAATCCTGGTGCAGGAAGCCTTCCATTCCTAAGGCACTGCTAGGGGCAGGGCTGAACTCAGAGGCAGCCCTTTCCAGACCAACACTGGTCCAGAGTCACCTTGAGAATAGACCCTAGGGCCAGTGAACCATGCATAAATTGGGTGTTGGGATTGCAGGCCAGTAGTCCTGGGGGTGCTCGTGGTTAGCCTGGGTCCTCCCAAAGCTGAGGCATTGCTATAAAAATGCCAGGCCCATCAGGCCACTGGCTAAGCCTGCCTATGATATGTTAGGAAAATGAGAGATGTGGTTACCCATATACCCAAACAAGACCCACCATAGGAAGGCAAAGAAAGTGGTGTGGTGGTTGTATTGCTGTTTTTTTTTTTTTTTTTTAGTGTACTACACCTGGGTCTTTTGTGTTACATTGTTCAGTTGAAGTATTATGCTTATTTGCTATCTATGGCAGTATAACCGATTTAGTCAGCTCCCTTGTACTTCAACTCCCACTTCAATAGCAAGCCATGTTATATATGTTCATATACGTGTGCTATTATGAAGCCTTACGTCCTATGCATGTAATACATCGGCGCACGTGAGCGACAGATCTATATCCGTGATGTGTTATCCGATACTGTGTGTTCTACGGGTTGTGAGGACTAGAGAAGCTCAAAGTCAGAATGAGCACAGTAGCTACGTAGGCGGAGAGGGGCACAACAGAACCCCAAGCCCATAGTCGGCTTTCTGAATTTAAAGCCATGATGATTTGTTTTCTGCAATAATAATGATGGTGATCGATAATGATGAGCCGCGAGCATTCGCACAATACTTAAAGTTTGCAATGATACACACACGATCTCATTTGACCCTCACAACATTATAAGGAAGGTACTGTTTTTAACCCCATTTTACAGATGAGGAAACTGAGGCTAAGAAGGTAACTTATCCAGATTGCACAGTTAATAAATGTTTGAGACAGAATTAGAACTGAAGCCTTCCTGGAGCTTGTTACCTGTTTGTGTTGGGGATAGGGGGAGAGAGCTTAAAATGTCTGTTTGTCTGTCTGTCTGTCTGTCTCTCTCTGTCTTTCTGTCTCTCTCTCTTCCTTCCCCTACCCCCTTTGTCATTCATTCTCTGTCTCTCGCTCTCTCCTCTCTTGTGTGTGAATGCATGTACACACATACATACTTGTTTTTTTTTCTAGGCCAATTCCACCTACACTCAATTGCCTGAGAAACACCCCAAGATAATTTGAATAATCTTGCCCAATTGATCCCAGAAGACTTCATGAAGCCTGAAGGATCAGCCTAAGGTGGGCAGAAGGGGAATGGGAGAGGCTTCTTGGAGTGGCTAGACCCATGGCGGGTACTGGCGTAAGCAGGAGCAACACTGCCAGAGAGTTAGTGCCAGGGAGGAGAGATAGAGAACTGTGAATTCACTCTGATCCAACCAGAATTGAGGTTAGAAATTGTGCTCCAAGACAAGAGGGGAAGTGAACTCTTTGCTGGCAACTCCGTCGAGTTAGAGGTCACTAGAAGCACTGTGCAATGAGAAATTCAGAGCAGGATTCTTAGAAATGCACAAGGCACCTTTGGAATACCTCTACTGCAAGAGTCAGGTCTCTGATTAAGGCACAGCTGGCCAAGAGTTGAATAATAGTAATATGTTAGTTGCCTTGGCCCACCTCCCCAAATTGACATTGGATACAACCAGTTGGAAGTGGCAAAAGTCAGCCAACTTTGTGGAAGTACTGTAGGAAAAGAAAGCAAAGCTGTGTATGTACAAGGATGGAGGAACCTTGACAGGGATCGATAATTACTGCCACCTGCCAGGGCTCTGTGGAATTGCAGGCAGAGTGAAGTTCTAGGCTGTCTTCACAGTTAGAGAAACTGCGGAGGGGAATACTGATGAAAATTGAGTTTAGGGGGTCTTGCAGAGAAGCTTTGTAACAAGGAGGCCTAATAGAGGATTGCCTGCTGTAAGTCCTACATAGGGCATTAAAGCACACTGAGACCATACAGGTCTCTGGGGGAGGGATGTTTACAGATCAATGTCATTATTTATTTTCAATAAGCTCAGTTTTGTTCCAGATTCCTTGACTTCTAAATCAACTGTCTTTGAGCCTTATCAACACTGTGCTTGTCAGGGAAGTCTGCTACTGAGGTGTGAATGATCGAAGGTCTGGGGAACTGGCAGGAGACAGGATAATCCTTCATTTATTCAACGACATTTTTTAATCACTTGCTCCTGAGTGCTAGAAAGTCTCCGCTCTCCTTATGTTTATGTTTCACTGAGGGAACACAACATACACAGAGCTGCAGGATATGAGGGAGAAGGCATAGGTGGGGTATGGGGAGAGAATCAAGAAAGGCTTCACAAAGGAGGAAGTACCTGAGCTGAATGTTTAAGGAATAAAATGAATCAGAGTGGTAGGGATGAGGACAGAATGCATGGAGGAAAGTTTGGCTAAATGCTCAGAAGTGGGAGAGAGAATATTGATTTCAGGGAGTACTTTGTTTAGATTCTAGAATACATAAAGGAGAGTAATGTGAAATAAGGCTGCAAAGGTAGACTGAATGCAGATTAAAGGTCTCTACTAAGGACATCCTCAGATTAATATGAAAGTCAGCTGCATTAAAGAATTCAATTCAACAACAAATATTGGTTGATTTTAAGAAAGAAGTTGGTCTTTCAGGAAGAGATTTTTCTCAGGACCTGGGGATA
The DNA here is from genome assembly GCA_028646595.1 of Phalanger gymnotis. Lineage (NCBI taxonomy): Eukaryota > Metazoa > Chordata > Mammalia > Diprotodontia > Phalangeridae > Phalanger > Phalanger gymnotis. The sequence goes on along the minus strand of CM053626.1, from coordinate 13,340,711 downwards.
GGACATAGCGTCTGCCTACAAAGAAAGAAGAAAACATGGTGTCCTTGAGATGGATGGGACTAAAGGCTACAAGGACCATATAGTCTATTCCTCTCATTTTATAGATGACAACACAGACCCAGAGGCGTCACATGATTAGCTTACAATCACGCAGGAGGTTAGTTGTAAATCTGGGATTAGAACCCAGATCTACAGGCTCCTACTCTGGGGTTGTCTCCATTGAATTGCTCTGTCTCTCTATTACACCACATGAAGCTTAAACCCATATTCCCATTCCCTTTCTCTAGTGTGTCTCCTTGGGACTCTCCTTCCAAGAGTAGTGTGGTAATAAAAGCTATCACAGAGCTTGACAGTTTCCCTTCCAAGAATCCCAAGATGGAGATAAATAAGCGTTGTTTCCTCCAGTTGGTGCCATAAGTTGCCTGGCTACCCTGGTGGACACAGTAGGACTTGAGGGATGGCTCTTTGTTTTATGGTCACTCAGTTGCCATAGCAATAGCTTCTATTCTGGAACACAAAAGCAAAACAAAAGAGAGAATACAGATCCACTCCACAGAGACCCAGTGAGTCAGGAGCCCCAGAATCTCTTCCTTGTTCTGTTGCTGTGTGACCTTTGACAAGTCACAACCTCTCTGGGCAGATTTCCTACTTGGTTAAAAAGAGGGGGTTGGACTCTATGCCCTTGCCTGCCCCATCCATTTCTGGCAGGCTAGGATCCTAATTAGGAACGCTGACTTCAGAATGAAAAGACCCAGGTGCCTCCGCAGTGGATGCTTTTATTACTCAGAATCTGGAAGCGGGTCAGGAAGACATGGATGTCCTTTTCTATGTCATCCTATAGCTTTGAGAGACAGGACAAAACAGGAGAATGAGCAATAGAATTGGAGTCAGGCAAGACTTGGGTTCAAAACCAGACAATGAAACAACTTAGTGAATAGAGTTGGGCTGAGACTCAGAAATGTTCAGTTGTTTTGGTCATGTCTGACTCTTTATGGCTCCATTTGGGGTTCTCTTGGCAGAGACACTGGAGAGGTTTGCCATTTCCTTCTCCAGCTCATTTTACAGATGAGGAAACTGAGGCAAGCAGAATGAAGTGACTTGCCCAGGGTCACATAGCTAGTAAGTGTCTAAGGCTGGATTTGAACTCAGATCTTCCTGCCTCCAGGCCTGACACTCTATCCAGAGTCAGAAATACTTGTGTTCAAATCCTGCCTCAGACATGTACTAGCTGTGTGACCCCAGGCACGTCACTTAACCGTATTTGCCTCCATTTCCCCATCTATGAAATCAGCTGGAGGAGGAAATGGCAAACTATTTTGGTATCTCTGCCAAGAAAACCCCAAATGGCATCATGAAGATTCATACACAACTGAAACAACCGAACAACAAAATGCATCAGTTAGCTCTGTTACCTTGGGTAAATCTCTTAACTTTTCTGGGCCTGTTTTCTCATCTGCTAAAAAATATGTGGGGGTAGGGAGTCTGAGAAGGTGTTTGGCATAGATGATCTCTAACGTACCTTCAAAGTCACTTGAGTTCCCCTAAAGTCCATTGATGTTCCATGCAAGCAGGAGTGTTCTGGGCTCTTAGAGATTACGCCACTGGAATCTAAGCTTTGGTGGTCCTAAAATGGTGGAATGGCTTTGAGTTTGGGCTTGTTGGTAAGACTCTTTCTCCAAGTATAAGCCAAGCAAAAGTCAGAGAAGCTCATTGTCTTCTTGGCCACAGGGCAATGAAATTTGGAGCCAACAACCATCTCCCAAGGCATATAGGGCTCACGATCTTCATTCCCACAGTAAGGAAGCGGGGGGCCAATGAAATTTGGAGCCAACGCAACTCTCAACAACCATCTCCTAAGATATACAGGGCGTGTTATCTTCGTTCTCACAGTGAGGAAGCCAAGGATACTTGAAGTATGAAATGTTTGAAAAGACGGAAAGTATAAGAACAAATTACAGTGAGGCCCTCTGCCCTATCTCCCCCTCAGAATGCTAGGGGCAGCTTTAGGAATGGGGAGGCATCTCTCACTAATGGCTCAAGCCCTGACTAGGTATGTTTTCCCCACTCTAGCCAACGCTTTATTTTAATCATTTAGTATTGATGAGTTTTTTCAAAGAGATGTCTACTTTAAATATACAGTAAGAACAAAAGTACGTCATTTCCTCCCCAGTACCTCTGTGGAGTACTCTCTCCTGGACCATCTCAGCCTCTGTAGAGAGTGGACTCAGTATCATTTCTATGTAACATTGGTGCCATTAAGGATAGAGTTACTGACATCTGAGTCCTTGTCAGGTCCTCCTGACTCTAGGGCCAGTGCTCTATTCACTGCACCACCTAGCTGTCCCAAGATCAGAGTATTTAGGAATTGGAAAATTCCTTCACCTAAAATGCAAAAGAACACAAAGCAGAAGCAAAGGACCAAAGCTCATTTCATAGGATCACATGCCCCAAAGAGGAGGAGGTCTAAGGACCCTCCCTTTACAGCTTTGTTTTTCATCAGACACTATCAACAAAACTATCAAATAGAGAGAA
>CM053626.1:13321794-13337679 GCA_028646595.1 Phalanger gymnotis | reverse complement strand
CTTCCTTCCTTCCTCCTTCCTCTCTTTCTTTCTTTCTTTCTTTCTTTCTTTCTTTCTTTCTTTCTTTCTTTCTTTCTTTCTTTCTTCCTTTCTTTCTTTCTCTCCCTTTCTGTCTCTGTGTTTTTGTTTTTCTCTGCCTCTCTGTTTCTCTGTCTCTCCTTTTTCCCCCACCCCAACCCCCCATCCCCCCATTTGTGTCTCTGTTTCTGTCTCTGTCTCTCTCCCTGCCCCCCACCAACACTTGTCTCTTTCAGACAATGCCTAATTAAAGCAGCCAGCTCCCCTCTGGAGAGGAGATGGTGAGCTATTTAAAGGCAGGAAACAACAGACTGAAGAATTAAGGCCTTGGCTCTCTGTAAAAGGAGCCAAACACAGGTCTGTCCATTGTTCAATTAATTTCATCATTGTCATGGGGTGATTTCAGCTAAAAATAAAGGCACTTCGGGACCAGGTTTCTCTGGGCTGCTTGTGTGGATCAGGTTAATGGAGCCCATCCATGTTCTCCAAGTCTCTTGAAGGTGACAGCTCTGTTTATCCCTAGTACCCCCAGTATATCTTACTCTTATTTAATGAACACATCTGGAAGTCAAGATGGTCAGAATCCAAGTAGTGTCTCAAACACCAATGATCTCCCCTCAAAGCCAGCCTCAAACCCTCCAGTAGCATCTCTTTACTTAATAGAAGTCAAGAGTCAGGAGGCAGGAGAATTGGGATCTGTCACTAACTAACTGGTTACCTGGGTCCCTCATCTGTAAAATGAGAGGTTTGAGTCACATAATTTCTAGGGTTCTTTCTACCTATGGCATTCTCTGATTTCTTTCCTTTCCCCTCCCTGGGTCTTGGTTTACCCATCTGTAACATGGAAAGGTTGGACCAGATAATCTCTAAGTCTTGTGATCTCCTGATTCCAAACTTGTCTGTCCATCCCCACCTCCCACATCACACTCCCACTTAATGCCCATTTCTGGCCGTGACACTCATGTCTAGAGACAGGAGGGCATACCTCAGAGACAAAGGCCACCCCAACACTCTTTGTGTGGAAATGTACATTTCAGTTTGACCCAAGGGCCCTGACTCATCTTTGCAGCCAAGATGATTCATTTTAATAAAGTGGTGGGAGTTGGAAGGGGGAAGAGGAACAAGTGGAGGAGAGATGAAAGGAAGAATTGACTTCCCCCTGCCTCTGCTGAGCCAGAACAAACCCCTCAAATGATTTTCTATTCACACTCCAAATATTGCTTCTAGCTTTTCCCCAGGGCTAGTACATATTCATGGGAATACCGGAAAAGAGTTTAAGGTCAAAGAGACAGAGCTGTCCAGGACCTACCTTCCACTAAAGCTCCCAAGCTCCCTAGTTCCCTTTCCATTATTCTTCTAGACTCAATGATTTCTAACCTCAGTATCATCCTTAATATCTCCCTCTCCCTCACTTTACATATCCAATTAGTTGCCAAATCTTGCCGTTTCTCCTTCTACAACAGCAATTGAGTCCCACCCCCTCCCTTCCTTCTCGCACCAACTCCCTCTTAGTTCAGGCCCCCATCATCTCTCCCTTAACTTATTGCAGCAGCCTCATAATTGGTCCCTCAGCCTCCAGTTTCTCCCTCCTCCAGTCCATCTGATACACACAGCTGTTAAAGTAATTTTCCTTAAGTTCGGATCTGACCACATGACTCCCGTACTTATTCAATTCCAGGGGCTTCCTCTTGCCTCTAGAATCAAATATAAACTCCTCTATTTGGTTTTTCAAGCCCTCTACAACCTGGTCCCAAGCTCTCCAGCTTCACGGGACATAATATCCCCCCCTCCCTGCCCCATACTCTGCAATCCAGCCCAATAGTCCTGCTTTTGGTACCACATTCCATCTCCCCCACTGGCCATTTCCCATGCCCAGAATGTACTTCTTACATCTTCCTCAAAGAATTCCACTCTCTCTTTAAGATGCTCTTCTGCATGAAACATATCCTGATCTCCCAAACTGGTGGTGCCTTCCCTCCCAGACTACATTGTCTTTAAGCTACTTTGTAAATATTTGTATTTATTCGCTTTATATTTATACTGTATTTATTTAGGCTGTATGTGTTTATGTATGTATGTGTTTATACAGTTCTGTGGTTACTGTATACATTTTTCTCCTGGTTCTGCTCACTTCCTTCTGCATCAGTTCATACAAGTCCTCCCAGATTTTTCTGAAAACCATTGTTTCTCCCATTGGTATGAAAGCTCTTTGGAAGCAGGGATGATTCCATTCTTTGGACTTAAATCCCCAATGTGTAGCATAGGACCTGGCACATAGTACATGCCTAATAAATGCTTGTCAATTAATTAGGTGAACTTAGAGCTCATCTAACAGCATGCTCCCCATTTTATTGACAAAGCAACTGAAGCCAAGAAAAATTCAATGACTTGCCCAGGGTCACCAAGCAGTCAGAAGCAGAGTTATAATGCAAACCCCAATTGGACTCCAAATACAAAAATCTTTCGATTGTATTACATTCTCTCTGATTTTGTTCCTACCCTCATTTGCAGGAAGACCTGGCTTCTTCATCACCACTAATCTTCTTTATCATCTCATTTCTCCTGTGTTTTCAGGCCCCTTTGCTCTCATTATCTCATTTGAACCTCATAACAATCCTGTGAGATACACAGGGCAAAAAATTACTATCCACATTTTGTCAAGGAAATTGAGTCAAGTGACTTATCCAAGGTCACACAACCAGGAAGAAATGGATATTGTTTTTAGAACTTAGTATTCTTTTTTCCAAACTAAATTTTATTTTAAAAATTTCCATGCTTTTGGTTTTTCCTTCTCCTTTCCATTCCTCCATCACCCCGCCAAAAAAGAAAAAAATGAGAAACAAATCCCTACTAAGAAATATGTTTAGTCATATGAACCACATTTCTACTTTGACTGTGTCCAAAAATGTGTCTCATTCTACATATGTCCTCTCTGTCAGAAGGTGGGTAGCATCCCTCATTCCAGGTGCTCTTGAATCATGGGTGCCACATGCTGGTCAGAGTTCTTAAGGCTTCCAAAGCTCTTTGTCTCAATAGTGCTGTAGTTATTGAACATGTGGTTCTGCTGACTTCCCTCTACATCAGTTCAGATGAACCTTCTCAGATTTCTCTGAAACCATCCCCTACAAGCATTTCTTAAGGCACAATGGTATTCTATTACATTCATGTTCTGTACTCATAAAACACAGTGATCTATCCAGTTCTGCTTCTCATGGACCATTCTCACTAGTGGTGCCATGTGCAGTCTACACGCCTGTATTTGAGGGGTTCTACCCTTTTGGAGCAGGGTTCAACAGCTCCATCAAGGGAGAAAGGCCTGGAGTTGGGGACACAGTATTGCAATTTGGCATCATTTCTGAGAGCTTGGACTGCTGTCCACACTCAGGAAAGAAAAAATATAAAGCATTGTGAAGGCACTAGTCCAAGGGCCCACTGCCCCAGACTTTCCTTCCCAGCCTTCCCAGTAAAAAGGTGGGGGGAGTCACAAGCTTGAAAGGGTCAACCTAGTCCTGTTCCAGCATGCCTTACTCTCTTTACCTCTTCCTTCCTTCCTCACTCCCTTCTACTAGGTTTCATCATCAGAGTCATCCAGGCTCACTCTTGTTTGGCATGGCTCTAGGACTGCTTCTAACTTGATAACTGGTATTGGCATTTTGGCAAGACTGCCCCATTTTTTGCTCTTAACGGATTCTCTTTCCCTAATTCTTCGCTCTGGGTGCAGGAACCAAGAGCCTGTGGCCATCAACCCCCTACTTAGTCCTTTCCACTGTGGCCATGAGGCCTCCAAGAACGCTGGAGTCAGAGTCCTCGGCTATGTTCTTTGACATTGGATCTGGGTCTCTGCTGCTCCCCCAACCACCATCCCCCAGGGATCCCTAGGAGACAAGAGTTCTTCCCCATCTGCGCCCCCCCCTTCTTTGGACAATCTCCCCCAAGGCTCCAGGCCTTCATCCCCAGGTCAGGCTTTTCTGGAGATATGGATACTCCAGTCCTAGGAAATCTTTCTCTTGCTGAGTCCACTTGACCTCTTGAATCTGACTGACTCTGTGGCTGGATTGGGAGGGCTGCCTTACCCGTTTGTGGTGGTCTCCACTTGCCCAGGGCCACATTAAGGTCCTTGTGGGTCTTGGGTGCTTCCATTTGGAAGACGGTGGATGAATTTTCATGAGTCTTAGAAAATGTGTCCAGTATATGGTTGGTGTTTAATGAATGTTTGTTGATTAATTGAAATATGCATATTTATATGCTTATTCAAGAAATATTTATTATAATTTTTGTTATGCAAATAAAACTGATTTTTTTTTAAATAGGTGGTGCAATGAGTTTTGCTCTGGGCCATGAGTCAGGAAAAACTGTTTTCATTCCAGCCATAGACACTTCCTAGCTGTGTGACCCTGGGTAAGTCACTTCACCTTGTTTTCCTCAGTTTCCTCATTTGTAAAACTGGAACAATCAGAGTGCCTTCCTCCTAGGGTTGTTTTAAGGATTAAATGAGATAATATTGGTAGAGGTTAGCATGGTAGCTCTCCTTATTCTGGTAGGTTCTAGGTTCAGTACTCACCCATACATACGGGATGAAGGGGACTTCAGGAGCCTTCTAATCTAACCCTTCTGGCCATTTTACAGAGAAAGGAACAGAAGCCCAGGAAGTTGAACTGACTTGCCCAAGATCACACAGGCAGTCATCGTGAGAGACAGGATTCGCATCCAGCTCTTCTGATTCCAGAGCCAATCTTCCTTCAGCTCCCAATAACTTTATGTTGGAGTGGGGTGGGGGTGGTATGCCCATAAATGTTTAACAATCAGCTTTCGGAAAATGCACCACGCGCTTTTAAGTTTACTCTGAATTCTTACCATTTCCTCTGTCACTTTGTCGAGTCTAGAGAATCCAGAACAATCAGTCCAAGCCAGTGCTGATCTGTGGCATTCTCCAGTTTCTGGGATGTATGTGATCGTGCTGAAAATTTAGTAATTGTCCCGCCAAAGCTTGTTCCTGCTGCCTCCGCGTTCCCGCTGCCTCCGCCTTACCGCTACAAGCATAGTACATCTGCTCCTTTGCCTGAGCCTGGACCTTTCGCTTGGCCTTCCTTGCTCACACCGCCTTCCTGTTTTCAAGTTTTACGCTTTTAAAAATTCCCTATAGAAATAGAGCATTCCCCAATGCTGCCCTACTTAATCCCCAGAATTATGGGCAGGGTTCGGCGCAGGAGGATCCAATCACAGGACCGTAGATTCAGAGGTCACCAGGTTCAAAGCCCTCATTTTTACAAACGGGGATACTGAGGCCTGAGGTGAAGGAACTTGGTCACACAAAGAGTAAGTGACGGAACTGGGATTTGAGCTCGTTTGTCTGGGCCCTGTCCCTATTCTGGTTCTCAAAGCCTTTCAATTCGTTTATGGAGAACACAATAAGCATTTATTAAGAGCCTACTATATACCAGGCACCGTGCTAAGCAATTTATAAATGTCATCTCTTTGGATCCTCACAACAACCTTGGGAAGTAGGCACCATTATTACTATTCCCATTTTACAGATAAGGAAACTGAGGCAGATAGGGTACTTGCCTAGGGCCACACAGCTACCAAGGATCTGAGGTTGGATTCCAACTCTGGTCTTCTTGACTCCCAGTCCTGTTCTCTATCCCCTGAGCCACGTAGTGGATTGCAGCACTTTCACCTGTCCCCAAAAGTAGTCTCTGCCCTCTCAGTCAGCTCTCTGTAGTGAAGAGCCAGTGTTCCTATATGTCTGGATCACTAAAGAAATCGGGAATGGAAAAATGGAAAATACACGCTCTTGGAAGTCAAGAGATCAAAGTGCCCATCCCAGGCTCACCTGAATGGCTTTGGATCGACTCTCTCTGGTGCCTCAATTTCCCTTTCTGTAAAATAATGGGGGGAGGTGAGGGAGGGAAGGAGGGAGGTGTCAGACTTGGTTTCCGAGCTCAAACATTCTTTTATACAAAGTCCCCCGTTTGACTTGGACCCTTTCTACTGCTTTAGGCAGGAGATGGGAGCTCCTCGAGGGGTAGCTTCGTTTTTACTTTTAACTCTCCAGCCTTAGACTGTGAGCCCCTTGAGGCCAGGGACTTCCTTTGCCTTTCTTCATATCCTTAGAACTTAGCACAGTGCCTGGCACATAGTAGGCTCTTAATAAATGCTTGTCAATTAGTCTTGATATGGCTGTCGAATTAAATTGGATATTGCCCCTTTAGTGATTTGTGTGTGTGTGTGTGTGTGTGTGTGTTAATCATTTCTCATAGAATTATAGATTTACAACCGGGTGGGACCTCAGAGGACATCAAAGCCAACTGTCATTCGACAGGGCTCAACACTGAAATTGGCACCTAGAGCTGAACCCAGTACCCTGGATGGGCTCTGAGCAGGATGAAGCACAGTCAGACATTCACCTCTCTTGTTTTCAAGTGATTCTCAACCCGTTTCAAAGCAGGTTAGGATTTTATAAGCTCAGGAAGACTAAATGACTCACCTGGAATCCCACAGCTAGTAAGGGTCTCAGGCAGAATCCGATTCCAAGATTTTCTGACTCCAGACCAGTGGCCCATCCATTCAACCCTGCTGCATCTTCCCTGACCATATTTCTTCTTGAGAGGTAGGGACAAAGTCTCATGTATTTCCTTTCCCCAACCCCAAGGTTATACTGAATCATTATTCAAGAATAACTCTACTGGAATAGATGAGAAGCAGTTCATGAAAGCTCGTTGGACTTGGAGTCGGTGGGTCTGGGGTCTATACCATGACTTTGGCTAAGTCCTTTTCCCTCTCTGGCCCTCAGTTTCCCCAGTTGTGAAATGTCAATGACCTCTTAGGTCTCTTCCGGCTCCAAATCTAAGGTCCTATCTTGGAAGTCGTCCAATTCTGTTTGTTCCTCCAATCTGTCAATATTACTTAACACTCTAAGTTAACAGAAGGAAGGCTATTGAACCTGCCTTCTTCCCCAGGGAACAAATAGGACAGGGGGGCTCTTGACAGACGCTTCAGGGGCAGCTCCAGAGAAGCCTGGTCGGTTATTCCTCTGGGCTCCCTGTCTGCACACATGCTGCCTAAGCATCTCCCCTTCCATGGCAGAAGATTTCTTCTTTTTGTTCAGCAGGAGATGCTAGCGCTTCCAGGGAGGGCCCTGGAGGGAGGAATGGGAAGGAAGGTTGGGGCCTGCCTGAGAAGAGACCAGTTTTCCATGGGCTGTCACATCTTCCCCATGGAAACAGACCTCCCAAGAGGCTTTGGGGGAGATCCCCAGGAGAGAGTGTTCCATTCCCTCAGCACCATGTACCAGACACACAATGCAGAGATGCACCAGGATACAGAGTGTATCCAAAGGACAGATGGAAACTCCGTCAGCACTCAGGCTTCTTGCGGCAGGCGGGGGCGAAAGGTCTGCTGACATCTCACAGAAAACTGGAGATGTCCCCTTTTGGGATGATTCTGCTGATTTCTTTCCTGTTCTTTTTTAAGACTGGTGAGGAGTTGACTCGGGCAGGGAGGCCAGCCGGAGGGAGAGGCTGCCTGCAATGCACAGAATCACTCCTCTTTTCCCAGGCACCTAGAAACCAGGATCTTATGTTTATTACCTCGAGAACCCTGGGCTAAGACTTTATTATCTTCTGCTTCACCAAGGCCTAGGACAAATCACAGTATATGAGTCAGAAAGGAAAGCCTACCTTGGAGATACAAACCCAGGAAATTGGGCCTCAGGGGTCCAGAGCCAGAGGGATGGGCCCCAGGGGTGCAAAAACTCTCCAGGTCTCACTCTGGCCTAACTGGTTGCTTTTTTCTAAGTCAGAGGCTGTTGAATGGTTATAGATTTTATGGGAGGCTCATTCCAATTTCCTGCTATGTAAAATGAGGGGGCTAGGAGGTAGGCTGTGTGATCTCTGAGGTGTCTTCCTTGTCTAAAGCCTGTGATTCCATCTTCTACCTGACCAGGGATATTTCAGCTGCAGATGAATCCTTGAAACATATTAAAATGGGGGAGAAGCCCTATAAAAGGTGTGGCCCTGTTGAAATACTGTGAGTGCGGTCTGAATGAGTGTGTTGCTGTTCTATAGTTGTTAGGGTGTGACTTCACCTTAAAGAATGTATAAAGGCAATCTGCTTATTCAAACAGATCTTTATCCAACCGTACAGAACACCCAAGACACTGGGAGTTGTCCCAGAAGGAGCATTACCTTCATTTCTTTCTCTTCCCCAGATCAGCCAGCACCTGAGTATTCGTTTTTCCCTTCAGGATATAGCACCAAATCTACCTTCCTAAACAAGTGGGTGCTGTGAAAAGGTGGCACATTCTTTGGATTTATAGGCTCTTAGGATCAAAGATTTATGGTAGGAAAGGACATCTGAGGTCACCTAGACTAACCCCCAATGTCATACAGGTGATTTAGAGATAAGATTGGAACCCAAATCCTTTGGTTTCAAATCTAGTCAACTTTTCAGGATGGAGCTAGAATGGAATCACAGGGCTATGGGGTGTTAGTGCTGGAAGTAACCTTACAAATGACCTAATGAATCCTTTTATTTTATAAGGAAACTGAGGCCTAAAGACAAAAAAAAATAATCAGTGATGGCCAAAATCACTCGGTGAGTTTTACTTCATGAATGCTTTAATTTCCCTTTTGGAAAGCCCTCCCAGGAAGAAGTCATCTTTTCTTTCCCAGGCTGGAAAAGGTGATCACAAATAGGAATTTTTAAAAAATGAACTGGATATGGAATAATTATTGAAAGAAAAATAGAGAACAATTTGAGGAATTTGCCATCTCAGTCAAGGGACTGGATGCCTGGAATTTCTGTCGCCTAGGTGTTTTTTTTTCTCAGTAAACAGCAGAAACTGAATTAAGAGGCTGTTTCTACAAAGAAGAAAAGGTCACCTGAGAGGAATGTTATTTCAAGGGCTCAGCCTGAAGTGAACTGAACTAGAAGGAAGAGGGGCATTTTTTTAATGTGACATTTTTTTTAAGTGACATTTCTCTAGCAATGATGAGAGTTCAGCGTCTTCTCTCATTTTGCAAGACTCAAGGAGGCTGAAGAATAGCCCCACCTTCAAAGCACCACCCCATCATCCTTTGCGCTTGGGAAAAATACATACCCTTTTCCTGTATAGGATTAGGAGTCACAGGACCTGGGTTCAAATCCCAACCTTGCCACTTGTGACCTCTGTGGCTTTGGGCACATTATTTCTCTGGTACTCAGTTACTTCAACTATAAAATAAGAGTCTTGGAATAGATGCCCTCTGAGATCCCTTTCAGTTCTAAATCTATAATCCTATAATATAGGCTGGAAAAAAATGCCAGTACCTGGGCAAATATTTCACAGAATTATAGAATCTTTGGGTTAGATGGGCTCACAGAAGCCATCTCATCCAACATGTACCTGACCAAGAATCCCTTCTGGGATATCCTCAGGTCGTTATCAAGCCTTCACTGAAGCACTGTGGCAGGGTACGTTGATAGCTGGCCTTTGAGTTGAGAAGATGCAGATTAGAATCTCATCTTGGACATAGCCTGGCTGTTTGTGATCCTGGACAAGTCCTGATGCTCTTGGCAGCTATCTAGGTTACAGACATGACACCAATCTGCCCTAGGACGAGGAGTTTCTTCATCTCTGAGTTGTCTCTACTGAATGAAATCATAGATCGAGTCCCTAACCCCTTCCCTCCATTGCCTTTGGCAACTCCCACTGATCTCGGTTTTTCTCTCTCCCAAGCAGAACATGCATGCTCATCCTTCTGTGCAGCAGCCTCCCAAATACTTGGACACAGATGACTTTTTCTTCCTAAGTCTCGTCTCTAGGATAATCGCTTCCATTTCCTTCTACTGAACACCATCTCCTATCCCAAGGTTCATCACCCTATTTATGGGCTTTCTCTGGAACTCTCCAGCTTATCAGTGAAATTCCTGATTTAGCAATTTCTCTGGTTGGCTTCCTCAACTCCTACTTATATGGGTCATTTGGACCCCCAGAAGGTGATTGATGATTTTTCTCTTTTAGGGATAGCCCTGAGGGATTGGGATTGTCTAGCATTCAGGTTATGAGTCCCCAAACATCTGCTTTCCATTGATTATACAGTTGATATCAATTAGCCAGTTAGCAACGTAGCTATGTGGCCAAGTGGATACAGTGCCAGTCCTAGAGTCAGGAAGACTCATCTCCCTGAGTTCAAATATGGCCTCAGATACTTCTTAGCTGTGTGACCTTGGGCAAGTCACTTAACCCTATTTGCCTCAGTTTCCTCATCTGAAAAATGATCTGGAAAAGGAAATGGCAAACTCAGGTTTCTGTACTCTCAGTCCTGTTAAAGCTCTCCCCTCATGGGGAGTTTAACTCTGAAATCCCACCCGTCAATCAGTCATTAGCACACATTTCTTAAGTACCCACTATTGACTGGAAACTATGGATAAAGTCTGGAACCTTGAGCAAATTTGTGCTTAAATGATGACTTAGGAACTAGAGAAGAATGAGCCAGCTTCTGAGGGTTCATACGCTAAGAGACTCGTCTCCTGTATCAAAACAAACAAAACTAATGGTCGTGATCATGTCTACTTTGTTCCTGGTGCCTTCTGGCCTCAAACATTTTCCAAAATAGGATCCCATAGCACCCTTCCTTCAGCTTGGACTAAGACATCTGAGCAATGTATGGGTAAACGGAGAACACAGTGATCAGTATCACCATCAGTTTAGAAATTCGAACCTTACAAATGGAATCAGGATCCTGGTGAGGATGTTGTTGGGGACATAGCAGTGCTGAGTCATTTAGGTCAACACCATTGCTGAGAGTTTTCCTTGTAAGATAACTCTGCGTATGATTCACAATGAAACTCTCTAAAGGCATGTCTTGACTGAATCAAATATGGCATTTCTAATGGCTCAAGACTCTGGTTGTGGTATATCAGTATTGATAAGGGTACATCCCACAATCTTTTCTTCGTATGTCCCATCGTCAAAGTTATGGAGGTCCTTGTACAATCTTTGAGATTCCCATGATGCCTGGTTGATATCTCAGGGTGCTGTTTTTAGACTGAACATTAAGGTTCCTTCATAGAGATGTTTCCCATTCTAGTAGCCATCCAGTCCTGGAAGATGACTCCATCCCTGTGGCCTTCTCACTATGGATGATGTTTCTTTCCCCTCCTACGGTTAGGAAGTTTCTCCCTGGAACTGGGCCCAATTAGAGGAAGTGTTTGTTTGAGCCAGCCATGCTGACTCCTCCCTTGGTTCTACTCTTGACTTCCCATCTTGGGGTACCTCCCCATATGCCCTTCCAGTTCCCTTTTATGAGTTGACTCTCTTATTAGAATATACCCTCCCAGAAAGTAGGAACTGTCCTTTCCTTATACCATTATTCTCTGCCTTGATACAGTACCTGGCATGAAAGTAAGTGCTTATAATGTAATGTAATCTAATCTAATCCAAAGACCTTGACAAGGGAATACCATAAAGCCTTTTTAGGAAGGAAGTGCTCATACCACAAATAAGCAATGCCCAAAGCACTCACCCATTAGAACAGACTGACCAAAGAAAATTGTCAACACATATTCCAAGGTATGTTCCAAAAGCATGCAAACCGATATAGTCAATAGACCAGGATCTAGTCATCTCACCAGTTTGCTTTGGAAATCTCCCTTTTATTTTGAGGGGAAAAATAAAGCATCTGAGCATCTATTCAAAGAAAGTGTCTTCAATTTATTTGTATATGCTCAGTCAACCACACCAACTGAAGCTACGTAGCCTCCACTTGAGCAGGAACCCTTCCAAAGTGCCTTGTTCTTGCTGGGGGAAAGTTCTTTGAGCCTCGACCTGTTTTCATTGATAATGGTGAGATCACAATGATGCTCGTTCTCCCTTCCGCTCAGCAAGAGAAGCCAGTACTTACAAGAAAGACAAGGAAAGGATGGGGAGGAAGAAGTTGGCCTGCCCGAGGACAGACAGGTGTGAGAGCAGCTGTTGCATCTCCTCCGTGTAAACCCAAAGGTTTTGGGGAGGTCACAGGAAAGGTGGTACCAGACATGCACTGGCCCACCACAATTACCCATAGACAGGTGCTCTGTGTTAAAAAAAAAAAAACCCTTTATTTATTTCAAACTTTCTGTATGGCCTCCCTCCCAAGAATTTCCTAGCTCCATGGGATACAAACAACCCTGGTTCAGTGGGAGGAAGTCACAAGTGGAGTCTAAAGAGGTGGGCTCAAAACTCCTCTCTTTCATTTCCTGCCTTAAGTAAGTCTCTTTGAGGTAAAGAGTCTCAGTGTCGGTTTCCTAACCTTTGAAATGAAAGGTCTGGACTAGGTGTCCCCTTCCAGCTCAAAAATTCTGTCTCTGCATTCGAGGATTTCATAAGAAACTGCTTCAGGAATGTAAACAGCTCCCCAGCTGCAGTGTGAGTTAGCTACCCATAAAGGACAGATTTTCTGGGGAGAATGTACTGTTATATTACAACATGCTTGTCGTGTTATCTTGCCTGCACTACAGGCAGCCCCACATCCAGGAATTGTTCTCTGAAAACATAGGCTCAATGCTCTATCTCAGACTGGCAATCGATCTTCATATTGACAAGATTGTAAAGGAGTCGAGCTCAGGACAGGTTACTTGGCATCACTCACCAAAAATGTCAACTTTTCCACAGGAAATGGCCAAAAAGCCTAGGGCAGGAATCCAGATGATTTTTCAGGACAATCCAGGGGAGGAGAATTTTTTTTTCTTGTAAAATATGTCTCAAATTATCTCAAAACTCTTTGAATTCCGACTCTAGTCCTGATTGAACAATCACAGCTGTGTTCCATTTACCTATCCATACATGGGCTGACAGACATTGCTGTTTCTGGTGTCCAAGCTATGTTACTCTTAGTTAAGTTTAAGGAATTTGTGGCCAAGGACCTTATCTGAGCTACTTTTACCATGCCTCAGTAAGCTCTAGCCGATGGTCAAGTTGAAAAGATGTCGCAGATAATGAAAGATGCCTTAATGATGAGCAGAAGAGATAGACCAGGTCTTTCCAGGTTTCTGATTGCTTCATACGTGTAGCATGTATTTGCCTATATATGAGCATGCTGACTCCCTTGTCTCCCCTGATAGGATGTGAGCTCCATGAGGACACAGATCATTTGGGATTTGTCCTTCTATTCTCCACACTTATGCCTGGAACATAGTAAATTCTTGTTGTCGTTGAGTCAATGATATGTCTGACTCTTCGTGAGTCCATTTGGGGCTTTCTTGGCAAATGTATGGAGTGGTTTGCTATTTCCTTTTCCAGCTCATTTTACAGATGAGAAGACCAAGGAAACCAGACTTAAGAGACATGTCCAGGGCTACACAGCTAGTAAGTGTCTGAGGCAGGATTTGAACTCAAGTCCTCCTGACTCCAGAGCTGGCACCCTATCCACTGCACCACCTAGCTGCCCTTGGTAGTAAATGCTTAATCAATGCTTATTGGTTGATTGGATAATAGGAGTGGATTTTGTGGGAAATTCTCAAGGGGCAAAGGCCTGAATCTTGTCTTAATGTTCTCCACCCAGACTCATATAAAGGCGCAGGAGACCAATAGACCTTCTGGATAATTGCTCTGTCTACATTTACTCTTGGCTTATTTCTACCAAGAAAATTATCCTTTGCTAGGAACTATAAACATGGACTGAGATCGATTCATAAATTAATTCATTGGTTGTGAAAGCTGGAAGAGACCTCAGAGGACACCCAGCATGACCATTTCACAGATGAAAAACTGAGGCCAAAAGAGTTTAATCTAATTTACCCAAAGTCATATAGCATGTTTCCAGCAGAGCTGGCACCTGAGCTGAGGTTCTTGATGCCTAGTCTGGTACTCTTGCCAGTGCAGAATTCTATATTCACTAGTACCATCACCCCCATTTTACAGATGAAGAAACTGAAACTCAGAGGTTGAAAGGCTTGCCAAACACCAATAATAATAATGGCTAGTATTTACATAGCATTTTCAGGTTCACCAAGTACTTAACCAATATTATATCTCCTTTGATCCTGACAACAACCCAGGAAGGTAGGTGCTATGACTATCACCATTTTACAGATGCAGAAACTGAGGCAAACTGACTTGTCTAGGGTCACATGGCTAATAAGAGTCTGAGACTGGATTTGAACTCAGGTCTTCCTGACTCCAGGTCCAGCCCACAATGCAAATAAGTGCTGGAGCTGAGACTGAAACCTTGGATTCAAAGACCATGGTTCTTACCACAATACAATGTGTATATGTGTGTATATACATAGATATTAAGCAGTAAGCTTTGTTGATGCCTTTTGTTTTTAATGATCATTTCTAGATATAAAACACCATGCTTCCTTTCTATACTTCCCACCCATCCAAGTTAATTCTCCTCCATAACCAAGAAATGTCGTTAAATAGAATTGACCAACATAATGGCCATGTCTAATACAATATGGTAGGTATCCTCCTGTGCCCACAGTTCCCAAACTCACCAATGAAAGGGTGGAGCATTACCTCATTTCTTCTATGATAACACTTCTGAAATTGAGCTTATAAGGTAACGTCATACGAAGTTTCTAGTGTAGACTGAGCAAGGCATCTTGGTAAAGTGGAAAGGATGTAAAGAAAAGATAAAAAATATACTCAATATTTTGTATTGACTAGCCCCAAGGACCATGGTCAGTTTCCTTTTAATGAACATTTTATGGAACGATAGAATCTTACAGCTGGAAGGCACTTTGGAGACCGTGGAATCCAATGCTCTCATTTCAGAGATGAGGAAAATTAAGGGACAGAGAGATTAAGACCCTTGCCCCAGGTCCAGCCAGATGGTGGTAGAGGTGAGTCTAGAACCTCAATCTTCTAAAATCAAGTCTGCAACTCTCGAAGTTCACAACTTTTTGAACACATCTGGATGAGTTTTGCCCTGTGGACAACTTTTAACACATCAGGGGAAAGCACTGGAGGAAGGAGCAAGGTCCTATTCCTGTTCCAAGAGGATGCCATATAGAATGCATGGCCATCCCCATCACTTGAAGACGCCCATGGCCTCTGAAGGTTTGTTGGAGAAACTGGGAATGTTTGGCCTAGAGAAAAAAAAGGCGGGAGGTACGGGGCATAACTTTAATGGTCTTCAATTATTTGAAGGCTGTCTCATGGAAGAGGGACTAAATCTGCTTTGTTTGGTCTGTCTCAGATGGAACTAGGAGAAATAGGGAGAAGTTAGGCAGAGTGAGGAAAGTCCTGGACCAGGAGTCTGACAGACCTGCCTTTGAATCTTGCTTTAGATGTTTATTAGATCCTGGACAGGGCACTTACTGCACCTCTTGGGGCCTCAGCTCCTTGTCTGTCAAATGAATGGATTGGACTTGATGATTCCTAAGGGCCCTTCCAGCTCAGAATCTATGATCCTATGAGATAAAACTATCACAGGGACAGTTAGATGCAGCAGGGGATAGAGTGCTAGAGTCAGAAAGATCTGAGTTCAAATCTTGTCTTAGATACTGTCTGTGTGACCCTGGGCAAGTCTCTTAACCTCTGCCTGCTTCAGTTTCTTCAGCTGTAAAATGGGGATAATAATAATAATGTACCTCTCAGAGTTGTTGTGAGGAACAAATGAGATCATATTTGTACAGCGCCTGGCACATAGGAACACTTAGTAAACACCTCTTCCCTCTCTCTCCCTCCCTCTCTCTCTCACTCCCTCCCTCCCTCTCTCCTTTCCTTCCTCCCTTTCTTCCTCCATTCCTTCCTCCCTCCCTCCCTCCCTTCCTTCCTCCCTCCCTTCCTTCCTTCCTTCCTTCCTTCCTTCCTTCCTTCCTTCCTTCCTTCCTTCCTTCCTTCCTCCATTCCTTCCTCCCTCCCTTCCTTCCTTCATTCCTTCCTTCCTTCCTTCCTCC
>CM053626.1:13277229-13321294 GCA_028646595.1 Phalanger gymnotis | reverse complement strand
CCTTCCTCCTTCCTGAGGTATAATAGCTGGAGAAAACTTCCTAACAATGAGCGCTATCCCAAAGTGGAATGCATGGCAATGGACTCCCCCTTATTCCGGCAGAAAGTGCATGACCACTTGGGACGTCGGAGAAGGAATCCTTTTTCAGGTATCAGTTGGGCTGGAGGGCCTCTGCGGTCTCTTACAATTCTACAGTTCTGTGATTCTTGCCTGTTCCACATCCTCCAAACACACTCCAGCTCCGGGGCAAGGCTGTTCTTGAATTCAGAAGCCCAAACGTTCCTCCTCTTTACCTGGATGTTCTTCATTCTCTTATGGTCATCCACCCTCCAGGCTGAAAAAAAATTTTTTTTTAAACCAGGTCCTTGAAATGATTAGGTCATCAAAGCAGTAATCAGTCCTTTGTGAATGTTCTATTGGAAATCAGGGGCTAAAAAAATCTAAGCGGCAAGAACTCAAACTCCCCTTCTTTTTTTGCGATGTCGTCCAGGAGAAAGGGTTCCGGAAGTGCCGGCGTAATTTGTATCTAATTTCAGCAAAATAATTATAGGCTGCCTCCAAATGAATGAGCAGCTAGGTATGGCTCCTAGCGGCTGCTTATTATAGCTGTGCCCCCTCAAGATAAATGCTTGCTATTTTTGGTCCCATGTGGGAAATCTCGAGGGCTCTGCCAAGCCGGAGAAAGTCGGCACCGCCTGCGTGAGCCACTATCTGGGAGGCAGGGTGCTGTTCCCATTCATTTGGGAGGTGCTGTTGACGTGGGTCCTTCTTCTATGGTAACTGATAGCTTCCTTCCCTTTCTTCCTGATGACCCACTCCTCCCCATCACAGAGATGACGTAATGTCGGGGATAGATAGAGCTCTGGGTTGGGAGCCAGGGAGGTCTAGCTTCAAATTCTGCTTTTAGTCATTCTAACAATAGCGAGTGTTTACATAACACTTCAGAGGGTTTGTGAAGTGCTTTCTACGTGTGTATGTTGTCGGCATTTATATAAGATTTTGAGTTTTGCAAAAACACTTTACAGATATTTTCTCATTTGACCCTGACAACTTGGCAAGGTAAGGGCTAATAATGTCTCCATTTTACAGGTGAGAAAACAAGCTGCTAAAGGTTAAATGACTTGCCCAAGGTCACATTGCTGTTGTCTGAGTCAGAATTTGAACTTAGGTCTTCCTGACTTCAAGTCCATTTCTCTTTTTATTACCCCGCCTTGCTGCCTCTGATACTGGCTGAGTGATCACAGTTGAGTCACAATGTCTCTGAGTCTCAGTTTCCCCGTCTGTAAGGAGCTCAGTGAAATGGAAAGAGCTTTGGATTCAGAGGACGACAGTTTATACATCCTATTTTAGTTTGACCCCGGACAAACCTCTCCGAGCCTCAGTTTCCCCATCTCCCAGAACCATTGGTAGGATGAAAGAAGACAATGTGGGTAAAGAGACTTGCAAACTTTCAAACCCCATATAAATGTAAGCTAGTGAACAATGTAACAGGCATGAAAGCTCAGCTGTAGAGCTGTGAGGGGCCTCAGATGATGTCGCCCCTCATTTTACAAATCGGGAAACTGAAGCCCACGGAGGCTGTGGTTTACCCAGTGTCAAGGATCTGAGATGAGATTTGAACCCAGGCACCATACAAATCCGGAAGTCTTTAAAAGCATGCCACAGTGCCTCTATTGTTATTGTGATTACTGATAATAATAATAATACATTACTCTGTCTTTAGTTTCCTCTTCTGTAAAATAAGTGGGGTCATAGCTTGAGAGATGGAAGAGACCTTGAAAGCTCTCTAGGTGGGGCTTCTGTCCATCCTTGGCCACCTTCATGCCACCCATCCCCCACCCTCTGTGGATCTGGCAGATAAGTTAATTATCATTTTTTTAATCTATTCAGGCATCTGTCTTGCCCTCTGAGGAGGGGTTGCTTTTAGCTGGGGCTACTTCCTGACATCTTAGTTTTGTTTCCATTTTAGAGATTGGAGAACTGAGGCCCAAAGAGGTGAGGTGAGCTGCCCAAACCTTCTGGTTCCAAATACAACATCCTTTCCTGACCACATTGGACTAGGTGACTTCTGAGGCTGCTGCCAACTCTAAACCTATGATCCTATTGAGACAAGGATGATGATGACTGGGGTGTTCCCCTAGCACACAGAGCTATTGTCAGGCTAAAATTCCTCTCTCTCTCTCTCTCTCTCCCTCTCTCTCTCTCCATTCATTCATTTATTTGGCTGTCTACTTATCTAGCTATTGATTTATTTATCAATTTGTTTTATTTACTTATTCACTTGTTTATCCATCTATTTACTGACTCATTCATTTATCTATCTGTTTTTATTTATATTTAATACAAATATATACACAGTATATACATATATAATAAACTTGAAGTTAAGTGATTATATATTATATTTATATATTATAGAAAATTATATATGTGCCTATATAATATATGTGCATGTATGTGTATAGGAGTACATATAATAGTTTTATTTATTAGCTAGTATATATATGCATGCATAGACATACACATATATAAACACATAAAAATATATTTTAATGTAAATATATACACACATTATATTATATACTTATATAATACAAGTTGAAGTTAAGTAATTATATATTTTATTATATTTATTTATATATTATAGATAATTATATATGTGCCTATATAATATATGTGCCTGTATGTGCATAGGAGTATATATACTAGCTTTATTAGCTAGTATATATACACATGCATAGACATACATACATATAGACACATAAACATGTGTATGTGTCAATGTACAAGTATATGTGTGTATCTATGTCTATATATAGAGGCGGATGGCTGGTATGATGGAGAAAGCACTGAACCTAGAGATAGCAATTCCTGAGTTCAAATTCAGCCTCAGACACTTACTAGCTTGTGTGACTCTGGGTAAGTTGCTAACCTCTGTTTTCTCAACTGTAAGATGAGGGTCAAGGTTTTAATTCTGCCTATCCCACAGTTTTGTGAGAATTAAATGAAAATAAAATATGTGTAAAGTGCTTTGCGAACCTTAAAGCGTCATGGAAATGTCAGCTAGTACCATTACTAATAATTACTGCAATTATTGGGCTGGAGACCAGGAGATACAGGTTTTCATCCCAGGTCTGCTATGAAAGATGGATGCATGAATGAATAAAGAAGCATTATTAAACACTTATTATGCATAAGTATTCTGCTAAGTGTGAAGATACAGATACAAAAAGAATGACAGGCCTTGCCCTCAAGAAGCTTACATTCTAATAGAGGAAGACAACACAGAAAGGGAAGAAAGTGTTGGTCCGGGAGGTCACAGGGATGGTGGGTGGAGCCAGAGGGCAGTCAATTGACACACCCTTTCCAGAACTAATAAAACTAGTGATTTGGTTTTTTGGGGGGAGAATTTCCCAGAAGAATCCAGCCTACTTTCCCCCTCCTCCTCCTCTTTCTCCTGCTCCTGTTCGACTCTGGGCTGAAGTCACTGTCTATCTGTACTGAGTAGACTGGAAAGCTTCCAGTACGTGAAATGAAGGGTGTATGTCAAGAGGTCAGGGTGAAAAGATGGGTGCATGCAGGGTGTTACAGGGAGGTCAGGGGTAGAGGGGGAAAAAACAACCCCCCTTCCCCACCGGTTATCCTCCCCCTCTTTTCCTCTCTCTCCTCCCCTTCATCCCTGCCCATAGATATTGTAATATAAATGAGCACAGAATCATTTAAAAGTGCTCTCTCCCCTCTCCTCACCCCCCCTATTAGTGGCAGAACAGGGAGGTTTTGATGAACTTTTTGAGGAAGGTGCTTGGGTGGTGGGGGAGGTGTTAATTGAGATATACCAGGTTGTCTCCAAATAAAATATGTCAATTACAAAAAAGAGAGACAAATGGTCAAGTTTATTCTTGCACTGAGCAAAGGTATAAAATAAAATCCACATGCCTGGCACCCAAGGATTTGTTTTTGTTTTGTTTTTCATAAGAAAGGGCTATGAGCAGGATTTCTTTAGGAACCTGACCTTGGGATGTCCATTAAAAAGGTCAGGAACATTCTGGTGAATAGACCTCCAGCACAGTGCCTGGCATACAGTAGGTATTTAATACATGTTTATTGACTAATTTGCTGACCTCACAGTCTCAGGAAGGACCCAGAAGAACCAGGAGACTTTAGGGACCATCCAGTCCCATCCTGTCATATGACAGATGAGGAAAGAGAGATTGTAACCTAACCCACAATCACACAGCTAGTTAATCAGATGACCAGGCCTATGACCCATGTTCATGACTTCATATCCCGTGGAGCATTTTCCACTGGACTCCAATCCTTTCCAAAGAGACCTCTGATAATTAACTCATAGTTAACTCACGCTTCACAGGGCGTCTGGTCCAAACTATACCTGAGACAAACTCTCCCCTACAACATCCCTGGAAAGTGATCATTCATTCTGCCTTGGCTTGGTGATACCCAAGGAACTCGCTTCTGGCTTTGGAACAGGTCTAAATGTTAAGAGACTTCTCTGATTGTTTGGCAAAGTTCTGTGCTCCTGGGTGAGGTGGGTGGGGGTGGGCTAGACATGTTTCATAGTTTCACAGAAATCACCCTGGGCTCCATGAGACCTGAGAGCAGTGAGTTCATGGGTGCTATGCTCAAGGAGAGGCTACAGGTCATGGGTGGGGGGCAGGTGATGAGGCAGCAGTGATGTTAGCTAATATTGCTTTCAGTTTTTAGGTGGAGGGTCAGAGGATCATAGAATGTTGCCCCTGAAAGGGACTTCAGAGATCATCTAGTCTGAATTCTTCATTTTACAAATAAAGAAACTGTGGCTCAGGGAGGAAGTGCTTGTACAAAGTCATGCCACCAGGTAGAAGCAGAGCTCTGAGTAGACTCCACCCAAGCTTTCTGCTTCCAAACCCAAGGCTCTGGCAGAACAGATGGTTTCTGGGTGGCCTCCCCTGACTTGGAGGGATTGGTCGCTCAGGATGCTTGCAGTTTCCTGCCAGGGTACACAGGGAAAAGGCCACGGGGCCACATGGGGGCTGGGTGACCTTGCTCCTACCTGACCCAAGGCTCAGAGGGAGGCATTTGCCCCAGAAGCTGTGAGCCCAGGATTTCCAGCCCTGTTCTTTCCTCCCTGTGCCCTTGTCACTGGTCAGGAGCCTGGAAAAGCAGAGCTGGATTTTCTCCTCAGGCTTTTCCTATGACAAATGCCTGTGTCACTGCCCTCAGGCTCCAGATGAAACTTTGTGCACAGATCTCTGAGTCACTCAGCAGAGATCCTGAGTCAGGTCAGAGATAATTACCTCCCTCTCTCTCTGTGGCCTGTTTCATCTGTAAACTAGAGATAAGAAAGGCAGACCTCCCAAAGATAGTGTGCGCTTTTCAAGTCCTTCAAGCTCTGGGGAAAACAGGAGTGAGAGAAAGCACAGAGGGAGGCGTGAAGAGCCACAAGCCCATGAACACAGAGAATAACTGACAAACAATGTGAGCATGGATTTCTACAGTCCCAAGCTCAAAGGATCATAGATTGGACCTTACAGGTCATCCAATCCAACCCTCCCCCCGCCCCCCACATTTTTTCAGATGAGGAAACCCCCTCATTTTACAGATGAGGAAACTGAGACCCAGGGAAATTAAGTGATAAGTGGGATCACAGATAGGACTATGACTCCACCATCACACTCAATAAACATTTGTGAAGAGACTCCTATGTGGCTGGAGACACCTCGATAAACACTAACCAGTCCCTGTCATCAAAGGCTTTCACAGTCCCTTGCCTCCCAGAAATCCTGTGAGTTAGATAGGTAGGACAGGTTTTATTCTGCCTAATTTGAAGATGAGAAAACTGGGCTTCAGAGAGATTCAGACTTTGCCATAGTCTCCTGGCCATTCAAATAGTAAGCTCCTTGAGGTCAGAACATTTTGCTTTTGTCTTCAGGCCTCCAGTACCTTGGAGAGTGAGTGCCTGATACCTTTGTGGGTAGATAATAAAGAGATGCCAACTTGAACTGGCAAGACTGGAGTTTGAATGCAGGTCTTTTGACTCTACAGCCAGCATGTTTTCTACTGTGTCTCTATGTCTCTGTTGAAGAAAGGTCAGTGGAAAGATTCACAGGAGGCCTCGTGTTTACTCATGCCTATGGGCAATATATCTCTCAATCTCCTTGGGGACTCAGTTTCCTACCCTGCAAAATGAAAGAGTTGGTCTAAATGATCCCTTAGGTTCCTTCAGCCCAAATCCCAGTGATTCTATGATTGTTTGAGGTAGGTTAATGTGGCTGCCCAATGGCCTCTTAGCAATGGCCATGCTCTTGGGGCCCTGTGCCTAGGCAAGGATTAAAATGCTCCAGATAATGACCATCTGTCAAAGTCCCAGTGCAGGGATTCAGTACATGAGTTAGAGTTTGTGACTGTTTCATCTCCCATGAGTCACCTCTAGCAGCTGCCCTTACTGGGCCAAACTGGCCACCTCCAATCCCCAGGGAGAGTGAAAGCATTAGGCCCTGAGTGACTCAGGCCAGGTCCGTGTGGATGGTCAACTTGGTCCTTGTTTGGTGCCTACAATGAGCATGTGCTTTTCTGGGGACTTGTGATGAGAGATGGGAGAGAAGGGGAGGAACACAGGTACTCACATGACATCAACAGACATAGGATGAACCCCTGTGGAAGACTCACAGAAGGCCAGGAATGTTCCTTCCCTCCTTACCTCCACCTCATAGAGTTCCAAAGTTAACTTCAAAGTTCAGTTTCAATGGTGCACAAGGCATTTCCTGGTGCCCCCAGGTGGTTAATGCCTCTCCCCACAAATTACACGGCATTTGGTCTGTACTTGGTGTACACTTTTAAGTGTACATATTGTCCCCTCCAATACAATGTCACTCACATGAAGGCAGAGTGGGCTTCATTTTTCTGTGTCCTCGGCCCCTCACCCAGTGCCTGGCACAAAGTCAGCACTTATACTTGTTAAGTGCTGATAAGAAAGTGTGATAAGAAAGCATTTGGGAGAGTTATTGGCCAGAGGATCTCAAAGGTCATCTAGTCCAACTATCTCAGAAGATATGAGTTCAAATCCAGCCTCAGAGGCTAGCTGTATGATCCATGTCATTTAACCTCTCTTGGGCTCAGTTTCTTTATCTTTAAAATGGGGGTAACAACAGCATTTAGTTTCACAAGAAAGTTGTGAGGATCAAAAGTCCTAAATAAAGGACTTTTTAAAAAACCTTAAAGCCTGATATAAACTGCTAGCAGTTGTCATCATCATTATCATCATCACCACCACCATCACCACCAAAACCACAACCATCATAATTATCATCACCATCACCACCACCATCATCACCATTAAAACCATGGCCATCATCATTATCATCACCATCACCATTATCCTCATCACCACCACCACCATCACCATCAAAACCACTACCATCATCATTATCATCACCATCACCATCATCACCATTACCCTCATCATCACCACTATCACCATCATCATTATCCTCATCATCACCACCACCACCACCATCACCATCAAAACCACTACCATCATCGTTATCATCACCATCACCATTACCACCATCATCATTATCCTCATCATCACCACCACTACCACCATCATCATTAAACCCATGGCCATCATCATTATCATCACCATCATAATTATCCTCATCATCACCATCACCATCACCATCAAAACCACTACAATCATCATTATCATCACCATCACCATCATCATTATCCTCATCACCACCACCACCACCACCATCATCACCATTATCATTACTATTATTTTACAGATAAGAGAACTCAGCCTCCTCCAACAGTCTGAGTGGCTTGTCTACAAGGTCCCACAGATAGTGAAAGATGAAGGATCTGAATCCAGGTCTTCTGACTCCCAATTCAGTATTCTTGTAATGGGAAGAGTGCTAGATTTGTCAGTAGACAACATGGTTTGACTGTACCAGCTGACATGAACACTCTGAGCCCCAGTTTCTTCATCCATAAGATGAAGCTGTTGGACTATATGATCTCTAGGATTCCTTCTAGCTCTAAATTGGATGATTCTCATTTTACAGATGGGGACACTAAAGCTCAGAGACTTGTTTGGTGGTCACAGTGCTGGGGCCAGGGAATTACCTAGGTAGATCTTAGATCCAAAGCAGAAAGGGATCTCAGATGCTTTCACATCCAAATCCATCATTTTACAGAAGAGGAAACTGAGGCACAGGGAAGTTGAGTGACTTACCTTTGGTCACACTGAAAAAAGTCTCAGAGGCACAATTTGAATACAGGTCCTCTGACTCCAGCATCTGGCTCTTTTCAGCATACCTTACCAACTAATAGACCCTCAAGTTGGGCAGTGGATGACCAAGAATCCTCAAGGCTGTGAGAGAACAGCTCATTCTGAGAAGACTTCTTTTTAAAAATGAGTTTTTAATAGTATTTATATAGCAATAGTTTTCCTTAGTATCCCTCCCCTTCTGTCTCCGAGAGACTCACTTCATGTAACAACTAACGGCATTTTTAAAGAAAAGAAAGGAAAGAAGGGAGAGAAAAGAGAAAGGAAGGAAGAAAAGAAGAAAAAGAAAGACAAAAGAAAGGAAGAAAGGAAAGAAAAAGAAAGGAAGGAGGGAAGAAGGAAATGAAGGAGGGAAAGGAAGGAAGAAAAAAAGAGAGAAAAGAAAGAAAAGAAGAAAGAAAGGAAAGAAAGAAAGAAGGAAGAGAAAAACAAAGAAATAAAGAGAGAGGGAGGGAGAGAGGAAGGAAGGAAAAAAGAAGAGAAAAGGAGAAAGAAAGAAGGAAGGGAAGGAAGGAAAGAAGGAGGAGAGAAAAATAAAAGAAGAGAGAAAAATAAAGGAAGAGAGAGGGAGGGAGGAAGGGTGGAAAGAGAGAAAGGAAGAAAAAAGAGAGAAGGACAGATGGATGGAGGAAGGAAGAATGGTAGGGAGGAAGAAAGGAAGGAAAGAAAAAGGAAGGAAGGAAGGAAGGAAGGAAGGAAGGAAGGAAGGAAGGAAGGAAGAGAAAAAGAAAGAGAAAGAAAGAAGGAAAACATCTGCATAGATGGTCTGAGCAGCCTTAAACATGAACAGCTGTCTCCTTCATCTGAGATAGACTCTGCAGTTTGGGGGTCCCCAGCCCAGCCCAGCCCAGTCCAGTCCCCCCTTTTAAAAAGCAGTGCCATTTTCAGGCCAGTTTCCACTAGAGGGCAGGCAGAGGAAGGGAGAGCGGAGGAGGACAGGCATTCCTGCCCATTAGGGAGCCTCTCGCTGCCATGCCCGATACAGAGCTGATTCATGCCCCTCTGATAACCAGGCCCGGCTCCCAGGCCAGTCTTTTGTCATCAAAGAGATGCTGTAGGCTTGACGCACATGCCATGGGTATGCAGCCCAGAGTCAAGGGTAAAAGGCACCATTTATAGCTGCAATTAAATGTCTAATTTTCTTCAAATATTGACTGTGGTTTTACTCACCCTAGCCAAGTCTAGCCTCAATTATCCTGAATAAATGAGTTAACAACTATATGGTTTTTTATTTTTTGTGCTGTCTTAATGGGGGAGGGGAAGAGGATGGGGAGGGGGAAGGAAATGTAATAGTCAGGATATTAGGGTCATGGATTTACACTGGAAGGAGCTTGGGGGCTGTCTGGTCCAATCCTGCCATTTCATAGGCCAGGAAACTGTGGTCCAAGGAGGATATGGTATTTGTCTAAGGTCATACGGGGTTTGAATTTTGAATCCTAAATCCCCAGTTAGAACTCTTTCCAGTGGGACTTCATGAGTGGGAAGAAAGGAAGGGAAGTGACCAGTGGAGATAGCATTTCTTTCTTCTTTGGGCCGTAGGCGCCAATCTTCATAAGCTGTTGCCTCCCTTCCCATACCCAACCAAATTAATCTCTCCAGCTGTGAGCTGAGATGGACCCTAATTAGACAGCATATGTATAGTCCACCAGGGACTCAGTTATCACCTCTACGCAAATGACTCTTAGGTCTATTTATCCATTGGACCTTCCCCTTGTCTCCACTCACACAGTGAATATGGTCTCCAGCTTCCTGGTTTTCTTTGAGACTTGGCTCAACTCTCCTTGAAATCCACCCCAATCCTCCCTCCTGCTAGTCCCTTCCCTCCAAGATAACTGTCCATTTACACTGTATATATCTTATCTGTACAATTTTTAAATGTTGTCTCCCTCATTAGAATGTGAGCCTCTTGAGGGGAGGGCCCACGGTTTTGCCTTTCTTTATGTGTACAATTCTTAGCACGGTGCCTGGTACTTTGTTATCGTTCAGTCGTTTGTTTCAGTCATGTCATACTCTCCATGATCTCATTTGGGGTTTTCTTCCCAGAGATACTGGAGCGGTTTGCTATTTTCCGCTCCAGCTCATTTTACAGATGAGGAAACGGAGGCAAACAGGGTGAAATGACTTGCCCAGGATCACTCAGCTAGTAAGTGTCTGAGATTTGAATTCATGTCATTATGATTCCAAGACCAGAACTCTGGCTATTATACCATCTAGCTGCCTGGTACTTAGTGAGCCTTTAATTCCCGTAATTGCTCATTGACTGACTGACTGGTGGGCTGTATCCCAAACCTTTCCAGTGTGGTGAAGCCAACCAGAGCTTGTGCTCCCCTAGCACAGTGTTCCAGAACCCTTCCTCCTCTCCCAGTCTTCCTTAGCGCCTTCTGCCTGAGATTCTCTCTAATTTATGCTATATGTATCTCATTGGTAAAAGTAGTTTGCATGTAGCCTCTTGCGTTAGACTGTGAAATTCTGGAAAACAGCCACTTTTCATTTTATTTTGTGTGTGGGGGTGCTTTTCATTTGTTTGCTTTCCTTTGTTTCCCTAGTACTTAGCACAGTGCTGACACCTAGTAGGTGCTTAATAAATGCTTATTTATTTGACTTGATTGTGTGTATTGGGCAAGTCATTTTACTTCTCAAATCTCAGTTTCTTCATCTATAAAACGAGGGCAGTTTTTATTAGCTCAGAAGGTCTTTTTCCAATCTTTCACTCTCAAGTCCAGAGCATCATCCACTCAGAGGCCGTTCCTGCCTCTGATGCTCTACCTAGACCCACCTGGAGGCTTACTCTATCCTTGCCTCACTCACCACTAGCAAAGGACATAGTGGGGCTAGCTTTGGCCACTTGGTGCCTTTTGAATGCACTTCCATTTCTGGCTCCACAGCCAGTCAAAAGTCCTTTTAGGGTTCCAAGCAGTAAGAAGAAAAGAAACAGTGATGGAATATCTGAACAGGCTCCAAAGGCCATGGAGGGGATTGATCAGGAAGAGCCTTCGTGGGCTTCCACCAGCCAGTCCTCCTCCCTACCCCCCTCCCCAACCTTTAGGTCAGGCTCAGTAGAAAAGTAATGGGCTTTGGAGTCAGAGTGGAACACAGGGCAAGTCTTTTCCCTCTCTCAGTTCCCTTTCCTATAAAGTGAAGGGACTGGACCAGATGGCCTCTAAGGCTCCTTCCAGCTCCAAATCTAGGCTCTCGTATTTGTGCCAGCTTGGTGTAGTAGATAGAGTCCTGGACCAAAGAGTCAGTCAGTTATCAATAAGCATTTATTAAGTGTGTGCTACGTGCCAGTCGTTGTGCTAAGGAGGACCTGGTTTCAAATCATTAGGCACAAATACTAGCTGTGTGATCTGGGGCAATTTTGCTTAACCTCTCTCAACTTCAGTTTATTTATCTGTAAAATAGACATTATCATAGCGCTAACCTCACAGGTCATGTTGAGGATTGAATCAGATAATGTATGTAAGGTGCTTCACAAACCTTAAATGACAATATAAATGAGAGCTCTTATTATTGCCCAAAGTTCACAGAAGCAGGATCGGGCAGGTCTTGGGATTTGAACCCAAGGACTGACTCCAAATCTGTAACTTTTCCCATCCTAAGATACTGCCTAGACGGCTTTCTTTCTCTGTCTCTCTGTCTCTCTGTGTCTCTGTCTCTGTCTCTCTCTCTCTCTTGTCTCTCTGTCTCTGTCTGTCTGTCTCTCTGTCTCTCTCTCTCTCTCTCTCTCCCCCTCCTCAACTCCCCCCTCTCTGTATCTCTCTCTCTTGTCTCTATTTTCCCCTTTGCCTTTTTGCTTCTTATTCCTTCAGTTGCTACCCCTTTTCATCAGGACGATCAGCTCATGAGATCCAGGGGATTTGGTGGTTCTTTTCCTCCACTTCTCCACCTAGAACGTCCAGGGAAAAGAAAAGCAACATCAGCAGCTGACACTGTTGGTAGGAACTTCTGTTTTTGATGAACTCAAATGAATCTTTGGTATCTCAAATCAAAGTGATTAGAATGGGAACAAACCCAAACAGTCAATACTGAATGTGCAAACCTTTCAAAAATGGATCATTTTGCAAGATAAGAGTTTATTCAAA
Source organism: Phalanger gymnotis (assembly GCA_028646595.1). Lineage (NCBI taxonomy): Eukaryota > Metazoa > Chordata > Mammalia > Diprotodontia > Phalangeridae > Phalanger > Phalanger gymnotis. The sequence continues at coordinate 13,308,925 of CM053626.1, read as the reverse complement.
GAAGTCAGAATTCCTATGCAAGTCCCATTCATTCAGGAGACTTTCGTGAATGTCTCTGGTGATTTCACTCAATGGCCATTGTGGCAGAGAAATGCCAGTCCCCTCTCCCAGCATGATCTCTAGCCACTCTGACGTATACAACTGCCCTCTCAAGAATGATATAAAAGTGAGCATTTTCAAAGATGGCACAAAGCAATTCATCTCAAATCAGCTGATTTTTAGTTATAAACACAAACAGGCTTGAATGTATTTGGACACAGATGTGGCTAGAGTTTTCAGATGCCATTATCTGAAGGTACTCTACCAATATCACAGAATGTCGAGAAAAAGAGACCATCTGATTGGCTATTCAGACTGACAAAGAAAGCCAGCGGAAAGCCCCACACTCAAGAGGCAGCCTCATACGGCGAAATTCTCTTTTACATGTCAACATCTTCTGACCTTGATTTTTCAAATGCAAAAAATGGATATTGATTTAATTCAAATAAACTCATTTTTTAGATAGCCTGGGAGTTTGGAATTGCAATGACCCACTTGAAGGGGCCTGAGGTTTCTTTCAATCAACTCTTAAGTAATCACTGCTTTTCTTTATTAAAAAAAAAAGCTCAATTTCTTGTCTGTATTTTAGCTCTTTAATGAACTAACTTGTCCCTTTTATACTGAAGCAAATGCATTCTCCAGTATGCAGACTGCCTGGTCATTTCTGTACCCCTTGGAAAATGTCCAGATGACAGCTTCAGTGCTCTCTCTGTCTCTGTCTCTCTCTGTCTCTGTCTCTATCTCTGTCTCTCTCTGTCTCTGTCTCTCTGTCTCTGTCTGTCTCTTTCTGTCTCTCCGTGTCTCCCTCTGTCTCTCTGTCTCTGTCTCTCTCTGTATGTGTCTCCTTCTATCTCTATCTCTCTGTCTCTCTCTCTGTCTTTCTCTCTGTCTCTTTTCTCTCCCCCCCACCCCATCTCTCTCTATTTTCCCTTTTGCCTTTTTGCCTCTTATCCCTCAATTGCTACCCCTTTTCATCAGGATCTCTGGGTATTCACTCTCAAAGCCTGATTGATGCCTGAGGCTGCTTAAGAGTTGACAGTATAAAATGCATGAAACAAAGTATACAGGATTACAAAGAGAAACAATTATACAGAAATCAAGATGTCAGTTTTTCCCATCCAAGTTCCCAGACCCTCTGAAAGTGATCCATGTTCCCCTTCAGGGGGATTCTAGGTTAGGAGCCCCTAGTACACAACATCCATTGAATCCTAATAGTCTCCCATTTCTCAGCCAGGACAAAGATGGCATAGGCTTCATTCTCTGTGTTCTGGACTTCTTATTGGCCAAGGGAACAACGGGGAGGTAAGGGCCCCCGAGGAAGATGAATGACATCCCCTTCAGTCTTTCATTGCTGCCAGCCCTAGAGATGGGGGAGCTATTGTGCCAGAGGGGCTTTGGGCCTGGTAGGGCTGGGGACAGGGGAGATGCTAACCAGGGGCTCTTCTCCTCCTCAGCATCTGAGCCAGTATAGTGGCTGCTCACTGTTTTGGCTCCTTTTGTTTGTTTGGGAAACAGTTCTCCCAGAATAATTATTTGCTTGGGACACACCTCATATGACATGGCCTCATTTTGTTTTGGGAATCTCCCTGAATCTAAGCTTGCTATAAGCTCTGGGAAACAGAGGACGGCGTGCCAGGGGATGTGGCACAGGAACTTCATGCTTGGGGCTAAAAGGGCGGGAGTAGTTTCACATCACAGCCTAGAGAGTCAGACTTGGAGTCAGAGGAACAGGAGTTCCAATGCTATCAAATTCTTACTGCTGTGTGACCCTGGGTAGGTCACTAGCCTTTTTGAGTCTCTGTTTCCAGAATAAAACAGATCTCAGCACCTCTCCTCGTAGAGATATGGTGAGATTTGAATGAATTTATATTGTGTGTGGGAAACCTTAAAGCTGTGTAAGAATGCTGCCTGTCGTTATTGGAGAAGCTTTGCGAGAAGATGATTTGGAGTCAAAACGCTCCTGGACAAGTCTCATAACACCTTGAGTCCTCAGTTTCCTTACTTGTAAAACAAAGGAGCTGGATTCGAGGGCTTCTCAGGTGCCTTACAGACCTGGATCTATGTGGGTACAACTTGAGGATGTGCATTCGAAAGCCAGACTGCTTCCTGATTAGACGTGTCACCTGCCCCCTTCTGAGACTGTTTCCTTGTGACCTCTAAGCTTCCTGCCAGATTCAAAGTCTCCTGACTCTTTAAACTTCCTTTTCTGCATTTACCTTTCCCCTCACATTCCTTACCTTAAAAGCCCTGAGCCTAGAAGTGGTATAGACTTACCCCATTGCTCTAAATTTCCCCCAGATACATCCAATCCAATCAATGACCTTTGGCTCTGCCACTGATGACCTGAGTGACTCCGGGCAAATCCCATCTCTTTCTTGGTTTTCAGCATCCTCATCTATTAAATAAGCAGCTTAGTTGAGGCATTCTCCAGGGTCCTCTCCCTGCAGCTCTCAAATTATGTGATTGTCTTGGTGTGCCTGAAGCTGAGGATGACACGGCCGGTTATGTTAGGGCATCAGCCTGCCCGGATTCATCACAGCCCTGGCTTCACTTACATTCCTAGAATTGGTGAATGATAGCATCACAGGGCTAGTAGGGCTGGAAGAGACCACAGAGGACCTGTGGACAAGCTGGTGAAACTCTGACTCTGCTTGTGGAACAGGAGGAGGAGGAAGGGGGAGGGAAAAGGAAAAAAATGAACTTTTTAATTTTTGCTTTTCATGCTAATTCCCTTAAGAAGGAGCGCCATAGTGCATGAGTGGACCAAATGAAGACAGTGGGGAAAGGCTAGTCACTGGCTGCTAGAGAGGAGAAGGGGTCCTGAGAAGGAAAACTCTTTCTTTTCCAACTGGAAGGGAGGAGAAAAGAGGGAGATGCTCTTGCCCTACTGGGTTTTTTTTTTGTGTGTATGTGTGTGTCTGGCTGGCCCCACTCACTTTTATGTTGTCAACCAAGTCAAGGCATATACGTGAGCCTGGCTGACGAACTCATGCGGACAGTGAGTGACTAGACTATTGCCGGGGCCTTTGTCAAAGCAACTTTTGTCCCAGAAAATGTGATTTCTTCTCCAACAAAAGAACTATATGGACAGGCCCAGGGCTGCTGGTGAGATCTGTTACTCAAATTGCACAGGCAGTAATGGAAAAACATGAATCTGAACAGTGGGAAGTAAAGTGAACTCAGTGCCAATAAGACCTACAATCAGGATCTTTGTCCCCAAATGCTGGGACATCCTGGCTTCCAAAGCCCTGCTCTTCAACATCCATTATGTGAGGGAAAGCAGCTGAATTGGGCTGGTAGGACACAAAGCCTTCGGAATTAAAACAAGGATTCTTCATTTTCTCCCTCATGGGGTCATCTCCTAGGTTCTGATATGTTCTCATTCCACAGGGCTTTTATCTCTATAATAAGATGCTGTATAAGATGGGTTCAAATCCTGTCTGTTGACACTTAACAAATGTATGACCATGGGTAAGTCAGGGTCCTTATCTGTAAAATGGAAATCATAATACCTAAATCATCTATGTTGTACGTCAAAAGGAGATAGTGCATGTAAAGCACTTTGGAAACTTTAAGGTGTTTAGAAAGACCAGTCATTATAATTATTTTTATTATTATTTTACTAAAATTCTGGTCCTTGTGGTAACTTCCTCTCTTTTCGCCTTGGAAGGGGGTCATATTTTAGCCCTTGATTCTGATTCCAGGAGAAGCTGAGGTTTATACCCATGGTAGAGTGCCTTCATATGCCTCCACCTGCCTCTGAGAAGCTTAGCTTAGTTGCTGGACCAAAGGGGACGCTGAGCAGTTGGCCAAAGCTCCTCTGGTAGGGACAACCACAAAAACACATGGACCTAAGGTGAGAGTTCAGAAGTCCCTTTGGTTGAGGTGCTGAGTTCGAAGGTCAGCAGCTCCATAAGTAGAGAGAACACCAGCCTTGGAGACAGGACCTGGCTTTTAAGCTGGACTCTGCAACTTCTTGCTCATGTTTCCTTGAGCAAACCCCTTCCTGTGTGATCTGTAAAAGGGGGGTTGTGCTAGATGGCCTCTGAGGTCGCTGCTGCCTCTACATTGGTGATCCTATGATTCTATGGACTCTGCATCCGCCATATTGGTCAGTCAGCCAGACAGGACAATTCTGGATTCCAACTCCTTGGCTAGCCTGTCTAAAGGGTCACTAGAAAAAAATAAATAAGTGTCTTTTGTGGAGTCTTACCCCATTCTTCCTCTTTCTTCCTTCTCTTTTTCTACATTCCACTCTCTTTTCTCCAAGCTCCATGAGTCATGTTTTTTTTGCTAGCATCCTGGCTCCAAATATCCTTCCATTTCCATTTTCCAGGGGAGTTTTTTCAATTGGCCCACACCTGATGGCTCCTTCTTCTAAGGTTGCATCCAGCAATGTGGAGCAGGGCAAGAAAGCTGTATGGAGTCCCAAGATCCATGTTTAAATTCTGGCTCTCCCACATCTCCTCCCCACTCCCGCCCTACCCCGTATGAATTTGGAAAAGTGGCCTCAATACTCTGGGCTTGTGTTTTCAATAAAATGAGAGCTCTTGTTTACCTCCAAAATCTGCTTCAGGTCTAGATTTATGTTCCTCTGGGCTCCTACCTGGTTTCACCCATGAGCCATAGGAGCATATTCCCAAGAAGAGACTAGTGAGGCAGCTAGATGGTGCGGTCATTGGAGCTTTGGTCTTGTGTTCAAATTTGACCCCAGTCACAAGCTATGTGACCCTGAGCAAGTCACTGAACTTCAGTAGAAGCTTCCATTTATTCATATGTAAAATGGGGTGGGGATGGATATGATGGTCCCTAAGGTCCAATCCAGTTTGACATCCATGATTTTATGTTCATTTTTCCCAGTTAGAAGCAAAGAGATATGGGCTAGATCTACTCCCTGTATCTCGTGGAGCTAAAATCTGTTTACTACCTCTTACCAACCCAGTGATGCTTTCCCTCTGCCAGCACTTTGGGGACTTGACAGGGAAGGATGAACTTCACCTTCAGCCCTGTCCCCAATCTCCTTTTGGGGTCCAAGCTACCATCCCAAGCTTGCTTTTCAAGCTCTGTCTCCTTCCACAGCCATCCACAATCTTAACATTATACCAGACGTGCCAGTTTTCACCTCATCCACCTGGTATTGTGTAGGCATTGCCTGGTTCAAATTTGAATATTCCAGTATCCCGACTTCCTAGATATTTTTGCTTCCCTTGGAAAAAAAACTTGCCAAGTCAAGCAGAAACTGAATATCCTACTGAATCCCAACCAATGACTCTGTAATTGAATCATAGAACTGACAACCAAGTGCTGGAGGGGACCTTTAGAAGTCCCCTCATCCAACACCCTCTTCCTGACTCCAGACGACTAGACACTTAGAAACCAGTATTTATTTCCAGTGTTTGTGATGGGAGATCTCCTGGGAAAGTCTGAGCTGCCCTGGCAGGCATTTGGCCTGTGGTAGCTTGACCTGTGGTTCATCTGAGTGTCAGGGAGGAGCAATCCCCTCCCTCACCAGCTGCCAAACTCCATATTCCTCCCAGTGTCTCTCCACCTTCTGAGGGCATGGACAATCCCCAGAGACCCCACCCTGAAGAAGCTCCAGGGCCCAGAATTCCACTCAGGATCCTAGAGGTGTGTCCCATTTTGTGGGCAGAGGTGTTTCATCTCTGGGCATCCAGGAAAGGATGACTTACAGAGTACGGTAAAAAGACATAACACAGCATTTATGCCACACCACCAAAAAAAAAGGCATTAAAAAGATGGGTGTGGTGGACACATCTGGTTTTGATCCTAGTTGCTCCAGAAAGAAGACAGCCAAAGTCATTTCAGCAAGCAGAGAGGGCAAAGCTCATGTGAATAAACAGTGTCTAGGGCTCCTGCCTAGAACAGACTTTCCCACACTCTTCATGACATTGTCTCTTGGACAGAGGACAGGAATTCTAAGTGACGGACCCAGGAATCCTCCAGTGGGAGACGGCTCTCCACACATTTGGTATCGGAATCTTGGACGGTCCCACAGGAAGAAACACCGGGGGCCTTTTCTGAGTGGGGTGGTATCTTGGCAAATACTGCTATGGTCAGCTCTGCATTGAGAAGTAGGAGGAGACCCGCCTCTGTGCCAGGCTGGCCAGGGGAACATGATGTGACTTTGGCCTAGTGTGATTTCTTAAAGGCTTATACAGTATTTGGTATTCCCAGAAGGTCTCCCTTGTAAGCACTAGCTAGGCCTGCTTCAGATGTGATGCAGCCCATTCAGGGAGGAATGGCCTGTCTACAGGGAAAAGACCACTGGTTCTGGCTTCAGAGGACCTACCTATGGCACACTACCTGTATGTTTTTGGCTACTGTCTCTATCTATCTATTCATCCATCCATCCATCCATCTGTCTGTCTGTCTATCTATCTGGCCATCCGTCTTTCTGTCTACCTAGCTAGCTACCTATCTAGCTACCTATCTACCTGTTTTGTCTGTCCATATGTCCTTCTACTTGTCTATCTACTGTCTATTTCTCTACCTATTATCTAGTTACTTGTCTGTCTAGCTACTATCTATCTACCTGTGGGCCTGGAGTTAAAAAGACCCTAATTCAAATCCAGCCTCAGACACTGCGTGGCCCTGGGGAAGTCACTTAACCCTGTTTGCCTCAGTTTTCTCATCTGTAAAATGAGCTGGAAAAGGAAAGGGCAAACTACTCCAGGATTTCATATTAAGAAAACCCCAAATATGGTCACAAAGAGTCAAACATGACTGACAATGGCTAAACGGCAACACCTATTTATCTGTTTATCTATCTACCTCTTTATGTCTATCTGTGTATCTATCGACCTATCTATCTAATCTGTCTAAGTCAGGGGAGTATTGTTGGAGCAAATCAGTCAAATATCCCACACTCTACCTAAAGTTTAGTGATGAAAAACACTCTGCCCTGGTGCTCCTTTATAGGCCCAGTGCTTGGCATGCAGTAAGTGCTTAATAAATGCTGATTGGCTGGCTGACTAATTCACCTGTACCTTTGTAATAAAACCTTAACTCCCTGAGTGCAGAGACTTTCATTTTTGCCTTTGTATCCCCAGCACACAACAGGAGCATAATAAATGCTTTGTGAATTTCAGTGATAAGACTGCCTCTTCACGTGGTCTCCCGCGTCAGACCATGCCAGAAGGGACCACAAAGGTCATCTCGTCCGACCCCTTCATTTTGTAAACGAGGTGACTGAGATCCAGAGAGAGAATACCCAAGACCACATGGAGGCAGGATCCAGACTCAGGTCCTCTGATTTCCTAGTCTGTATTCTTCTCCTCCACCACGCTGTCTCACATAGAAAATGTTTCTCAGATAGAGCTCTCCAGCCCTCTTCTCCCTGGTTCTCTTGCCCAGACTCTAGTTTTTATATTTCAGGCTCAGTCTGTCAGAAGAATCTTTAGCACCTGGGCCTCTGACCCTCGTGGGAGTGTCGGGGCAGGGACAGGGGAAGGGGGGATATAAAGAGGAAGGTGACTCACTCATACCTCCAGGTATACTCCACTGGTCGGCAATTATGTCAGAAGCACACTGTTTTTAAAAAAAAGTTTGACTTTCAACTTACAAAACAACCAAGGTGAGTGACCCCAGGCAATTCAATTAACCTGGCAACCTCGGTTCCTCCTCTGTAAAATGGGGATAATAATGACACCTGTCTTATAGGGTCTTTATGAGGCTTCGATATAAATCGCATTTAAAACACTTTATGAGCCTCAAGGAGCCATATAAATGGGGCTTGCTGTCATTGCTGCTATTATCCCCATCTTCTGGTCTTTCCTATGGGAAAAGAAGATATGATTATCTTTCTTGCCTAAGAACAGGCTTTTGGACCAGAACAGCTAAGGAGTGCCAACCTCCGGAGTCGGCAAGATCTGAGTTCAAGCAAGGCCTCAGACACTTATTAGCTGCCTGACTCTGGGCAGGTCCCTAACCCCTGCTTGACTCAGTTTCTCCATCTGTAAAATGGGGATAATAATAGCACCTACCTCCAAGGGTTATTGTGAAGAACAAATGAGATGATATTTGTAAAGTGCTTGGCATACTCAGCCTGGCACACAGTAGGTGCTTACTAAATGCTCGTTTCCTTTCTTCTTGAGGTCCTCTCCAGCTCTAGGATTCTGGAATTCTTGCCAGTCCATCCTTTTTACAACTGCATTTCCCAATATTTGCTCACCAGCAGCAATGCTACTAGTGGAACAGGGTTAGAATCTTATATACTCCCTGCCGTGAATGGTTCTTTCTAATTTACTTTTCAAATGAACATGTGATTTGCTTCCAGGTACAACTTTTTTTTTTTTTACCTGCTAAATTGGTCTCCCTGCCTCAAGTCTCTTCCCCTTCTGAGTCACCCTCTGAGCAGCTACCAAAGTCATATTTCTAAAGCTCATCTCACCATGTCACTCCCTCACTAAATCAACATCGGTGGCTCCCCATTCCCTCCAGAATCAAATACACACCTTTTTGTCTGACACTTGAAGTCCTTCACAAACTGGCTCCAATAAACATTTTTGGTTTTGTTATACAAAGTCTTCCAAAACATTTTAAGCTTTGTTAGTTTAAAATTGGCTTTCTTGGCATTGTTCTTCACACATCCGCCATACTCTATACTCTTGGAACATCCACATGCTCCTTTCCCGAATTCTCCTCATCACTGGAGTTCCTTCCCAAATGGCCTTGTATTTATTTTGTGCATTCTGTGTGTCTGCTTCTTTGTGTAGATCCATACTCCTCTGCAGCCCACCCTGCCTAGGCTGGTTTGGCACAAGTCCAGTTGTCCCAAAGAAGCCATTCCAGCTCAGTAGAGCCTGCTGGAACATGCCTTCCTCCGACGTAGCGGTAGAGGAACCAAAGTCACTGCCACACCGCGATGAGGCGCTGAAGGAAGGGACATAGGACTTCTGCAAACCCACAGCAACACAGCAGTCACAGACCAGGCAATACTTGTTTGATTAGCCAAATGAAATGAGGAATCCACCATTCTGCAGGAAGGGAGAAAATGAGACAAGTTAGGGAAGGCCGAGAACTTACAATGCCCAGACGAACACAGTCGCCCTTACAAACAGGCACGAGAAGAAAGGGGAAGGAGCTGAGTCGATTTCTAGTGAGTTAATTCTAAGAACGAGCTTGCAGGAAAGGGACACAGCCCTTTTTCTAATCAATGATGAATAATCCTAAGCATACTGGGATAGAGCGATGAACTTGGAGTAAGAAAGACCTGAATTTAAAACCTGCCCAGACATGTGCTAGCTGAGTATTTGAGATCTGGGTCAGTTACTTGACTCTGCGATGTTGGGGTACCTGCCTCACAGAGCCAGGGCTGCTAAACTGCAGCCCTCGGGAGTGTGAGGCTGCATGTGGCTGGAGGGTTGTGTCTGACACCTCTGGCGGTGAGGCTCAAGCACTATCATGTAGGACAAATGCCTGGCCAACTTTAAAGTGCTACGTAGTATACAAATGCTAGCTACTGTTAATAGTAACAGTTATCACTTAGCGCCAGGAGGGCTCTTTGAGTCCTGCCCGGCTCTCCCAGGTGACTTCCCTTCCGTGGCTCTGTTTCTCCTGGGCATTGGAACCAATGATATCTAGGATTCCTTCCAAAGAGCTTAAGTACAAGTTTGCATGAGTTAAACCTCTTCTTTTTTTGAAGGAGGAAAAATGTCTTTGGTCTCACTGTGCACTAAGGGAGACAGAAAAGAGCCAGAAGCCGCCGCTTCCTCCCTCTCCTCCTCTTCCTCCTCCTTCCCCTTCCTTCTTGGGCCGCACGGGCCTAAGAAATGGGTTTGCGGTCTTGTTCCTTTTCATCTGTCCTTTTCAGTTCTAGATGCATGGAGTGGAGTCCCTGACCCAGTCACTCAAGCCATGGGGACCTCGGAGCCCAAGATTCCAGGACAGACATATCGAGCCGGGCAGGGGAGCCCCTAGAAGCCGGGGTCCTGGGATACTAGCTGGAAGAAAGGAAAAGGCCTTTTATTTTGAATTTGGTGGGTGTAGGAATCGAGCTAAGCTGCGAGCCTACTACCTCTCCCCTTCTCAGAGACTGAGATGGTATAAAGAAAATAACGCTCCCAAGGCACTAAGGGAAATGTTGTCATATTTGTTCCTGCTATCTACCTTTGAAATAAATATTTCTCTGTAAAAGTTACTCTGTTAAAGGATGCTTGGACTCCTAAGAAGGAGGAGTGGGGAGGGAGGGAGAAGGAGGGGAGGAAGGAAGGAGGGGAAACACAATCAGTTGAGGCTCAAGGCAATGTTAGAGAAGAGAGACTCTCCCAACCCCCTCAGGATACTGGAAAACCCTGGGGGAGGGGTTATAGGTGATCCTCAGGGAGTAGGACCAGAGGAAACCCATGTTATACCTTAGAGGCAATCAGGTCCAGCCATTCATTTTACGGATGAGGAAACTGAGGCCCACAGAGGCACAGTGACATGCCCAAGATCACACAGGTATAAGGAACAGAGCTGAGATTTGAGCTCGGCTCTTACCAATCCATGATGGTACAAAGAGGCACTAGGTAGACACATGTGCACTGGGACAGGTGGTATCTACAGCTTGTCTACAGCTTTTATGCCTCATTCTATCTGGCTCTACACTCCCTCCTGGGACAGGCAAGAGTCTCTCTGGTCTTAAAGTTTTGTAGGGACACGGCCGCTGGATGGCCAGACCTGACACTCCTCAGGATACAGAGGAGAGATCCCTATGGGCTGCTGACAATGACCTTCAAAACCATCACAGGCCATTTATCTAATGGCAGAAACCCCAGAGCAGACAGAGCCATGACAAAGTGAAAATGCTAAGAAATAGAAAATTGTGCTAAAAAAAGCCCCCATGGCTGCTTCTCTTGGAAACTGGACCACTGCGTCATGGCAAGAAATAGCGGTCTAAGGGATTTGGAAAAGACTGATTTTTGCAGCAGGGACTGAGGCATTACCTCAATAATCTGTGGAGGATTTGTGGATAAATTTCTTTTTAAATTTTTAAAAATTACCAAGCATTCTTTTACTTCTCTCTTCTCCTCCCCCACCCACTGAGAAATAAAGAAATGAAGAAAGAAGGAAAGGAACCCCTGTATTATAGTTGCATATTGGTCACGTCCAGAACCACTGATGTTTTGTGTCTGGTCAAAAGGAAATTTTCATTTCATACTTTACGTCCTGGCAGGTGAGTCCAGATCAGTCTTGGGCAACCACACTTTGAGGAGCACCTACATATGCCCATCATTTGCCCATCTGGATGCACAGTCCTAAATTGTTCATAGAAGGTTCACCCGCAATGGGCAGGGGCCTTCCTCTAGATCAGAAGTTTTGAACTTGGGTCAAGAGACACCCACCTACAAAGGAATCTATGGATAGATTTTTTTTTTAATTAAAAAAAATTATCAAACATTCTTTTATTTCTCTCATTTCTCCCACCCGCTGAAAAATAAGAAGTGAAGAAAGAAAGAAAGAAAGAAAGAAAGAAAGAAAGAAAGAAAGAAAGAAAGAAAGAAAGAAAGAAAGAAGGAAGGAAGGAAGGAAAAAAGAAGGAAGGAAGGAAGGAAGGAAGGAAGGAAGGAAGGAAGGAAGGAAGGAAGAAACCCCTGTATTTCGTTTCCGTATCGGTCATGTCCAGAACCATTGCTACTTGTATGCTATGTGTCTCTGGTCAAGTAACTTAACCCCTTCTGAGTTTCTCTTTTCTCTTCACAGAAGACCAGGACCAGGACCAAATCCTCTGAGTTCCTCCAAGTAAGTGTCCAAATCTCATGGTACTGAGCAGGATCCATTCTTGGCAAAAATGTAAAGTGGCCTATGTTTTTCAACCTCCAGCTCCCTTTCTCACTGCTCCACATTTTCTTTGCACGTCCTGTCCCTTTCTGCTTCCTTCTGGGTGTCCCTGACCATAAGCCTGCCCGTCCTAACTTAGTAACTTTGAAATGTGACCCTCCCCACCCTCATATCCACCCTCATATCTGCTGCTTATTATTGCCATCCTTGCTACACTGAAACTAGAAACTAAAAGGGATGTCCATCAACTGGGGAAGGACTGGATAAATTATACTATAAGAATCTAATGTGTCATACTGTTGTGCTATAAGAAATGATGAATGGGATGGTTTCAGAGAAACTTGGGGAAACTTTTATGAACTGATGGAAAATTAAGTGAGAAGTAGCACAATTTATACGATGATGACAATATTGTAAAGACAACATTGAATGATTTAAGAACTTTGATATACACAATAATCACTGATTCCAGAAGACCTGTAATGAAACATGCTACCCACCTCCTGACAGAGATGTGCTGGACTTGGGGTGTTGACCAAGGCATACATTTTTTTGACATGGCTATTGTGGGAATTTGCTTTGCATTATTTGTTACAAGGGTTTTGTTTTGTTTTGCTTTGCTTTGGTTTTTTCCCACCAATCTGGAGAGAATTGTGGGAAAGAGAAAAATAGATTTTTGTTCATTGGAAAAAGTGAAATGAAACCAAAATAAATAAGATACAATATCAGAGTATGGGGGCGGTGGTTCTTAGTAAGGTAGAAAATGACCTGCCCCTTGGGAATCTAGAGTTATGCCCATCTTTGGATGACATGCAAGAATGCTAATCCAAGCTTTTGGCATTGTGAGAAGGACATTTCTGATTTACTTTGAATTTACTTTTCACCACATATAAGTTGTGAGATTCTGAAATAAACTCTACTGTTCAAATCTAGAAAAGAAAGAAAAAAATGTGCCTGTCATAGTTCATGATTCCCTTAGGGTCAAAGGTGTCAACTGGTAAATTAATGTATTCTAGACTGAGGTAGAAGAGAGAACCCCAGGAAGGATGGGGGCACTCCACCTGGAGCTAACCTCATCACTTCTGTAATGAGGATACCCGACAAGCACGGGATTTGCAGTTGAAACCTGAGTTTGAAACCTCCTAGGTGAATGACCTCAGGTACCTGCCTTAACTTCTCTAAATATGAGTTTTCTCATCTCTAAAATAAGCTGTGGGGATAATTACACCTTCTCTACCCACTTTTGCGGAGTTGTGAGGAAAGCATTTTATCAACTTTATAGAATTATTGAAAGTTGAGGTGTTATTCTCATGCTCAACAAATGGTGGGAATTTCAGGTCAGTTAAGAGGGAAAGGCAGCATGGTCCCTTGAGATATCTAACCAAGAGTGAGTGACTGTGGGTCCCATGACATCCTGCCCTATTCTTTTAATTCCCTGGAAGATAAATTCTCAATCTTAGATGTGGGGAAATCTTTTTCTCTTCCTGGGAACGTGGTGCCCTTTCACTTAATTGGGATTATCAGAAAGAAGAAGAAGTTGCTTTGGGGGCAGGGGTGGCATGCGTGTATGCATGTGTTGTGTTGACGTTGCCTTTTTTCCTTCTGGACTGCTTTGGCTTGTCTAACTCCTGGGTAAATTTTAATCCACCCTGGTCCAGAGCTCCAGACAAAAGGGTGAAGTCCAAAAAGAAGAGAAGGCTTGTCATTGAACTCCCGCAGCCTCAGATGGGTGACAGGGTTGGCATCCACAGCAAGGATTGTTTACCTTTGCAGGGAAGAAACAGGATAGAGGAAGAGAGAGGACAAGTGTTTCCTTTCAGCAGCCACAAGGAGATCACCGGTCATGTCGGGAGATGTGCCCAGAAGTGTGGCTGAGGGATGGACATGTAATCAGCACTGCAGTCCTTGCCGTGCTTGGGAGCAGAGGTGGGTGGGGGTGGGGTGGTCCTTTCACTCTCTGGAATCTATCTCCTCTCCATAGTCTGTGAAATATCATTACTTCTCAAAATTCAATTACTCTTCATTAGCAGAAGCACATTCCGGAACCTTTCATCTGCACTGCTTCTCTCTTTGCCATTTTCACATACCCCATAGCAATTATGTATGCATGGATGTATGGGTGTGATTGTGTGTGTGTGTGTGTGTGTGTGTGTGTGTGTGTGTGTTCTGCCCAGTGATGGGCTAAGATGCTCCAAGGATGTGGACACTGGACGCTTAAGCTTTCCTCATAGCTGGTACTTTGTTGTTTACTGTTGTTTTAAGTGTAGTGCCATAACATACAAAAACAAAAACAACAACAAAGCAACCAAACAAAAGCCATGGTTTGTTTTGATCTGGACTTGTGACTTCACCATATGGGGAACTCCTGGTATGGAAAACCTCTCCATCTATGTAAATGAGCTTTGCCAAATTAGAGTCAGTTGTCTGAGAAGTTAAGTGGTTTGCCTGTGGTTGGGTATTTAGTTTGTGATGTTAGATTTGGAGCCAGGTTGTTCTAATTCCCTAGCCAGCAGTCCTCCGCTCTCTATTTCACGTTACATCTTGAAAAGCATTTGATGTTCCCCTGTTTAAAAAGGCCGAGTGGGGTGAGGTTGGAAGGTTTTACCTGCATGGTGTAAGTTCTGATTGTTTCCACCAAGCTCTAAAGTTGCAAGTAGGCCCCGAATGGAAGGTGAAGTGGTTGGACTAATTGGAACGCAGGACAAAGTTAAGGAAGTGACTTTTAGAGGGAGAAAAGGGTGATAGCAAGATAATAAACTGTGTTTAGGACATGTGGAATTTGAGGGGTTTGTGAGCCTTTGGAGATGTGGTTCTGGAGCTCCAAAAGGAGGGCCAGAGTTTGGAGAGTCTCCCATCCATGGGGGGAGAGTAAGTTTTGAGTCAATGAGTGAACACAACAGAGACGGAGAGAGAGGGGAAGCTGGGGACAAAGAGGGCTTTCAAAGTCCTAAGTTTGGGTGGTGACCTGATTGGACTGCTGCTGTGGAATGGAGGAAGTCAGGGGAATTGGAGAGATGTGGGGTCAGCTTGTCAGGGTTCTCCTGTTCTTTATCCCTTTTGCCACATCCACACTTCAAAGTGAAACCTGAGGTTTCTTGTTGTGATTCTGGTGATGAGATCAGCAGTCTCTGCCTCAACCAATTCCTCTTCATTTTCACCTAATGCTTATGTAATGGCCACCCTGCTAGCAAATGCATATATGCATCTCAACTCATTTCACAACGCTCCATTTCAAAATGGCCTGAAGGCCTTCGTTTGCAAATCAATAATTAATCAACAGACATTTATTAAGCACCCACTTACTGTTCCAGGTGCTGAGGATACAAAACCAAAAATCAGATGGCCCTTGAAGCTGGGATAGGGGTGGGGCACAAAGAAACAAAATTAATATGTAATAATATGTACTGTATAATAATACCTAGCATTTCTATATCCTTGAAGTTTTACAAAGCATTTTACATATGTTGTCATTCAATCTCACAACAGCATCATCACAGCCATTTTACAGATGAGGAAACTGAGACAAACAGTGAAGTGACTTGCCAGGGTGACACAACTAATAAGCATTCGAGGCAAGATTTGCTTGTCTCAGGTCCTTTGAACTATACACTCAGCCCCTGGCTACTTGTCTAACAAAGCCTGTAAGATAATTGCGGAGCAGGGGGTGGGGAGGGAGGAGTCTAGCAGCTGGCAGGATAAGGAATCAGCTTTGAAACCCACGTGGACAATTCTCCTGTTGGAAAAGGCAAAATATTTATACCTCTGTAAGGTTCACCAGCATTTCAAACTTTTAAGTAGTCCATTAAAAAAAATCTTTCCTGAATTGTGTTTAGGAGGGAAAACGGGATCCAGTACACCGATGGGCCTTGGTTTTGACATGAAGACAAATGTTTTCCCCGGTACCACATTTTACAAAGGAATCAATTCATTCAAACCAACCCAAGGGCAGGAGGTCTCCAGGCAGCAAGAAGGCGCCTGGCCTCGCTTTCTTCATCTCGCCCAGCGCCCTCTTCCCTTCGGAGACCAGGTGTAATTAGCCTCTGAGTCAGAGCCGCAGCCCAGCACCTGTCGCCGCATTCAAGTCCCGTCGCGGCAGCTTGGGGCTCTTTGTCTCCTCCGCAGCCGATGCCGTTTGCTCATTTGCTGGGATTGACTGTGTGGGGCACTTGTGAACCAATAGTGATAATGAAAGAGGAGGAATGCAGACATTTCCAAATGTCGCCACATAAAGATAAGAAGGGGAGGCTGGCAAACCCTGCTTTTTACCCTTTTAAATTGGGCACAGATTAATAAAGGAGAGTGTGGAGCTCTGGGGCTTAATCAAGCAGCAGATGTGGGGAGCTGCCGTCTAGGGTTCCTTTGAAGCGCGTCTTCTCATCCGATTGGTGCTTCAGGCATTAGGTGTAGCATTCAAGCAATGTTACTGCTCCCTGAATGCATCATTGATGCAAAGAGTAAAGAATCGTTTTAAATAAATAGGACTTGATTATGTAACATAAAAAGGTCATCCAGCTGTGGCGCACTGGGAGGGAAGGTCTTTAGAAGACCCAGTTAATGTCTTGACTGAGGGGGATGGAGACAGATAAACGGCTCCTTGCGCCTTCAGCAGATGACAAGGGATGTAGCTGAGGATGGGCCAGCCCACAGTAGGGCTGTTTAATTTTGCCTTGCTCACCTGAGGCCTGATGACACCCCAGGGTATACAGTGAGGAAGCCCTGGGTTCAAATCCAGATTCAGACCCTTGCTAGCTGGGTGACCCTCCTGTTTCCTCATCTATAAAATGGGAATCTTTTATGATAGCACCTCCCTCCCTAGGATGTTGTGAGGCTCAAGTGAGATCATAATTGTAAAGTGCTTACCAGTGCCTGCACATAGCGCGTGCATTATAAATCTTAGCTATTCTTATAAAGAGCATCTCTCTAGTAGGCCACCCTTGGAACTGTACTGCCTGCTTCTCAGCACCCAGCACCTCATGGGAGTTTGAGAAATATTTTTGAATGACTAAACACAAGAGAAATATGTACTTTATTGACATAGTCATTCTGAGGGTAAAACGAATGGGTAATCCAATGCTAACCAATTAAATGAACTAGTCAGCTCCTACTACTATGCAGTAGTAAATCTGGGTCGTATAATAAATACCCAGGCTGAATGCAGCTCCAACCACTTCAGGCTCTTTATAGGGGGCAAACAGATGGGGTAAGTGAGCCTTACCTTTTGCCTGTGAAAACAATGGCAGAAGCTGGGCAGCAGTCGTCCTAATCGATGTCCCAATAACTGCTTTTTGGATTAAAAAGAATTCGAATGTCCCTTTCTCCAAATTATTTGTACATGGG
This sequence comes from Phalanger gymnotis, assembly GCA_028646595.1. Taxonomy (NCBI): domain Eukaryota; kingdom Metazoa; phylum Chordata; class Mammalia; order Diprotodontia; family Phalangeridae; genus Phalanger; species Phalanger gymnotis. Next base: position 13,291,768 of record CM053626.1, on the reverse strand, counting down.
TGCTGGTTATTTAATGGCTTGTGTGAATGAGGCCATTAACACTTTCTGAATCCAAGTGATTCCGTATTCAGGGTGCCCACACATCCCACTTCTTTCATCAAGAAATTCTCTCTACTCAACACCTTTGTATAAAATTTGAGAGCTGTCCAAGACTTTCAGGAATCTGTGGTAACTGGAAATCATTTGAACCCATAAAATTGATTCTGTATCATAGATGCAGAGCTACAAGGGACCTCAGAATTCATAGAGCCCATCCTGCTCATTTCATAGATGGAGAAACTGAGGCCCAGAGTAAGTGGCCAATGGCATGAAGGCTGCAAGTGACACAGTCAAGAACTGAATCCAGGCCCTCGAACTGCAAATGCAGGGGTATTTTTTGCGGCAGTTGTTGGGGTGTGTGTGAGTCTGTGGGGAACCCATCGACTAGTGTACTTCTCTTCTTTGTAATCAACTATTTTGCCGCCAATTAAAGGTTATTTTTCCATCTTCCAAGAGAGAGAATTCAACTTTCTATCAGATGACAGCATCAGAGGCCAAAGTGAACACAAAAGAAGCATGGAGAGGAGGAGAGAAAGATGAAAGGAGGCCCAGAGGCCTAGCAATGGGAGGGTTTTTGAAATCAGGCCACCACACCTGCTCTGATGGCACCCTTCCTCCCAACTTCTCTTATTGGTCTGCCCCCATCTCCAGGGATGGAAGGGAAAGCAATTTCCCCTGGGAAATAAGCCCATAAATCCATACGACTCTATGCCCACTATTATATGAGTGACCTATGAGAAGGACTAAGCTGTAGCCCTCACATGCTGCTGGTTCCGGGTCATCATTAATTTTTTTTTAAAAAAAAAAGGACAAAAAGGGAGTTAATAGTAATGAAAGATATGCATGCACTTATTGGCTGCCACCCTCCTACACTGCCCCCCCCCCCACATATCCTGCATGGTTTTAAGATCGAATATTTAGAAAAAAAATAGTCCTTTAGAATTAAAAATAATCCACCTGTAGCATGGTGGGTACAGGGAGGAGGAAGGGAAGATACCTGTTGTCTTTGCTACCCAAGGGTTCACCTTGATTCCAAAACACAGATCCCTACACAGAGGCTCTCTCAGAAAGAAAGCCAAGTGTTGTTAAGGATACTCCAAACTGCATAAGGTACAAGGGAAAATAAAACTGGTTTTTTTCCTAGCAAAAAGAGGACAAATTGAAATCACTGATTCAGAGCTCAAATGGACCTGAGAGGTCACTGAGCCCAACCTCTTCATTTAACAGATGGGGAAACTGAGCTCCAGACGAGTTAAATAATTTGCTAGGGTCATCCAGCTCTTAAGTATGTGAGACAGGATTTGAACTCAGGGTATTCCTGGTCCAAGGCCAGATCTGTATCTACTCCACACTAGTGTTATGTGGGTGTGAAGGAGGTGACAATGAGGCACATGCAGAAGACAGAGCTGTGAACCATCATTTAACTTCAAGTTTAATTCTACCTGTAAAAGATTGAATTCAATATGGCAGGGCTTGGGTTTGGTTTTGCTTTTTTTTGAGGGGGGAAGGCAGGGCAATTGGGGTTAAGTGACTTGCCCAAGGTCACACAGCTAGTAAGTGTGTCAAGTGTCTGAGGTTGGATTTGAACTCAGGTCCTCCCGACTCCAGGGTTGGTGCTCTACTCACTGTGCCCCCTAGCTGCCACATGCTGTTTTCTTTTTATTGACTTTAGGGTTTAATAAAAAGGTGCTTAATGTTTACTAGATTGGAATTTTCTTTTTATGTTCAAACTTGTTTAGAGATTCAAGGTACAAAATTTGCATTAGCCTCAATTTCCATTTTTCTTTTTTTTATTATTCTTACAGCACAATGAAGCTCTGTCCCTAAAGATCTCTCATCTCTCCTTCCCCTAATCTCTTTCTATTAAGCTTTCTGAGTTTTATTTGGATAAAATTTCACTTTCCTACAAATAATGTTTTAAAAATGACTCACCTATGAAACATGAGCACATCTTTTTGTTTCTGCCTCTATGACATCTTCTTCCCTCTACTCCCATGGCCACCATCATCACCCTAGTTCATGCTCTCATCACTTCTAGCCTGGACTGCTCCAGTAGCCTCCCAAATGGCCTCCCTTTCTCTCACTGCAATCCATCCTCCACCCAGGTGCCAAAGTGATTTTCCTTCAGCACAGCTCTGACATATCACTTGTTAAACTCTAAGTGGCTTCCTAGCCTCGATGATAAATATAACCTTTCTTATTTGGCATTTAAGGGCCTTCACAGCACAGCCCCAAGCTACTTTTTCCAGCCTTGTTACATATTCAGCCACTTTCTGCACCCTAGAATGCAGCCAAACTGGCCGTTCCTCTTAAATCACACTCGCATTTCCAACCTTGGTCCTCCATGCGTTCTCTGGAATGTACTCCTTCTTCCCCTCCACCTCTTAGAAAACCCTTCTCTCTTTCAAGCCTTGGCTTAAGCACCACCTTGAACACGAGCCCTCCAGCCCCCAGGAATCACCTTGTCCTCATTTTGTATATAGACTGTCTTCCCTTATCATTGGACATGTTGCCTGCCGGGATTGAACTCCATCCTTGAAGACAGGGACTGTTTAATTTGTGCCATTGTATCCCCAGTCCCTAGCACAGCACCTGTCACATGGCCCTTGCTTACTGAAGGCTTGATGGTTGATTGCTTGATGGAGTATTCAATACATTGGGGAAAAGGTATATACTAAACACTTACTCATTACTGTTTGCATGGTGTAAGTACTAGGAAAAACTATAAATATATTTTATCATATACAAACATATATCTTGTACACATAAAATTATAAATATATTATAGTTTGATATATTAATGTATAATATTATTATATTATATACACAATTAATATATGATAACACAAATTATGAATTTTAAAAATCACAAATTGAAGAGAGAAGAGACACAAATCATACAAAACTCTGTCTTTGCATCAAGTCAACAAACACTTCGCAGCGACTACTATGGGCTTTTCTATTGGGAACACGGACAGAATTGGACTGAGTTGTCAGGCATATGAAGCCACACATTCTCTGTGCTCACTACTCTCCTTTCTTCTGTCCCTACCCCCATCCCTCTAGTCCACACCCAGGATGGAGGGAAGTAAAGATTAAGAGGAATACATTTGGTGAAAATAATATGGAAATCCAAAAAACAGTTTGAGCCTGTCACAGATAATCAGGTGCTGACGTCACCAGTAAGGGCTGGAAAGATTACAGTAGTGAAATGAAATAGAGAATGGTTCTAAGCTCTCCTCACGGATGCTACAGTTCTTTGTTTTGGGTCTTTTGTTGTTGTTCAGTCATTTAGTTGTGTCTGAATCTTCATGACCCCATGGACCATAGCCTGTCAGGCCCTTCTTACAGCACCATGATTTGTCCCAGTATCCCTACCCAGCCCTTCTCAGAAAGTCATCCCATATATTAAATATTATTTTTTAATGACAGGAGGAGGAGGAGAAAATCTGTGTAACTAATCAACACTTCAGAAAAAGTCTGAAAACATGTGCCACGTCCACCACCTCCCCCACTCTGCAGGGGGCGGGGCAAGGGCTGTCTTCTCATATCTCTCCTCTTGTTCTTTATCATTTTGCGCCATGAACTTCTGATGTCTTTGGGGGTTGTTATTTCCATTTATGCTGCTCTAATTCCTTGAGTATGTCATTTTTGTGCCTCTGCTTACTCCATTATGCGTTGGTTCATGCCTGTTTTCCCAGGCTTTTCTGTGTTGAGCACATCGGTCATTTTTAATGGCACAGTGATCCTCCATTACATCCATGCACCATGATTCATTTAGCCATTCCCCAATCTATAGGTATATACATGTTATTGTAATGTATGTTGACTAATTTCTGAGTAATTAAAAATGAAAAAAAAACTGTCAACTAACTTTAAAGTGCAATTCAGAGCTGATTCCAATAACAGTTTGGTGATTGGATTAGTGACAAAGCTCATGATGAGGCCTCTTTTCGTCCAAAAGGGATGAAGATTTATTCCTCCCTGTAATGTTATGGCTGGGGCTTAAATGGTGAACCTAAAGTTAGAGGTGTCCCTTTCCTTAAGCCTGGCTCAAATACATTTCTCATTTTCTTCACCCTGCTCTCCTCACCCCCACCCAGAATAAAGGCACCCATTTTGAGATGTGACAAGATTCTAATTTAAGCCCTAATTGTACCATTTCAGGGTGTAGTTATATATCATAGAAGCAGCTGCCCTGGGCTTCAAAAATGAAAATAAAAATCCTCTTTTAAATCAGTGGAAAGTAATAGTCACTTGAATACTGGCAATGACCTTAATTCCGTAGTAATTTAAGGTTCAGGCTGGAAAATTACAACTGTAGAACTCATTCATTGTGAGGGGACAGAGGAAGTCTCTTTGGAGACAGACAAGATGAATGCTAGGGCTGACCCAGCCCATGTGGGAGATGGATGTGTTTATATAGGTACGCCTGCTAATGGGATCCAATGTAATGCCAGATGTTGATACTTTCCAGAAAGCACTAAAAATCTTTCATATGACTCTCTCATGCCAAGTTCCTGTTCAAAAGTTTTTCAAGATTTCAAATAATGTCTCTTTCAATTCTTGGATTTGCATTATATACCATGGAACATATAAGGAATCATTATTGTTCAGCTGTTAAAAATGACAGAAATAAGTAACTGTAATATGCTAAACCCAAACGGGGAATTTTTTAAAGAGGGCTCTTATAGAACTTCTAGTTGAAAAAGGGAAATAACTACAATTCTTATCACAAATTCAACACTTTTGTTAGGGATGTTGATGACATTTACAAATTTACAGATGATTTGAAGCACAATTGGTAATCAAAACTCTATCCTGACAAGCTTCACCACTGGGGAAAATCTTAGAAGATGAAATTCAATAGCAATAAATGTCAAGTCCTACATGTGTGTTCAAAAAAGGCAACTTCACAAGCACAGGAGTGGTTTGCTCACAATATATCAGAAAAACTCAGGTGGCTTTTAGGCCGAGGATCCAATAGTGGGACACGGCAACTAAAGAGTTAATGGGATTTGAGGCCACATTTATAGAAATAGTGTCTAGAATGAGAAAGGGCGAGAGCTCTGGTCAAACCACATCTGGAGGACTGTTTACAATTGTGGGTGTGTTTGAAGGAGGACATTGATAAACTGGATTGGGGCAGGATGGTTAAGGGCTAGGAAACCATGTCCCTCAAGGTTTATCTGAAGGAAATGGGGATCCTGGAGCTGAGAAGACTCAGGGTAGGAAGAATCATGAGAGCTTTCTTCAAGTATTTGAAAACCTGTCATATGAAATAGGGTATTCAACTATTTCTGCACAGTGGAAGCAATGCCAAAGGCAGACTCTAATTAAATGTGAAGAAAAACTTCCTAACAATTAAGCTGTCCCAAAACGAAATGGGGACATATTTTTTTGGTATAGATGGTGAGATTCAGTCTAAAAGATTCACAGCAGACACTGGATGACCACGTGCAGAAGTCCTGCAGAGGGGATGTCTGGTTCGGTCCAGTTTGGATTTGATGCCAAGGCCACTTCCCATTCAGAGATGCTGAGCTCTAAGATATTCAGGCTGCAACTTCTTCTGCTACCAGGATGGTATTTGGACAAGGGCCTACTTAAATATTTATCTTCCTAGGCTAATTGGCACACAATAAGCAAAATCACTTATTATGCCAAATACAGACTTGAGAATTGCCAATCCTGTTTGGCTACTAATTCTCTCCCCTTCTCCTTTCCCCTGACCTCCCCCCCCACCCCAGAAGTTTCTAACACCCATGCAATCACAGGTCAAGAAAGCCAAAACAAGACATTTAGAGATTTGCAGAAGATTGAAACCAGGGATTTGTCACTGGCCCAGAAGAACTTAACTAGCACACGATACTGGCCAGAGGATTTGTTTTCAATTCACCGAGCTTCCCAGAGATTTATAGCATCACAGTGGATGTGCACGAATATAATATAAAAGAGGGCAGGAAGCAGGATTTTGAGTTTGGGTCACATTGAAGGTCCTAGTCATTCATGGCCATCACTATCCTCCATTCAGCTGTTAAATTTATCTTCCTAAAGCCCAGATCTGACCACATCACTCCCTCCCTACTCAAAAGTACCTCCAGATCAAATAGAAAATCTTCTGTTGGGCTTTAAAAGCTCTTTATAACCTGGACCTTTTCTACCTTTCCAATCTTTTTGAAAGAATCTGAAATCCAGTGCTACAGGCTTGCTTACTGCTGATCGAACAAGACACTCCATCTCCTGACTCGGGGTGTTTTCACTGGCTGTGCCCCATCCATACCTGGAATCCTCTCCTTCCTCTTCTCTAGCTCCTAGCTTCCTTCAATTCCAGGCTAACGTTTTACCTTCTGCAAGAAGCCTTTTCCAATTTACCTTACTGCTAGTATCTTTCTTTGGAGACTACCCCAAATCTGACCTCTTTGTAGCCTGTTTGTAAATGCTTGTTTGCCTCTTCTCCTCCCCATTAGACTGTGAGCTCCTTGAGGGCAGGCACTGCCTCATGCCTTTCTTTGTATCTTTTTTTGTGCTTAGCATGGGGTCTGGTACATAGTAGGTACTTAATAAATTCTAGTTACTGACTAGAGTGCAAGAATGCCCGGGTTTTCCCACTTACCAGCCATTTGCCTCATCACTTAACTTTTCTGAGCTCTGGGTTTAATCTGTAAAACGAGACAATACTAGTTGCACTCCTTTCCTTGTGAGGTTGTGAGAAAAGCATTTTGTAAATGGTGAGTGACTGTATAGAAATGTGAGTGGTCATCACCTTTAGCCATCTTCTTAATAAAAAGTCAGCAGGACCCATAGAGTGCCACCGACGCTCATTCTTTAGATTTGCTTAGCCTTCCGATGATTGGCATGAACATAATTTGTTTTCATTTTTCTAGCACATGTACCACGTATTGTATCTTACAGTTACTTGTGTAAGTTTTATCCTTCTATAAGACTGCAAGCTCTATGAGGCCAAGGAACTGCTTGAAGGTAGGAAATATTTCATTTCTGATTTTGTGCCTGACACATAGTAGGTACTTAATAAATGCATGTTAATAGATTGTGGAAACTTCAAGAGTATTGAAAGATTACAGGACGTATGGGATTCTCTTTCTGTAACTTTGGGTGACAGAGTTACAGAAAATAATGGGACTGCTTTGAGAAGTGGTGGGCTCTTCCCACTTGGCGGACTGTCACTTGTCAGATGTGTTATAGTGGGGATACCTTTTGTGTATGGATTGGACCACATGGTCACTAAGGTCACTCCAATTCTCAGCTGTGTGATTCTCTGTTTCTGTAACTTGTCTCTTCTCTCCTTGGTGGATGTGTTTCATGTGTCTTGCCCAAGACCAGATTTTTGGTTCATTGGTTTATGATAGTCTTGTCTTGTCTCTGTTTCATGGAGAGTGGGATCCTGTTGCTCTATGTTGACTGGTCCTTGGAGTGTCATCTTGAGTGAATGGAGTCTTTGGTGGTATATGGTGGGAGGAGAGTCCTTGATCAGGCTGATCTAAAATATTCTGAAATTCTATCTTCATTCAGAACTGGGCAATAAGAGGCAGCCAAGTCTGACAAGAGTCTGGTCTAATGCAACAGCTCCCTATTTCCCTGCTTCTAATGTCTCCTCACCTCAATCCACCCTACACATTATTGCCTAATGTGCATTTAAAACCATGTCATTTCCCTGTTCTCTAGCCTTCAATATTTCCCCATTGGATACCTTGTAAAATCCAAACTCCTTAGTCACCCATGACTCCTTGAACTGCTTCTGCAACCCCTCCCCAATGGCCTTCCATTGGCTTTACCTTTGATTGGTAAGTTCTTCCCCAGAACCATTGTTTGAGGAAATACCCATGCTAGCCTTGTTCATTTCAAACCTCGCTCAGCCCATCAATCTCTAGACTGCTTTTCCACCCCCATACCTATGGCCTTCTTACTCTTACAACCCCCTCTACTCCCACAGTTTCCTCTTTTGGTGTTAATTCTTTCTCCATATTCCATTTGAGGAATTACCCACACAAGCCACATTCACTCCAAACCTTGGACAACTCAGTTCATCTTGGTGCTTCTCAGCTTTTATTTTGATAGGATTTTTGCAAAGAATATCTAATGAAATATTGTAATCCCTCAGCGGATACAAAGTACTATCATGTCTAAGTGCTAAGTGAATTACGGAATTAAGGAATTAGGACATTGCAACAAATACTGCAATAAGACAAGTGTTTTTCTGAGAGGACCATGATACTGTCAAGGAGACTCATTAAATGAAAATCAGAATTTTCAAATATGTATTGGAGATGTATTTCAAATACGTATTGGAGATTCTAAAGAAGACAACACATTATCAACAACTAAAAAGATTTCTTTCTACCCAGAGCTAATGTCTTTAAGATGTAAAATCCAACTTCTTCAGATACAGTAGACACAGCTCTGGGAATGCTATTGCATCCATCAGAGTTTTGGGTCATTAAGGGGTCCATGTGAGAAATACAACGCACATTAGAGTGTCTCGGTCCAAGCTATCAGGTTCAGTGGATTCCCATATTCTGACAAAGGTAGCCTAATTTTAGTTGATTTGTACGTATTGCCTTTACACATAGAAGACCATGGTGCAATGGTACAGGTGCTGGATTTGGAGTCAGAGGACCTGGGTTCAAATCCTGCCTCTGCCTCTTACAAGCTACATGATCTTACGCAAGTTACTTCCAACTGTGGTCTCCTATTTTCTTATTGGTAAGATGAAGGAATTTACTAAATGACCTTCTTACTAAATCCTGTGATGCTATCATTTAATGATGCATGGAGACAGAAGAGAACAGTCACCAGGCAGCCCTGAATGGCAATAACTGTTCCACATGGCTCCCCTTGAATTGAGATCCTTCTGAATCCTAAGAACGTACTAGCCAACACCTGGAGGCTCCTTCATAGAGATCTAGGCTTCTTTTAGAGCCAATAAACCCACCCTTTTTTGAGCTAACTTAGGGTTTATGTTTGAATAGGGTCTCTGGGCAAAGAATGATGTGAAGAGTGGACTTGGCTCAAACTCAAGGGATGTTTACCACCCCCCTGGGATCGAGTACTGACCATGTTCCCAGGCAGGCTCAGTGAAGCTTTGATGGCTGCTACCCTAGATTTACTTCAGAAATAGCATGGAAGGGAAAGAGATCAAGCACCCCTACAAATGAGGGGACTTAGGAAGTTTCAGCACAGAATAAACTGGATTCTTAAAATACATAGACTGAGAGATTTCAGTTTGGTGCTTTTGGCTACTGAGCATTAACTGTTTCAGCAGATTAGGTAGGCATAGCAATTCCATCCTTTAAAGTCACATGAATCTGAGAGGTTGCTGATGCACTTATGTGATGAAGTTTGATAACATTTACACCATAGTCAGAGAACTTTGCTATCACCATAATTGATGGATAATGACTTTTAAAGGCTACAAAGACTTTTAAAGGCTAATGGAACACCAGCTTCTTAATCCTACATAATTTAAAATATTAATGTGATTTCCAGTCAATTCTATCACCAGAAAATATAAATTTTAAGTAGTTCTGAGCAAAATATTCACTGTTCTTATTCAGGAAGTTAAAAGTTGCTTAAAAGAATCCATTAATTTTCATTTTACAAAGGAAAAAAAACCCTAATGCTGGGGAAAATAAAATGGTGTTTCTTTTAGAATTTCAACAGTGAATGCTCAATTCTCTGAACATGTGCAAATTTCCAAAGTGATGCTCTATTCTCCATACATGCATAAATCTCCCATTGAGGTCACTGGAAAGTCTAGGTACCTAGGGAGTCCGGGATGAGAGGAATGATGACTCTCTGCGTATATTGGAGGGCTGGATCTGCCTAGGGGATTTCCTGTCAAGAATCCATGTATTTTATGTGACTGGTACTAGCAGGTCACAGACTGGGGGAGAGAGCAGGAGACGCCATTGAAGTGTTTTTCCTTATTATCCGTTACCCTGCTTTTTCCTTATCATCCATTACTCTGTTCACTTGTTTTATTTCCACGTTGTTCTTTTCTCTCCCTCAAACCCTTTTCCTTCAAATGATCTAAGTATACAGCTCAGATTGTGGTGTTCAAAGGTTTAGAATGAGGAAGAGTTAATTGTCAATTGTGAATTCCTCAGAACTGCCTCTGTGGACATTTGATGAATGTGAAAATCTGGAGCGAGCCTGTTTTTAGGCTGATTTGTATACAAGCAGGTAAACTGACATGCTAAAAGGTACTCGTTGTAAAGCAAATGGTTAGCAACAATTCCAGTAGAATGGACACTCCTGAGAGTGAGGACTGTTTCATTTTTGTCTTTGCATCTCCACTGCCTAGCATGGTGCCTTGCGTATTTAGTAGGTACTTAATAAATGCTTGGTAAATCGGATTGAATTGAAATATAGAAGCCACAATTTGTGGATAATTTCTTTATGTGCTCAGTTTAAGGAACTCTATTCTCTCCTTTGGGATCCTATGAACGGAGTCATAATTTAGGGGTAAAAACAAAACAAAAACAAAAGAAAGCTTAACTGAAGACTGGAGAAAGTTGCCCTTATTTATTTTCACATGATAATGAGATAACATATTTTCTAACAATAATGGGAGATGAAGTTGTTTTAGGTGACTTCACCATCATTAATGTCACCATTTCCCCCTTTCAGTGAACAATTTTAATTTGCAGACAGAAGCTCTATAACCCTTGAGTGGAAAGAATAGTATGAGGGAAATATGCTCACGAGAGGGCAGGAAAACTGGGTCCTCACCCTAGTTCTAGATCCATGTCAAGTTCTTAAACCTCTGTAGACCTCAGTTTCTCATCTGTATGAAGACATGTCTGTGGATTAGAAAGAGAACTACATTTTGAATCAGAGGACCTGGATTCAAATTGCAATTCTGTTCCTTGTGACCTTGGACAATTCACCTGGCTTGTTTGGACTCTAGGATCTTTATCTGTATGATAAGGGGGTGGAACTTGAAGGATCTCTAAGGTCCCTTTCTAGTTCTAAATTATTCTAGTTCTAAGTCTTGCTGCCTAAAGCAGGGTGGATTAGAAAGTCTGTAAGATTCCTGCCAGCTCTAAAATTCAATAACTCTATTAGTTTAGGTCAAACGCCACTATAATGAAAACCACTCTGTAAAACAAAACAAGATTTTTAAGCCCTAGCCAATGTCCAGAATTTCAAATTATATTCCACCCTCCTCCAAACAAATTCTTGTGTGACAAATTTGGACAGTTCCTTTGAATTCACTGCAATTGGGTCCCATTATATGATGATGTTGTTCATACTATTTCTTCTTGGAATTTCAAGGAGGCACAAGGCAGGATTATGGAAGTGCTTGGTGTGGTTCTTTGTTGTGCTCAAGGACAGAAGAATAACATTCTCAGGGGGCTCAAAAGTTCTATGACTCTGTCAGTGAAAGTCCTGAAGAATCTGAGAGACTCAAAATGGCATTCATTTGTTTGAGCAATTTCTTCATTTTTGTACATGGATAGGATTTATGGCACCTTAACTCATCAATATGTATGTCACATATCATATGCAAGTATGACAGCATATAAACGATTTATTACACATCTGTTAATATCATTCCAACCTAAGGCCTTGAAGGCTATAACTTCCCGATGCAGTAGCTAATGAAAGATTTAAAGAGAAACTTTATTTGAGAAGATAGATTCTTATCTAAGGAAAAGGAAGAGAAAGATGAGAAAAGACTAATGGGGTGGGGACAGTCTTGAAGTATACATAGAATTTAAGCAGACCTAAAATGGTCAGCTTTGTCTCTGTTTCTACTAATTCAGTCTGAGAATAGAAAATAGGAAGTACCAGGAGTCCAAAGACAAAGACACCAACGGCTTCCTCTCAGTTTCTTTCTAAGTCCCTGTGACTATCTTGGGCTGATCTTGTCCCTTGATTGTGTTTGAGAATAAACAACTCCAAGTACAAAATAACATTTACTGACAAGTACCTTTAAAAATGTTTTGCCTATGAAAATCAAGGTCATTATTTTCTAATGTTAGTGTGCCAGCGCCTTCTATGCAGACTGTCAGTCTGGCTCACACGGGTGCCTAGCTCCCTAGCTGTTACTTACCTTTATTGCTTAACTTGAATACTAAAAGGTCAACAACAGTAAAGGCTATGGTGGCCTCCAATGTCCCGAAGGGCTTAAGGCACAGATATGATGCATATTCGTGACAGTGAGGATCATAAACTCTGAAAATACTTCAAGTACAATTCTTAGGAATTATTTATATAAGGATAAAAAGCTTTCTTTCTCTTCATGAATGATCATCCCATTAATATGATACATTTCTCCTAAAAAAAGCACTATCTTGTTTGGAAGCAGAGATCTATCTCTGTGTGATACAAGAAATAGAAAGGATTGTCTAGGTGGAAAATTTCTACTGTGACCTCTAAAACTGTACCTGTTTGGGTCAGACCTACATATGTCAAGCAGCCTCTTGGGCCACCCACAACTTGATTTCTAGAGCAACTTTTGAGTTCAGCTCTTGGCCTCTCGGAAAATGTGACTACACAATCGATCCACTGATTACCTTTTTTTTTTTTTTTTTGAATCAAGCAACATGCCTTGCAAAGCCCCCAAATCTTAATCTCTTAAAATCTGGTCCTTAATAAAGACAGAGATACTGACTGCCCTCTCTAAATGTCTTTCTAAGTCCCTTCTACTCTCTTGGCATGGTCTTCTCTCACGATTGTTTTGGAATTTAAATTTAAACCTAAACCACTCTAGCTCCTTCACGCCCTCAGCTGAAGAGACCACTTGGGATCCGAGCCATCGAACTCTACCCAGGGGCCAGCTCGTCTCTGCTGCTTACTGCTGACTCAGTCTCTTTTGCACGATCGCAGCTATTCTGTGTCTTGTTTCGTTGACTGAAGACGCCTTTCCCTTAGGAGGTTTGGGGACGGGGAAGCTGGCGCTGCTCCCACCTGGGGACTTGTTCTGGCTCTGTGAATTAGGTGACTTGGAGGCGCAGGGCAGGATGGGGATTTTGATTCCTTTTCCTGGGGCTATGCTTGCGTGGCTTTTGTCTCCACTGCTGACCATCGAAGCAGCAGCCGGGGAGGTTAGGTTGCCCTGACTGAGAGAACAGCGGGAGAGTGGGGAGCTCTCTTTGAGCTTCTGGAGTTCCAGCAGCTGCTCGCGGGCTTGGCTCAGAGCTTCAGTCAGTTGGAAGCGTTCTTCGCACTCTCTCCGCACTGTTTCCTGAAGAAAGGTGTTCTGAAAATAGGAAAGAGAGAGCCCATTTAAGTTGTGGAGCACGGAGGGCGGCCTGGCTAGTGGGAAAACGTGGAGAAGCAGACTCAAAGCCATCCCGGATGAGCAAGAGAGGCTTATGGGGCCGAAAAACCGGAAGGAGCTTCAGAGAACATAGAGTCCAGCTCCTTCCTTTTACTAACGAGGGACTGGAGGCCCAGAGGGGGCGGGTCAAGTCCCCAAGCTTTTGTTAAGCTCCTACTATGTGCCCGACATTGCACCAAAGTGCTGGAAGAGGATTGGTCGAGGTGACCCAGCTACTCTAAGAGAAGGAGCAGCATTAGAATCGAGATGCGGTCCTCATCAGCTTCGTGCTCTTTGAACTCCCCGTGCTTCATGCCTCTGACACCGTGCTCCGCTTTGCTCAAAGGGATGTGACCAAGCAATCTACTGTTAGGAAAAGTTATCGTGTCATCAAGTCCGGTGAATTGAATGCAACACAAGAAAAGTAGATCTATCGATATAAATATGTATATGGGTGTATATTATGTATGTACATGTATGTATATGTATATACACACATTATATAACACAAATGCATATATAAAATTTTAACTATTCTGAGACAGTGCTATCTGCTGGAATTAGTTCAAAGCCAATGATAAGAAATGGTTATGACTAAAAATAATATTTTATAATTTACAAAACATTACCTTTCATTTAATCCTCCCCGCTAGAACTAAGGCATTCCCTTCCCCATTCTACGAGTGAAGGAGGTCATTCGCAGTGAGCATAAGCTTTAGCGACTTGTCTGCCTGCCACAAGCCTGGCAGTTGACAGATCTGGGGCTTGAGCCCAGCTCATCCCTCAGCCTCAGTTTCCTCATGTGTAAAATGAGAGGCTTGAACTGCATGGCTCCCAAGGTTTCTTCTAACTCTACAGTTATGATCTGTATAGGAAAAATCAAACGGCCATTTTACATATTACAGCTAGTCTTTTACAAAATTGAATTCTATTCAACTAATTTATGTTAGTGAATATAACCAAGGCATTATAAAGCTTTAGATCACAAACTGAAAAATGATTCCTCCCTTCAATTTTTAGCTGCTTAAATCTAACGGTAATTAGCTGCTGTCAGCTGAGCTGAACATGTAGCAAAGTGTCATGGAAAGTTGATCCTCCAAGTGTTTAGGATCCATGTAATTGTGGTTTCATGAGCAAGTTCATGGGCTAGGCACATGTTGAATAAAATGCTCCATCTCCCAATTCTGGGAATTTTCTTTTCTTTTTTTTTTTTTT